>OX465297.1:215540441-216766275 GCA_949987735.1 Leucophora obtusa
AAAATAAGGGGGGATTTAACTTATGTTTACCAAACTACTTTACATTATACGTTAACGTACGATATGAATATATTTGTTCCTCAACAGGTACTGCTAGAATGGTTTCTATTTTGATTGATATATAAAGAAGAAAAAAAACTAATAGTAATGAAAACAACATTTCAGATTACAAATCATAAATTACTTACAACGTTTCAGGGAACTGAATAATCACATTACATGCATTCCATACCACGATAAGCATTTGAAATGTTCTGAGAACAACGCCTCAAAAAACTTGATGGCCACACTTGAAAAACTCCATTTTCATGAATTTAAAATGTTCAAGTATAAAAAAAAAACAATATTTATAATGCTAGATAATAGTAATATGTCAAAAATTCTCTATCAAAAAAACAACCTACTCAAAATATATTAAATAAATTTGTTCTTATACAAAAGAATTGATCTTCTTCCACATCTTTAACCACAAAAAATGTATTCTTAAAAAATGAATACTACAAAAATATAAAAATCATTGTTATTTCTCACAAAGATTAAATTTATCAAATTGGAGCATTATTTTGTTATTATTCCATTTTTTGTTTTCAAAGTTGAAGGTTTTGAATCTTTCTTTTTTTTTTGTGTTGTATGTTGGAGTGTGTGGCACACCCCACTCATCTTTACCTCTTTGTGTTGTTAAAATGATAATAACGATGATGATCAATCAAAAACACATTTTTGAAAAAAAAAAAAAAACTGAAGATATCATAGTGAATAAATCTCGTTATGGATTACATTGAAGTTATTATCAATTTATTAGGATTTTTATAATTTTTTTTTTGAAAAATATGGATTAATCATAAGTATCTTTAGAGGCCTCCAATTTTTTTCATATTCATACACTCAGGAAACTTCTGCAGTCAGAATTTGTTAGTTGTTTAAGTAGTACTTTAGTTTTTTGTAGAAGAAATGTAAATTTTAACTACATTCGTAAGCAGGGTTGGCAGGCAATACCGCTAAAATACCGTTATCGATTCAAAACCCTTTCAACTGACTACCGTTACCCCTAAAATACCGTTACCGAAATACCCGGAATGCCGTTATCCTTAAAATACCGTTACCGAAATAACTGAAATACCGTTATCCTTAAAATACCGACACCGAAATAAATGAAATATCAATACCCCTAAAATACCGTTACCGAAACAAATGAAATACCGCTATCCCTAAAATATCGTTACCGTTATTTTTAATTTTCTGCTTTTAGTAATTGAGTACTTTTTGAACATTAAGTTGATAAATTTGTTCTGTTGTTAAAATACCGTTACCGAAATAACCCAAATATCGTTATCTTTAAAATAACGTTACTGAATTAACTCAAATACCGTTATCCTTAAAATGCCGATACCGATATAAATGAAATAGCATTACCCTTAAAATACCGTTACCGAAATAAAATAAAATATCGTTACCCTAACGATAACCGCATTCGTTTCGGTTACCATCCATGTTCGTAAGTCATTCAAAAAGCAATTAACATCCCAGCAAAAAAAAGAGATGCAGTAGAAAAAGCACTACAATTGATGATCTAGATGTACTTCTTTTTTAACATAAATACTAATGATTTTAACATTGAGTTATCATAGGAGAGGAGTACTCCAACTTCAACATTTTTTCAGTACACTCGTTCAGCAGAGGAAGCTCATTTTCAGCAATTAAAAGTTTAAAAAAATTCTTCGCAAAAAAAATATTTTTTTAATTTTACAAAATTTTTTTTATTGCCGCCACCGTGTATCGAACTTGCCACCTTATGATTGTTAGTATAGCGCTCTACCTCTGAGCTATTTTTTGATATGAAAGTTGACTGGCATAAAAATATCACTTTGTTACTGCGAGATATTGTTCCTTATTCTCTTCAATAAAATTACTTATTAAACAAGTATAAAAGGTGAACTTCAATTTAATATTGTTTTCAGTACTATTTTTACAAGTGCATAAAAAGCTAATTCTCATCATTTTTTTATATACATATTTTTAAAAATTGAAAAATTCAAAAATATTGAATTTAAACAAATTAATTATAAATATTAAAAAAAAAATTAATAAAATAAAAAAAAAAATTAAAAAATATTGGTCCCGCTGGGAATCGAACCCGCGACCCTCTGTTTGGAAATGCCAAATGATACCAAAATCACTTTTTAGGATCACTTTTATAGCAATTACTCTTTAGAAGCAATAATGAAGTGATTTTTGGAAGTTGTTCAGAATAACTTCTAAAAAAGCAGTAAAAATACACTAACGGATACTTATGAAGCAGTGAAAGAAGTAGTTTGTAATGCATTACTTCCAAATTTTTTTGCTGGGTAGTTACACTTAGTGAAAGCAATAAGTCGTTACTCACAATGATAGAATAATTTGTTACAGAATGGCTAAAAATTAAGTGGTTACCTTTATATTATGAATTCATTGGTTACAAATATTTACAAAGTAAGGGATTATCTAGTAGTTGAATAATAATTGGTTACCCTTGCACTGTAAGTGGTTACATAATGGAGGAAAATAAGTGGTAACATACATATATACTTACGAGGTGCTCAAAAATGAGTGGATTCATATGTAAATTGTTGGAGTTCAAATTTTTCTATTTCATAATTGTATAAGAGCGATATTTTGCTGTGGGGACAATAAATATGCAACACTTTGTTAATTTCGAAGAAAAATATCTAATTCTTTTGTAGTTGTTTCGACCTAGATCTGACCCATTTTTGAGATTTCTGGATTTCTCTAAAATTGGTTTTGAGAACTCATATAAAGAGCCATCTTTTAACACATCCAAAAAGTATTTTAAGACATTTTAGTGAAACCAACCGATGCTTCAGGACACCTGTGCGTACCACGGTACATTCCAGACTAAAATTGTCATAGAATAATCATCACAATTTCAATTGAAGTTCAAAAAATTTACAATTAATAATAAAAAACGCAATTTGTTAATCACATGTATAAAAAGAATAATTAATATTCAATAAATGTGGTTTAACTTGACACTCCTCCATAAAACAAAATACCTGAATGAATGCAAAAGCTATACTACTTAACTCGAAAAAAATCAAAAAGTATTCAGAAAAATAACCTACACTCTACGATTAAATATTGAAATTAACTGGTTTTGAAATTTTTACAATTACAAAATTACAAGTACATAAAGGCAATTACATCAGGGGGGGGGGGGGGGGGGTATCAATAGGCAATTAATTTAAAGCAATCCTAAACTAGCTGGGAAATTATTAGAATATTTGTAACATAACATACTGGCTGTGTTTGAGCGGCAATCTTTCGACGTTGGCTTATATCATACCCATATAAATTTGACACTAGCCAACATTTAATGTTAACTCTTAAAGTTACTAATGTCAAATTTGTATGGGAATGACATAATCCAACATTGATAGCTTGCACGAACACAGCTACTATTGAAATTCTTTCTTATTCATTTTGAAAAAAAAATATAAAGTTCAATAATATTGATCAATTTTTGAAAAATCAAAAAAAATCAGAACATTTTATTTTTAAATATTATCTTCTGATTGGTTGATTTTAAAAACATTGATGAATAGTATTGAACGTATATGCCTGCCTTAAGGCATAATTTGAAATATTGGTATAAAAATCATGTTTTGTCAATAATTCCAATTGATTGTCCCCAAACTGCACTGGCATGTAATTGCAGTATTTAATGATATAAAAACAAATAAGTGTTTCGTTTTACAATAAATTTAAAATTAACTTTGTATTTAATGAAATACTCGTAAATTTAACATTTTTATCTTTATTTTTGTTTTCGTTTAATAAAAACGCCTACAAAATAAATTTAATTGTAAAATGAAACGGAAATATCAGACAACTCTACTATAATACTACGACACGATGCATTCAGTACTGCACAATGGAAGGTCAGCAATTTTAATAGAGCATTTGTTTCGATAAAACCAACTTCAAACATGTAGGTACATCAAACAAACAACCACATACGACGTTAAAAAAATCAATAAATTTGCAATTTTTAACACAAAGCCTACTTAGCATTTTGTGTATAATATGTACAAAAATAATTAAATTTTAATACAAACATATACATATCTTATAAGGTGTGCGCCATTAAAAAGTGCAAAACATAAACAGTTTCATAAAAGATGACTGAAGTAAGTTGGAATTAAGAGTAAAACTATTTGTTGTTGAATTTTTATTACAGTCGAAATCGTCATTTTCTAAATGAGAATCCTTCAAAAATCGTCAAACCAAAAACTTCTTTGAATGAAAGAAGGGTAAATTTTACTTAAAAAAAACCTATATAAAATTCTTGACCAGGGCGCTGTGAAGAGGGTATTAAAATGGGTCTGATTGTGGTTGGCGTTGGCGTAGCAAAAGTTATTAAGAAAAATGTGTGTTACACTTTTTAATGACGCATTCTTTATGTGCATAAATTCAATTGTTGTCTATAGAATAAATAGCCACTAAACGTGGGAAACAAAAATGTCAGCATTAAAAAAGAAAAATGTAATCTAAGCCAATGTGTTCTCATTTCAATACAAAATGAAAATCTAATTTCAATCTTTAAAAGCTCATATTAAACAGAACTATTAAATAATGCACTATTTAGTTTAGTATTTTCTAAATTGTTTTTCAATTTATTCTGAACACGCACTTGCAATCCATATATCCGAATATTTGAATACGATCTGAAGATTTTGGATTGGCTTTTGATATCACGACCCCGTTCATAATTTTTAGACAAAAGAGTTAATATTTAATATTGGCAGTTAATTTGATATTAAAGATTGCCAAATTAATTTTATTGACAAAATCCAATATACAACTTTTTAAGTCGAAGTTAAAAAATATGATCGTACACAAATTAATTATAAAATTTATTCATTCTTAAAAGACCATCTACCACAACAGCTGTATTAATATTTCAAAATATATTTAGAAGACATTTGCAAACGTTGCAAAATATTTATTAAAACCAAAAAATATTTCAAAAGAATACCATTACAAAATACGATAACACCATCATTTTATATAAAAACTAGCGGGCGCAGCCCGCTACGTTGTTAGCGTGCCTTAAAGGTTAAGGGGGGGGGGCTGCGCCCTCCCCCCCGGGGGGCTGCGCCCCCCACAATTTTTATTAAATTCGTTTTTTTATTTAAAGTTTTTTTATTCCAGCCACCACAAATAAATAATTCTGCACAACAATGGGTTTAAAATAAATAAATATTTGATCACTTTTTCTCATGAAAGTGGATTGTTAGTAATGAATCCATAATAAATTGCAATATACGTGTGTATGTTAAGATAATTTGGTAAAGTGCGAACTTAGGTAGATAGACCCGTAAGTAGTTTTGTTCATTTGTGTTTTGAATGAAAATAAATAACTTAAAGCAGGGTTGGAAAGCATTTTATAATATTAAAAATAGTGGGCAAAGCCCGCTACGTTGTTAGCGTATCTTAAAGTTTTTTTTTTAATTCCAGTTTATGTAAAGGTAGACCTGGCAATTCAAGTAAATTCACAAATTCAGTTGGAAAATTTACTGCGTCGGTTTCTTCCACCGGTGCTTCGTTACATGAAGTTTAAATATCGGAATATATAAGTTCCATTCCTTTTCTAAGGTTTTTTCTCTTTTAGAAAATTTGTTTAACTTTTTCGAGAGTAAGTTTCAATGCTACATAAGTTTCATATTCCGTGGATAGTGTTTGAACAGGTCATTCCCTCTTCCAATCTATTTGCATTCTCTATAATTTCAATTCTACTCGTTCAACGTTTATATCCATTTCATTCCACTTGTGTAGTGTTTCATTCCACTTGTTTCCTATTTAGTTTCTTAATTTTAGTGTTTCATATACACTTGTTCTTTAAGTTTTAGGTTTCTAGCTAAAGACGCAGACGTTAAGGGGGGGGGGGGCAATTTTCCCCTTTTGAACCACCATTTTTACCACGTTCCTGTCCAAAGTCCTAGAAATGCCTTGTCGATAAGTTAGCCCATACTCCAAGGAAAACATATTATATATTACAGGTTTCTAGCCGAAGGGTTCGGTTAGGCCATCAAGGGGGAGAATTATTCCGTTTTTACCCCTCCCGGTAGGAATTTCCAAAAATTCTTAGTCTTAGAGGACGTCTGCGTTGGAGGAGGAACCTACTACATACATAATTTTAGGTCTCTATATCCAGCAGTTTGGCCAGGCGTCAAGGGGGAAGTTTTTTCCCTTTTTACCCCTCCCGGTATGAATTTCCAAAAATCTCATCTTAGCGGATGTCTACAATAGAGGAGGAACTTTAATACCAAAATTTCAACTTCCTACCTCCAGCGCTTTGGGCAGGCCTTTAAGCCGCACTTTTGGCTTCATTAATCCCCATTTTTGCAATGTCCCTGTCCAAAAACCACCTTCCCGGTCCAAAAAGCCCATACTCCAAGTAACATTTGTTTTACATTTCAGGTTTCTAGCCAACTTTTACTATTTGTGCCCCTCTCGGTAGGAATTTCCGAAAATCCATCGACAGGGAATTTCAGCTTCCTTGTTCCAGCAGTTTGAGCAGGCTGTCAAGGGGGACACTTTTTCTTTTTTTGTCCCTCCCGGTTGGAATTAGGCTGGAAGAGGAACCTAAGTACCGAATTGCAGCTTCCTAGTTGCAGCAGTTTGGACAGGTCGTTAAGGGGCAACTTTCCCTTTTTGAGCCCCCATTTTATAACGACCCTGTCCAAAATTCAAAAAAGTATCTTTCTAATAAGTTAGCCCTTACTCCAGGGACCCACATTTTAATCTTCAGATTTCTAGCCGAAGGGGTTTTTACCGGCCCCCAAGGTGAGGCTTTTCTTCTTTTTGCCCCTCCCTTTAGGAATTTACAAAAATTCCATCTTCGCGGCTATCTGCGATGGATGAGGAACATTCATACCAAATTTCAACTGTATTGCCTAAGCGGTTTGGGCAGGCCGTTATTGGGGACATTTTTCCCTTTCAACCACCATTTTTACTATGTTGCTGTTCCAAAATAGAAAAATTACGTTGCCGGTGAGTTAGTCCTACTCCAAGGAATACATATTTAAAATTTTAGGTTGACCAAAAGGGATTGGGCAAGCTGTCAGGAGGAGACTTTTACCTTATTTCCCCTCCCGATAGGAATTTCAAAAATTCCGTCTAAGCGGATGCCTACACAGAAGGAGGAACTCACATACCGAGTTTCCTTTTGGGATATCCTGTAGGGAATTCCAAAAATACAAACTTAGTCGATGTCTACTACAGTGGAGGAACCTTTATACCAAATTTCAACTTCTTACCTCCAGTGGTTTGGGCAGGCACTTTTCCAATTTGTGAGACTGTTTATGTGGAGACTTTTCACCTTTTTGCCCGTTCCGGTAGGCACTTCTATGCCGAATATCAAGAAACCTTGTTTTAGTAGAGATATCCGTGGGGGAGGGAAAAAATAGTTTTTTTTTAAATTATATATTATTTTAAATGGTACTTTTTGGAAAAACGAAATTTTTTGGAAAAAGATACTTTGTTTTTACAAAGTACTTTATTTGTACTTTTTTTGGAAAAGGTATTTTTTTAATAAGGTGTTTTTTTTGGAAAAATGTTTGTTTTTTGGAAAAAGGTACTTTTTTTGGAAAAGGTACTTCTTTTGGAAAAGGAAAATTTTTTTAGAAAAAGGTACTTTTTTTTGGGAAAAGGTACTTTTTTTTGGAAAAGGTACTTTTTTTGAAAAAGGTATTTTTTTGAAAAAATGTATGTTTTTTGGGAAAAGGAAAATTTTTTTAGAAAAAGGTACTTTTTTGGGAAAAGGTACTTTTTTTTTTTGGAAAAGGTTCATTTTTTTAGAAAAAGGTAAATTTTTTGGAAAAAGGTACTTTTTTAAAAAAGGTCCTTTTTTTTGGAAAAATGTACTTTTTTGGAAAAAGGTACTTTTTTGGAAAAAGGTACTTTTTTTGGAAAAAGGTACTATTTTTTGGAAAAAGGTACTTTTTTTTGGAAAAGGGTACTTTTTTTCGAAATAGGTACTTTTTTTGGAAAAAGGTACTTTTTTTGGAAAAAGGTACTTTTTTTTGGAAAAAGGTACTTTTTTTTGAAAAAGGTCCTTTTTTGGAAAAAGGTACTTTTTTTGGAAAAAGGTACTTTTTTTGGAAAAAGGTACTTTTTTTGGAAAAAGGTACTTTTTTTGGAAAAAGGTACTTTTTTTGAAAAAGGTACTTTTTTTGGAAAAAGGTACTTTTTTTGGAAAAATGTAATTTTTTTGGAAAAAGGTACTTTTTTTGGAAAAAGGTACTTTTTTTGGAAAAGGGTACTTTTTTTTGGAAATAGGTACTTTTTTTGGAAAAAGGTACTTTTTTTGGAAAAAGGTACTTTTTTTGGAAAAAGGTACTTTTTTTTGGAAAAGGGTACTTTTTTTCGAAATAGGTACTTTTTTTGGAAAAAGGTACTTTTTTTTGGAAAAAGGTACTTTTTTTGGAAAAAGGTACTTTTTTTGGAAAAAGGAATTTTTTTTGGAAAAAGGTACTTTTTTTTGAAAAAGGTACTTTTTTTGGAAAAGGTCCTTTTTTTTGGAAAAGGTTCATTTTTTTAGAAAAAGGTAAATTTTTTGGAAAAAGGTACTTTTTTAAAAAAGGTACTTTTTTTTGGAAAAATGTACTTTTTTTGGAAAAAGGTACTTTTTTGGAAAAAGGAATTTTTTTTGGAAAAAGGTACTTTTTACGGGAAAAGGTACTTTTTTTGGAAAAAGGTACTTTTTTTGGAAAAAGGTACTTTTTTTGGAAAGATGTACTTTTTTTGGAATAAGGTACTTTTTTTGGAAAAAGGTACTTTTTTCGGGAAAAGGTACTTTTTTTGGAAAAAGGTAATTTTTTTGGAAAAAGGTACTTTTTTTGAAAAAAGGTACTTTTTTTGGAAAAATGTAATTTTTTTGGAAAAAGGTACTTTTTTTGGAAAAAGGTACCTTTTTTGGAAAAGGGTACTTTTTTTTGGAAATAGGTACTTTTTTTGGAAAAAGGTACTTTTTTTGGAAAAAGGTACTTTTTTTTGGAAAAGGGTACTTTTTTTCGAAATAGGTACTTTTTTTGGAAAAAGGTACTTTTTTTGGAAAAAGGTACTTTTTTTTGGAAAAAGGTACTTTTTTTTGGAAAAAGGTACTTTTTTTGGAAAAAGGTACTTTTTTTGGAAAAAGGTACTTTTTTTGGAAAAAGGATTTTTTTTTGGAAAAAGGTACTTTTTTTTGAAAAACGTACTTTTTTTTGAAAAAGGTACTTTTTTTTGGAAAAAGGTACTTTTTTTGGAAAAAGGTACTTTTTTTGGAAAAAGGTACTTTTTTTTGGAAAAAGGTACTTTTTTCGGAAAAAGGTACTTTTTTGGAAAAAGGTACTTTTTTGGAAAAAGGTACTTTTTTTGGAAAAAGGTACTTTTTTTGGAAAAAGGTACTTTTTTTTGGAAAAAGGTACTTTTTTTGGAAAAAGGTACTTTTTTTGGAAAAAGGATTTTTTTTTGGAAAAAGGTACTTTTTTTTGAAAAAGGTACTTTTTTTTGAAAAAGGTACTTTTTTTTGGAAAAAGGTAGTTTTTTTGGAAAAAGGTACTTTTTTTGGAAAAAGGTACTTTTTTTTGGAAGAAGGTACTTTTTTCGGAAAAAGGTACTTTTTTGGAAAAAGGTACTTTTTTTGGAAAAAGGTACTTTTTTTGGAAAAAGGTACTTTTTTTGGAAAAAGGTACTTTTTTTTGGAAAAAGGTACTTTTTTTGGGAAAAGGTACTTTTTTTGGGAAAAGGTACTTTTTTGGAAAAAGGTACTTTTTTTGTCCCCTTTTTGCCCCTCCCGATAAGAATTTCCAAAAATGCCGTCTCAACTGACGTCTACACCGGTCGAGGAACCTACATACCAAATTTCAACTTCATAGCTCCAGCAGTTTGAGCAGGCCGTCAAGGGGGAGACTTTTTCCCCTTTTTTCACGTCCCTGTAAAAATTTACAAAACTCCCGTCTTGGTGGATGTCTACGATAGTGGAGGAACCTTTATACCAAATTTCAACTTCCTACCTCCAGCGGTTTGGGCAGGCCGTCAAGGGGGAGACTTTTTCCCCTTTTTGCCCGTCCCTGTAAAAATTTCCAAAACTCCCGTCTTGGTGGATGTCTACGATAGTGGAGGAACCTACATACCAAATTTCAACTTCATAGCTCCAGCAGTTTGAGCAGGCCGTCAAGGGGGAGACTTTTTCCCCTTTTTGCCCGTCCCTGTAAAAATTTCCAAAACTCCCGTCTTGGTGGATGTCTACGATAGTGGAGGAACCTTTATACCAAATTTCAACTTCCTACCTCCAGCGGTTTGGGCAGGCCGTCAAGGGGGGCCTTTTTCCCCCCATTTTTACAACGTCCCTGTCCAAAATTCTAGAAAGTACTTTCCAGAAAAGTTAGCCCCTACTCCAAGGAACACATATCTTAAATTTCAGCTTTCTAGCCAAAGGGGTTTTGGCAGGCCGTCAAGGGGGACACTCTCCCCCTTTTTGCCCGTTCCGGTAGGAATTTCCAAAAATCCCGTCTTAGTGGACGTCTACCCCGAAAGAGGAACCTACATACCAAATTTCAACTTCCTAGCTTCAGCGGTTTGGGCTGGGCGATGTTGAGTCAGTCAGTCAGTCAGTCAGTCAGTCAGTCAGTCACGTTATTCTTTTATATATAGAGATAAGAACACACGTGTTTTTAACTGTTTTGTTTTCGGCAAATATTTCAAAATTTCATGTATTAAAACTAGTTTAAAATTTTATAACTGAAACATGTTTAATAAAATCTGATTATCTGCTTTCGTGAAAAAAGAAATAAAATTATTTTGACATACTTTTTAATGCATTACCTACAAATACTCACTCATACCTCTTTTTTACCTTATTGTTTCAGTTTTTTTTAATATTTTTTATTTTAATTTTTTGCTTAATATATGGTTTTGTTTTTAAACTTTAAATACTCCAGATAACATGAACATTTCCTGCCTTTTTTCTTTAAGTTTTCACACACAATTATTATTTCTTGCAAGAGAATTATATGTACATATGCCATATGAAAGACAAGTACTACAGTACTTGTTTATATGAGGAATATGATATTTCAGTTACTGCTGCTACTCAAGTTGCGCATGCTCAGTCTTTTGTATGAGAAATGAATGAATATTAAATTTTATTTAGTTATTGTTAATTTAAAACATGCATATCTTAACACAAAAATATGCATACGAAATTAAGGCAATTATATGTGGGACATTCAATAGAAAGATTAGATAAATATTTACAAAAATATATGTACATATGTGGGTGCTTGCACTTGAAATTCTCGTAAATAACGAAGAAAGTAATTTATTATTTCAATGAAAACTACGCACATAACACATCGGCTTAAAAGTCCGTGGCCTATGAATGAAAAATCAGTTTTTTGTTTTAGATTTGAATTTATTTTTATTCTTCAACGTTATCTATTTCAAGTATAATGGACTTCTTTCGATACACTCAAAATAGTACGATTTGTCAAACTCTAAAACTTGGTCTCCTTTTATTTTATTTTTCCCTCGAGCCATCTTTTCACACAAATGCAAAATAGAAGATATCGCTATAATATCTTCTTGGAAGATATCTTCCAAATGTTGTTATATTTAAGCCCTATGCGTGGTGGCTAAATAAATTCTAAACTAAATATAATTTGACAAAAGGTTTTAAAATTTCTTTGAACCAGTTCGCCCACCCACCCTTAAAGTTATTTAAGAAAGAAAGCAAAATCAATGACATTTTATCGCGGTTTTAAGATGAACTGAATGCTGTATTCACAGGCTGCGCGTTCAAGATTTTTTTAGTATTCCGGATGGCTTTTGGTACTAAACCCGAAACTTGTATGTGGGTCCATGGACTTTTCAGTCTATGCAGTATTTAAAAGTAATTTGTCAATTTGAAGAGCTGTATTTAAAACTATATTTATTTTTTGAATCTGTTTATGATGATATTTTCAATAAGTACACTCATAGAAATAAATCTGTAAAAATAGCAAAAAAAAAAAGCAACTAAAAATTTTTTAAAAATTATGTTACAGAAAAAACTGTTAAATTAGCAGATTATTTTTGCTAAATACTAGTAAAATAAGAACAGCGAAAATAAAACTGTTAAATTTACAGATTGAAAATGAAATAAATGTGCCTTAAAAATACAAGCTGGTGTACTTTCTTATGAAAAATAAGTTTTAAAATATGGATTTTTATGCAGAATATTAAGAATCGTCATTTTCGTACACAATTTTCTCGCTCATGAATACCGAAAATTCAAAAATGTTCGATTTTAAAATAATTTGTTGGAAACCACAATAAGAATAAGAAAATATATATTCTAGAAAACCTCAAGTTATATTTAACAATTTTAACCCCATCTGCTTTTATTTTATTCATTCCTTATTAATGAATAACATGAAGGTAGTTCACAAGGGGTGTGCTATTTGTTGTATCGTCCTAACAAAAAAAAAAAAAAAAAACAAACAGAGTTGGTAAAATTTTTATTTGACTTTAACAACGATTTTCTATTGGGTTTTCTATCTGTTAGCATACTCAAACATAGGACACTAAACATACGTTAAAATATTAAGGTCGTTCACAAGGGGTGTACTATCTGTTGTATCGTCCTAACAAACAACAGAGTTGTTAGAATTTAAATTGAAAAAATAAAACATTTGAGAATAGCACGATACAACATTTTTACGTATGTTTAGTGTCCTATGTTTGAGTGTGCTAACAGATAGAAAACCCAAAAGAAAATCGTTGTTAGAGCCAAATAAAAATTTTAACAACTCTGTTTTTTGTTAGGACGATACAACAGATAGCACACCACTTGTGAACAACCTAATTGTATCGTGCAATTCTCAAATGTTGTATTTTTTTAATTTAAATTCTAACAACTCTGTTTTTTGTTAGAACGATACAACGGTACAACAAATAGCACACCACTTGTGAACTACCTTATTATTTTATGTGTTGTATTAAGGTTCTATTTGTATTTCAATGTTGATATTATTGGAGTAGTCATGGTAACGTAAATTATTTACCAAACAAAATAAAAAAGCAATATGTATACCTAAAGTTGTTGGTAGTTTCGCGAAATTATTTTCATTTAAATGGAAACTATACAAATTTTTAAATACAAGTAGATGTAATTGTTTTTTATTTTTTTGAATCAATACCAAAACGTGCGTCATGTATCCCAGCTTTTGTCAAGACCCAAGTGATATATATACACTTAAAAAAAATAATACAACATATACAAATTATCCGTTTATATTTTTATGGTCTTTCAAAACAAATTAAAAAAATTTAACTAATATATTTTCTAAACAATTCTTATTATACCCCATTCATACTGCACCCAAAACTAGTAGTTTTCAAATTTATTTTGTTTTCGATTGTCAAATCCCATACAAATTTCAAATCGAAAACTTAAAAAAAAAACGAAAACTTCTAGTTTTGGGTTCAGTATGAATGAGGCTTTAGCCATAGTATACTATAGTAGCCCCACTCATTTAAAAATTGAGAGCTTGTCCCTATCTCATGTAGTTGTAGTGGTATTAAGAACCATATGTACAAGTTAAATTACAAACACTACTTCATTTTTTCAATTGACAGAAAATGAGTAAAGCTACTATATTATACTATGGCTTTAGCATAAAGCCTAAAGCAGATACAGTGGCAGTGAACTGCAGCAAATAAAGAAAATATAAAAGTCTACTTTATCGACAAAACGTCGCACTGCGGTAAAACACTGTCGACGACACTGCGATTATATGTTTTGGGCTTAAAGCCTAAACCAGATAAACGCAGGGTCGACCGCAGTGCGACGTTTTGTCAATAAAGCCATTTTTTTGTATCTTCTCTATTTGTCACTGCCGAGAAATTAGAAAAGTTTCTAAATAAACAAGAGCTATTTTTAAACCAAACGCAATAAGAAGTTTTTAAAAATATTAAATCGTTTTCGCGAAATTCAAGAACAAAGTTTTCAGCACTGCCACTGTCCCCTGGCACTTTCACTATGTGGTTTGGGCTTAAGTTTTGTTTATGGTCCTTCGAATCAGAAATGTATTTAACGTTTTCTACATTTACTACCATATTTTTATTTAGAAATAAAATACTTTTCATACAAAAAGAGTTTTCTTAATTTTTTTTCAAATTGATTTTTCGTAAACATCCCAGAATGTAATTTTACCATCTTTAAAAATTGCCAAAATAAAAAATGTATTTATTTTTTTGCAGTTTTTTTATTTTCTTAAACTTCATTAAAAGTACACAATAATTTTCCAAATTTCAATATTTGTAACTATATTATGATGAAATTTAAATTAAATTTTATGTCACAAACTACAATATTAATTGTATTTGGTCTGTACGACGCGTTTGAAAAAACAACACTTAACTAAAAAAATAAAAATGCCCTGTTGGCTGTCCGCCTCCAATAAACACAAATTGCCTGCACTTGTACGTAAAAACCATACGTCAGTGTGGCAACATTTGCGAAAAGGTGACACGGAGGAAATAAGAAGATAAACAGGAAATCTAAAGTAGAATGTTTATATATGTCTGTTTGATCACTTCTGAAAGTATTCATATAGAGACAATCGCACAATAAAAATATAAACAATAATATAATTTAATGGAAAATCACTGATGAAGCCTGTCCATAAAAAAGGCAGAAACTGGATCTAGTCTGATTTGCAAATTTAATGTGTTTATAACTCTTAAGCTACATTCACAGTGATGGAGTACACCACTCTGCAGATTGGAGTGTACTAAAATAGAGATGGCATGATACAAAAAATATGTAAGTGCGAAAAAGAAAGGAACAAAATCCACTCTGGAGAGTGGAGTACTCCATCACTGTGAATGTAGCTTTAACCTCAAACCTACTAAATTAGAATTAATAAAAATACATATTAATTACCATATTAATTGTATTTGGTCTATACGACGCGTTTGAAAAAACAACACTTAACTAAAAGTCGTAAACCTTTTGTCACTAGCACTGTCATGTATAAAATAACAAGAATTTTTTTCAAGTGTACTCTACACTAAAAAACTTTGATAAATTTGTAAAGAAACACCTAAATATGGATAATTCACAATTGAAATGAAAAAAAATAAATAAAATAAACAGAATCACAAGTATGAGTAATCCTTTGGTTATTATCATTTAAATGAAATTACTGCTACTGATTCATCGCGTCAGATAGATAAATCTACACATAAAGTTTAAACAACAACACTATTGTTTACAAAAATAAGTTGAAATAAACAATAGTTTCTTTAAAAGGAGTTTTTCAATATATTTTTGTTTTTATTAAGGGAAAAGTAAAAAATAAAACATTTGTTAAATGACAGCTGTCATTTAAATGTTTGTTTTCTTTTTTTTTTTTAATTTGTAACAAATATTTAAACCACATTTATAATATTGTCCATTTCTCTAGCACTCCATACATATAATTGTATGTTTCCTTTTTTCACATTCAAGTATACTTTTGAGCTGCATGCAAAAGTCCTCATTGTGAAAGCCTCTCTATTTCTTGTACAATTTTCTTTTATTTTTTTCTAATTTAAAATGGTTTTTGGTTTCTTTTGTTTCCTGTTGTAATGTTAATCATATTATAAATATTTCTAGCACATGTCATACAAACACAATGCAGACTTGTAAGAGTATGTATGTACAGTTGTGGACAAGAAAATAGCCGGAAAATGATGATATACCGCTCTAACCACTATTAGTCAATTCGTAGAGGACACAACATTTTTCAAGTTTAATTTTTAATTAAGTACATATAAAATTGGAAGACAAAGAAAGCTTAGTCATTAAAAATATTCCACGGTTAGCTCATACGACATTTTTTCTATAAAGCTTCTAAAATATAATGGAAACAATTTCGTACGGTGATAAAGTCGAAATTGTGTACTCCACATGTTACGAAATAATAGCTGAAATAAATATGTGGATGAGCTCAATAGGCATGCAGTCCTTAAAAAAGTTTTATCATGGTTCGCATAAAATCCGAATCAAAAAAAAAAAAAGGATTTTTAATAAAAAAAATTGCACTAAATGTACACTTGTGCTCACGAAATTAAGTCAATTCAAGTTTTTTTTAAAATTTTATTGTTGTTGCCTTTATTTTTTAAAGATCAAATTAGTGGCTAAATTCGTCACGAAAGCCAAGGAGATGGTTCAGAAAATTATACAGAATTTTAACCTAATGTTTGTTTTTTCATCTTGTCACTTGTTTTAAGTAAGCGTGGCTTTTAACGAAAAATTAGCGATATCAACCTTTTATCAAATTATATAGTAAAATTTAGGCAGTACTGATCGGTTATATACAAACTGTATATTTTTGGAAATCCTATAAAATTTCCGCAAATCTTGCATTATTCTTATCTACAAATAGTCACCAGACTTAAAATTGCAGCACTTTAAACATGACCAAGGTTTTCTTTGTTTTTAGCGATTTTAAAAGAAAGTTAACAACACTGAAATTTTAACATGAAATGCTTTTTACTATAACGTAAAAAAAATCTTGACTGATTTGTTATATTGTGGTAAGAAAAGCATAAAATTATTCACTTTAAAATTTCAGTGCTGTTAACTTTATTAAAAATCGCTAAAAACAAGGAAAAATTTCGTCATGTTTTAGTTTTAGTCGCCAGACTTAAAGTGCTGCAATTTTAAGTTTGGCGACTATTTGTAGATAAAAATAATGCAAGACTTAAGGAAATTTTATAAGAATTTCAAAAATATACAGATTGTACAGAACCGATCAGTACTGCCTAAATTTTACTATGTAATTTGATAAAAGGTTGATATCGCTAATTTTTCGTTAAAAGCCACGTCCACTTAAAACAGGTGACAAAATGAAAAAACAAACATTACGTTAAAATCCTGTATAATTTTCTGAACCATCTCGTTGCCTTTCGTGGCGAATTTAGCCACTATTTTGATCTTTAAAAATAAAGGCAACAACAATAAAATTAAAAAAAAAATTTAGTTGACTTAATTTCGTGAGCACGAGTGTATATAAACAGCGCAGTGCGAAAAGATTTTCTCCAATAACAATCCAATGCGTTGACCAGTACATTGGAAAAGCTCAGATAAATATTACGAAACCCAATTAATAAAATCATGAATTTAATACTTAATAATTTTGGAACCATACCGCGAATATTCTGAAAAATGGATAAAATTTCTTAAAGAAAAGAATTCTAAAGCTGATTTAACAGTGTTGTAATGTAAAAGGGTATTTGGGTCCAAATTAGGGATTTCGACTTCGGTTTGGGGACAGATTTTTGAGGAGAAAGATTTGGGTATTTAACAAAATATGGTGGTATATTTAAGTACTTTTGGGGATTTTTTTCATTTTTGATAATTACTAATTTGTAACTAAAAAATTGAAAATTTTAAAAGATTAAGTTTTAGGCTGAAAATACGAAGAATTTTAACCAAAAACTAGTAGTTTTTGAGAACTACTCGTATTAACTTGCCAAATTCCATAAAAATTTGAAAAAAAGATTTTTCACGATAATGAGTATCGTGTAAAAATTGTGTAGAATTTGTTCTCTCGAGTATTTAATGTACAATACTATTATTTTGAAAAAGTGAAGCTTAATTGCGATTGTGTCTTTCTTATAATAAAAAATTGTTTACTTTCACAATTTAAACAAAGATTTGAGGCCTTTAAAGTTCGAGTAAAAAAGTGAGAATTTCTTCGTAAAATATTCAATTTTATTTACTTTGCTGAGTCATTTCTTATTAATTTTCTGGACTTAAGAGCGATGTGAACTTAGCTTCTATTTTTTTCTATTAAATTGGGTTTTTGTTTAAATTAAAACGAATTGGGTATAAAATTGGGGATTTAAAGTTTCAAAATGAGAATAAGGTAAGACTTTACGGGCAACACTGCTCCCCACTAAACAGAGAAGTGTTGCCAGAAAAAACAAAACAACAGTCTGCTCCATCTGTTTCATTAAACACCGGTATTGCCGTAATTCAGGAACATGCGAGACCCCAGATCGGAAGGGCCAGAATTAACTAATACTTAAGCAATCTATTTTTCAATTAGAATGTTTGCTCTCTTAATCCTATTGTTTTTCTTCTTTTCACAAGTAATTATCACATTATGATGCACTTTTTAATCACATGTGGGTCAACAACGACAGCGAGAATTGCTTTTCCATATATTTTGTATGGGAAGCCAAATGTTGCCATGTCCTCTCGCAATTTGTCGTCGTAATAGAATCTATTCTATTTTCATGACGACGAAAACACACTCAAAATATTTGTTAAATTGTTGCCATATTTTTACCTAAATAAGGGTTGCCTATCAGAACAGAGTTGTAGAAATTAGTATTAGAGCTGCAAAAATTCGTACTTTGTTTACAAAAAAATTATTTTGTTGACAGAAGAAATATAATTGAAAATAAAAATACAAAATTTACCGCAAAAACACAAAATTAAATGCAATAAAATGAAAAATAACAATGATTAATGGAAAACCAATTGAATTGGTGACGAATTATGGCAAAAGAAATACAACCATATTCTTCGGTTGCTTTCTTTTTTTTTCTCAACGTCAAAAAGCAACGACGGTCAATTTTCGCTGAATTAATTAAAAGAAAAACAAAAAAAATTGAAAAACTAACAAATAAAAGGTTTTTATGAAATATGTTTAGAAAAAGAAACTACACCTCACCAAATATATATTTTCCATCTTGGATATGGAGAAATAGCTTAAATAGAAATGACAATTTTTCACTCTACTGTAAGTAATTTAATCAAATCCAATTAGTGAATATTAAATATTGCAATGGAATTTTTCAATTGTGTAAAAATATAAATTGAAGTGATAAAACTTAAAAGCCAGACTGTCTATCGCTGTTTTATATAAAATATGATTAAAACTTAAAAGTTAAAATAAAATCCTTCATCATCGAATTTGGTATTAAAAATTTGGGTGAAAGAAGTGTCGGACAGAAAATTCTTTTTAAAATAGGGAGAATCTAACCCCATCTGTTGAGCACTTTTAGAACTACTTTTTGGATTTATTAAATCCAAGTGATTAGAAAAAGCGGCTATTGTGTGAATATAAGAATTATAAGCAGATCTTATATTCTGGTTTTATATTCTGGGTTGCCCACCCCAGTCTAAAGCAGTCTAGGATAAGCTAGTAAGTACACACAAGTATCTCCGAGTACTTTGAAATCCTACACACAAGCTGGTTTATTTTAGCCAGGGAATAGCCGCATTGTAAGGCCCATAAGTATAGTGGCATGTAAGTGAGACAACATTTTTGGAAAATTTCAAATATTTTAAGTTTCGTATACAATTGTTCTACACAAGTATCCCATATCGTAAATGCACACAATGTGAAGTACACGAAATCGATTACATTGAGTGGTTAAAGGGTTAAAATCCAAATTGCTATGTTTGCATAACAACTGCTCTTTTTTTACCCTCAACTGTTCCACGGAATATATCAGTTGCATATAAATGGAGGTATAAATAACTATTGTTTTGTTTTTTCTTGGTTTTTATTACATTTTTAAAAGAAAAACAACTACATTTCTACCTACCAGATCTTACGCACGTTCTGCAGACATGTTTTTTCTTGTATTTCTTGACATTTGCTTACAAATCCGAAAAGAAAAATATATTACGAAAAAACCTTTTAACATTGACACAAAGCATTGTATTTATTGAATATTCAAGATTAACTATTGAAAATAAAAGTCAATATTTAAATACTAATTAACAATAGAATTTATTTAAAAAGAATAGGTGTTTATTCTAAAAGATCTACCAAAGGTGTTAATGATCTGTGCATTTAAGCATAACGATTTATTTTGAGGTGTGTAAACAACATCGCATTTCAAGCATTTTTTTTACAGAAACTAATAAAGAATGAACATTTTAATTAAATATTTGTTTAAAATTAAATTTGTGCACAGAGAAAACATATTCATTGTGACAACCGAATTTCTTGACAACTGAATGATTTGGTTGCAGCAACCGAATTATTTAGTAGTATCAATCAAATGTGTTCCTGACACAACTCTGATGTATTGTATTGTTTTAATCGAAATTTTGTGGTGTTAACCGAATTTCTATTGCCACAAATAAATAAATCAGTGTCTCCAACCAAAGCATTCGGTTGGCAAAAAATTCGGTTATTACAATGAATCTGTTTTCTGTGTGTGTTTAAACAAATTGTCAATTGACTCAATTCAAAATTTAATTGAATGTTAAACTGACTAAGGCCCGTATACTGAATGTCTATTTAAAATTTAGCCAACAGTTAAATTAAAATGCAAGTAATTAATTGCATCAACTAATATATTTGTTAAATCAATTAATATATTAATATTTCAATTGAATCAATCTATATTTAAATTTATTTAACTTATATTTCAATTGAACCAATCTATATATTAATTGAATCAATCTATCGGAATCGACTAAAATTTGACTATTGTTATTAAAAATTTAGTTGAATCAATAGACCTTTTAAACAATTCTAAAAGTTAAATTAAATCAGTTAAACGTTTTATATAAATTTAATTGAATTAATTAAAACTTAATTGACTGAATTACAAATTTAATTAAGTCAATTAAAATTCGAACAAAAATTGCGTGAATTTTAATTAACAGTTAAACAAAAGAATTCATAGGAAGTTAAATTTGCTTAGTGGTAAATAGTTAATTTTCTGTGGATTAAAACTTTGCTGATGTCATTTAGAACCCAGAGTTAAAAGTGTCCCACAACAACAACAACAAATAGGCAAAAAGTTATATTACTGTTAAAAAAAAAAAAACTAATACGCAAGTGCTTGTGCAAATTTGAATGTTACTGATATTTTGAATGTTTAATAACGCTCCTAGACGAGAACAAGAAATTCTCATTGAGTTTGTAATTTAACTTAACAAATATTTCCAGAAGTTATAAAAACATCGTCCCTTGACGAGTTCCTTAGGCAAGAATGAAATCCGGATAGGGACATGCCCCCAACAGATTATTTTTCACAATTTGTAAAATACGTTTGGGATTTTAGCATATTTAACTCCTTTAATGGTGTTTAATGAATTTGAATAAATTTACACACACTAAACAAAAAATTATATTGAAATTGATCATATTCGTGAAATCATGCTATGAAAAACGACAATGGGTCATATGAATAAAACTTAGCAATTACTTCGAAGTAATTACTTTGGGCTTAGGAATGGCTTTTAACTCCAAATTTACCAATTGGCTGGTAGAACAGCATGAAATGTAAACGAAAATTAAAAAATTAAATTTCTAGTCTACTCCTAAGCAGACTAGATTTGTGAAGTAATTGCTTAAAAAACCCTGTGTTTCCCCCTATTAGTAATATCTATTTTTTATTCATATGAGCCAATGCCTATAGCTCTCAAAAAATTAAATTTTTTTTATTCGAAAAAAAAACTAAAAAATGTAACTGTCAAACTTACTGTGACGGTCGTTTGCGAGGAGCGAATTTAACAACACCAAACAAAAATACGTTTCCAAAAAAGAACCACAATGTTGTCTAATTTGTGTGTATTAATATATATACGAGTGCGTTTATTTCTATAAAATAATAAATGTTACAAAAAGTACAATAAAAATATTTTATGTTGAACTTACCGCAGTGTTTTTCCCTCACAAACTGACTTTACTAACAATATTAAAAAAGCAAAGAACTAAATTCTTATTTGTATAACACATAAAGCTGCCTACACACTAGGGAACATGGTTGAGGGAACAAAAAATATCAAAAAATTTTGTAAACACGAAATGCACGCTCTCAACACTCACACACACACAAACGCACTCACACATTCACAAAAAATGCTCTCTTTTTTTAAGTATGTTCCCTAGTGTGTAGGCAGCTTAAGAAGTAACTGTCCTTTAATATAAAAAACTTGACGAATATAAAGCTGCCTACACACTAGGGAACATGGTTGAGGGAACAAAAAATATCAAAAAATTTTGTAAACACGAAACGCACGCTCTCAACACGCACACACACACAAAAGCACTCACACATTCACAAAAAATGCTCTCTTTTTTTAAGTATGTTCCCTAGTGTGTAGGCAGCTTAAAAACCACTGCAGTAAGATCAACATCAAAAGGGAATATGCAATTATAAACAACAACAGTATGCACAGAACAAAACGTTACTTTAAATTGGACATTAGGGATCTTCACAGATCATTATAAAACAAATTGAAACATAAATCAAAAAATATTTAAATGGACAAATTTATTATGAGCCATTGCGCGACAGTAACTTATTTTTCTTTAATAAAATTGCCCTACTAAAACTTTAAAATTCATTAAAACTTCTAATGTAAATTTGCAAATTTGTTTGAGTCATTATAAAATCTAAGCACATTTATGTGCCTTGTTACAAGTGGCTTTTATAACAGAATTAACTATTTTAAACTCATATTTGATTTTAACCAAGAATTATGTAGTATTCGTAGTAACGTTGTCATTCATTTCAGTTTAAATTAATATGCGGGTGGGGGTTTGTTGAACCAAGCCTGAAACATTTTTGCTCCACTCAACAAAGTCTTAATCATAAGTCTAGCACATTTGAAAATAATACCACATATTTTTACTGTTTGTGATTTGAAAATAAAAAAAAAGAAGAAACAAACAATTTTTTATAAAAGTAAACAACATTAAATAATTATAATTTCATGCTAAGTAATTGCAACAATTTACGTGGGAAATTAAACAAAAACCACTAAAGCTTTGAAGCCTAAAGGTCAAGGTAAAATAAATGACATTTACAAGATGTTATTCTAAGTATACATTAGATACTACTACTACTACATTTAATTTGTCAGACACACATATGTAGTATAAATTACAAAAGCGACTATGTTAAAACTTTGTTTAGTTTCAAGTGTAGAAACAATTGAATTAGTTGTAAATTAACATATTTATATATGAACATAAAAATATCTACCGGTGTTGCATTAGCCATAATTATTTAACAGGAATGTGAGAAAAAAAATCCATGTAAATGTAGATCGTTAAAGTTGGTTAAATTTTAAGCGGTTTTATACCTTCCACCCCACTTTCTGTTTGTAAGCTTACGACCAAAATCATTATGTTGGCGTTAGGCGTGTGTCAAATTCTACAAAACATAACATATGAAACAACAACAATTTTGTACGCCGACCCACGGCTTTCTTTAACTTTGAAACGAGTATCAAAGTTGGGCAAAAAAAAATTAACAAGAACACTGGCAACCGATAATTTAATTGTACACTTAAAATAATACGTCAGTAAAAAAATCTGTAGGTTTGAGGTTCAGAAGAAGAATAAACCTTTTCTTCAAAAGTTATAAACACATTAAATTTGCAAATCAGACTAGATCCAGTTTCTTCACAGGACAGACTTCATCAGTGATTTTCCATTAAATTGTATTATTGTTTATATTTTTATTGTCAGATTGTCTCTATATGAATACTTTCAGAAGTGATCAAACAGACATATAGAAACATTTTACTTTAGATTTTTTTGTTTATCTTCGATTTGACTAATTTTCAACAAATTTTTAGTTGAAACACGGGTTTAAACAAAGATTTTAATTATCTTCATTTAGCACAATACTAAAAATCCTAAATACTAAAAATTTTTTATAACTAATTTTTAAGAATAAATATAATATTTTCATGTTACTGTTATTACCCGAAAGATGGCGCCACCAATGTACCCAAAGTTTTAAAATTGGCGCTATTTATTCCTCCCGATTTCTTTTTTGATGGACCGTATCTCGAAAACTAAGAGAGATAGATCAAAATTTAAACTCCTCGTGGGGCCTTGGATGCTCGGAAATTTTTAAAAAAATTTTTCCACTTCATAAAATGGCCCATATCTCAAAAACTAATCAATATAGAGCAAAACAGAAAGAATGTTTGCTCTTTTAGAGTGCCCTTACATACGCTTAGTTGATATGGGCTGGGTCGGGGAAGGTCCCGAGACCCTAAATTTGAACAAATTTTACGACTCAGTATAATTACAAATAAAGATGCACTTTTACTAATTTTTTACTTAAATTTCGATTTGTTAAATTAAACAAAACATTTTTTAAAATCAACAAATTTTATTTTAAGCCAAAAAGCTGGAATAAATTTTGTTAAAGTAACAAATTTTTCTGTTCAGCCAACAGGCTTAATATTTTAAGTATAACAACCGAATTGAAATCCAATTCAATTGCCACAACTGAATTCGGTTGGGGCAACCAATTTACGAGGTTGCGGCAAACCAATTGCAAAAATTTGTTAAAATTTTTCAACAAAAATTTGTTAAAACTACTAAAAATTAGTTAAAAATGATGTTGCAGAAAAAATTGATAAATTAGCAGATTATTTTTTCTAATTAGTAAGATAGGAACAGCAAAAATAAAATTTGGTTATAGAAAATAACAAATTAACCTGTTAAATTGGCAAAAAAAATTTGCTAAATAATTAGTAGCCTAAAAAATCAAGAAAAAATTAAAAAAGTTTTTTATCCGATTTTTTTTAAGTGCAAATAAAAATCTAGAATTTTGAAAACAGCAGTTTACAATTTTTTTTAGCAAATAATTCTGTTAATTTAACAGGATAGACTGCTATTCGTATTCAACTAAATTTAGCTTAAAAATAACAAAAATTTTGTAGATATAACTGTTTTTGCTATTTTTAGTCTACTAATATTTTATGCACATTTTACAGTACAAATTGTCATATTCAATTAATTAAAAATTAACTTAAATATAACTAAAATTCTGTAAATTTAACAGTTTTATTTTTGCTGTTCTTATTTTACTAATACTTAGCAAAAAAAATCTGCTAATTTAACAGTTTTTTCTGCAGCATCATTTTTAACTAATTGCTTTTTCTGCTATTTTTACAGATTTATTTTTTTTACTGTAAGAGTTAATTAATTTAATAACGATTTACATTAAAATGTGTTCAATTTTATTGTTTGTTAAACAAAAAAACATATTACTAGTTTTTGCTGGAAGGAATTTTTCAAGTAAAAACTAGTAAAATTTATCCTTAAATTTTTTACTAATTTTTACTATTTCTTATTTTTTGTACTCGAACGGGTTTTTGAATAAAAGGCTGGTAAAAAATGGCACGTAAACAAACACACTTACAATGTGTTCGTTTACTCGAAATTCTTATTACTTTTACTACAATTGGAAAGTTTTGTTAATTTTTTTTGTTAAAATTTTTCAGCTGTAGTAAAAGTAGTAACTTGTAGTAAGTAAACGAACACACTTTTAATAGGTTGCTTTTTGTTCGGTAAACTGACACTTTTCTTTTTTATTCAAAATTTAAATTAAAACAAATAAAAAAGTTTAAAAAAAGGTAAAGCAAATAAAATTTTGTTAACCAAACATATTTAGCGCTTCTTTTCTTTTAAGTTTGTGGTGTTTTTAACAATTTTTGCGTTTTTAAATATAAGCTCAGCTGATACTAAATAGTTGCTCAGGTTATATTAAGTTTTAGCCCCCTCTATCGATGAGTAGTGGAAGTTTTGATTTCCTATCTCTAGCTGTATTTTCGACTTTACTATATCCGTTAACTCATAAAAAAAACTTAAAGTGCATAAAATCGCGTTTCAGACGAAAACTATCATATTACTTTTCGTATGCACGTTAACTTTCAACACTGATAATTATCAACATTGAAAACTCAACGGTTATACATTTTCACATCTAACGTTACTTATTCGCGTTACTTCCTAAAAGCTTTTTGTTGAAGTACGTTCGATTATAACGGAACAAATTTAAACATAACCTGTTTAAAAATTTTTTATATTACAATCGGTTTAACGGAGATTTGCTTGAAGTACTTAACGTTGATAGGCATTAGAAAACATACAGCTTCTATAATTAATAGTCTATGCTTAACCCTCTAACCGGCAAGCCCGCCTCCAGGCGCGGTATATTAAATTGACCAGAAATGCGCCAAAGGAGTATTTCATAATAAGAAATTATGCTTTTTCAACGGAAAACTAAATTTATTAAATTTTTTGTGAAGAATTTTTTTGTATACAATGCACGGTTTGGAAGCGAGAAAGTGTCAAAGATAAAATTTCGTAAAATTTCAAAAATTAAATATTTTAAAACAACCAAAAGTTTCAAAAATCTTAAAAACATATTTAAATTGACTAAAACAATTGATAGTGACCATGAAGTAAGATTGGAGCTTAAGTTATTCAAAAAGTTCCTTACTTTGGTCCAAGGACGCACAGGATTCCATAAGGATACCTTTAAAGGACATCGCCTTAACTTCAAAACGAATGGACGGATCTTTCTGAAATTTGGTAGAAAGAATATATTTGGTATAGGTAGCAAAGCTTATAAGTTTGAATAATATATATTGAAGTTTTGGTGCGTTTTCGCTCAATTTCGCATTTTTCGAAAAACGAAAATCGCTACATCCTCTTAAGTAACAGCACAAAAAATGTAATTTTTTTATTGTAATTACATCTTGGTAAGAGAAAAAATGTGTGCCTAAACCTAGTAATTTTTATGCTCTAGTTTTCGAAATTCACCCATAAACTATTTTGGCCCATATCGCCTAAAGTAGGTACCCAAGTAAAAAAAATTGATATGGAGCCATATGAAATTATATTTAATTATATATAATCTTTTATGTAATTAGATATAATTATATCCAAAAAATGAGAACGTCTTATTGTATCATATTGTATCGAATTGTATACAATTGTATACAATTTGGTACAATTTGATACAATTTAATGCAATTCGATACAATTGTATCCGAATTTTGTCCTCATCCAATTACATCAAATTATATCTTTTTGTATAAAATTATATAAAATGTTATAAAAGTGGACATAGTTTGATACAATTATATCTAAATATTAACCTTATACTTTACATAGGACCATGTCTAACAATATACATACAAAAATAATTTTTTTAAATAAAAAAAAATTTTCAATTGCTTGTAATTGTAATTGTTCTTTTTTGAATTGCAATTACAAATAATCGGCCTGATTACAAGTGTCGAATTTGTAGTCGAAATTTTCGACTCCATATAAAATGATTTTGTATATAATGGAAATTATAAAGAAATGAAACTCTGATGCTGGATTTTTTTAAATCTGAGTGCTATGGTAAATCCAATTGAAAAATTGTTCAAAAGTTGCGTTTTTAGTGAATTTTCAGCAAATTCGACTTAGTTTCGACTACGACTACGAACCTCGTAATAAGGCCGAATATGTAATTATAGATGAGTTTTTTTTTTCAATTACAATTACATGTAATTGTGTAATTGCATGTGTAATTAATTACAAAATGTAATGATTAACCTCAGGCCTGCTGGAGATCTTATAATTTCGATAAATCTTCCATTACTTTTATCCAGATTTATCATGACAGTGCAATAAACATGAAAAAAAATTTATTTTAATTTAGTAATTTTAAAATAAAGTTAACAACATTGAAATTTTAAAGTTAATAGGATTATGATATACAACCAAGATATAAGAAATCAGTCAAGTGTACGTTATAGTATAGAGAATTTCGTATTAAAGGCAATTTTTACTCATGCTCAAAAAAAAAAAAAACAAATTACTCACGCACGAGCATTTCGTTTTTTACAATAAAAATTACTAAAAACATATGATGCAAAAAATAAACTCACACACGAATCAATCACGGGTTATTCTTACTCACGCTCACGCACGAATCACTTAAGTATAGTAATTATTACTCACGATCACGTGTGAATAACGTGACTCACGAACATTTCGTGTCACGCGCCAATCCCTAGTAATTACTAAATCTAAAACTAGTTCAAAATCATTGATAACATGGAACCAAATATAATACAATACGGTTTTATATGGACCTTATATATTTTTATATAAAATCACTTTGAAAAAATTGCCTATGTGGGATGATATATCATTATAGATGATTTTATAAAGAATGTTATAAGTTATATGTGGGTTCATATTCGTCAATATATAATCATAACTAACACAAATTATAAAAGATTTCTTATATGGATCCACATAGTTTTATATTATTATGTATAGTGTCATACTAAATTATATATAAACGTACATGTAATTATGTCTTTTATATGTTACTTTATGTACTTATATATAGCACATACATATATATGTAATATAAAATCACATATGTCTCCATATTAAAACCTTTGAGGCAAAAATATCTAACATATGACTATATAAAAGTATATCTGCTTGAATTTAAAAGCATATGTGGCCATATGTAACTACAAGTTACTATATCCAATTACATAAAATAATATATGATTATATCAAAACTTTTTTACTCGGGTAACGAAAAAAAATTTTGTAGAAGAACTTATTGTTTATTTTTCGTGAGGAACACATGGTATAAATTTCATTGCAAAAAAGCTTAGGCCGGTTAGAGCGTTAAACTGTGAATTCCTTCAATGTAAAGTAAATGAAATCGATTACACTGTATTTGAAGGAACAATTTACAAAATTCGAAAGCACAAAAATTTCAAAATTTACTACATTTTAAAATTTAATGCTCATAAAGTTTTTATTTGAAAAGGTTAAAGGTAATTTTTGGATCTTGACGTCGAAAGCCCATTCTTTATTCATATATCGAAAAGTGTATTTTCGGAAATCCATAAAAATGTGTATTCCCGTGTAAAATGGTTTAGATCCGATCAGATCATTTTGGATCTAAATAGATATGATTGAATCTAATTAGATCCTGTACCAGATCTCATCCAATATGATCAGATATGGAATATGTGATAATACCTTATGGCAAGATCTGATCAGATGTAGTGCCAAATCTGTTCAAATCTAAAGTGATCTGGACAAATGCACCAGATATGCCTAGATCTGATCAGATCTCAAATTTGTCCCCAATTTTGAGATCTAATTATATCTGGTAAGATCTACTAAGATCTGGCCAGATATGCCTAGATCTGATCAGATCTAATTAGATCTCAAATTTGTCCCCAATTTTGAGATCTAAATAGATCTGGTAAGATCTACTGAGATCTGGCCAGATCTGATCTTTTTTATACGGGTTGGTGAGGGGTCTCTTTTTATCATTTATTTAAGGTTTTAAAGAGGAGTCTCGAAGCTTCTTTCTTAAAAAAATACACTTCCGTTATCTACCTAAACACCTAATCTAAAAAAGTACAATTTTTTGGTGTTCTTCCGTAAGCTTTCTAAGAATAGTGGTTAAGTATCTTCAAAATAAAAAAAAAAACAAATTTGTTTGGGGAGTAAAAAAAATTCTGTCTTTTGAATAAAAAATAATTAAAAGCAATATGAGTTGCAATTTGAATTCAAACGTTCTTTATTTCTAATTTAACACCCTCTAAAATTTTTTTTGTTGAAATTATCCATTAAAAAAATATTACATTACCGTGATAAACAATTTCTAGGCTTGGTTTTCAAATACTGACATTAAACAGAACCCTTCTTTAAATAAATATTGACCATTACACGTGGGCAATATTTATCTAATAATTCATGCACATGTACAACATCTTTTGATTTACAAATTCCACATAATAGCACTGAAGCATAAACAATTAAATGTTGTTATTTATTGACAAAGTTGTCATAGTAATGAAAATGCACTTTATCAATAACTTCATAAAAATACACGTTAACAACAAATATTGTAGGCAATAATAACCCCTAAAAGTTTCAAAACTACAAAATAACACGCAATTTTTGAAAAAATGTTTTTGAGGACTGCAGTTTAATAAAAGGGGGAAGTTAATATTATCATAAAGGTGCGTCCTTTAAAACTAATTTAAAATTAACTGTAAGAAAATAACCCTTAAAATTTGAGAAAATTTTTATATGAGTTTGAAAATGAGTTATGAGTTTTATTTTTTAACAAAATGAAAACAATAAAAAATTGGTTATTACAAGAAAAATATTTTGTAGAAAAATTTGTTTAAGTGCGTTGAATATTTTAATTTTGAGGAGGCTATACAATAGAGTGTACCACCTTACAGGCAAAAAAAAAGTGCGCCGTACACCCTCCAATATGAAGTATTTTTACAAGGAGGTTCCAAAAAAATTTTTTTTATTTTTTTTGCCGAACGTAGGGGTCGTCATTTTACATTTTTCGTTATATCTTTGGTATTTACAGTCGGATCTTAAAGTATGATACATCGATGTTTTTCTCTCGAGGAGACCAGTGTTTTGCTCTAAGGATATTTTGACCTTAAGTATCCCGTTCTAGTAGTTACCCACCAGATCTCAGTTGCTACACCCTAATGTACAGCCCTAATGTCAGAAAATTAAAGTTCGCAAAAAATCATTAAACTTTTGCTAAGGAAGTTTTTCGCTAAACCCAGTAGAAATTTTTTTATATAATGGTTGCCGAACGTAGGGGTCGCATTTTAAAATTTTTTTTAATTGGATTTTTACTATATAGTAAAACATTGTTCTCCTCGAGGAAAAAAAATTGTTATATCACACTTTAAAATCCGATTTTAAATGCCAAAGCTATAACAAAAAATTAAAAAAGGCGACCCCTACGGTCGGCAAAAAAAAAATTTTTTTATTGAAATCGCCTTCCAAAAATACATCATATTGGAGGGTGTACGGCGAACTTTTTTTTGAGGTACGGTCTACTATACAAGATTCTATACAACTGAATTAAATACTCTTACTTCTCCTAACGCCTTTTCATCTCCTAGATATGAGGTAAGAGGTTAATCACAACTTACAGCAAAAGTCGTCACGATTAATTTAAATTCAGCGACAATCGCCTGTCGACATTTGTTGACGTTTAGAAAAAAAGGAAAGCAAAACAAGAATATGGTTGTATTTGTTTCACCACAATTCTTCACCAATTCAATTGGTCTTTCACTAATTCTTATTGTTTTATATTTTATTGTATTTAATTTTGCTTTTTTGCCGTAAATTATGTATTTTAAATTTTAATCATATTTCTTCTGTCAAAAAAATAAATTTTTTGTAAACAAAGTACGAATTTTTGCAGCTCTAATACGAATTTCTAACAACTCTGTTCTAATGGCAATCTTTAATTAGTTAAAAATATGGCAACAATTTGACAAATATTTTAAGTTTGTATTAGTGTGTCGTCACGAAAATAGAATAGATTCTACTCCGACGACCAATCGCCGGACGACATGGCGACATTTTGCTTCCCATACAAAATATATGAAAAAGCAACTCTCGTTGTCGTTGTCGACCCAGTTCTGATTAATCTCTAAAGCGCAAAATTATTAGTCTCCTCTAAAGTTTATGTAAATTTCCTCGAAATCGATGAGGAATCCCTGAGGAGACCTTCCTTATTAGTTGTAATTTCTTGAAATAATTTATTGCAATTCATTGTATTTCTTATTAAGTACTACTTCAGCAAATTGCATATAAAACATTTCCGGTTAAAAAAATTAAACCCGAACACTTGGTTTATTATTATTGTTGTTATTTTAAACTATTTTTTTTTACTGATCATGCAATATAGGCTGACCATAAATGGTTTAATAATAAATCAATTTAAAAGTAATTTTATAATTAATTAATTTACAGTCATAAACTTCAAAAGAATATACAGCATAAGACATATTGGATAAAAGTGTAGGTAGACAGTTTGAAGCAATTTTGTAACGTATTTTTTTTTAACAATTTAGTTCATTAGTAAGAAACAAAAAGACTATTAAGCTATGAAGCTTTTGGCAGAAAATTAAAGAAAAGTACAAAATGGAAAAAAATGAAATTAACCACTTAAAGTGGTATGAGTCCACTTGTTTTTAAAATGAGATATAAAAGGTTTTGCATTTGAATGGCTTCGAAACTGTAAATGGTAAGATATTAATCACAACTGTTGGCGCGATTTATTTAAATTCAGCGACAATCGACCATCATCGAAACAAGAATATCGTTGTATTTGTTTTGCCTTACTTCTTCACCAATTCAAATGGTTTTGCATTAATTCTTGTTGTTTTTCATTTTATTGCATTTAATTTTGATTTTTTGGGGTAAATTCTGTATTTTTATTTCAATTATATTTCTTCTGTCAAAACAATAAATTTTTTGTAAACAAAGTACGATTTTTTGCAGCTCTAATACTAATTTCTACAACTCTGTCGTGATAGGCAACACTTATTTAGGTAAAAATATGGCAACAATTTGCCAAATATTTTGAGTGTGTAAAATAGATTATATTACGACGACAAATCGCGGGACGACATGGTGACATTTTGCTTCCCAGTTGTGACTAATCTCTAACTTTTGTAAATATTTTTATACACATCTCTTCACGGGAGATCTGCTCATATTTGGCAATGAAAATCATTCAATTTTCCAGATCACTTTAGATATGAACATATTTTGCTACAGACCTTGTCATAAATTGTATCACATACCCCATATCTTATCATATATGATCTGATCTGGCACCAGATCTAATTAGATTCAGTCATACCTAATTAGATATAAACATATATTATCGGATCTATTCTTTTTAACACGAGAGATGAAACTTTAGGATTTTTGGACCAAATAAAAAAAAATTTTAACCCTCGAATGCTCTTGCGCTGTTTTACAATGAAACTTACACCATGAAACTTTCGGCACAAAAAACTATACATAATTTCTTCCACAAAATTTTATTTCGTTGTCTACTTTGAATCTTGAAAACTACTACAGAAATATTAGTAGGTTAAAGCTAAATTCACAGTGATGGAGTACACCACTCTGCAGAGTGGTGTGTATGTACTAAAATAGAGATGGCATGATACAAAAAATATGTAAGTGCGAAAAAGAAAGGAACAAAATCCACTCTGTAGAGTGGAGTATTCCATCACTGTGAATGTAGCTTAAAGGTTAAATTACTCCTTGCACCAAGATATAACTGCAATCCAAGAATGAAAGTGTTCATGCTGCTACTTAAGAAGATTTGGCGATTTTAGTTTTTCGGCAATGCGAAATTGAGCGAAAAGGTACCTTAACTTCAGTATATATTGCTCAAATTAAAAGGCTTTGCTGCCAGTATAAGTATATTCTTTTTGCCAAATTTCATTAATATCCGTCCATTAATTCTCAAGCTAAGATGATGTCCTTTAAAGGTATCCTGATAGAACCCTGTGTGTCCTTGAAACAAAGCAAGTATAAAAGTTAAAGCTTCAATTTTGCTTTGAGTTCATTATCAAAATTTTTGAGTGAACTCAAATATGTTGTTTAGATTTTTGGAATATGTGTTCATTTTAAAAATAATTATTTTTTGAAATTTAACGAAATTTTAATTTTGACGTTTTCTTGCTTCCAAACGAATTTTTTTTTTTCTTAAAAGATTTAGGGAATTAACCCAACAAACAAATCGTTCCGTTTATGTTCCGTTTTCGGTCCGTCATAAACGGTTTTCAACTCCGTTTACGTACCGTTTTCCGGATCAGTATACGGACCAGAAAACGGATTTTAAGGAACATCGAAACTGATTCGAATCCGTTGAAAGTCCGTCAATGACGGACCGTTTTCGGACCGATATGTCGTGTAAAAAACTGAAAAGTCCGTCATTGACGGACCGTTGCGTCGTGTAAAAAACGGATAAGTCTGTTGAAAGTCCGTCAATGGCGGACCATTTACCGACCGTTATGCCGTATATAAACGGAGTGACTTCGGACCAAAAACGAACTTGTATATCTATCTAAATTAACTAATTTTGAGTAAATTTTTTTTTATTTTTAATAGATTTATTAATAACGATATTATTTACATTTACACTATATTTAGTACATCAGTTTACCTTTGATTTTACCTCTTTATCTTGCGCATCAATTCACGATAGTCACCCATAACAAAATCGATCATCTACATGCAAAAGAAAAAATAAATTAGTTATGGTTTAATTGATTGGATTTACGATGGTGTTTTACTCGAAAAAACAAAAACAAACCATTATAAAACACGCACTAAATTTTATTAATCTTACCATCTAATATAAGTAAGCGACTTGAAGTTAGTTAATTGATGATGCGTTGGACCTATTCCAGCTACCGTCACCAATTTCTCGCCACAAAAAGTTTTTAAAATAATTTAATTGTTTTTATTTTGAACACAAATTAAAATCAATTAAGTCCGTATTTTACGGTATGGAAACGGAGTTAAAACGTATTGTGTTCGAAAATCCGATTACACGGTCCGTTTATGTTCCGTATACGTACAAGCTTTGACGGATACGTGTATTACGGACCGTTAATGTGCCGTAAAAGCCGAATACATGATTCCGTACGTGCCGGAGAGTCCGTAAAAATGTTTATTGGGATGCTTTATATCGGAATTGCTTCAGTTATGATTATAAAATACCAATGTTGGTTACCGAAACGAATAACGGTAAGGGTAACGGTATCGAAATTTGTTTGTTTCGGTGACGGTAAAGGTAATGGTATTTAAGAATGTTTCGGTAATGGTATACCGTTATCGAAACAGCAATACCGGTACGTACCGGTATAATAAATTATATTAAAAACATATAAAAACAAGCAACAAATTAGCCTATTTTTTATTTTAAGTGTTAAAAATACTGATTATTAACTATAAATTCGATGCTGGTAGTTTTAATAAGTTAAATTATTACCTATAAATTTTTTTGTAAAGAAAATTCAAGTTTATAAAGCAAAAAAGTTAAAAAACTTTAATTTTTTATATAACTTAATAATAACCATTTACTACCCATACAAATAACGGTATCGGTAACGATAGCGGTATTTGTAAATTTTGTTTAGAGGTATTGGTAACGGTATTCAAATTGAAACGGTATTTTAGCGATAACGGTATTATAACGATAACGTTAACCAACCTTGTAAAATACACATTTGACGCATTTTTGGGCAATCTTACAATAATTTTTAACTAGTTTCTAGTAGCTTCAGGAAAAATTCTTATAGTGTGTTAATATTTATGATTAAGTCAATTGTTCTGAAATTGGACTCATACCACTTTCAAAAAAAGTGCCTCAAATATAAAATAAATGAAAAGTTTTACAACATATATTGTTGTTTTTAGTAATTAAACCTTTTAAATGACGACATTTACTTAATCAATTAATTGATAAAATTATTTAATGAAACTATGTAACAAAAAGTACCTTAAGACATGAAAAATTTTATGGTGAAAACGTGTTCAATTTTTATGTTATTCTTACAACATCTAAATCGAAAAAAGTTCTTATTTGACAAAACATATATTCTAGAAAAAAACGTGCTTGAAACGAGAAATTTCCAACAGTTTTTTTTATAAATTCTATTGTTTTTGGCTTTGTTTTAGTACTATATGTTACGCTTAACTTAATTTTAGTTAACTTTAAAACAACAAAATACTACTAAAAATAAATTATAATTTGTCACACAAAATAACAACAACAAAAAAGTTAAATGACCAGCAGCAACCAACAGCCGTTAACACACAAAACAACAGGAAAAATAAATATTACGATGGTCACAAGTTGGTTGTTGTTTTTCCTATAACTACCCTACGGAAAATTTTAACAAACTGTCACCGAACTGGCCCCTTTATATGAAATAGACTGGTCACTTGTACATGGCGTTGTCATAGGAGGGGGAAATTTACCCTTTGACATGACACAAGACAAATCCCAGGACAGGTCCCTGAACTTTGTTTTTTATGAGAGTTCAGTAACCTGTCCTAGGATTTGTCTTGTGACATGTCACAAGGGGTCAATTTCCCCCTCCTATGACAACGCCATGTAAAAGTGACCAGTCTATTTCATATAAAGGGGCCAGTTCGGTGACAGTTTGTTAAAATTTCCCGTAGGGTAATTATAAGAATGGCAAATGTTTTCTGTATAATGAAAAAGTCATCAAATTGTGAAAAAAATGCCATTTAAGAGGTGTAAACTTATGATCATCGATTATTACGTTTTTTTAATGATTAAAGCCTTAAATACTTAAAATTGAATTACAAATATTTTTGTCGTCGTATTGCAGTTGGTTTAGAAGAGAAGCTTTTTAAATCAATAAAAGAATAGGGAAATAACTAAATTGAAAATAAAGCAACCATGAATTAAAACACGTTTTTCAATGTAAAATCTACTAAATTTAGTGCAGTTGTGTAAGTTCATATTTAAATAGAAAACAGAACGAACAACAAGGAATTATGGTTTGACAGACATGGTAATTATGTTGTACTTTTCTATAATATACCTACACTGAAAATATTATTACAGTAACTGACTGTAGTTTATTTAAAAAATTATCCGTACATTTATTTTTAAATGATTATTCAGTTAAAATACAAAGAAGTATATTTTTTAACTGTTTTTGTCGTTTATTTAAAAAATAAATTACATATAAATACGGATTTTCTGTTACAGTTAAAATTTTCATTTAAAATATTTTGTTAAAAAAAGAATTCCTTTTCGATTTCTAGGTCAGTTAAAAAAACGAAATAAACTAAATATCATTTATTCTTACGGATTTTGTAGTTAATTTTTTGAAATTTAAAAAAACGAAATAAATGAAAAATCATTATTTTTTAAGGATTTTGTAGTTTATTTATTAACATTTAAAAATAAATGAAAATTTCTTTTTATTTAAATGAAAAGTCAGTAGACCGGTTTTCAAGTGATTTTTCATTTATTTTAAATTACATTTTCAGTTAATTTAAACTACAAACTATTTTGAGTGTACGAAGTGAAAAAGTAAACCAGCAAATAAACAACTATGTATTGCAAAAATGTTTCTAATTTTTTGGGTTGCAAAACATGAAAAATTATTTAAATTCTTTTAATAACAGTGTACGTTTAACAAACAACTAAAAGAGTGTTATAATTGCACAAAGAAAAAAGATTGGTTGGAATGCGATCAAAACAATTAAAATAAAATTGCCAAGACGTTATTTGGAGTTACCTATAATTGAGTACCAAACCAAAAATATTTCATTAGGTATTCAAAATAGGGAAAATAGAATTAAACGACAATCCTATTATCAAATTATTGGTATTTCCAACAAACTTTAAAATTAAAATTTAGTGGATATACTAGAAAATTGGGACTATTTATTACATTTATTGAAAAATTATCAATACTCGAAGTGGTAACTACAAATACGGGTATCCTAATCAAATATGCCCTTAAATTAGAGCTTCAATAGAATGAACCTAATTGTGGATTGTATTGATAACAGACGCATATTACACTATGGAACATTTTTGGGATTATTGTCTGGGGGGTGAGAAATTCCAAGTCAGGGTGATGGTACTAGGTCAGTATAGTAAAACCCTCAAAGGGTTTGGCGTTCGTATGTGTCATTTTTTTTTATGACCTTTTAAATTTTTTCCTTATCTTGATGATTTTTCGCTTAGTTGTAACTCGAGAACCACTTGTCCGATTTTGATGAAACAAATTTAGAAAAATTTAGAATTACAATTTCTTTAATCCGTTCATATAACATTTTTCTTTATAATCAACAGTTTTGCCGGTAAAAATAAATTTGTGGAAAAAAAAAAATATTTTTTTGCCTAAAAATTAAAATTTTTTATGAATTTAAAAAAAAAAAATTTAATTTTTAGGCAAAAAAATATTTTTTTTTCTCCACAACGAACACATACGAACGCCAAACCCTTTGAGGGTTTTACTATACTGACCTAGTACCATCACCCTGACTTGGAATTTCTCACCCCCCAGATTGGCTGTTGTACTGTGTTATGAGAGTTATTGAGGAAAGCAACTATTTTAATCTAATAACAGTTATAAATTAACTGAAAATAACAGTACTTTTTGCCTGTTTTGTCAATTATTTAAGAATATTTTTAGCAAACTTAACTGACAATTTTACATTCTTAGTTATTTTCGATGCATTTGTTAGTTATTTTTGAACAATTAAAAATAACTACTCTTTTGTTATTTTATTTGGTCGCCTTTTGTTTTACCTGCTGCTATTTGCAATAGTTTTCTACCGGTGAACTTTTTTTAGTGTGTGTTTTGATTCTAATGTTTGATTCTAATTTCGAATTTTTAATTTGTTAATAATTTTGAATTATGTTTATTTTACACTAAATTCTAAAATTGTTTATTTTACATTAATTTTAAAATTCTTTTGTTCAACAATATTTATGTATTCTATGTGATTAATGTAATTATATTTATAAGTATTTACCAAATTATTGTCTTACGCATACTCAGTTCCATACTGTAATATAAGCATGCGCGGTTCCAGCAATTAATATAAGGGGAAAAATCATACGCCACCGTAGACAAATACATTGAGTTGGACACTGAGGCGTATGATTTTTCCCCTTATATTAATTGCTGGAACCGCGCATGAATATAAGACTTAAGTCTTGTGTATGGAAACGAATTTTATACTGCCCAACAAACAATTCGTTCCGTTTATGTACCGTTTTCGGTCCATCACAAACGGAATCCAACTCCGTTTACGTACCGTTTTCTGGATCCGTATTCGAATCCGTTGAAAGTCCGTCAATGACGGACCGTTAACAGACCGTTATATCGTGTAAAAAACTGACAAGTCCGTTGAAAATCCATCAATGCCGGACCGTTTCCGGACCATTATGTCGTGTGAAAATCGGAGTGACTCCGTTTTTAGAGGGCCGTTTTCAGTCCGTTTTTTACACAAAATCGGACTCGTATATCGACCTATATTTACCCTATTTTTATTAATTATAAGCAATAGTTTTTTGTTTTTCTTTATAGATTCATTAAAAATGGCATTTATTTTTTAAATTTACACTATAATTAATTACATTTGGCGCAGCTTACCTCTCTATCCAGTCAATTTAACGGTACAGAAACGGATACACCAAAACGTGTTGTGTTCGAAATCAGATCATACGGTCCGTTAATGTTCCGTACACGCACAAACTTTGACGGATACGTGCATACGGACCATTAACGGGCCGTAAAATCCGGATTTATGATTCCGTACGTGCCGGACGATCCGTAAAAATGTTTCTTGGGCGTATTTGTTTTCCTAACAAAACATATAAATTAGTGTTTCCAATTCTGTTAATCGATTAACCGATTCCTCGATTATTCGCCTCTACTTCGGTTAATGTCGAAACAAATAATTTAAAAAGCAAATAATTATTCGACCCGAATAATTGGTTAAAAAAGATCGACTAACCGAGTAAATTTTTAATATAGAAATTTTTCCTTTGTTTTTTCCCAAAACTTCATAATTTTTTTAGTTTTGGCTAAAAAATTGCAAGAAAAGCTTTAAAAAAAAACAAATACTAACTAAAACACCATCAAATTCTTTTCAACTCGAGTGAATGAGGTTCTTAATCCATTTTTCGTCCACCGGTACTTTTACTATTCATAACTGGCCAATGAAATTTTTTTTATTTAATTTATTTTTTGTATCGATTACACAGTGCAACAACCACAATCGGAATGGGATGAAACCAAAGTAAATGAAAGTTAAAATTCCCTCAAGGGTTTGTTTTAGTTTAGTGTGAGATTTTTTTTACACGCTTTTGAAGTTGGTGATTTTGGAACGCGGTCTAACAAAAAAAAATCATCAAACATTTGATAAAATAATGCTTATTTATTTTTATTATTCTGGAAAGTTGTGGTATCTTACTGTTTTTGGGGTCAAGGAATCCATTTTTGATATTAATTTTTACCTAAAACTCACGCTAGATGGTGCTGTAATACAAATTTTGATCTTTCTTGTAGATTGTCGTAGAAAAAACGGTGTTTTTTACTTTTTTGAGGCTAAAAAATAAATTTTTGATGTTGGCTTCATTATAAAACATATTTTTTTAAATTTATTTATTCATTGTTTCCCCTATACAAAAAGATTTACATCTTTTAATTTACAGTACAGGGTTGTGCAAAGTTGATTTTTTTCATTTATTTTTATTTTTTTTTATTTTTAATGATATTTATTAAAATTAAGGAAATACATTAATTTTGCATTATACGATTAATCGATTAATCGCCAATTTTCTCGATTAACCGACCCGAACAACCGGTTAATCAATTTTAGCTATTTTTCGAATAATGCATTAACCGGTTAACCGCCTATATGTCGAATAATTGGAAACACTAATATAAATTAAAAAATTAGACATTGAAATTAATAAGTGATCGTGGTGTAGTGGGTAGAAAGGTATCCTAGAACGCCAGATTTCCGAGTTCGAATCACGGAAAAGACAAAAATTTAGATGTTTTTTTTAATTAAAATAAAATGTTTATATGTTTAAAGATCAAATATAACAAAGAAAATTAAAAGTAGTTGTGGTGCAATGAGTAATAGTGTGAACTATGAATCTGAATGGCCGGGTTCAATACCAGAAAATATATTTTTTTTTTTGCTTCGGCATCTCTTTTTTTGCTGGGTATTTTAATAAAAAAAATGGTACTACATTGTTCTTGAATTTAATTCGAACTTTTTTCACTTACAGGAATAGTGTGGGTTCCCGAGTGGTATAAATGCGTCGATAATAGCCCTATAAACAGTCTTCTTATCAGTTGGTATTAATTATGTTGGAGTATACGACTTAAATGTTCAACACACAAATCGACTTTACAAGCACTTTTTAGGTCTTTCAGATTACCAGTTAAAAAAAGATATTTTATTTTAAAATTTAAATTCATATTACGTTTTTGCAATATTACGAAAGAGTATGAAAAAAGTTATAAAAATTTCCAAATAAAAATAATGTAGTGTGAACTTAAGTCTTAAATGCCGAAAAACTAAGTTATTTTCTTTTGAATATTCGTAAACATTTCAGAGTGTAAATTTTTTTTTTTTTAAGAGAAGCAACACTCAGGAAATTCTTCCTATCAATTAATGTGTTGCTTTCTTTGGAAAGAGTATAGGGAAGAGATGAAAGGTGGTGAAAGATGAAGCGCTTCAAATATGGCAACACTGTAATTGCGCGAGATGTTGAATCTTAGAACAGTTATTTCACGTCATCTGATGGAGAATTGGCGAACTTTGTTAAAGCTGTTTAGTTCATAGCACTGTTTTATTATTTTACTTCGGTGGGGTTAACTGCTATGGGAACACCGAAGGAAGACGCTGCGATATGTATGAGGGATAGAAAAATTCACACAAACACTCACAATATATTTTTCATAACCGATTGATGTATAAATATTTGAAAAGTAATAAGTAAGTTTGTTTTCAATTGAAGAATTAATTAAAATACATTGAAACATATTGTTTAACTTTTTTTATCAGTCAATAAAAAACAAACCCCAAAAAATATGTACCGTCTGTAGGAGTTGATATTTTCAGTCAAATTTTCTATTTTTAGAAAACTTATTTTAAATAATTTCGTTGTTTTCTGTTTCAAAACAAAAAATTCAAATATTTTCGGTTTTCTTTTTTGTTAAAATAGATAATATACAAAATTATTTCAATTCAAATTACAAGAAATTCTTTACTCATACACACAAACATAGCCAATAAAAATATGAACATGTGTGTTGTGTGGTAGTGTTTTGAAAATTCAAACAAACAAAAAACTTTCAAATATGAAAAAACAAACCACAAAATCGTTTTTTTTTTACGTTTTGTCAGTTTAAAATTGATGATTGTTTTAACAGACTTTTCAATTATTTTTATTTCTTTTATGGATTGTTTAAACAATGTTTGAAAATAAATAGCAAAATGTAATAGAGAAATCAGTAGTACTTTTTTTAATTGTGTTTTCAATTAATTTAATATGTATTTTAGGTTGTTTTTAACGATAAAATATTGTGAGTGTATTATTTTTTCCAGATTGATGTTGTGGTCGGTGGGGATAGAACCTGCAACCTTGTATGTAGCAGTCCAAGGCGCTAACCAATACACCACAGAGTCCACGCCGTCTATTTTGGTAGCGAAATAAATTAGTAAAATATTTGTTCAAATTAGTTTAGTGCTGAAAAAATATAGCCAAAGCTTTTGCTGAAAATGGAAAAAAAAATTAATATACCTGATATACAAGGCGTTTCACTAATTTCTGTACTAACTTATTTTTCTGAGTGTACATTTCTTAAATGGTCTATAAAATTTTTAAGTCTGAAGTAATTTTTTTTACAAACTTGTTTAACAAATCAATTATTCTTAATATGTTGGCAAGAAATTTGTACTAATACGAATTATATAAATAATAAATTTTAACATTTTTAGTGGTGCTTCAAAAACTACTAAAAGAGAATAGATAAATAAGAAGCAAAAAACACAAATGACCAGTAGACAGATACAATATTAGGCGGCTACCGGTGATTGAATATTTTCATACATAGCAAGTGGCCAAGAAGAAAAAATTAAAAAATCATGGCAAATTTGTAAAAAAAAAAACCGGCACGAAACAATATAAACAAATAAAGAGAAAGACAAACAAATTTACAAATAAATATAAAATGAAAAAGGCGTTGATTGGAATATTTCAACCATGTTTGAAATAACAACAACAAAAAATACTTTTTTTTATTTTTTGTTGTTGTTGCAAATAAAACCAAAATAGGAAATGGTTTATGAATTAAAAGCAATAAAATAATACAACAAAGGTTAAATTCCGAGGAAAGATAAGAAATCATATAAATTTTACAGGAGTCACAAAAATGAATCACAGCAAAAATAAAAAATAACTTCAAAATTTTGTAAATAATTGCAAAATCTCATAAATTAACCAAACTGTAAAAAAGTTAAATATAAAAATTTAAATCTTACAAATCTAAGCGAACAATTTATTGTTTTTTGGGCTTGTTTGTAAATGAAAAATTTGTAATTAAAATTATTTAAAAGTAACAAAAAGTTAAGCCTAAATTTTATAAGCAAAACATAATTGCAAAATTGAAATACGGCCTTTATAAAAATAATTAAAAAAAACACATTAAAAAGTGAAATTTTTGTAAAACTAATTATATATTAATATAAACATAGAAATTTTTATAAAATTTTGTAGTTTTTAATTTATAAACATTAAAAAAAAATAATTGTTTTAACACTATTTTTATATAGAAATAAATCAAGTTTGTTGTTTAAGTGTTTCGTTTGTTCGTGAGTATGTTTGTTGCTTAAGTCTTTAATATTTCAAAGAACTAATAACAATCTATTAAGTTCTGCTAATAAAAATTCTTAAAGAAAGTAACCTATTGAACTAAAAAAATGGAAAAAAAATACATACACGAATATATTAATACATTATTTCAGTTAACATGTAAACTTTACATTAGAAACACAAAGACTTTTAATTAAAACAAAGTACAAAAAAAACCAACACCCTATTTTATAATTCATTTTGAAAACGAGACTGCATTGTCTAACTATGACACGAAATGCGGCCTTTAAATCCAAATTAGAGGGAAACAATGTATTTTTATATAATTAAAATGCTGCAACTGTTATGAATATGATGCGTGCCTTAAATGGTGGCGGCTTAACAAAAACTATACAACTTAAATACTTTTATAATCACTTTTTGGTGGCGAGTGTTTGTGAATGTAAAGAATGCCTGTATGAGTAAGTGAATTGTTGTAATAAAAATGCATGCATGTCTACAAATTAGTAAGTTAGAGCATTTGAATACTTATTAAAAAATTCTAAATATATAAAATTCCAAACACGTAATTGAACTTGAAGGCATGATTACACGCATATTATGTATTTTTTTTTAACACAAGAAGACAGTCTAGAGGTTAACAAAAACATTATAAAGAGTTTTAACAAATTTGTCTGTTGTTCTTTTTTCTTTTAATCATAATTTAGACACTTAATGTGAAATAACTGTAGGGAATCCAAGTAAAAAAAAAATAAACGCAATCATCAATAAAATAAAACAATGTTGTTTTAACATCAAAATACTATAAATCAACTAAAACATACAGCAAAAGTAACAACAACCCAACCTTAAATATCTTTTAAACAAAAAACAAAGCGAATAAAAGCAAAAAAATATTAGCCCATATCTTTTAAAGAATTTAAGCACTATAAACCCAAAAAGTGAAAATACAATTTTGTATTAAAAACAACCTATATATTCATGGTAAATAAAATTGCGTAAAGAAATTAAAAATTCTTGTTTTCCCCATAAATTGGAATTTATTTATTTTTTTATCTTACGACCTTAAAAGGCCTTTAGAACCACCACATTTGGTTATCTACATTGTTGGAAATTTCACGTTTTTTAGCAAATTTTTTTATTTTATATTATGTTTAAGTTCAAATTGCTATTGTAAATATGTACAACAAGTATAAGCCAGATCAAAAAATTGTTAACCATTCAAAAACACAATAACAAAATAACATCTACAAAAAACAAAATTCACTAACAGCAGACCCAACAGTACAATCAGTAATAACAACTGCAAATTACTATTAGCAAGACTTACAAGGAAGGTTTACTGTGTGGTTCACTTCGATGTGAATGAAATGTAATAGAGATGACAGAAAAAATAAGCATGTGTATATTTAAAGCGTTCCAATCTCATGTTTAACCTTTTCACTACCGACTTTTTGTATCTTTATTAGTTTATGAGAAACAGCAAACCCCCCTTTTCTCGAAAATTACGATATATTAAAAAAATTAGACTTCATTAACAAATATCGCGACTATATCGCCATGTTGACTGCTTATACATATAATGATTTTTATTTGAAGGCCAAGAGCTTAGTAAAAGTATTTACAAAAATTATAGTTTTTTTTTTGCATTATCAAATTTTATATATTCTTTAAAAATGTGTACACTGTAGTGTACAAGGGTAGTTTAAGAGTTAAATCCAGATTCACAATGCTGGAATACTCCACTCTGGAATACTCTACAACTTAAAAATGCAGGATTCACAACAGATGGCGTATCTTGTATACATGGTTTGTGTCTTTAATAACTTATATGGCACTTTGGATAGTAAACATCTGTCATTTATTATCACGTATTCATTGAACGAAATTGTGTAAACAAAGAAGTTCCCAATAACTTTGAAACTAATATTTACCCCTTAAATATTAACTTGGGCCGATATATTTAGTACCGAAAGTTTATTTATTTTGTCATCAATTAGTTATGTTAACTTTATAAAAATCTGAACGAACCCCCAAATAGATTCTCCTTGTCAGTACGACTGTATAACTTCAATGCAAAACCATCAATATTATAGTAGACAGACAAAACACAATATTTGATGTTATTTCTGAATTCTCCACCTTTTAAATTAATGTTAACTGAAAATAAAAATATCACGAATGTTAATATGAATCATTTTTAGAACAGAGAAAAAATAAACTTAAAAACTTGTTTCGAAATTGTATACAAATATGGATTAAAAATAAAATGAAAATAAAGAACACCTGGGATATAGAAATGGGGGAAAATAAACAAGTCTGTTAATAAAACTAAATTTATAAATATTTGTGGAATTCAATGAAAAACATAAATAGGGAAGGATGGGGTAAAGTCAAAAATTAAAATTTGTTCTCAAATTTATACATTTTCAAAAATTATAACTAATGTGTCTTAACTCTATTCTGTCTTATTCTAGAAACCGTATGTACTAGGGCGGGTCGATTTAATAATCGCCCATGGCTCAGTGAAAATCGTATTCTAGGGATCAAAATAAGAAACTATGCCGAAGGAACCATACCTCTAAAACGAATTCTACTACCCCCCAACTGTTGACTTTTGTCCCGTAGGGTCAAGTTTTGAAAAATCCCACTTTGACCCATTTAGAGTGCCCCAATCGAGTCCAAATGTATGACCGACCCCCACTAACTTTGGAGGGCCGATCCACCCATGCCAGTGGCACACCCCCTGGAACTCCCCTGGGGGGTTCCCCATACAAACATTTTAAAAAATCACCATTTTTGGCACTTTATTTTATTATTTTTTATTTATTTTATTTATTTTTATTATTTTATTTATTTTTTCTCTTTAGAAATTTATTTAGTCAGAACATATGTAAATGAAAAAATTAATTTAACTTAGTAATATGTTAAGTTAAATTAATTTTTTCATTTACATATGTTCTGACTAAATAAATTTCTAAGGAGAAAAAATAAATAAAATAATAAAAATAAATAAAATAAATAAAAAATAATAAAATAAAGGGCCAAAAATGGTGATTTTTTAAAATGTTTGTATGGGGAACCCCCCAGGGGAGTTCCAGGGGGTGTGCCACTGGCATGGGTGGATCGGCCCTCCAAAGTTAGTGGGGGTCGGTCATACATTTGGACTCGATTGGGGCACTCTAAATGGGTCAAAGTGTGATTTTTCAAAACTTGACCCTACGGGACAAAAGTCAACAGTTGGGGGGTAGTAGAATTCGTTTTAGAGGTATGGTTCCTTCGGCAAAGTTTCTTATTTTGATCCCTAGAATACGATTTTCCCTGAGCCATGGGCGATTTTTTTGCCTCCCCACAAATCGACCCGGCCTAGTATGTACCTATTAATTATTTTTTTGAGAGAAAATATTTTCACTTGTATAAGTATACCCTTTAGAAAAACATGTATGTCTCCACAATGTAATCCATTTCGTGTACTTCACATTGTGTGTACTTACGATATGGGATAGTTAAGTGTACTTGAAATTTAAAATATTTGAAAGTTTCCAAAAGTTACCCAGTCAGAAATCGCCAGTGGTACAAAAAATCAAGCACTGGCATACCACTGGGTAACCATGGTATTAAAAATAAATGACTGGCAGAACACGCTTTGCCAGCGTTTGCGAAAAGCGTTTTACCAGTATTTTTTTTTACAAAAATTTCGGTGGTTTATAAAAAAAAACCACTGGCAAAGAGTGATATGCCAAGGTTTGCAACCAGTGGTTCTCCAGTGCTACCTAACCAATGCTACCAGGCGTACAAAAATCAATTCACTGGAAAACCAATGATTTTATAAAAATGCTGACGATTCGTTAAAAAATGTTTGTAGTCGGAAGGTTCCGAGTTCAAATCCGGTTGCAAGCAAAAAATTTTTTTGGGATTTTTTTTAATTTAAATTTTTTTTTTGTTTTATAAAATCAATTTTTTGTTTGTGGGAAAGCTCCCACAAGACCAACTTTTTTTTTACCCTCCAAACACTGGCATACTAGTTACTAAAAATTGTTTGCCAGTACTAGCATTTTGGCACAGCCAGTAGTTGTCCAGCTATTATCACTCATTTATGTGTTTAGCCATTAAATATTATATGTCTCGTTAGCTCAGTGGGTAGAGCAATCGTCTGCCAATCTGACGGCCTGGGTTCAAATCACGGCAGGGTCAAAAAAATACATATGAACTTTTTTTTAATTTTATTTTGGAAAATATATTTCCAGACCACCTATTTATTGGTTTTGCCAGCGTTTTGCCAACGTTTAAAAATTTTGTTCCTCTAGTGCTTTTCCGGCGCTTTTTGAACAGCCGGTCCTTTTGTCTAATGATGTTATCATTTTGGGAATGGGAAAGCACTTTTTGCCAATACTTGTACCACCTGTTAAAGTGCTTTGCCACCGCTTTCCCGTTTGTATTTTTCTGAATGGGTATGTCTAACTTGCATGCATACAAGTACTTGTGTGTACTTACGAAGTATATTGGTTTGTGGGCCCTTATAATACGGCCATACCCTGGGTTAAGTAAGCCAGCTTGTGTGTAGGGTTTGAAAGTACTCGAGGATACTTGTGTGTACTTACAAGAATCCCCGAGTACTTTCAAACCACTTTAAATAAGGAAAGCGTATTCGAAGATATTTTCTTTATGTATTTTTCGAATAACGAATTGATTTCCACAATTGCTGAACAGTGCTTAATATTGTGAATATAGTTAATAAAAGTGAGTTGAGGTGGAAAATTAACTAAAATCGACAAATCGTTACTTTAAGGGATATCCTAATTCTTGAGTAAACTTTTAGTGAAATTAAAATTAGCACACAATTTTGCTGAATATTTGTAGACAAAAAACATCAAATAAAAACTATTAGATCTAAAAACCTTTTGTTATGTTTAAGTCAAATTTAGTTGAATGAAATTAACAGTATATCCTGCTAAAATCAACAAATATATTTGTTTAAACGTTGTAGACTGATGACTTCAGAAGAATAAAATTTTATTCAATAAAAAAAAATCTGAAGAAACTTTTAAAATTTAATTTTTTTTATTATCTTATGTATATTCAGTAAAATTATCAATTTTAACTACAGTTTAAAATGTTTCCATGTTAAATGTTAACTAAATTAATTAAAATATTCTTACTTTCGGCTGAATGGAAAACACAAATCATTTGTGTTTTCAAAAATGATTAAAATTTTTATTTTCCAAATCAATAATGTATTTCGTATTTATCCATACATGACACAAATGGCACAAAATATAATTAATAAAATACTTAAATTATTATTCTTACTGTATACGATACATATGTATAAGGCTGCCACATAGTAGAATAATTGCAGTCCTTATGTAGATAATCTAGAGATGCACTCAACCAAAAAAGTCTGTAATGGCTACAGAAAATGTTGCTGTTATTACGGGAAATTTAACTGTTTTGAGCCCTGCGGTATTTTGTGCTAATTTTAGCAACACATGTCTACTGATTTGTAGTACAATAAAATTAGTAGCCGCTACCAAATTTTAGCAAAATTGTGGTAATTCACAATCGATTTGCTAAAATCAGTTACAAAATTTACTAAATATCAATAATTTTAATACAATCAAATTAGTATAAATAATTAGTAAACGCCACTAAATTTTAGCAAATTGTAAAATCTAAAAAAAGAATCAAATTTGATAAAAAAAACATTTTTTTCTTTCTATTGCACAAAATGTATAATTACTTCATCGTACTTGAAATTTTGGTTAAAAATTGCAAACAGTTCTCCAATTATTAACCTAGTGTCTTCAAATGCAATGAAATGTGCAAAGAAATTTGAAAATAACACACAAAACAACAACAACGAAAATAATTGTGTTGTTGCTTTGTGTGTTATTTTCAAATTTCTTTGCACATTTCATTGCATTTGAAGACACTAGGTAACTTTGTATGCATTGGAGATACAATAAAATTTTCTGAATTTTATTTCCAAACTATGAATATATCAATAATAACAAATATAAACTAAACAAGAATTCTAAAAAAACAACGAATTCTTGCAAATAAAATTTCCTCAAGTTTCCACTTTTTGTTAAGTTTAGCACTCGGTTTTGAAAAATTAGTAAAATGTTTTGCTGAAATCAGCAACGAAAATTAGTACAAAAAAATAGTAATTTGTAATAATAGAATAGCAAAAACTATTACTAAAAAAATTTGTACTAAAAATCAGTACAAAAATAGGAAAGTGCGATTGAAAACTGTTTACAAATTTTTTTTACTAACTTTTTTATCTGAGTGTACATATCAGTCATTTTGTTGAAGACAAAAATGAATGATGAAGTAATGACTAACGCAGGTAGCAGCTTAAAAAACTATATAAAACGTAAAATACAACTGCTACATATAGAAATTTCGGAAATAATAATTTTAAAAGGAATGCCTTTGTTTTCAGAAAAATGTTGTTAATGAAATTAGTATTTTTAAAGTTCCCAGGAAATAATATAATAAAAAATTTGTAAAAATTAAGTAGGAATAGCATTACACCCTTAACTCGCTTAACAGGTGTTTTGGGTTTTATATAGAAATTAGTCTTAGATCGAATGACCACTAAGGGAAGCAAAATTCTCCATTTAGTTACACAAAAGTGTAAACATGAATTTTCGGAATTATCCGAAATATATTTAAACAGACATATTTCCTAAAGCACCGTAAGTTGTTTTTCACTTAGAAAATTTTAACTCAAATTTTAAAGGCCTTAATAATTTAAATTCTGAAAATGAAATTTTTTTTATGCAATTGTCAAACGACAATCACAATAAACACAAAGTGTCACTTTTTCACAAGAAAAATAATAGTCTTGTGTATTTTAATTTTCGTGAAAACAAAGTCTACACAAATTTTACGTGAAACTCATTGTCGTGAAAAATTATTTTTTTCATATGGAGTATAACAGTTTTTTCACGTGAAACTCAAACAATTTACGGTGCTTAGGGCCGTAAAAACGAATATTTAAGCGAATGTTACTCTTTGTTCTATAATTTTATAAGGGCTGTTAGACGAGTTATTGGTGTAGTTGATTTGAATATATTTTTTATAGTCTATTTTAAATTGTGTTGATTGTATTGAAATATAATTCAAATTTGTTTCTAAGAATTTTTATAAAAAGAAATTCTTTACTCATGGTTTTCAAATAATAACGTACGTTTTATAAATTTATAATAAAAGAATGATCAACTATAATATAAATATATATGAACCCATAATTTTATTATGCCACAAACGTTTGAAGTATTTTTATTTTAAAGATGTCATATACAAAGATTTCATTGGAATTACCTTTCAAGAATACTTAATGGAATCCTTTATTTTATATGATATTTATATAGTCTTTTCTTTGAATTTGTAAAACGGAAAGGGGTGTGAAATTTAGGTAAAATATTTATATAAATACTTTAATGTGACCGACTTAAAATACGCTCCACAAAATAATTTCTAAAGAATTTTGACAAGAAACTATATAATTTGGGAGAAAACGAGATATTTGTTTTTAAGAAATTGTGAAAAAAATTTTGAGGTTAAAAAAGATTTTTGCACCAAAATAGCTGAATATTATTATTTTTACTTTTAATATGGAACATAGAAAAAACTAAAATCGAGTTTCAATTAAAATATTTGTAAATACAATTAAAAATTTAATTGAATTCGGACCAATTAACAAAATCGTTATATCAATTAAAAATTTAATCAAAAATCGTGGAAATTTCTAATTAAAATTTTAATCAAAAATCATCAAAATTTAGACTTAAAGTTTTAATTATATCAATTAAAACTTTAATGGATATAAATTAAGTTATGACGCTTGCATTAAAATTCGTATTGTTAAAAATATATTTAACATATGTGACCTTCTCCGAGAAAAGGGACCTAGTGTGTGAAAATGAAATTTAAAACCATAAAATCAAAAAAAAATTAAATTTAATGTTTTTCTCATTTTTATCGATTTTCCCAAGTTTGTTTTGTACGTTTTTATGGGGTAAATAAATTTTTATCAGAAATCTAACTCATTTCATCTTATTCTACACCCTTTTAGGTACCAGAATCCACTCTTAAGTCCAAACCCGTTTTTTGACACACTAGGTCCCTTTTCTCGGAAAAGGTCACATATATTTCTTATGTTTCTGATTGAATTTTGACACACTTTTGTAATGTTAATAACTGCAATAAAAGTCAAAATATGAATAATACAAAATAGTATAATTTTACGCAAAACATATTAAGGGGGGGTAAATACTGTAACAACAGAATTTTAAAGGGCTTATTTGAAATTCAATTAACAATATTTTGAATATTTCATTTTTTTATTTAAAAATCATGTTATTGTAGTATTTTTAAAAAAATATCAGTTTTATATTTCCCCAGCCAAAATCGCCAGAGTTGTCACTTCATTACTGGCCTTTTTTAAAAAAGGCAAAATCGGCTGCCACTTTGCAGCCTTCATTAATTATCGGAAAATAAAAATGTAAAGTGATTCGTAATCCCAAATAAATTCTCTAGTTCCTATCTTGGTCCGATTTTTATTTAAAATTTTTTTTTAAACAAAGTTGCCACACAAACTTAAAAATTCCAAAAAAGGCCAGAAAAAACACATTCGTTAGGGAATATAAATTTTATTTGACGAAAAGGGCCACGATGAGGACTAGAGTTTTTTGTTGCCTGCGAAAGAAAAAAAACCCGGTTCGAAATCGATTAACCCGCCTTGGCTGTACAGTGGCAGCCGATTTTGAACTCAGGGTTGTGGGAAAACGCGTTTAAAGTTTAAAGTTAATTTTAGGCTAAGAAAACAGCAAAATTTCGAAAAACCGTGTATAAACAATTTTCTACGTGTGCACCAAATTTGGGAAGAATCGGATAAAGAGTATTTTATATATTAACCCAAATATTATTAGACACTTCATTTCGGTCAAAATCTTTTATTTCGTACATTTTTTTAAATTTGTTTTGTATTTGTTTTTTATTTTTTATATACATTGATTACTTTACTTATAAAAAGCCATCAGTACCTGCTTCAAATAAAGTGCCTTCGCCCACCATCGAGGAATCGTCATTGGCTTTTCTTTAAAGACTGCCTGCAATTCCTGCATCTTTGGATGTAGTTTTTTTCTTTTTGTTCTGCTGTACTATGCGAAATAAGATTTAGAATAAAGACAATGATAAAAAACGCTCCCAAAAGATTTTGTGTACAAATTTAATGCATAGAATATTACTTTTTGACTAAAATATATTTTACAAAAAAACATGTGGAAATTTTATTTCTTCGAATTTTTTATTGATATTTTCTCAGCATATACTGAAGAGTATGCTCTATCCAAATAAAATATAAAAAGAAATTCGAAAACAAAATTTTTCTATTATAAAATCAAACTGCCTAAGCAAGGGGAACAATATAAAGTCAAAATTAACAACCCCACTCACCTATTGAGAGCCCTACCGAAATTTGACCAAACATACGAATGAATCATGAATACAATCTGGGAATTATGTAGGTAAAATCAACTGCAAATGACAGTTAAAATAACTGCATTTGAAGTTAAAAAGGTATAGACTACATTTGCATTTAAATCAACTGCAATTTAAAGTTATTTTTAACTGTTAAAAATCAACTGACAAATGTAGTAAAAACAACAGACATGCAAATTATTGTAAAATCATACAAACAACTGCAAATGCAGTTAAAACAACATAAACAAACATTATTTTAAAAATTATTAATTTTATAAAAACAAATTTATGCAAATACTCTTAACTTAATTTTATTCTCGAATAAATTTATAATTCAATTTACACTTGATATCAATTTTATTGTTCACTATTAAGATATTGTTCTAGATGTTCGTCTGTGAGAGAGAAATATTGTTTGACTTCCTTTTTTTCTCCAGGATACTACCTGTTGAAAATATTAAAGAGCTGAAAGATAATAAATAAAATATTTTTTAATATTCCCGTAAATAAAATATATATTTTATATTATAAAATTTACCTTATTATTTTAATTATTAAACTTTTTCCGTACCACCCGTCTTCACTCTTTAGCATTGTTTTATGACTAACGAATATGAGAAAACATATTCTCATATTTATTCACTAGAGATTTCTAAACAAGCGCTTCGTACACACATTTGAAAATTGAAATAACTGTGTAAAATAAATGTTACTACAATTTAGTAGTTTTTGTAGTTTGTTTAAAAAACTAACTGTCAAAAACATTAAAAAATTTTGTTCTAAGTAAATTAACTGAAATTGTAGTTAAAATAACTACAATCACATTACTACACAAATTACTGTCATGTAGTAATTGCAGAACTTTTGTGAGTGTATATATTGGTTATGGGTTTCGATGAGTTACAAACGGAACGACAAATAAGTGCTTCAACACCGCAAATAAAGTTGCTCAAATATTTTGTTTGGTAGAAAAATGTATTGCTGTGCCGGTGTTCTGTAACTATGTGAAAAGTTTCTCACATAAAAATTTCAACTCTGACATATTTAAAACAGAGTGAGTATCATAAAGTCAAATTTAGCCAGAGGTATGTAAAAAAATTTACTTATATTCAGTTTGAAATTTTGTGACTCACCCTGTTTTAAATATCGTAGACACATTGTAGACTTGCAATTTTTATGTGAGTAACTTCTCACATAGTTACAGAACACTGGTACTGGTAGCAAAATGTATTGCTGCCAACGAATCTTATCGGTTCTATTTCATTTTACATTTCACCTTCAGCCGATGTGTTCAAGTACTCATATTCACAATGGGATAGGGCGCACAAAAATGGTACACAATTCCCTGTCGGTCACATTATTGCAAACTGTTTATATTTTAAACTGATTATCCCGTATGATGATTATAACAAAAGATGTACCCTTTTCTCTACAAATAAAAATTCTTTTGTATTTTAAACCACAAATACTCATCTTATTTTTTCAAAACAAAAAATAAACAGGTTTATTTTTTGTATTCTCAATTGTGTGTTTTTAATAATACTAGTGTTAAAATAAATATTTGAAGTTATTGTCATTTCCCGCATGTTTTGTTAAACAGATTTAGAACATATTTATCTTTTTTTAATTTTGACAGTAATAGATATTTCCGCTTGTTATAAATTTCAATTACATAAGATTTCTTATAACAACTTTAAAATACAACAATTTTATATCGTCGACCGGCCTGCAAAATGTCACATGTGTTTTTTAATAGATTTTCAGGAGAGCGAAAAAACTGTTAAGGCTGACTTAAGGCTGAGTTACCCAACCGTAAACGTATCTGTAAGGAATCAGCTGTTTCGATACCACAAGAAGAAATGTATACGAATGGTTACTAACACGTAAATGTAAACGAACTTGCCGGATCATTCTGTTGAAATCAGAATTTTCTATCCGGCATCGAAACAGCTGAATGATTTTAGTCGGAAAAAATATGAAATGAATAAAGAAAATTGATTCAAACAACAAATAATGAATAAACATTAACAAATAAATGGAAAATTTTAGAATAAAATATAAAACCACATGAAATAGATGCTAAATAGTAATGTCGTTTACGATAATCTATAATTGTACTTTTTAGCTAAGGCACGGTACAGTTACATCACATTTACGTTTACGGTCCCATAATCCGCCCTTTGCAGTAGATTTTGTAACAGTTTTTTCGCTCTCCTGAAAATCTATTAAAAAACACATGTGACATTTTGCAGGCCGCTCGACGATATATTTTGTTAAATACTGTCCCGTAATGTCTTAATAGTTTAAAAGAAAGTTTTTTTATTAGTAATTTTTAAAGTTTATATAATTTAAAATAATAACCATTATTGTTTGTACTGTGAACTTTTTTTTTTCAAATAAAAACTTTTTTTGGTGAAATTTATTGTTTTTTTTTTTTTGTTAGTTGCTAAATGTTTTTTTTTTTTTTTTTATTAGAAAACAAGTTTTTATTTTGCTTGGTATTATTTCCTATTACTAATTGGCTAATTTTTTTCGTTTAATTTCATTTAACATAAGCAATTCTTTATTTCTTGCCATAAGGCATAAATTGCATTTCGTTTTTTCAGTTTTTATTATTTGCAAAATCCTATTTAACATTATTTGGAGCGTATATAAATACCAATTGTTTTTCTAGCATTTTTGTATTGCATCATTGTTTTCTAATTTTATTATCTTCTTATATTTAGTAAACTATATATTTTTATATTTTTTTGGGTTCTTGGGGTCAACTGCAGTGACCAATAAAAAAAAGTAGGTGGGTTTAATAGTTAACCATAGCAGTTCATTTTCTATGGAAATTGCATTGTAGTTAAATTGTTTTCTTCAGCTATATTAAAAAGGGAAACCTTATATGTGGGTGAGTTAGAAAAAAATTAAATAAATCGTTAAAAAATCCTAGGCCCTACTTTTTTTAAACCTTTTGTTGGACTTTTTAGGGATTTTATTAAAAAGAAATTTGAAAAGAAAAGTTAAAGTAGAGTTTAATTAAACTCTGATTATGCACATTCCTACTCCATTAACCGGGTAAATGTGTTAACCGGCATGCTGTGTGTCTGATTTTATACCTCTATTAACCGTGGCCTACCCTCTATTATCGGTGCAGCACCTACATATAAGCACTAATTTTGAAGAATACGGGTCCGTTTTCAGAAAAATTGAGTTAATGAAGGGGTTTCATACTATTTATTAGCTTCTATGCACTGCACAATTTTTTTTTTTTGCCAAAACTTTTTAGATTGAGGAAATTTTGATAGAATTCTATTGTCAGTTATTTTGAATATCATTGAAATCCTCTCCATAAAAGTATTGCCTAGGCTTTTTTAACTTTTCTCTCCTGCAGCTAAATCTGCTTTTTGAATTTTTACAGCACGCACCATTTTCACGAAATTAACAATTTCGTTACCTTTTTCGAAATGAATTTCTTTAAACAATTTTCATTATTCACAGATTGAGCTCTATGCGTATTAGCTAGTCATGCGCAAAACTCGCTTATTTAACAATTTCTTAAAAAATGTACATATAAAAATAACAATCTTGTATATTTAAGTTTAACAGTTTTTGAAAAATTATTATTTTCAAATTGGTATGAGTCCCTTCAATACTGAAAAAATATAGATTTCAGCAATAATTATGTTATTTTTTAGCATAAAATCGAATGTCCCTTGATGAGATGTATACAAAAACATTTACCCAAAGTTGCCGTTTATAGTTTTAAAAACATTAAAATGCAAAAACTATTATACTTTGTTTTAAAAAAAAGGGACTCATACCACTTTCAATATAAGTGGTTCATATACAGTCGAACCCCGATTTACAGCCCCAAGTTTGCACCATTCTAAGCTTGACTATTTTCTCTACATTCAAAATAAGATAATGCAAAAATAAATACTACAAATACAACAGCACATACAAATTTTACACACATTTGCAAGGCAATTAAAAAAAACGTAGCGATCGCCTTTTTTAATTTTTCGCTAAAGCTTAGGCATTTAAAGTCAGATTTTAAAGTGTGATATATCAATTTTTTGCCTCGAGGAGACCAGTGCTTTGCTATAAAGCTAAAATCCAATCTAAAAAAAAAAATTAAAAAGACGACCACTACGTTCGCAACCAAAATATAAAAAAAATTCTACTGGGTTTCTCGAAAAATTTCCTTAGCAAAAGTTTAATGATTTTTTGCGAGCTTTAATTTTCTAACATTAGGGTTGTTTATTAGGGTTGTAGCAACTAAGATCTGGTGGGTAACTACTAGAACGGGATACTTGAGGTCAATGACCCTTAGAGCAAAACATTGGTCTGCTCGAGAAAAAACATCGATGTATCATACTTTAAGATAAGACTGTAAATGCCAAAGATAAAACGAAAAATTTAAAACGGCGACCCCTACGTTCGGCAAAAAAAAATTTTTTTTTTCAAATTGCCTTGCAAAAATACTTTAGAGTTTAATCACAACTGGGTCGATTGTCAACCGACGACAGCAAAAGTCGTCGCGATCAATTTAAATTGAGCGATAATCTACCGTCGACATTTTTTGACGTTTAAGAAAAAGGAAAGCAAAACAAGAATATGGTTGTAAAGGGTGTTTTTTTAAGCCCGATAGAACTTGAAATTGTAAAAAATAACACAAAAAATTAAATTGTAATCAAAATTTTTTTTTTATTGGAAAGATCAATACGTGACATTAACATTTGAAAATGATTTCGGGCATATGGGCACCGCGGCTGTTCTTGACGAAGCGCATTCTGGACGTCCAATTTTGGGCCACTTTTTCGAGCACTGCTGACCGTATGTCACGAATAACACGAACAATGCTGTCCTCCAAGGCATCAATTGTTGCTGGTTTATCAGCATAAACCAGTGACTTCACGTAGCCCTACAGGAAATAATCGAGAGGTGTCAAATCGCACGACCTTGGAGGCCAATTGACAGGTCCATTTCTCGAAATCAACTTATCGCCAAATTTTGATTTCAATAAGTCGATGGTTGCGTTCGCCTTATGGCACGTAGCGCCATCCTGTTGAAACCACATCTCCTCCGGATCAATGTCATCCATATTTTCAAACAAAAAATCATTGATCATGGTGCGGTAACGATCTCCATTGACCGTAACGCGAGCTCCGGCCTCATTTTTGAAGAAATAAGGTCCGATGATGCCACCAGCGTGAAAACCGCACCAAACGGTGCATTTTTCTGGATGTAATGGAGTCTGTAGGGTCTCTTGTGGATTGGTCTCACTCCATATGCGGCAATTTTGCTTATTAACAAACCCGTTAAGCCAAAAATGCGCCTCATCGCTGAACACAATTTTGCGTCTATAAGTTGCGCGAATCGACGACTAATTTTCAAAGTAAATTTGGATAATTTCGTAGCGTTGTTCAAGCGTGAGTCTATTCATGATGATTTGTCAGAGTATACTGAAACAAATAAAAAAAAATGTTTCATCAAAATTTAATTTCTTGTGTTACTTTTTACAATTTAAAGTTCTATCTAGCTTAAAAAAACACCCTTTATTTGTTTCACCACAATTCTTCACCAATTCAATTGGTCTTTCATTAATTCTTATTGTTTTACATTTTATTGTATTTAATTTTGCTTTTTTGCGGTAAATTATGTATTTTAAATTTCAATTAGTATCAGTAAACAAAGTACCAATTTTGCAGCTCTAATACGAATTTCTAACAACTCTGTTCTAATGGCAATCTTTAATTAGTTAAAACTATGGCAACAATTTGACAAATATTTTGAGTGTTTATAAGTGTGTCGTCAAGAAAATATAATAGATTCTATTACGACGACAAATCGCCGGACGACATGGCGACATTTTGCTTCCCATACAAGATATATGAAAAAGCACATGATGTTGTCGACCCAGTTGTGATTAATCTCTTATATTGGAGGGTGTACGGCGCACTTTTTTTTTTTGCCTGTATGGTGGTACGGTCTAGTGTACATACATTTAGACAAAGCTACCGAATCAAATGTCCACTACAATTTTTGTACCCGCATAATATTATTCTTTATTTCGGTTACGGAATTTTAATCGGTTACGGTATCTTAATCAGTCACGGTTACGGCTGCCTATTCTATTCTTGCAATGGTTAGTTGCTAATCGAAACGATGCGGTTATCGGTAAGGTTAAAGATATTTCATTTATTTCGGTATCTGTGTATTAAGGATAACGGTATTTCAGTTATTTCGATAACAGCATTTAAGCTATTTAAGTAGTTTATGGTATTTTAAGGTTAACGGCATTAAGGTTTTTTCGGTGACGGCATTTTAAGGTTAACGGTAGTCAGTTATTTCGGGGTATACAGCAAATTTTTTTTTACAAAAACAAATGAAAATAAAAACAAAACAATTTTATAAACTTAATGTACGTAAAGTACTCAATAACCACGTGAATTCATCAAAGGTAGAGATTAAAAATAAATGGTAAAGGTATTTTAAGGACAAAATTATTTCGATAAAGGTATTTTATGGTTATGATAACCATATTCATATTATTAATTAGTTGTGACAATCATACTCTTACCTTTTTTATGATAATATATTCCATAAATGATATAATAGTGTCTCCCAGCATTCTATTGAGACTGCATTAAAAAGCTAAGTTAAAAATGTTTTATTTACCCAGCCAGCAATTTCGGAGCGCTCATAAATAAGATTTTTAAATGGCTCATAGAAATGATTATTGTTTATTTGAAAACACTCTTTTTTTGGTAGAAAATATGAACCCTCAGAAAATAATCCAAAAAGTTGTCTCTACAATCTAAAAAGCTGTCTCAAATTGAGGGTTCATTTTTCGGTCTCAAAGAAGATTCCAAAATTATTTAAATTTATGAGGAAAATTTCGATTTTATACGTTCTTTTTTCTGAGTCATTTCTGAGTACACAGGGGGCTCTTTTAGACGGACCACTTTCATAGGAAAAAGTGGAAAAATGTTTATGTTTTTGAAGCTCATTTCTGAGTCATTAATGATCATCTTTGTTTGCTGGGTATTTAAAAAAAAATTTATTGCCGCTACCGGGTATCGATCTTACGAGTCGCAAGTTGCGACCTTCATTGTACTACAAATCAGAAGATATACGTTGCTAAAATTAGCAACATATACCTTAAGGATAGTTAAATTTCCCGTAATAAAAGCAAAATTTTCAGTAGCCATTACAGACTTTTATTTTATTTTTGAGTATAGCAAGAAAACTAAAACAGCTACTTTGGATTTAGAGTTGTTTACGTTTACGTTTATTTTTTATTTGAAAATCTTCCTCAATTTGAGATATTAATTTTATTTTATTTCTACTGTTTTTACTTTTCTTGTTATTGACATTTAACTTTGTAAAAAAGAGATTTCGTTTACATCCTTTAATCAGATTACGCGTAATTGATCATTTTTTGGGTTTGAATTTCCTTTTATATTTTTGTATTTAACATTAATTATAGCCAATTCGAAATAATATCAAGTCAATAAACTCACCCACCACGATATCGTGTAACAATTACAAAAGTATTTTTACACTTCTTCGTTTCTTTTACACTTCATTTACATATTTACCACAAATCAGTGACAATTTGTTGCGATGTTGTTTTTTTATTTTTTTATTTTCAATTTTAAATAAAATCCAATATAAAAAAAAACAAACCAATTGTAGTACTAAGGGTAAATTTTATAAAGCTTGGTTAAGATATGATTAAATGAACGTTTTCTGACAGCGAAAATATTACCTGAAAAGTGGCTGTAAACATTATTGTATTGTGCAATTGTGTCTAAAAAACTTTTGCCAATAAACATATCGACCCAAGTTCAATTTAGGGGGTTAAAAATCGGTTTCAAAGTTATTCAAAACTTTTTCGTTTAATAACCTTTTAGTAATTTTATTATTTTTCTGTACTTTCAATCACATGTATGTATGTAAGTACAAATTTAATCCAAATCGAAGTCAACCAAATTACAGATTGTTCTTGTTAGTTGAACTATGATAAAATTCTGGTTAATATCTAATACCATGTTCACAATCAAGTTTTGTAAGCGGATTAGCAATTAGATTTGAAAACTAATCAAAACTGCTTATACAAAGTGGAAGGGGTTTTCATTATCTCGTTAACAGCTGTTTGGTTATTTTTGTAAACAAAAAATATTTAACAAAATCCTTGCGGCTGGAATACAATTAGGTAGTTCACAAGGGGTGTGCTATCTGTTGTATCGTCCTAACAAAAAAACAGTTTTTCAATAAACTTTTCTTCACAAAGCAAATGAAAAATTTCTTAAATTTGATGAAAAAGCTGCATATATTTTATGAAACTAGTTTTAATGAAACTTTTTCATTGAGTGTATGAAAATTATAATACTTGAAATGAAAATTTTCACAAAATTTTAAGTTACATTAATACAATAAAAAATTTCAATGGACGAGTTCCACTGCAACTTCATTGGCTTTATGCTAAAATTCATAACTATGGTTTAACGTTCTGTTAAAAAGTTAACATCATATTGTAAAACTGAACATTAAGGACACATTCATACGTAACGAAGGTTATTGTACGATTTTCACATATTTTATATGTTATTTGACGCTTTGTTGGCTTCATTTCAAAAATAAAACTGACATTGTTATAAAATTTTCGTAGGAGGAGGAGCAGAATAAAAAAGCATTAAAGTGAGGTGCCAGAAGGGGGCAAGAGAAGTAGAAGTATATTTTACCTTCAAATGTGTATGGCTTGGTTATTATGTTTATTGTTGTGGTTTGTTGATTTGTTGCAAATATGTATTCTTTTTTATTTAACTTTAATTCTTGAATTGTAAAATAACATGACTATTTTTTTTTGAAAAAAAAAGTTGCAGTGTAAAAACTTAAATCATGTTCGTTTTTAATTTCTCAAGTGAATTTATAACATCCCAGCAAAAAAAAGTGGAAGTAATGCTTTACAAAACTACTTCTTTCACTGCTTCACAAGTATCCGTTAGTGTATTTTTACTGTTTTTTTAGAAGTAATTCTGAACAACTTCAAAAAATCACTGCTTTCATTGCTTTCAAAGTATCCGTTAGTATATTTTTATAGCTTTTCTAGAATTACTTCTGAACAACATCCAAAAAATCACTTAAGTATTGCTTCTAAAGCATAATTGCTCTAAAAGTGATCCTAAAAAGTGATTTTGGTATCATTTGGTATTTCTAAATAGATGATCGCCGGTTCGATTCCTGGGGGGACCAATATTTTTTTAAATATTTATAATTAATTTGTTTATCTTCAATATTTTTTTAATTTTCAATTTTTAAAAATATATAAAATAAAAATGATGAAAAATTGCTTTTTATGCGCTTATGAAAATAGTACTGAAAACAATACTGAGTTTCAGTGCACCTTTTGCACTTGTTTAAAAAGTACTTTTATTGAAGAGAATAAAACACATATCTCGCAATGACAAAGTGTTGGTTTTATGCCAGTCAGCTTTCATATCAAAGAATAGCTCAGCGGTAGAAGGCTAGACTAGCAATCATGAGGTCGGAAGTTCGATACCCGGTGGCGGCAATAAAAAATTATCTGGAAAATAAAAAAAAATATATTTTTTTTTGTAAAAAATTTTTTAAACTTCCAATTGATGAAGAAGTGTTTCCTTTGCACTTGTTCAAAAAGCACTGAAAAAATGTTGAAGTGGGAGTACTCCTCTCCTATGACAACTCATTGTTAAAATTATTAGTGTAAAAAACAAAAGTACATCTAGATCATCAATTGTACTGCTTTTTCTACTGCTTCGGCATCTCTTTTTTCGCTGGGATTTGTAACGCTTAAGTGGATTTGTCATTTCAAATACGATCATGTGAATTGTATGGTTTTTTGTTTCAAATCCATTTCATATTGCGGTTTTTAGTTACAGTTTTTATTTTTTGGGGGCGTATTTTGTGAACATGATATTTTCTATTGTTTTAAGAGAAATTATTATTAATATTTTACAAATTATAACTATTGCATTACTTTTTCCTGAAATCATTGACTATGAAATTAATAATTTTTCTTTTTTCTGTTTCTTTACAGGTAAAACGAATATGTCCAAAATATAGGGCTTTGCCTATTGTTTTCAAAATCGATAAGTACCTATTTGTATTAAGTTTTTATCTTGCCGATTTTGTTATGCTAACCTCAACCTGTTTTCTGTCGGTTTTCTATTACAATATTTTAAAAACTATTATCTTATCAGTTGAATTTCCTTCTTTCTATTTTGATGTGTAATTTATACCTGCTATCAAGTGAAAACCTCTACGTTTAATAATGTGCGTGTCCCTTTTTGGAAATCGTTAGGTACATTATGTTGACATAATATTGATTGCAACATGTTGCATTTCATATCTTATCTTCAAATATAAACAAATTTCAAATTATCGCAATTATGTTATTTGGGTCTATAAAATAAACATAAATTACCCAATATATGCCCTTATTTCAGTATTTCAGTATTTGATATTTGATTTATCATTAATCATACCCAAACTGAACATGAATTTTATATTTTCTTATCATTTTTTGAGAGTAAAACAAACATTTTGCTTTTACTTTTTTACATTATGTTTTTCGATCCACATGCTGCTTCTTTTTGAACTTTATTATCTTATAAATAATAATATTAAAATATTCATATATATATATATATATATATATATATATATATATATATCAACACTTTTAAATGCATAATTTAAACACCCCAGCGGGAAAAATATATGTGGTACAAGTACTGGTAAAAAGTGCTTTACCATTCCCAAAATGATAACATCATTAGACAAAAGAATCGACTTTTCTAAAAGCGCCCGAAAAGCACCGGCACTTCAAAATTTTCAACATTGGCTAAACACTGCAAAGCCAATAAAAAAGTGTTCTGGCAATACATTTCCCAAAAAAGAGTGAATTCTTTAACACCTTTTTCTACCACGACTACAAATTTAAGTTCACTTGAAAACAGGGCCACTAACATTTCATTAAATTCAACTTGCATTTTCCAAACAAAATGCCCACAAAATTATGTTAGTCAAAACCACTAACAAAAATTACTTACATACCCAGCAAAAAAAGAGATGCCGAAGTAGTAGAAAAAGCAGTACAATTGATGATCTAGATGTATGTACTTTTTTTTTAACATAAACACTAATGATTTTAACATTGAGTTGTACTTCCACTTCAGCATTTTTTGAGTACTTTTTGAACGAGTGCAAAGGAAGCTCTTTTTCACCAATTAAAAAAAAAAAAAAAAAAAAATTCTTCGCAGAAAAAAATGATTTTTTTTTATTTTACAAAAGTTTTTTATTGCCGCCACCGGGAATCGAACTTGCGTCGAGCTATTCTTTGATATGAAAGTCGACTGGCATGAAAACATCACTTTGTCATTGCGAGGTATTGTGCTTTATTCTATTCAATAAAAGTACTTTTTAAACAAGTGCAAAAGGTGCACTGCAATTCAGTATTGTTTTCAGTACTATTTTCATAAGCGCATAAAAAGCAATTTTTCATCAGTTTTATTTCATATATTTATAAAAATTGAAAATTTAAAAAAATATTGAATTTGAACAAATTAATTATAAATATTAAAAAAAAAAATGAAATAAAAATAAAGAAATATTGGTCCATCCAGGAATCGAACCTGCGATCATCTGTTTAGAAATACCAAATGATACCAAAATCACTTTTCGGGATCACTTTTAGAGCAACTATGCTTTAGAAGCAACACTTAAGTGATTTTTTGGATGTTGTTAAGAAGTAATTCTAATAAAGCTATAAAAAATATACTAACGGATACTTTGGAAGAAATGGAAGAAGTGACTTTTTTAAGTTCTTCAGAATTACTTCTAAAAACGCAGTAAAAATACACTAACGGATACTTTTGAAGCAGTCAAAGAAGTAGTTTTTAAAGCGTTACCTCCGATTTGTTTTGCTGGAATACATTAAATACAACATTTTGATCTTTGTCAAAAATAATGTGTTGTTATGTATTTAACTTTTAAATAGCAAATATGATTGCTATTTAAAAGTTAAATACATAACAACACATTATTAATCTGCAAATCAGACTAGATCTAGTCTGATTTGCAGATTAATAATGTGTTTATAATTTTTAAAAAATGTTTATTCTTCTTCTTAACCTCAAACCTACATAATTAAAAATTAATAATAAATGCATATTAATTACAATATTAATTGCATTTGGTCTATATGACGCGTTTGAAAAAACGACACTTTACTATGATTGCATTCAATCTATAAGCTTTTCAGTGCCTTCATTAGTCATTAATTTTTTCTTCTTTTTTCTATCACTTCAGACCTTTAAAAACATAATTCTTTAATTCGAATTTTAAATCTGATTAAATTTTGTACGAATCGATTCGAAAAACTCATTTTATTGATTGCATTATTGCCTACTTTATTCAATCAATATCTTATTCAAAGGATAATTCCATTTTCGTTGATTCTTTTCGTAGTATCAAACAGAGATGGGCTAAAATCATTACCATTACATTTTCATTACCATTACTTGATGTAATGGTAATGGAGCTTTTTTTATCATTACCATTTTTTAAAGAAATGGTAATGTTTTTTTTTCATTACCATTGCGTTAAAAAATGGTAATGAATATTTTTTTTAATTTTCATTTGTTTTGAAAATTAAAATGAACCTTTTTTTAATTTTCATTACTTTTACCTAATGTTTACATAGTAATGAAACGCCCATTTGTTTTTCATTACAATCCGTTTTTGTCGAAGTTTTTTATTTTAAAAATATGAAGTTTACAAATTACTAAAAGCATTTTTTAGTTCATAATCTGAGGCCTATGGTATGCATATTCGATACCAAGTTTTGGTGTCTAGTTGCAAAAAAAAAATCGTGAAAAAAATTGCATAAAGGAAAATTCTGGCATCAATATAATTTGTTTGCAGAACATAAATAGCTGATTAAGTTTTTTAATTCAATTCTAGTACCATAGTCTTTTTTCGCGATCCGCCATTATTTTGCAATTTTGTAAGTGCGGTTTTTTTTTTAAATTTATAATCTAAGGACTATAATACTCATTTCGTACAACAAAGTTTGGTGGCTAGTTGAAAAAAAAAAAACAAAAATTGCAACAAAAAAAATCCAAAAAAGAAAATTTTTGCATTAATATATTTGCTTGCAGAATGTAAATCGCTGATTAAGTGTTTTAATTCAATTCTTTTACCATAAAGTCTTTTTTCGCGTCCCGCCATTATTTTGGAGTTTTTTAATTGCGGTTTCTTAAAATTTATATTCTAGTGAGTATAATACCCGTTTCATACAACAAAGTTTTGGGGCTAGTTAAAAAAAACCGCGAAAAAATCGCGAAAAAAAATTTACAAAAAGGAAAATTCTTACATCAATAGATTTGTTTGCAGAATGTAAATCGCTGAATAAGTGTTTTAATTAAATTTTTTTACCATAAAGTCTTTTTTCGCGTCCCACCATTATTTTTGAATTTTTTAAGTGCGGTTTCTTAAAATTTGTAATCTAGGGACTATAATGCCCATTTCATACAACAAAGTGGTGGCTAGTTAAAAAAAATCGCGAAAAAAAAATTAGCAAAAAGGAAATTTCTTACATTAATATATTTGTTTGCAGAATGTTAATCACTGATTAGGTTTTTTAATTCAGTTTTTGTACCATAAAGTCTTTTTTCGCGTTCCACCATTATTTTGCAATTTCTTAAGTGCGGTTTTTTCAAATTTATAATCTAGGGACTATAATGCCTATTTCATATTACAAAGTTTGGTGGTTAGTTGCAAAAAAAAAAAAAAAAATCGCGAAAAAAATTTGCCAAAACGAAACTTTTTGCATCAGTATATTTGTTTGAAGAATGTTAATCGCTGATTAAGTTTTTTAATTGAATTTTTCTGCCATAAAGTCTTTTTTCGCGTTCCGCCATAATTTTGCTATTTTTTAAGTGCGGTTTTTTTTTAATTTATAATCTAGAGACGTACATCAAAGTTTGGTGGCCAGTTGCCAAAAAAAATTGCGAAAAAAATTTCCATAAAGGTAAATTTTTTAGTGTAGAACAAAGAACAAAACGTTCTTTACATCATTATGTTAAGTAATGGTAATGAAATTTCATTTGTCTACCTAGTGTAGAAAAAATGAAAATGATTTTTTGTTTTTACTACCATTGCGTATTGTAATGAAAATTATAAAAACGTTTCATTACATGTAAAGAAAACAAATGAAATTAACATTTTTTTCATTGCAATTACATTTTGTAATGGTAATGAATTTTTTTTTAATTTTCATTTTTTATATTTAATGGTAATGAAAACCCGCAATGGTCATTACAAAGTAATTAATTACTCCCATCTCTGGTATCAAATGAATTTCTCATTTCAACTAGAAATGGTTAATTTCATTCGGACCTTTAAAAAAATAATTCAATCATCAGCAATAATTCTATTTATAAAAAAGAATAAAAAAAATTATTTTTGATTTGCGAATTATATGTTGAATTTTTTTTTTGATTCGCGTGAATTATAACTTTTTATTTTTGATTCGCGAATTAAAATTGTGAATTATTTTTATATTTTTTTGATTCATTTATATTTTGAAAATAATTCTTTTTGAACCAGTGCTTTTATTTTATTTCGCGAATTATCTCATGAAACAAATTATTCAATCTAATCAGAATTGAATCAATATTAATTAGACCAAATCGTTATCTCACTTTATTCATTATCAAATCATTGCTTTAAAGTTATTATAAATTATTCACAAATTCATAAAATGAATAAATTTTTATGCGAATTGTGTCAAATAAGAATTATCCTTTTCAAGCTCTGCTTCTAGTTATTATTTTATAATTTATTTTCTTATTATTATATTATTACATTTATTGTTTTTTATAATATAGTGTAGTTTCTTGCAGTAGTTATTTCTTAGCCATATATGGACCTTTGGGCTCGGTTATGCAATTGAAGAAAAACAAAAACCTGAAATTGTATTCATAAATGCATGAAAGTCGCTGCCCTGCATAACATATAACAGGCTTACATTTTTGTAATAATTTCGGTATGTAAAGTTTTAAGTAAGCGAATTGGACGTAGGGTATTATGCTAATCGTCTTTTAATCATTTCCTTATCATGCCATTAACTGCATGCAACATACGATTCAACTTTTTTTTTTTATAAACAAAAAATATTAATCATTTTGTTAAAACTTAAACTGTTTCTTTGTAATGAAATCATTAAATTTTGTTTGTGTGAAAAATTAGTAGTTATCATATATAAATAAAAATATATGTATGTATGTCCAGGGTTATTCTTTCACATTTTTTAAATACTTTTTATTAACTTTTATAAATCATTAGTTAAATTGGTGTTATTTTCATGGTGTTATTTTATTATTACAGCATTTTTTATTACTACATGTTTGCAGTAAGAAAAGTAAAAGTTAAAAAAGTTACACTATTAACGAATAGATCTTATTATATTTTTGTTAAATAAATTATATAAATAAACAGGTTTAAAAGTGAAATGAATTAAAAATAAACAGCGCCCTAAATTTTATTTAAAATTTTGAAAAGGACCTAGCTAACAATTATTGTTCTTTGCTAAATTTATCCTATTTCATACAAGTCTTGAAATAACAAACTCATTTTTCATTGTGTATTTTTGAAACTTCATCAGATTTCACGAAAGCTAGAGCCGACGATAAAGTCACAACTAGGGCTCGGAACTTCATGTAAATACTAGTTTGCTGTCGTTAGCAGGAGAATAACGCTAAGCAAATATCTTTGCGAATCAACAAGTTTGCAACAAAATGGCACCGATTTGTTAAATCATATTTTTGCATATTATGCTGTAAATGCATATTTTTACATATTTTGTTTTAAATGCATATTTCGGCATATTTTGTTGTGCATATGTTGCAAAAATACATATTTTAGACATCTTTCCAGTGTCCGACCGAAAAATTCGGTCAGAAAATGTATTTGGTATGAATTCGGTATCTTAAAGCATTATGGACAATTTTTGCTTATGAAAAAAGGTTTGTTCAGCTGATTAGAATACAGTTTAAGCAAAAGTCCAAAATTGAGCTACTAGGGGTTTCACTTGAACTTGACACTCGAAATCAGATTAAAATCGGGGCTAAGAACATTTTCCGAGAATCAAGCGCTTCCAAATACTGAACTGTGCGGTCGGACACTACATTTTTCTCTATTTACTAAATACTTGTATACCTTTTTTTAAAAGTAAATACTATTTCAAATTTATAAATATCTTTTGGTTTTTTTTTTTTTTGATAACGAAGACAAAAATATCAGAGAAATTCAATTATGAATTAAGTTTCTGCCGATGATAAAAAATTAATAATAAATGCATATTTTCAATACTGCAAATAAGAGATAGAGCAAAATTGACGAAAATTTCGACTACTCCTAACCAAGTAATACCCCCGTGAAAAGGTGATCTCTATCCAAAAAAAAAACCTTGTTGGGGCCTTGGACCTCGGAAATTTTTAATAAAAATGTTCCACTTCATAAAATGGCCCATATCTTAAAAAAAAAAAGATAGAGCAAAACGAACAAAATGTCTGCTCCTTTGAAGTGCCCTTAGATGACATGGACTAGGCCCGGGGAGGGTCCCGAGAATCTAAATTTTAACAAATTTTACGACTATAATTACATATAAAACTGTAGTTTTACTAATTTTTTACTTAAATTTAAATTTGTTAAATTTAACAAAAAATGTTTTAAAATCAACAAATTTTATTTTAAGCCAAAAAGCAGGAATAAATTTTGTTAAAGTAACAAATTTTTCTGTTCAGCCAGCAGACTTATTATTTTGAGTGTAGTAAATCCACAAACCCTAATAAAATTATAGCATATTCTGAGGAATAATCGAAAATATGTAATGAAAAAATTCATTCATTTTCTGAATTTTTTTATTCATATCATGAAAATTAAAATTAATATAATGAATCCAATTTAATGAACTTGATTCATCAATAGTAGAACAAAAATTCTATCATTGTACTTAAAATATTTTGTGGTCCTATTACGATTTTACTCATAAATTTTGCATTAAAAGATGTTTCTCATTTCCAAAACAAATTTACTCGGAAAAGAAAAATCGAATTTTCTTAAAAATTCTATTGCCTGTGGTCTTAGATCCGTTTATCATTGAGTTTCAAGCCATTTAATAAAATTTATACAGTGAAACGGGATATAATAAGATTTGCAGGCAACTTGAAACTCTTTAAAGAATGTCGAATAAATGAAAATTTTGTAAAAATAGGAAGAAAAAATCAAAAATATACAAACAGATCGTATTAAATAAGCTTACAAAAAGAACAACACTACAGAAAATATAATTTTTATGAAAAAAAAAATAAAAAATCAACATAAAAATAAATTCAAACGTTAAGATTGGCATAGATAAACTTAAGATGAGGTTTTTTTCTGAAAACAACGAATTCAAGAATTTTACAGACAGCAGCAAAAATAGAAAAGATGTCAACAAGAATGCTTAAACACCAAAACAGAAATCGACCGACGACAGGAAAAGTCGTCATGATTAATTTAAATTCAGCGACAATCGGCCGTCGACATTTGTTGACGTTTAGAAAAAGAGGAAAGCAAAACAAGAATATAGTTGTATTTGTTTCACCACAATTTTTCACCAATTCAATTGGTCTTTCACTAATTCTTGTGGTTATATTTTATTGTATTTATTTTTGCTTTTTTGCGTTAAATTATGTATTTTAAATTTCAATTATATTTCTTCTGTCAATGAAATAAATTTTTTGTAAACAAAGTATGAATTTTTGCAGCTCCAATAAGAATTTCTAACAACTCTGTTCTAATGGCAATCTTAAATTAGTTAAAAATATGGCAACAATTTGACAAATATTTAAAGTGTGTATAGTGTGTCGTCACGAAAATAGAATAGATTCTATTACGACGACAAATCGCCGGACGACATAGCGACATTTTGCTTCCCATACAAAATATATGAAAAAGAACATGTCGTTGTCGACCCAGTTCTGATTAATCTCTAAAGATGAGTTTGCTTCTTTTGGTTTTAAATACAAATACCACTCGTAACAGTCAGTCAGTCAATTGGCAGCTAAAACAAGATTTTTGTGAACTGCGATACCAACAAACGATATACATATGTATTAGTAAGCTAAATAACTATTGAATGGAAGGAATGTTACGAAAGTGAATTGTGTTAAGGCTAGGGCTGCCAGATTTTCCACTCTGTAGATTTTTCGACGTTTGACAATGACAATTTTTGACGATACAAAATAATCCCTAAGGAAAAAAAATTACGAAAATATATTTGGGGGTTATTTTATTTTCTATTGGGGTTTATTTCATCTTCAAATTCCAAGATTATTTCATATGAAAACCCCTCAATGAAGTAAACTCCAAAATAAAATTATTCAGAGATTATTTAAAATACCCCAAACTTTGGAGGTTGTTTAATTTTCTCTTTTGGGCATAATTTCATTCATTTTAAATATTTAGGTAGTTGGTAAGCAATGCGCTATCTGTTGTATCGTCCTAACACAAAAACAGAGTTTAGTAGGTTTGAGGTTAAGGAGAAGAATAAACATTTTTTCAAAAGTTATAAACACATTATTAATTTGAGCATCAGACTAGATCCAGTTTCTGATTTTTTTAAATTACAACAGTTTTCTCTTTATTACTTAATATTTTTCTAATTTTAACCAAATCTGTAGAAAATTATTCCAGAATTTAAAAAGTTTTCTAAAACAAAAAGTTCGAACTCGTAAAATGTAAAATTAGTTTTAAGAACCTTTATAAAGAAAAATTTCTTAAAAATCTAAAAATTTATTCACAGAACTTGAAAACGTTTTTAATTAAGTGATTTTCGAATTTTTCATAATCAGATAATTTTTTCTATAAATACGGACTTTTTCATTAAAATGCCGATTTTTACACGAAATCATCTGGCAGCAGTGGTTATGGTTTAAGCTATATCAGATGCTAAGAGCCGGCATATATTAAAATTGAGATAGTTTTTCTTTCCCTCGGTTTAATTCAATTAGAAAAACATACAACATAAAGTTACATAAATTTATTTTCAAGATACTATCTAAAGTTTTTTTTGTTTTTGTTGGAATGTTAACAAATAAAATACAATTATTTGGAAAGATATTTTTATAAGTACGTACTTAACACCTACATCACGTTTTTCTAAGTTTTTGCCAAAAATTTATGAAATTTATCTATAACTACACTCAAAAAAAAAAGTCAGTAAAGTCAGCAAAAAATGTTGCTGTGTCAGCAAATTTTTAGTCAGGAGCGTGCTTGCAAAAAAGTTGGTAATTTCAGCACAAGGTTTGCTGAAAATCAGCGAGCTGATTTTTACCAAAATAATAGTAAGCTTCAGCAAAAGTTTTGCTAACACTTAAGGATGAGTTACCCAACCGTAAACGTATCTGTAACGAATCAGCTGTTTCGATACCACAAGAAGAAATGTATACGAATGGTTACTAAAGGGTGGATTATGGGACCGTAAACGTATATGTGATGTAACTGTACCGTGCCGTAGCTAAAAAGTACACTTATAGATTACCGTAAACGACATTACTATTTAGCATTAATTTCTTGTGGTTTTATATTTTATTCTAAATTTTTCCATTTATTTGTTAATTCTTATTCCTTATTTGTTGTTTGAATCAATTTTCTTTATTCATTTCATATTTTTGCCGACTAAAATCATTCAGCTGTTTCGATGCCGGATAGAAAGTTCTGATTTCAACAGAATGATCCGGCAAGTTCGTTTACATTTACGTGTTAGTAACCATTCGTATGCATTTCTTCTTGTGGTTTCGAAACAGCTGATTCGTTACAGATACGTTTACGGTTGGGTAACTCAGCCTTAACACGTAAATGTAAACGAACTTGCCGGATCATTCTGTTGAAATCAGAATTTTCTATCCGGCATCGAAACAGCTGACTGATTTTAGTCGGAAAAAATATGAAATGAATAAAGAAAAATGATTCAAACAACAAATAAGGAATAAAAATTAACAAATAAATGGAAAAATTTAGAATAAAATATAAAACCACATGAAATAGATGCTAAATAGTAATGTCGTTTACGATAATCTATAAGTGTACTTTTTACCTACGGCACGGTACAGTTATATCACATATACGTTTACGGTCCCATAATCCGCCCTTTAGTCGACTGCAAATGAAAAAAATCCTTGCTAAAATCACTAAACTTTTTGCTGAATATTAGTAGACTGAAAAAAAACTCAAAAAACTTGTAGCGAAATTTTACTTTAGTTAATTTATTTTGTCATTTCCGTTTCCAGACAAGCTGCGACATCTACATCTAGTCTATCTGGTTGTCGTCCACGCTATGAAAGCGGTTATCAGCACAATTTTTGTAACAAAATAAATTAGTAAAACATTAGTTCAAAATTAGTTTAGTGCTAAAAAACTATAACTAAAATTTTAGCTGAAAACGGAATTTCAGCAAAAAAAAAATGCTGAAAACTAGTACACTTGATATACAAGACGTTTTACTAATTTTTCTGCTAACTTATTTTTTTGAGTGCAGTAATTTTTTTTCTTTTTATTTTAGGCCCACTTTTTGTTTTACTCTATTTCAGGTGAAGTTTTCTCTTTTTTTCTGTTTTTTTTTAAGTACTAGCGTGTTTTTTTTTTTTTTTGTTTCTAGCTGCAATTGCATTTTTTGTGATTCTTTACAAAAAAAACTTTTGAGTCAATGTTCGGTGAAGTTTTGTTTTTTTCTTTATACTGTATATATTGTTGAAATAAGTGGCGACAATTATTTTGTTTTCTGTTTGTAACAAGATCCAACTTTGTTGTATCTTTCTTGGAATTTAATTTTTTCACATTTATTGTTATAAAATTATGATTATTTTAAATACATAATTTTATGTCAGCAGTTTTGAAAAAATGTGTTGACATTACATTTTGAGAAATAAATTGCACTAGCTTACAAATAAAGAGGAAATTTTTTGAGACTTAATTTATTTCTCACTTAGTCCGCACCTTTATAAAGAAAATAAGATATAATTCAAGGAAATCTTTGAATAAATATCGAAGTTATAACAAATAATGTGCAAACAAAATACAAATGTATAAAAGTTAACTTTGTAAACAGTACTTATTTAAACTATTGCGAGTAAGTCATTATTTTATATTTAAAAGCAATGACTACAATAGGACGTTATTAGGAAGTCATTATTTTATATTACAAAATAATGCAAAAAGGTAATGATATATCATTATTGGTAATGCAGACAGCAATGAGGTGTCATTACCAATATTTTGCTGGGCATAGTTATAATAAAAAAATAAGCCATTATTGGTAATGCATTATTCTTTGTTTGAAATAATAGAAATATGTTTTAAAATAATGTAGAAAGTCGTAGTGATAATGGGTAGTCCAAAAACTAATGGTATGTGATTACCATTTATACACTGGGATCTAGTGTTCCCAGAAATGGAAATGATTTTCTACACTGGGCCGTTAATACGCTTAAAACAGTTTGTAAGTTAAAGTAACAGAAAATACCATTTAAAATTGTGTTAAAAATAATCAAAATCGGTCTTGCGGTTCAAAAGTTGTGATTGAAAATGTGAGGACACCTTAAAAATTTTGATGCAAATTTTTCACTTCAATACAAATTTTAGTACATTTAATAAAGCAATAAAATGTACAATTTTGTATAGAAAATTTCGAAGTGTCCTCACATTCTCACTCAGAACTTTTGAACCCCTGCACCGATTTTGATCATTTTTAACCCAAAGCTGACTGGGGAGATAATAAATAACCTGGATAAAAATAAATGGTCAAAAGATTAGATAAATCGCGTTTTTGGGGTCCTTGGACCCAGAATTGTCAAACACAAATATCTTTTTTTAAGATCTAATCTAGAAAAACTGCTAGCACCACTTGATTCAGCGTACTCGAATTAGGTTTACCCACCGGGTGCCCCGCTTGTTGGATTTTTCAACTAGCGCAGTGTATTTAAAGCAAAATAATTTAACAAAACTATGTACTAAAAAGCTTCATTTCCATCAGATGGCGCAGTTACACCTTTTAACTCTCCTCTATCCCATTTCAAAAGAAAGAAATGCATTAGTTAATAGGAAGAATTTCCTGAGTGTTGCGTCTCTTAAAAAAAATTGTTTCCCGGAATTTGATCCGCTTCCCGAAATATAGCTAAAGTTGTACTGTCCAAGATCATACACATGGTCGGCGTGTACTATTTAATTTTTTTATTTTTTTACTAACGATCAGCAAGTTTTTTTTGCTGATTCCAGCGAGTTATTTTCATTAAATTAAAATTTAACTCATACATAACTAAAATTTTGCATATATGTTAGTTTTATTTTTACTGTTCTTATGTCACTAATATTTAGGAAAAAGTTTTCTGTTTTTTCTGCAAGGAAATTTTTAACTAATTTTTAACTTTCTGTTAATTTAACTTTAGTAACAATAGGCATGCGTAATGCAGTTTTGCTGCTTTCATTTATAAATTGTAAAATTCAAAATTTTTTGAAAAGGGTTTTAAACATACTAAACGACAACAAAAGTACTGCATTTAAAAAATTCGCTTATACCTAGAAAATTACATAAAATTATGTCATTCACTTAATATCTATTAATTAAAAATTAATTACATATAAAATACTTTGTTATAAAAATGTGTTAAATTATCATAATGAAAAAAAAATTGGACTTTACCTAACCTAGGGTATAACATCATATAAAGTTCAAACGCATGTGTATAATTATACCCTAAACCACTACGTGGAGAGGGTATAATAAGTTTTTGCTGATGTTTGTAACTACCAAAAAATAAAACAAAATTAAAGTCGCGCATGCCGACTATGAAACCCTAGTAAAATTTGTGTCATATTCCGGGAAGCCGTTCATACTTCGGGAAGCGAATTTCAATAAAAGTTGCAATGGATATTGTGGGTTATAATTGTATAATTATAACCCATAATTATACAATTATAAATTTAAAAAGTTAAAATTTCAATTTTTTGATATGGGAACGGATCAAGATCCCGGACTATATTCTGTTTGTTGGGTCAGATATTCGTGTTTTCGAGTTGTTACGTTGTGTAAATATCGGGTCGACAGTTTCCGAGATATATCCAAAATAGCAATAGTATTTTATATTCTGGGGATTTAAAACTTTATACCCAAAAGTTGTTCCTCGAGTTCTTTTTCCGATTTATTCAACAATTTTATACCAAAGAATTAAAAAACAAGAAAAACCATTTTCGTAATTTTTCGAAATTTTTGGCATTCAAAACGCACGTGAAAAAGAACCGGAAGGAATTGAAACAAGGACTAACTATATAGGTCCCGTGGAAGAAATTGCTTAAAATCACTTCAGACCTTTCTATATCGATTAGGACCTTTCTATGTCGACTAGGTGAAAGCATGGACCGATTGTAACCATTCTCAATATTGTTCATTCTTGAATGCTACAAATTATTTACCAAATTTCGTCCAATTATTTTCGGCATTGCGACCTGTAGTTTGATTACAAGCGACGTACATTTTACATCGACAGACAGACATCGCTAAAGCAACTCAGCAAGTATTTCTGAGCCGATCCTTATACTATGGTATTTACAAACATCGGCACAAACTCAGTATAGCCTGTTACATAGAGTGGTGTAGGGTATAAAAATACATGGACCTAGACCCACATTATAGTTACTACCAATACTAATCGACTGAGAATCACTTTCTTAGTCGATATTTGGATGAATTTTGACACACGAGCCTTACTGAAATTGAGTAGCATCTGTCTATATGTAGACCTACCTCCCATAGAAAGATCCCATGTAAAGCGGGCTTAATTTCGGAAATTGCATTCAGATTTTTTTACTATATTTATTGCACCGTCAATTTGTCTGCCTATATACTTAAGGACCAGCTCCCTTCCCGGAATATGATCTAAATCGTACTATGGTGTATGGTATCTCATAGTGTGGCTTGACCGACCATAATTTTTGTTGTTTTAATTTTAAGTTATAATAACTTTTTTAACGATTTTTTTAACATCTATTATTAAACAAGTTTTGAAAATTACACATCTATAATAAATATGAAAAAAAATTAATGTTATACTAAAACGTTAACAAAAATTCCATAGAAATTCATTTAATAATGCACCTGTTGCCGGGTTTGTTGTTGTTTTTTTTTTTGTGTCTTAATTCTCTACAACCAAAAATTCCATTTTATTTTCGTATAGAAAATTCCAACAAAAAAAACTTAAAAGTAAGATTTAACAAGTCATCAAAAAACATTAAACAATACAGAGATATTTTTAAAAACTTGAAGGCAGAAGAACAATTATAAATTTAAGGTTTTTAAGAAGGGCCAAAAATTCATCTGTTATAGTTTCTTTGTTTTTTTTTTAGAGACCTTTTGATAACATTTGCATTTCATTTATGATTTTGAATTTATAATGAATATGGTGCAATGGAAATTATGAATGTGTTTGACCTATGACCACTTAGAAATGCTCGGTATTTAAATACACTGTGCGTGGAATTGTTAGTTGTAGAAAAGAAGAATTATATTAAATTATACTTTTTTCTTTATAGGGTTTCAAAGAAATATTTGTATGCATTTGAATTGTTAGAGGGAGGTCAACCAAAGGGAAGTAACCGAAATTAATGAATCATGTACAGTTTAAACTTAAATGATATTTAAAGATTTTGATGGATGTGTTTATTAAATGGATTCTTATAAAATTCTATAAAAAAATGAATATTTTTGTCGGTCCAACACAGAAATAATTTACAAAATCCTAATTAAATTTTTAAACATCTTTTTAAAAAAGCACCAAAAATGAAATTTGTAGATCAAAAAAAAAAATTGTTTTTTTTTCGTAACTTTAAATTTTTTATTTTAAACAATGGGTACGTTCGGCAGATACAATTTGACAGTCAACAGTTCTACAACAGTTGTGCAACTATCTGCTGAACGACCTGATCACTAACCGCTCAGTCTGAGCGCTTTCATATTTTGGTAGCGTAAAAAATGTTTGCTACTTTTGATCAAATAGTGATACATTTGTTGTTGTTGATTTTAAAAACTTTTGTTTTGTATTATTGACAAATAAAAACATACAAATATAATTCAAAAACAAAAAATTTAAAAAATCAAAGGAAAATATAGAAAAAATTTATTTAAAAACAAAACAAAGAAAACATCGTTCAGCAGAGTAAGTAATCACAAAGCGCTACAAGTCACCGGTATCAGTTTAAGGTTTCTCTGCCGAATGCTACCAATTTTTGTATGAAAAATAAAGTGTTACAAATATTTCAAACAAAAAAATTGTTGGAAATAAAATTTCAATTTAAAAGCAAATGTGATTGCTTCTACAAATTCCGATTGTTGGTGCCTACAGTTTTTTCTGTGAAGTAAAGGGCCAATTTTCAGATTTAAAAAATATTTCTTATATAACAATTTCTCAATTTTAATACAATAGTCTTTTTGAAAAATGTAAAACCTGATTTCAGTTGGGCATTGAAAATAAGTAAAATCTGTCAAGCGGTTCCAAAATTACACTCATAGAAATAAACCTGTAAAAATTGTAGAAAAAGCTTTGGAAAGTTAATTAAAAATTACCTTGCAGATAAAAATGCTGAAATTAGCAGATAATTTTGCTGAATACTAATAAGATACAGAAATAAATTCTGTTGAAATTGGAAAAATCTTTGAAAATAAGTATTAATTTTGTTGTGATTTATTAGTCTTCTAATTACACTATGCGACAGTCAAAATCGGGATGGGATGAAACCAACGGGAAATGTTATATCGGTCAAAAACAAGTTATACGTGTCCCGGCGTTTCGCTGGGTCACCCCTAGGAATCGAGATATATCTTTTTTTTTACATAACTCGAGAACCACTAGTCCGATTTTGCTCAAAAAGTTTTAAAAAAATTAAAAATTACAATTCCTTTAATCTGTTCATATAACGTTTTTCTATATACTCAACAGTTTTTCCGGTAAAACTAAATGTTTGTTACCGCTACCATAAAAATCAATAACATTTTGTTTATTACTTTTTTTTTAATATTTTAGGCAAAAAATATTTTTTTCTTCATACATTTATTTTTACCGGCAAAACTGTTGAGTATATAGAAAAACGTTATATGAACAGATTAAAGGAATTGTAATTTTTAATTTTTTTAAAATTGTTTGAGCAAAATCGGACTAGTGGTTCTCGAGTTATGTCAAAAAAAAAGACCACCAAAGGTCAAATCGATATATCTCGATTCCTAGGGGTGACCCAGCGAAACGCCGGGACACGTATAACTTCTTTTTTACCGATATAACTTTCCGCGGTGGTTTGAACCCTTCCCGATCACTGACCCCTACCATTTGTCTCACAGTGTTTTTCAGCCAGTTTTATTGAAAGCAATAAAGTTACAAAAAGCGATTATATGGCAAGAAACTGCATTTTACTAATTTTTATAGAAATTTTGATATTTAAACCAGATACTAAATTCTTTGGAAACTATAGTATATACAATGCCTTAGAAAAGATCGTAGGTTGAAATATAGCCAAATTATATTAAATCTCCCTGGTCACCAGTATTGCTAAAAAAAGTATTGGAGAAAAATGGCTAAAATAAAGCTAAAAAATGGCTGAAAAATTTTTTAAAGGCAATTTCGCAATTTTGGTCAAAAAATTTTTAAATACAGTGAAACCGGCCAATAATAATGGATATTCCAATTAGCGGACATCACCCTTTAACAGACAATTTTGGAGCAGTGGCTTTTTAAATCATAATTGTAGAGTAAAATATCAAACGCGGACACTTTTCTGTAATTTTGAAGGAGGTCACTCTCAATAGCGAAAAATTTTTTAAACTTTTTTGTTAAACCAGTGAATATTATGTTTCTATTCAACCACGCATAGTTGATTGATACAACCAATAAATTCAGTTGGCGAAACCATATTGGAATGTGATTCCTTAATATTTTGGGTATTGCAACTAAAATTCAGTTGTATAAAGCGAATTTTGTTGTGATAACCAATATTCAGTTGCACCAACCTATTTTAGTAGATGTAACCGAATTTCAGTCGAAAAATGGCATATTTTTCTCGGTGTGCAGCGAGTATTATTGCCGATAAAAACCAAACTATTTTTAAATTTTGAATTTGATGACAGTCTTTCGCACTTACGAGGGCAGTTCGAAATGTTCTTAGCGTAACAATGAAAAACAAGAGCTAGATTTTTAAAATTATTTTATTTTTCAATATAATCTTCTGAAACTTCAACACACTTAGTCCAACGTTTTTCTAGCAATTCTATCCATTGATTAAAATAATAATTCAAAATAATCGTTTACAGCTGTTATTGCATCTTCATTCTAAGGTAAAACGTTTGCCAGCAAGGAATTTTTATAGATTTGGGAACAGGTAGAAGTCAGAGGGACCTAAATCAGAGAAATTATGAGAAATGAGAAATTTTCATTCGAATGCGTTTTTGGTCAACTGGTAACAAATGCGGAACCCATCTTGCAGAAAGCTTTTTCATCTGTAATTCTTGATGCAAAATAAAATGTACTCGATCATTTGAGATGCCTATGGCATTCCCTATTTCACGCAAATTCACTCGTCGATCGTCTAATACCATATCATGGATTTTAGCTGTGATTTCTGGCGTTGTTGCAGTTTTTGGACGTACACTTCGTGGTTCATCTTCAATGCTTGTACGACTACGTTTAAATTCAGCAATCCAATTTCTTACTGCTGCATATGAAGGAGCACTTTCACCTAACACATTCATATGGTGAATGTATTAGGTGAAAGTGCTTATGAATTTCTTGTTCCGATAAACCTTTCTTATGTAAATATTTAATCACACCACGAATTTCTAATTTTTCCATTATAAAAAAATCACTGAAGCGCCTTTTTTGAATACCTGTTACTATACGAATGAGTTGACAGATCGAAATGAAATTTAACATGTGTTCATATGACGGATGGAAGTTTCCATTATACAAAGCTTTTTGTTGTTTATACCGAACAGATAGATAGGAACAAAAAAAAAATAAAACTGTTAAATTAACAGAATTTTAGTTATATTTGAGTTAAATTTTTGTTCATAGGAAATAACAAATTAACCTGCTAAAATGTTGCTAAATAATTAGTAGCTATTCTGCTATTTTTACAGATTTATTTCTATGCGTGTAATGACAAATATTACAAATATATGCCTTTTCATTTGGCGGGGGCAGCGGATTGATTTCAGCGGATTTTTTTTTAATGATTTTTTGACATTGTTCTTAAAAAGCAAAGCGTTCACGAATGATTGTGGTGCAAAAATTAAGCTACCCCCAGGAGTTGTTAAATTTTCAAAATATGCAAAAACGTGCCAAAAATTGGGATTTCCCATAGGTATTACCTCACCTCCCAGAATGGTCTATGTTCCCCTTTTACTTTTATTCTGAAAGTTTGTAAAAATCAGAAAAGTTAAGTCGACTTTCTTTGAGATCAAAGGTAAAAAATTGGACAATTTCACATTTTGTTACAAAAAGCTATCGACAAAATAAGGACCACTCTATTGGACATACTTGAAATTTCTTTCAAAAGAGATATTATTATCACGAACTGCAAATGTAAATTTACAATTAATTTTTAAAGAAAATTCTAAATTGCGGTATCAGGGATCCTAGGGATTCTTTCCCCTTTTTAGTATGTGTTTGTTATTATATCCAACTACCTTATAGTAGTAAGTTTTTAACGACTTTTTTTTTTGCTTTTTTGGTATATTTTATTAGTCTTTATTATTATTTTTTTCATTTCTTTTTTATGTTTTCAGTGCTGAAGTTGTTGTTTGTTTAGTATTTTCAAGGTTTTCTATATTTTTGTTATTTTATTATTGTTTTATTTTTCTGATTCACGATGCAGGAACCAGTTTCGAAGAAAAAAACTTGCATTCTTTCAAACTGCATCAGAGCAACGTGAACGTGTTCCAAACCACCACCATCATCATCAGCTAACCAGCCAAGAAACTAACCGAACCGACCGAACGAACGAACGACCAATCAACAAACCAACTAACTATTTAAGAAACAAAAAATAACGCAAAAAGAGCATGTGCTTAGGAAAAATCGAAATATATAAAAGAAAAAAGCTGTAAAAATAAAAATACATTTTAGGGGACAGCCTGATTCAGAGCCTTCAAGATATCGAGACTTCCCCACTAAAATATAATTCATTTTCAGAACGAAATTCCAAGTTTTTCTAAAGCTTTAGCATACACAGGAAAAAATATTGCCAATAAAACTTCAAATAAAAGTTCATTTGATTCCGAATTCATTTTCAATGCGAAAATTGCTATTGAAATTTAAAAAACACGTACAATTAAACTAAAGTTGTTGTGCTCAATCGACTGTAACTTAGAAAATGCATGGGAATAAATTCTAAAATTTTAGTGTTATGTATATTAAAGTGGAAAAGCACTATTTAAGAAAAAAAGTTTTTTTTGAAACTCTATATCAGGCCGACCCCTTAAAGAAATAAAGTCTCCTTACTGGCCACAACGCAATATTTAACGAAACACAATACATTCTAGTATATTCTTCTTTACTGTAACTAACCTAACATATAGTAACCATAAATTTAGCTGGCGGTCTTTTCATTCTTACCATACAATGATATTTCTTAGATAACTATTCCCTCCATTGCACTGCCGCTGTTACCGACGTTTAGGCTTTCTATTCCTCATCATATATACATGCACACTACGTATGTGTGTTAAATATTTATATGGTTGTTGCAGATAGATAGATGGAATTCCCTTTGAGACATTTGCTACAGTTCATTAAGTCCAAGTTACCATCTATCTATCCTTTTGAGATGCTGTTTAGAAAAGATTTCATAAATTTATATTTTTATATGTGTAAACGCGTTCATAAATATGCACTGTGATACATTTTAGTAAAACCACCCACTATTCATTAAAAAAATTTTTTTTAAAGAGTTTAGTTGTTTTTGTAATACAATTGTAATATACGATATCTTACCTAACAGACAGCATATAGCATGGAACCCCGATCTGTTCTAATATCAAAAAAATTGGGATTTTAAAAACACTTGACCTAGACAACTCACTTTATACTACACCTATTATTAAATATTTCACTATATTTACTGCATCTTTAATTGAAATTCCCTCCCCGGACTTGATTTCCTTCCAGGAATATGAAGATTTATAGACTTTCTTTAAAATGTAGTGATTTTTTTTATAGAAAAAAAATTAATTTTTTATTCCTCTAAAACTTGATTACGATATCAAAGTATGTTAGTTAAATATCTAGTGGTGGCTTTAATCGAATCCCATCGAGTGTATCTTTTATGTTTGTAATTTTATATTCATTTCTTTTCAGTTGTTGTTATTGTTGTTGCTGTTGATGCATTTTAGTCTCGTTGAAAATCAAAATTGATTACATTTTGATTAAAAATTAATTTCTAAAAGCTGATTAAATCATATTCTTAATCTATGGATGGCATTACTCGTATAATAAAATTTTCTCTTTCTGTCAAGTTTTCCAATTCTATCATCATTTTTGTAATAAATATCTCTTTGATACATGTTTTTAAAGAAACGCCTTTAAATTATTAGGCTTTATGTTATGTTACATGTGGATTATTATCTTAATGAGTTGGAACTTATTTAAATTTTAAATTAACTTTTTTAACCTTTTTTTTGGTATTTTTATAGACAATCTTTTTTATAAACAATCTTTATTTAATTATGCTAAAGGGAATGTTGGTAAATGTTAAAATTTTTCTCAATGTGAACGAATGTTTGCATGTCGGATTAATTAAAATTTTTGTAGATTGGATTTAAATCATTTTTTTCTTCTCAGGTATTAAGAATTTAATAATCATTTAAAGTTAACAGAGACGATATGGATTCCAAAGAATTTCGATTTGGGCTTTAAGTTGCGTTTACACTTGTATCGAAATCCCGAGATTACGATATTCACCACTCCGAAAAAACAATGAAGGAAAGTATATAGACGTTAAATTTTTAACGTGTGTTTCTTTTCAAAATTGAACAAGAGTGGTGAATATCGAAATCTCGGGATTTCGATGCAAGTGTATCCTATGACATCTGTGCGGGAATTAGTTTTTTTTTTACCAAAATTCGGCTTGGTTCACATTTTATCATCACTCAAACTCGAATTGTTATACACGCTGAAAAAAAAACAACGCTGTGTCCTATATACATATATTTACATTTTGCCACTTTGCTTACGGAGCGAGTTGTACAAGGGACAAAAGTTGTGGATCCGATAAACATTACAGGTCTCGTTTTTTTTAATCCGTAGAGATTTATAGTTTTGGACTTTAATGAAAATTTTTTTACAAAACAGGATTTCCAGTTTTTTGAATTCAATATAGAAAAAACTATTTGCTTTTGCATTTAAATAAAATTCAGAATCCCACCGACCGGTTTCGGCAAAAACCCTATATTTGGCAACTTTTCGGAAAAATTGTGGCCAAATGCCGAAACATTTAAAATTGTTTTAAATATAATTTAGAGAAAAATACTAGCGGTAAATCAGAAACACATCTACAAAAACTAGATTGTGAATGATTTCTGCTATTTGGAGGTTATTTTCCATCCATATCTGTTTTCTTCCCTCATCTAGAAGTGGCTTAACATAACGTCTTTTGTTAAATTTGTTTTCATAATAAATAGAATTGATCTCATTTAAAATTTAAGAACTTATTTTCATTTTTTTTCTAATTACGTAATTTTAAGGAAAATGTTAACAAAAACTTTCGGTTTCTTTCCAGTAAAGCGAATATTCGGTTTTGTTTATTGGTACTGACAAAAGCCAGATTTCGGTCGGGATTTAAAAATTACACTGAATTCATAATTATCAGGCATGTTCTAGATTTTTTCGGAATAGATTTGATTTCGGAATTTAACTTTTGCAAACTTTTTTCTAAAACAGTCCAAAACAATTTTTTCTTTCGGAATTTGAAGTCTAAGTTTTTAAAGAAAAGTTTGTGTTGAAAAGAAAATATTTTTTTTTAAATATCGACTATGCTACGGGCTTTATAGTGGTAAATAGAATGTTAAAAGCTTTTCAAGAAGACGTAAAACAAAAAAATTGTATTTTTTTTCACTTTCAGAAACTAAAGTTGAATTGATATAACTGTGAGACAAATGGTAGGGGTCAGTGATCGGGAAGGGTTCAAACTATCGGGGAAAGTTATATCGGTAAAAAAGAAGTTATACGTGTCCCGGCGTTTCGCTGGGTCACCCCTAGGAATCGAGATATATCGATTTGACCTTTGTATTTGTATTTATTTATTTGTTTCCAATACAACAAGATATTAAATCTTATAATTATAGTAAAGGATTTTTACAATGTTTATTATTGATAAATTTTAATATGTAGGTCACAATTATTAGAATATAATCAGAAATAAGATCTCAAAATAGGTCAAGCAAAATAAAAAAATTAATATAAAAAATTAATAAAAATGAATAAAAAAAAAAAAAAATTAATATATTTTAAAGACATTAAAGATTTGACCTTTGGTGGTCTTTTTTTTGACATAACTCGAGAACCACTAGTCCGATTTTGCTCAAACAATTTTAAAAAAATTAAAAATTACAATTCCTTTAATCTGTTCATATAACGTTTTTCTATATACTCAACAGTTTTGCCGGTAAAAATAAATGTATGAAGAAAAAAATATTTTTTGTCTAAAATATTAAAAAAAAAGTAATAAACAAAATGTTATTGATTTTTATGGTAGCGGTAACAAACATTTATTTTTACCGGCAAAACTGTTGAGTATATAGAAAAACGTTATATGAACAGATTAAAGGAATTGTAATTTTTAATTTTTTTAAAATTGTTTGAGCAAAATCGGACTAGTGGTTCTTGAGTTATGTAAAAAAAAGATATATCTCGATTCCTAGGGGTGACCCAGCGAAACCCCGGGACACGTATAACTTTTTTTTTTGACCGATATAACATTTCCCGTTGGTTTCATCCCATCCCGATTTTGACTGTCGCATAGTGTATTTAGAGTAGCTTTAACTCACAAAACGTCTTTAAAGTGCTTTGTATATATTCCCTAAAATGTCTTTAACTATTTTACTTAAAAAAATATATATTAAAAAATCTTTTTATTGGTAAATTAAATCATTTTCAGAATGATAAGGGAAAAGTATTTTTTTCTGAAAAATTAAAAAACTTCACTCTGATCGGCGATTCTACTTTTTTGACTAAAAATTGGATCTTCTATCAAAACTAGGAATTGGAACACAAAATTACCACCAAAAAGTTTTCTTTTACGTTTTAAGAATTTATGTAGTTTTTATAGTTTTTTTTTTTAATTTTTCTTCTTAGCATAATTTCTCTCAAATTTAAAATTATTAGATTTAAGCCGAAAGCACATTTTCACGCGAGAGAAATCTGCTAGAGATAGAGCAAAAAACACCCCTAAATAGCTCTATTGTGAATGATTCAAGCTATTAGGGTTGCTTTTTGCTCTATCTCTAGCAATTTTCTCTCGCGTGTACATGTGCCTTAATAAAAACTTTTATGAACTGAGATATTGTTGGATAGAAAAAATTTTTTAAATGTGTAATAGTATATAAATGTAAACATTTAGCTGAAACATAAATTCAAATTTCAATCACTATTTCGATAACTTAATTTTTTTTATTTTCACTCCCTATAACAAATCCTAAGCACAAACATTTAAAAAATGTTTCGACTGCAATATTTTTAGTTCAACCTAAAGACCAAGCCAAACAATGAATGGTGTAGGGTAACATATTTGTTGTGATTTTTTTTTATTTCAACAAAAAGAAATTGTTTAATTTTTTACAAATACGTTTTAACACTTTGATGGTTATATATTCTTTTATGATTTAGTTATTATTTGTCTACAAGAATTTTAACTATGTGTTTTATTTATAAAAGTTGCAAAAACACTAAAAAAAATGAATATTTTTCAAAATTTAAAATTTTATTTAAATTTTTATTTTTTGTTTTGATTTTGATATTTTGATTAACAGCCATATTTGTTTAGAGAGAATTTTCTAAATAATGACACAAAAATGCAGTGACAATATCGCCATCTGTTGGAAATTTTTGGAACTAAACATTGATGCATTTTGTTACATCCATCTTTAAGCTGCCTACACACTAGGGAACATACTTAGAAAAAGAGAGCATTTTTTGTGAATGTGTGAGTGAGTTTGTGTGTGTGTGCGTGTTGAGAGCGTGCATTTCGTGTTTACAAAATTTTTTGATATTTTTTGTGCCCTCAACCATGTTCCCTAGTGTGTAGGCAGCTTTATTTATTATATATCTTTGCTCATTTGGTGGGGGTTTGCTATTGCCGAGAGGTGGCACCAATGTGAGAATAATTGGAGATGCCATATTGTTTCATAAATTTAGAATTCGCGCGCCATTTCATTGTTTGATAGCGGCTGCTTGATTGCTTGATACCAGCTCCATTAATATTCAAGCACGGACGCAAGCAAGCACAATTAAGAAAAAAACTTACGATTTATAAAAATGTACCGTAAAGACAAATAAGAAAACGTCATTTGAAAACTATGAGGCTTTGAATATGAAATGACTCACAAGTAATTGAAATTAAACGTTTTATGAAAAAATATTAATTTATATTTTTTTTTTATTTTTTTTTTTGTACCCAAATAAGTTTCTGCGATAATTTTAATTAGCGAACGTTGTATACACAGAAAAATTAATATCAGAAATTGATAATATTAATTACAATTTTAATTGATTTTGCATTATACTCATAGAAATAAATCTGTAAAAATAGCAGAAAAACCAACTAAAAATTAGTTAAAAATTATGCTGCAGAAAAAACTGTTGATTTAGCAGATTTTTTTTTTTTTTTTTTTTTTTTGCTAAATACTAGTAAGATAAGAACAGCAAAAGTAAAACTATTAAATATACAGAGTTTTAGTTATATTTAAGTTAGATTTTAGTTAATTGAAAATGACGAATTCTACTGTAAAATATGCCGAAAATTTATGTTTGTATACTAAAAATAGCAAAAACAAACTTATAACTATCTAAAAAATTTTTGTTACCTTTAAGCTAAATTTAGTTGACTGCAAAAAGCAGTATATCCTGCTAAATTAGCAGAAATACAGTGATGTGCAATAAAATAGAGCCATTCAAGTTTTTTTCTAATTTTATTCTCGTTGCCTTTATTTTTAAAGATCAAAATAGTGGATAGATTCGCCCAAAAATGCGAGGAGATAGTTCAGAAAATTATGTAGAATTTTAACGTGACGTCTGTTTTTTTATTTTGTTACTTGTTTTAAGTAGGCGTGGCTTTTAATGAAAAATAAGCGATATAGACCTTCTATCAAATTACATAGTAAAATTTTGCGAGTACTGATCAATTCTGAAAAACTGTATATTTTTTGAATTCCTATAAAATCTCCTTAAGTCTTGCATTATTTTTTTCTACAAATGGTCGCCAGACTTAAAATGACAGTGCCTTAAACATGACCAAATTTTACTTTGTTTTTACCGATTTAAAAAAAAAAGTTAACAACACTATAACTTGCACTAAATCGGCCTAACAAACATTTTTCCATAAGCTAAATTTATCCATAGTGCTTCAAAATAACAAATATATTTTCTGGCCGAACTGTTCGGTCGGACACTACTAAAAACTGTATACGATTAATTGAAATAAATTCGATTAAAGTAGTACTAATATCAATTGTTTTGTTTGCGAACTGCAAAGCATTTGGTTGTTTATAAATTTTCTATTTATGCATTAATGTCTTAAATATTTCTTAACAAATTTTCAAAATAAATTTCTTACTTCAGAAATATTTAAGAAAAAATTGTATTATTTTCAGTGTAGTTATCATTAATATTTTTTAATTGACCCATTAATAATTACAAAAAACTACTGTCAACCCTTTTCATATTTACAACAAAATACGCATTTAATTCTTTGTTTTTCTTAAATTTATTTCCCACACCAAATAAATTGATTGTTTATTTTTTTATGTAATTGAGCTTAAAAAGATAATTTTAAGAAACACATGTGATAGTTTTTCAAAAGCAGTATCGTATAATATTTCATTGATATGCTTTACACCACCCGAGAAATAAGTCTATTATTGTCTATACCTGATGGATAACATGTTAAAAACCCTTAAAAAAATTTTTTTTTTTAAGAAAACAATCAAATTACGTCCGTAAACATTTAATAAACAAAAAACTTTCATAAAGACTATCGATGTTATTGTTTAAAAACTACTTACAAATTGCATGATGTTTCCGTCGTTTAAAAAGAAACTGAAAAGCAAATAATGCCATAGAAATAATATAAAGACACCTGAATAAATGATGTTAAACAGAAAATTGTTAAGTAATTGATTTGTTTAACCAAATCTTTATGAACACATAATTGATAATTCAGTCTTACAGTACGTACTCGTACATAAAAAAGAAATTAGTTGTGTATTTTTTTTTTGTCAGAAATGTTTAGTTTTTTAAAAGATTTCATAACATTATTAATGAAGTTTTGTTGTACTTTTAAAAGTTTTATACTGCATTTAGACTGAGCAAAAATTACCAAGTTTTTGGCTCTTGATAGTTTTTACTTGTCAAAATGCATTAAAAAAAAAAACAAGCAAAAACTATTTTCATACGAAAACTAGGTAGTTTTTGCTCAGTTTCAAGTCACTATAACCAACAATTTTTAAAAAAATGTATGTTTATTAGCATTTAACAACCCTATTTAGGCCTCCTTAGTCTTTTTACCGCATTTAAATTTTTTATTATTCATGTAGTTCATCATTTGTATGGAATATTCGTCGTCTACACATGTGCTTTGCCACATTTGAGTGATTTTCATTATTATTATTTATTTTTTTTTTGCTTTTCTTAACAATGTTTTACAGCCAAGGCCAAGTTTATTTAGATTTAATTGAAATAACTTTTCTGCTAAAAGGGTTAATGCAGTTGGTTGTTTTTACTTAAAATTATACTTAAAAAAAAAACGTCTGCTTTAAAAAATCACTGAACCATAATTTTTGCCAAGTTTTTTTTTTAATTTTATTATACTTTTTATAATGGCTGTTTATTTAACTTTATATATTGCAACCATTTTAATTTAATATAATTTTGCTTTGTATTTAGAAAAATTTTGTAATATTTTAATTAAATTAATATTTAAATCTCCTCAATTTATGTTTATTAAACTTTGTTAACGCGAAAACTTGATCTTAAGTTGCGTTTACATCTGTTTTCAAATCCCGAGATTTCAATGGAAATCTCGACCCGAAATCTTGGCCGTTTACATTTGCACTTTATGACAGTAGCGAGATTTCGATTTGACAGCTGCACTATTTTTGTAAACAAAGTACATACCATAAAAAAATAACTTCAAATTAACAATATTTCTAAAAACCATTTTATTCATTGGCGGAGTACAATTTACATTATTTTATGTAAAGATCTAACGCTAAATATGTTAGTAAATTTGTTTTTGTATAAGGACGACAAGCTAGGAGCCAGATTTTGCAATATTTTGGCGGAAGGAAGACGTGCACATCCCAATGCTTTCTTCATACTTATGCTTCGCGGGAAGCAAAAATTAGAACCACGCAACACTTCTTATAATCATTAGTACATTTCCATTGGGTCTAAAGTCATATTTATTAAATAAATAATAATTTTTTTATTTCATTATTTTGTGTTATTTTTAGGTTATTTTTATAGTCTGCTGTTGACCATTGTTGCCACTTTTTCATACAAAAACTCTACAAATTAAGCGAAACACAGTGTTGTATTCCGCAAAAGTGTCCAGATTTGTGAGATTTTCATGAGATTTCTTAGAAATCTCGCAAATTTACGGGATTTCCTTTGTATGGGAAATCTCGGGATTTCACATGAGATTTTCACTGAAATCTCAATTTTAGTCGAAATCTCGGGATTTGGATGCAGATGTAAATGCAACATTATTTAAATTTTTTTGTATTAAATGTAAGATTTCCATCAAAAAAGACGGAGTATAGTGGAACCCAGATTTTTTAGTTGTTTGAGTTTTATTTCAGTTCTATTTCTTTTAAGTTCAAAAACATTTTTTTAAGAAGAATTGTAATTTTAAACAGCTATTTAAGTCATTAAAAAAAATATACATAGAATTGCGGACATATGTTCCGATATTCTATATATTTTATGCAGTAAGTTTTTTTTTTTTTTTTTAATAAAAATACACCAAGTAAATGCTTTGTTTATTTATTTTTGTTAACAATAATTACTTAGAAAATAGTCAAAATGGCTGTTATTTTACTTGTTTTTAATACAAATACGAAAAGAACTGACTCACCAAACAGTAAAATTTAATGCATTTCCACTTGGCTTTGCTGGAAATAGGATACAAAAATTACTTACAAAAACAGAAAAAATTACTGTTTGCAGTTGTTTTGGTTTACTCGCCCACATGATATATGCAGGCCATTCCAAAATTGTTAAAATTGGAAAAAATCGCCAAAACTGAAAAAATTGCTAACCCTAGTAAAAATGTTTTTTATATAACCACCCAGCAAAAAAAGAGATGCCAAATTTGGAAACGTCGATTGCTCTTTGTACCACATAATAGTTGATATTAAAGAAAAAAAATAAATTGGAAAAATGATAATTCGAGTTTGTGTTTGGAGCGACTGCTTTCCAGGACATTTTACAAAAATTGCGCATTTTGTCAAAAATTAAACAAAATTTGAATGTTTTTATCAAATTTTACACAGTTTTCGGAAAAACAACACTTAAATTTGGTTATACTATAATTATCTTTACATTTGTTTAAAAACTATTTAACCCTTAGTGGCCTGGGGCAGAAAAGACCCATGAAACTTAATATTAATTATGACTACGAGATTGTAAAGCCATTAATTGATAAAAAGATATCAACTGGATAAGAATAATTATTTTATGTAACGTGATCCAGATGGCGTTAATTTTTTTACTTTTGGCCAAAAACGCCCCATTAGTAAATTTACAGAATAACATCTTTCATAATTTTAAGAAAAATATCACTTCAAATGGATTAAAAAAATCTTTTTTCCATTTGAAAAAAATTATTATTTTGTGTAACTTCATCCATATAGGGTTAATGTTTTCACTTTTCGGCAAAAAAAGCAAACTTGGAAATTTTCAAAATAAAGTCTTTCCAACAATAAATGCATAATAAACAAAAGCTTTTAATTAGAATCTAATACGATTACGAAACTAAAATTGCTATTAACATGCGGACACTTTTGACCCCACATTTTTAACCCTTCAAAATAAGATTGGGGCTATAGAGAATTGCGCTTGTTCGTTAGTTTTGTACCCTCTACCGCATATCCCAATTTAATAAAAATCTGATAAATGTTATTCTGCAAATTTCCTAGTGGGTCTGTTTTTTGTGAAAAGTGAGACCAAGTTACTCAAAATAATAATTTTTATCAAGTGGAAAAATTTTTTTTTTATTCATTAAAAAAATATCACTTACGGAAAATTATGAAATGTGTTAATCTGTAAATTTCCTAGTGGGGCGTTTTTGGCCAAAAGAATAAAAATTAACCCCATATGGATCACGTAACATAAAATAATTATTTTCATCCTGTTAAGATTTTTTTAATCGTAGTCATAATTAATATTAAGTTTCATGGGTCTTTTCTGACCCCAGGCCACTAAGGGTTAAAGAATTTTTAAACAAATGTAAAGATAATTATTGTCTAACCAAATTTAAATGTTATTTTTCTGAAAACTATGTAAAATTTGATGAAAACATTCAAATTTTGTTAAATTTTTGACAAAATGAGCAATTTTTGTAAAATGTCCTGGAAAGCAGTCGCTCCAAACACAAACTCGAATTATCATTTTTCCAATTTATTTTTTTTCTTCAATATCAACTATTATGTGGTACAAATAGCAATCGACATTTCCAAAATAGGCATTTTAAAAAGTCGTTAAAATTAATTTAAAAAAAAACACGTTTTTGCATTTTTATCAAATTCGTGGGTCATTTTGAATTCCAGGCTAAAGTGGGAAGTCAAAATTCCATATTTGAATCATTTTGACTATATTAAATGGATAAATGGAATAAGAAATATTTTTTTCTAAATTTCGAATTTTCGGAATTTTTAATAGTAATAACTAGGCCAACCAAAAAGAAGCGAGAGCATGTTTTTTATTTGAATAGACAGAACAATTTATATTTTCGCATAAAAAAAATATAACTATATAACTACACCTTTTGCAATTGTAATTCAGAAAATATCAATTGAAATTCAGAAAATATCAATTGAAATTCAGAATTTCCATTTGAAATTCAGAAAACATCAATTGAAATTCAGAATTTCCATTTGAAATTCAGAAAACATCAATTGAAATTCAGATTTTCCATTTGAAATTCAGAAAATATCAATTTAAATTCAGAAAATATCATTTGAAATTCAGAAAATATCAATTGAAATTCAGAAAATATCATTTGAAATTCAGAAAATATCAATTACTATTCAGAAAACATCAATTTAAATTCAGAAAATATCAATTGAAATTCAGAAAATATCAATTGAAATTCAGAAATCGTCATTTGAAATTCAGAAAATATCAATTGAAATTCAGAAACCGTCATTTGAAATTCAGAAAATATCAATTGAAATTCAGAAAATATCATTTGAAATTCAGAAAATGTCAATTGAAATTCAGAAAATATCATTTGAAATTCAGAAAATATCATTTGAAATTCAGAAAATATCAATTTAAATTCAGAAAACATCAATTGAAATTCAGAAAATATCAATTGAAATTCAGAAATCGTCATTTGAAATTCAGAAAATATCAATAGAATTTCAATTGATATTTTCTGAATTTCAATTGATGTTTTCTGAATATCAATTGATATTTTCTGAATTTCAATTGACATTTTCTGAATTTCAAATGATATTTTCTGAATTTCAAATGATATTTTCTGAATTTCAATTGACATTTTCTGAATTTTAAATGATATTTTCTGAATTTCAATTAACATTTTCTGAATTTCAAATGACGGTTTCTGAATTTCAATTGATATTTTCTGAATTTCAAATGACGATTTCTGAATTTCAATTGATATTTTCTGAATTTCAATTGATGTTTTCTGAATAATAATTGATATATTCTGAATTTCAAATGATATTTTCTAAATTTAAAATGATATTTTCTGAATTTCAATTGATATTTTCTGAATTTCAAATGATATTTTCTGAATTTCAATTGATATTTTCTGAATTTCAAATGGAAAATCTGAATTTCAATTGATGTTTTCTGAATTTCAAATGGAAATTCTGAATTTCAATTGATGTTTTCTGAATTTCAAATGGAAATTCTGAATTTCAATTGATATTTTCTGAATTTCAAATGGAAATTCTGAATTTCAATTGATATTTTCTGAATTACAGTTGCAAAAGGTGTAGTTTGAAAAATTAATAGTTATATTTTTTTCCAAATTTATCTATATCTGTAAAGTTTTTATTTTTAATAGTAAAAGGCTTTATTTTTGAATCATGTAGGTTGATAAACAGCATCCGGTTTCTAATTTGTTCATTTTTACTAGCACACGCTGTAAAATTGCTTATTTAAAAATTTTATTTGTACATTATTGTTTTCTTCTACTGAACGGCAGAAAACAGGCTTTGAATTCAGTGAACTTATTTTATTTTTTATTAATTCAGTGAACTTATTTTATTTTTTTTTCAATTCAGTGAACTTATTATTTTTTTTTAATTCAATGAATGTAATTTTATTTTTTTAATTCACTGAATGAAAATGAAAGTGAATGTGAATTCACTTACAGTGGTGAATTAATTCAGTAAGGAATTAATTCACTTTTTTTCCGTTCGATTTATAAAATTGAACGCATTCACCGTTGAATTAATTCATTTGATTTAATAAAAAGAACTATTGCAATTGAATTAATTCGTAACAAAATAAATCGAACGAAAGCAAATATGAATTAATTTCATTCAATATATGGTGCTTAGTGAATTAATTCATCGAATTTTTAATTCAAAATTGAAAAATTGAATTAAGGAATTAATTCTTCAAAGCTCTGATAAACTGAGTCTCGTGACCCCGCAGTGTTTTTGTTTTTTAATTTTCAAACAACCCTCGTAAGACCTTTTACTACAAATGATTAATATTTGTAAAAAAAAAAATGTAGCTGAAATCACTTCTTATCCAGTTGGTATAGTTATTTGATTTATTTTATTTTTCTAGTGTTGAAAGTAGTGTTTTGATTAAAATCGTACTTTTTAATTAAAAGAAAGGTTTTATAATTAGTTTAATTTTGCATCTTAAAGTTAAGCTAAAAATTTCACATTATTTTGCATTACAATGCATTTTTTTACATCTACGTACTTTAGGGTAATTACATATATTCACACACTCACTCACTCACTTAAATTCACAACACTTCACTCCAGTTAAAAATAAAATATTTCATGTAAACATATAATTTAACTAAATTGTAGAGAGTTCAGATTAACTACATACATATATAGACACACATTTCGATCGGTTTATGTATCATACAAATGAGTGTATGGGATACTTTTACAAGGCATTGACCAGAAATTAGAAAACCTCAAAAAAACACTGCAACAAATATTTAGAAACTAAAAAAAAAATGTAAATGTTAGGCACATTTACACGCGAGAGAAAACTTCTAGAGATAGAGCAAAAAACACCTCTAAATAGCTCTATTGTGAATGATTTAAGCTATTTATGGTTGCTTTTTGTTCTATTTCTAGCAGTTTTTTCTCCCGTGTACATGTGCCTTTATGGTACGCAGTGTTGCCACCAGTGAAACCAAAAATTACACAGCTGAAGGTAAAAAATTATCCAAAACCGTATGAAATTACACAAAAAATTTAAATTTTTTAATATTATTTCAAAATAAAGATGTAACCACAATTGACTTAAGCTGAAATCACAATTTTTAAGCTTGCTCTAGGGAATGCATCCCGGGATTTCCCGTCCCGGGATTCCCGGGAAATTCGGCATTTTTCAGTTCCCGCATTCCCGGGAATTTGGACCGGGAATCTCGGGATTTCAAAAAATGTAGTTTAAAATAATAAAAGCTGTATTTTATCTCATGCCTATCCACGTTAAGTATTTAAAGCAAATCTACGTTAAACTGATTGTAGTATAAAAAAATTTTAAAAAGGTTATGATTATAATTGTTCCGCTATAATCGAACGTACGCCAGCAAAAGTTTTTAGGAGGTAACGCGAATAAGTTACGATAGGTGTGCAAATGTAAAAACGTTGAGTTTTCAACGCTGATAATTATCCGTGTTGAAAGTTAACGTGCATACGAAAAGTAATGTCCCGAGTAAAAAAGTTCTGATATAATCATATATTATTTTATCTAATTGCATATATTAACTTATAGTTAAATATGGCCACATATGCTTTTAAATTCAAGCATATAAACTTTTATATAGTCATATATTAGATATTTTTTCCTCAAAGGTTTTAATATGGAGACATATGTTATTTTATATTATTACATACTGGCCTACATATAATTGTATGTGCTATATATAAGTACATAAATTAACATATAAAAGATATAATTACATATGCGTTTATATATAATTTAGTATGGCGCTATACATAATAATATAAAACTATATGTGGAGCCATATAAGAAATATTTTATAATTTGTGTTAGTTATGATTATATATTGACGAAAATGAACCCATATATAACTTATATGGTTCCATACATACAATATTTCATGATTTCTTTAATATATAACAATATAACGTTCTTTATAAAATCATATAAAATCGATTAGAATGCATTTTGAGGGTCAAACTTAAGGAAAATTCCGAAGTTAAGCAACAAATTCACTGTTCGGCCACCGAAAGTTCGGCCAAATTGATAAAAGTTCGGCGGCCGAACAGTTAGCTTTACAGCTAAACTACGGAGTTTTCCTTAAATTTGACACTGAAAATCGAATTAAATCCGCTCAACAAACAATTTAGCACTATGAAAATTTCTCCACAATGCTTTCAAATAACAGAAAATCGACTAAATGTCACTTTTTGGCCGAACTGTTCGATCGGATACTACTAGTTTTAGATTTAATAATTACTAGGGATTGGCGCGTGACTAGAAATGTTCGTGAGTCACGTTATTCACACGTGATCGTGAGTAATAATTACTATACTCAAGTGGTTCGGCTGGAGAGTGAGAATATATAATTCGTACGTAATTCGTGCGTGAGCGTGAGGAAGAATATATAACCTGTGCATGATCCGTGTGTGAGTTTATTTTTTGCATCATATGTTTTTAGTAATTTTTACTATTTTGCGTGAGAATTTTCGGATAATGAGTAAATTTTTAATATACTCATGTGTATTACAAATTACTTGTAATTTGTAATTGAAAATTTTCAATTACAGTTACATGAAATGTAATTGATTTTTTTTTTAATTTCAATTACATTTATTTTTTAATTGTAATTGAAAATTTTCAATTACAAATTACAATAATTGTAATTGAAATCCCTCAGGTCTGATCTCCAGATATTGTATATATTTTTTTATTTAAAAAAATAATTTTTTATATTGTTAGATATGGTCATATATAATATGATAAAAAATATAAGGTCAATATTTAGATATAATTGTATCAAACTATGTCCACTTTTATAACATTTTATATAATTTTATACAAAAAGATATAATTTGATGTAATTGGATGAGGACAAAATTCGGATACAATTGTATCGAATTGCATAAAATTGTATCAAATTGTACGAAATTATATACAATTGTATACAATTCGATACAATATGATACAATAAGACGTTCTCATTTTTCGGATATAATTATATCTAGTTACATAAAATATTATATACAATTAAATATAACTTCATATGGCTCCATATCATTTTTTTTTACTTGGGGTATTGGTTTTCGTCATAAACGCGTTTTTATCCACTTTGAGTTTTTTATGAGTTAACGGATATAGTTAAGTCGAAAACACAGCTAAAGTTAATTATTTCAAATTTACTTATGCAAAATTTTCCAACGTTTTAAAAATAGCAAAAATCTTACATTAGGCTTGCTAATTTTCTTACAAAATTTTAGTAAAAGTAATAAGATTTTCGAGTAAACACACACACTGATCGAACCTTTTAAGTTCCTTTTTTTTAACAGACACTAAAAGGAACTTAAAAAATATATTTTTTAAAAAAACTCTCAAACAAAACACTCAACTAAATAGTGTTTGTATAAAAGATTTTGAATCGCACTTATTCTGTACAGAATTAAAGACAAATTTGTCCATTGTTTTTTAAAAATTTTCAACTAAGTTCCCATAATTTTAAAAAAAATTTTCCAATTTTCAAAAATTATTTTCTATATTAATTTTTTTATTTATAAAAAAATTTGTTTTAGTTTATTCAGTTTTTAAAAATACATATGTAATTAGACTTATATAATTTCTAATATAAAATTAATTTTTTTCTACTGCCAAGATTCCAAGAAAAACCTCCTGAGCTTTTTCACAATCATGAAAATTTGAAATTTTATTAATAAAATTTTTTTAATTATTATAAAATATTTTCTAATTTATGTCCCTCGCGGGATCCCGGGAATTTAGGACAAATTTCCCGCTTTCCCAGGAAAAAAAAAAGTGCGGGATTTTGCATTCCCTAGTTTGCTCGAAATTTGGCTGAATTTTTACTCAAATGAAAGAGAGCCCATATTTGGCACTTTTAAGTTTTCGCTAGTTTTGAAGTCATTTTATGCTTTTTTTTTGTGTTTAATTTTTTCATTGTAATTTTTTACAATAATTTATATAGTTTGTTTGAAATGTTTTCAATTTGACTGAGTTAGATACTATGAGTCGATTGAAAATTAACCAAATTAATAGGGATGAAACTTTTCAGAAGTTGAATATGGGTGCTTTAATGTATTTTCCCGTTATCGCTCTTTCACTTAATTCAGATTCGTGAAATATAGTTGGGCCTTTACAGCTTTTTAAGTTTGTTCAAAATTTTGCTCTATTTTTTACCAAATTAAAGAGCTCTCATATTTGACTTCCTCAAATTTGTAAATTTTCGCCAGATTTGCGAATTTATTTTATAGTTTTTTAATTGCTTTATTGTTATTTTTAAATTTATTTTGTTTGTTCGATGAAAATGTTTATAAACCGAATAGGTTGGGTATGATGAGTTTCGATTTAAAATTAACCAAATTAAGAGAGATGGAACTTATATAAAGTTGACTTAAGGTAGATATGCGTGCTTCAGTGAATTTTCATTTTTTACCTTCTGGTTGGATTACTATGACATTTCACTCTGTCGGAGCTAAAGTAATTTCGAGCATAATTTCTAACGGTCGAGTCCACAGATTAGCTGGAAACAGTGACGTTCGACTCCAAAGTAGGGCAACTCTGGCATATGGAAAATTTAAAAGCTTGCCATTTTTTACTTATGGACCGATTTCAAAAACATAAAATTTTCATAATTAGGAATTAAAGGTTTCTTAATCATATGTAAAATGTTTTTGAATTTATAAATTAATAATAATAAAACAAAAGACATATTAAAATTAACTATAATGCATTGAATTATAGCTTAAATGTCTGAATTGCTGAATTATTCCAATATATTTTCATTTTGCCACACTGTTCTATATTTATACAATTTTTGTCTGACCAAAACTCTATCATGTTAGCTACAGCAAAAAAAAAACTCGCTAGATTTACTTTAAATTGTTAGAAAAGAACTTTGAAAATGGCGGGTTTCTATTCAATCATTAGAAAGTCACAATCGTAACAAACCCAAATTACAATCTTTCGCTACATTTTTTTTTTTCAATTCAATTCTTTATTGATATAACCGAGCCCAGTGGGCCATATATGGTTAAAAAATACTACATTAAATAATACTATAAATTAGATTAAAATAGTTAACTAAAAATAAATTAATTAAAGTTTCTATATAAAAAACAATTGATGCAACTCCAAATTTCTTGTAAATGTTTCACAGACAAGCTCATTTGGTCTACTTTAAATGTCGACTGATTTCTATGAAATTTACTAAAATTTCTCTAAAAAGTGAAACTACACAAAAACTACACAAAAATGTCATTATTCAAAAATTATCCAACGAATATGTAAACAGTCCCGTTTTTGAATAATTATTCAAAAAGTGGCAACGCTGATGGTACGATAAAATTATTTTCGACTTTTTTTTTGGCAACAAACATGTTGCTGGAGACACTAAACAATTATCAGTATATCATTTGAAATCTCATGAAATACATTTATAATTCTGAAATTGTGAAAAAATCCGCACCCACTTAAAATGATGAGCGGCAAATATTATAAATAACTTTATAATACTTATAATATCATAAAAAATGGTTAACAAATAATTCGTATCGTACAAATTGTTCCACCATTAGATATAAACTATATAGAGTTTCTATTTTTTTGGCAACGTGCTGTAATACTTCGTTAACTACATGTTGCAATACAGTTTGACTTTGGTTTACTACGAGTATAATCATATGCATTCCTTAAACAATTTTAGAGCAAATTCTGCTTTTTTTAATTTTTTAAAAGAAAGTCATAACAATATGAATAATTTTGTACAATAACGTGGGAAGTATTTTATTATTTTTTCAACACACGTGATAGGGTATGGGCTAGACTTATCAAAAGGATTAATTTGAAAATGAGTTGTAGACAAAATAGTTTATTTCAATTTGCTAAGTAGAGTTTGGTTAAAATATGCAAATGTTTTTAATAACAGTTATCAAAATTTATGAAAAATTCATAAATGACTTTGGCAGGGTGTGGTTTAACTATAAAATTTATAAGTGTTTAACATATATTTGCAAAAAGTTTTTCTTACCCAACCTTAAAATTATAAAAAGTGTTTTGATTAACAGCAATTTAAATAATTTTACGAAATTTTTACATTTTTTGTTTGTTTTTTTTATGGATAATAGTGTATTTTAAATTTACACAAAGAATGTTTCATAAAAAATTTTGTTAGACAAGGATATTAATAAATGATATTATTTAACAATTCGAATAAATAAATTTTAGATATTATTTTATTTTTTAAGGTCTTTTGTTTGTCTTTATTTTAATTTAAATAAAAAAGAAAAGTGTCAGTTTACTGAACAAAATGCCACCTAGTGATAACGATGTCGTTATAACTTATTTTTTTTTTGATGATCCATACCCCTGGTTCTATATTTTGGTTTGCTAATGCCAAAGCATTGACATTAATATAAAAAAAATAATTTCTCAGTTGTTATTTGCCAAGTATTGCTGGTAACGCGAAACAAAAAATAAAGGGAGTTAGATTAATTCTCTCGCTGGCAGGGATTAAGGCTCTCCTGCAATACACAAGAGATGTAACCATAACCTTTTTCTTGGTTGCAATCTCTCACATGCTTTATCTGTATTCACACATGTATATGCCAGATGTTAAACACTAATCACACAAACTAAATATCCTATGTTCGACAAGGCATAGTTCTATGTCCCTAATTCTTGGAATGTAATTAAGCATAATCTACATGTGTGAATGTCCTCTTAGGAAAATGCAATTTAATTCCCAAATTTCAAATTCTTAAATAAATAATAATAAAAAAATAAGAAATATAAAATATGTTCATTTGAACAAATAGGTACCTTCAGTTCATTTTCTTAACTAAAATTTCCAAAAAAAAAGAAAAATTTGTAAAATTGTATAGGTAAACAATAACTTACAAACAACTCAAAAGTTGATTCTTGTAAAAAAAATTGAAAAAGCCTTTAAAAAACTTTAAGAAATTAGTTGTTTTTACGAGGAAGTGCTGGTAAAGTGAAATACCCATTTTATTTTTCAGTTTTCTGCCAAAGTAAAAATGGCAAATTTGTGCAATCAACATTAATCTCCTTATTATTCGATTGCCCAACTTCGTCATAGATAATAGTTTATCTCAAAAAGTTGCACGCGGATAACTCAAGTACCTAAAAATGTTTTATTTATAAAATGAGAGGTAATGTGGAATATCCCAGCAAAAATGTGGAAGCAGTAAAAACGATTACTGCTTCCTTACTGCTACTTTTACCGCTTTTAAAAATTTATGCAGCACTAATGCAAGGCCTAAGTTGATTAATTGTTTACATCGCTTTTTGGTATGCTTTTCAAAAAGACATGAAATGAGCCATACATTTTGATTGCTTAAATATTTTTGCAGTTCTTTTATTAAAATTTTTAAAATATGGAAAAAAGTTATTTTAATGAAAATAAGAGGTTTTGTTAAAAATAAGAGGCATTTTCTCTTCACGGAAAAATATGCAGGAATTTTGTGGCTTTGAGAAGGCATGATTTTAAATAGTTGAAAAGCTTTATAATATGCACTTCCGAGAAGGCATGAATTATCGACATTTTAAAGGAAAAATATGAGCGCTAATTAAAAGCGATGAATTCATGCCTTTTCGGATCTCGAAACAAGTGCTTTCACGCGAGCTATCTCAAACAAAAATCAGGCATGATATCATCAATAATGCAATCGCTTCACTGCTCAACTTTCCCTGACAAAACTTCTTCCAAGCAAGCAGTAATTTCTGCTGGGATTTTGGTGGGTAATATGAATTGTTAGCAAATTTGTTTTTTTTGTTTCAACAAAAAAAGCTGTATTTTTCGGCAAAATCAATCCTCTTGAAAAAAAGATATTTGTGTTTGAAAATTCTGGGTCCAAGGACCCCCAAAAAAGCGATTTATTTAACTTTTGGGCCATTTTTTTTAACCAGGTTGTTTGTTATTTCCCCAGTCAGATTTGGGTTAAAAATGATCAAAATCGGTGCAGCGGTTCAAAAGTTTTGAGTGAAAATGTGAGGACACCATAAAAACCTTAGTTCTAGAATTAGTTTTACCCACTGGGTCCCCCACCTGTCGGGAAAAAAAGTCTCCTTTTCGTGCGCAGTGTAATTAATATGTACGTACACTCAAAAAAAAAGTCAGTAAAGTCAGCAAAAAATGTTGCTGTGTCAGCAAATTTTTAGTCAGGAGCGTGCTTGCAAAAAAGTTGGTAATTTCAGCAAAAGTGTTTGCTGAAAATCAGCTCAACGAGCTGATTTTTACCACAAAAAATAGTAATCTTAGCAAAAGTTTTGCTAACACTTCGTCGATTGCAAATGAAAAAAATTCTTGCTAAAATCACTAAACTTTTTGCTGAAAAAAACTCAAAAAATTTGTAGATAAATTTTACTTTAGTTAATTTATTTGCTGAAAATTTAAATATAGAAATTGTGTAGAGTTTTTTTAAATTATCATTTCCGTTGTCTGTACTACATACAGACAAGCTGCGATATCTATATCCTGTCTATCTGGTTGTCGTCCACGCTATAATTGCGGTTATCAGCACAATTTTTTAGCAAAATAAATTAGTAAAACATTAACGGTTTAAAAAATCTGAGCTAAACTATAAGAGCACTTTGTACAGCAGGCGCCCCAAGGCCCAAAAACGCAGTTTTGTGCATCAAGTGAAACCGAATTTTATTTTGAACAAATCTTTAATTGGAAATTTTTGAGCAATCGCTTTTTCTGTGCAATTTTTTAATTATAAATTTCCTTCTATGCAATAAATTTTACCAGAATTAAAATCTAGTTTTTTAATTTTAAAATAACGTTTTTAATTTCATAAAGCACAAAGTAATAATTTTTCAATGCAAAAATAACTATAAAAAAATTCTCTATATAGAGGAAGGAAGCCTCAAATATGTTTGATGGCTAAAATAAAAAGAATCTTTGAAGCGTAACTGAAAATATGTAAAGATAAAAATAATTGCCCATGAATGCAATGTAATTTTCTAGAAAAAAATACAAAAAAATAATGTAAATTGACCATTCGTTAGAGGGAGCGTAGAGAAACTCTTTTAACATTAACAAGAGAAGAAAAAATAACTCTTTAAAGCAAAAATTATAATAAAACATGGTCTAATGAATAGATAGACATTTAGAAAAATTGCATGCAATGAATTTTATTTTTATTTAAATGAATTTTTAATATACTTATTTATTAAAAAAAAAAAATCAAATGATTTTTAAATTATGAGTTGTTTTATATTTTTTAGTGCAAGGTTATTTATTTTTCATATCATATTTTTCAATATTATTTATAAATAGTTTTGTGCATTAAATTCAATTAAAAATTAAGCTGGTTTAACATTACTCTAAATTACACACAAAAAATAATTAACCTAAAATATATTATTAAACATTTGATAAAAATAAAAACAGTTTTTAATTAAATATTTAATTGAATCAATTAACATTTTAATTGTTTCAATTAATCGTATAGAATTTTTAGTAATTAATAGTATCATTTGAGTGATAAGTGCAAAATCAATTAAAATTTTAATTAATATAATCAATTTCATAATTAAAACTCGTTTTTAGTTTTTTCTGTGTAATTAATTAATTAATTTTTCTCCTAACTGCCAGAAGGAGATTTTAAAGATTCTGTAATTAATGAAATATTAAGGGCCCTTCGTTGAGCGCCAAAATTTTAAATAATTTATATTATTTTTAGGAATATAATAATAATGATAAATTTTAATTTAGTATGTTGTCAATTTCATTTAAAATAGAATTTAATTTTAGAGCTGTTTAAAGATTTCACTTCTTCATTACTTTAACTGCGTTTTTTTTTTTTTAATTTTTCTTTAATACCTTCTTTAAAAAAATTCTAATAAATAAAAAAAAATTTACAATAAAATTAGGTAAAACGGTCAATGAACTTAAGATTTTTTTAAAGATAAAAATCAAAAACCTTTGAACAAGCACACACGAATCAAATGCCGCAGTTAAAGTAGCAGCAAAGACCTGCTACCAACTTTAGACGAAATGTTTGTTATTAGAGTTTTTGTTTGGCTGCTGTTGTTAAACGCATTATAAAGAAATATAAAATCTTATGAACGGAAACACGAAAAAGTTCAATAAAAAAACAAAAAAAACAAAAACTTTCAATATAAACAAAATTAAAGTTTTAGCAAATGCCAATTTTAAGTTTTTTTTATTACTTTTTGGCTTGAATTTTTAACGATTTTATTTTTTTTGTTTTGTTAGTATGACGATTCTTGATTACTCATTACAGTAGCTTAACAACTGAAAATCAACAGCAGACACACTTTTCAGTCAAAATCAGCTGCTGGTTAAACAACTTCTTTAACATTTTAAAAGAATTTTTTTGTTTTTATTTGCCATTTCAGTTTATTTTATAATTTGGTTAATGAATAAGTAGATAAAAAAAATAAATAAAAATATAACCTGATTGTTTATTTTTTGTAAAATCATATTTAAATTTATTGAAGTACCGCTGGGTTGATTTGGTTTACTTTTTCTCCATTTTTCTTATCTAAAAAGGCCGCTGTTTTTTTTATGATTACCACTCATTAAGGTATATTTAAAATTATTTTATTTATAGCCACGCATGCGCAATTTCTTTTTATTTTAAATATGTTTTATAGGGAAGCAACTGTTTTTATTACACTCAAAAATAATGTGTTAATAAAATATTACACTCAGGAAATTATATATGGAAAATAAAACAGCAAATAATAGTTAAAATAAGTGCAGTTGCAGTTGAAAAATTATACACTACATTTGCATATAAATCAACTGTAATATGTAGTTATTTTTAATTGTTAAAAATCCACGGACAAGTTTAGTTAAGTTTATTTTTGATAAATATTATTATAGTAATTAAAATTAAGAAAACATAATATCTATCTTAATTCGTGATTTCTATATTTCAATTGATATTCTGTGAATTGCAATTAAAGATTTCTGAATTTCAAAAAGTGTAGTAAATGTTTTACAATTTATTTTAAATGCATTCATGCAGATCTTTAGTCAATTTTTGTTGACGATGTCGTTTTAAAAAGCAGTCTCGTTTACGCGCGACTACTTATTTAATTAAAAAAAATAATGTGATATTGGTAACTACTTATAAGTAAATATATGACTAATAAGTAAACATATGGGTAAGCTTAACAACTTAGAACCACTTATTTTTTAAGTGCTTATCGGCATACGAAGAACTACTTATTTTGGCGACTACTTATCTATTATCCCAGTGTAGAAAATCATTACCAGATATGTGGTTATGTAACTAAATACTTGGTAATGGTAACTACTTACTTTTGTTATTACATTTCCTATTAACTTTATATGGCGATGACGCGAAAAAAAATGAGTTATGATTACACACCAGCATACGAAAAATCAAAAAATATATCGTTACCTATGTGCTTATCAGTACTGACAAAAATAATGAGTCTAAAAATAGATTTAAAAAAAAATTAATTATATAAAAAAAATATTTTTTATTGTATTTTTTTTTTTTTATAATATTTGCTGGTGCGGGAATCGAACCTAGGTCTGCAGATTGCCAGTCAATAGCTCTACCATCTGAGCTATGTATATCAACATGTAATATTTAATAGATAAAAACATAATTGACCTGCTGCACACAAGTAAGCTTACTCGCCAACATACAAAAAATCAAAAAAATATGTGGTTACATATCCTTACCTTACCTTACTGTCCTTACCAGTGTTTAAAAAATATTGTGTCTAAAAATAGATTTCAAAAAATTAAAAAAAAAAACTATAAAATTATTTTCTATTTGAAATAATGATAAAAATAAGTCATTATCAGTAACTCATTATTATATGTTTTAAAATAATGCAGAAGGTAAGTGGATGTTATTACTGTTAGTCCAAAAAATAATGATATGTCATTACCGTTTCTACACTGGGATATTGACAAAAATACAGCTTTAACCTTTATTGTATGTGGTACGAAAAGGCACACAAGTTTTTGTACACTCTAAAAAATGCTTGTAAATTTACTACTATAAAATGGGTAAAATTTTGTTTAATTTTACGAAAATTCGGTAAATATAAACAAAAAATGCGTAAACTTTTTTCATACACACTTCCATACACAATAATACACACACAAAGTATTTTTAGACATTATGCGTTTATAAATAAACACATTGTGCCTAAAATTACTGTTGTTTTGTTAAATAAAATTTTTACGCACAAAGTTGGTAAATATACTATCCTATAATAGTAATAAATACTCTGACATTTCAAATTGGAAAAAATTTAAAAAAAATTATAAATAATAAAAAGAAAAAGCGAAAACGGATTATTTTTTGTGAATTACAACATTTTCACAAACACATTAGAGTCTGGAAATAGCAACATAAGCATGAAATTGTTTTTGGTAATTATTGTTAACGCATGTGGTAGTCTAAACCTCATTTCAAAATTGAAAACGCCGTAAGAGAGATACGGCCTACGTAGGGACAACTGGGTGCAATGACTCCTGCTCAACAAAATGCCTTCTTTACAAGGGAGGCAGTCAACCAACAACCGTCAACAATAACGGGAGAATACGCCGTAAGAGAGATACGGCCTAGGCAAAACAACTGGGTGCAATGACTCCTGCTCAACAAAGTCAGTATTCATTGAGTACTGCCTAACTTGTAAAGGAAGCATTTCGTTGAGCAGGAGTCATTGCACTCAGTTGTTCCTGCGTAGGCCATATCTCTCTTAAGACGTTTTCTGCCGTTATTGTTGACGGTTACTGCCTCCCTTTCAAAGAAGGCATTTTGTTGAGCAGGAGTCATTGCACCCATTCAATAGTTATAACAAAATTTTATATGAATTTTATACAAATGCCTTAAGATCCCAAAACGACTAATTGGGACATAAACGATTATGAGAGAGGGACTCGGATATTATTATTAATAAAATACGTACCAAAAATTAATTTGTTATTTTATTTAAAAAAAATGTTTGGGTGGTGCTTGAAGTTAGCACAACTGTTGTAAATGTACACATTTTATTGGATTTTTACGCACTTTCTGTGGATTTTTGCGCATTTTTTGTGGATTTTTACGCATTTTATGCGTACATTTACACGTGAAACGTGATTTTTTACACACAAATTTAGTAAATTAACACACTAATTTCAAAATTTCATTTAATTTTTACGCACTTTCAATGTAAAATTACAAATTATTTGTGCACCAACTTAAACACAATGTGCGTATATTTTTTCAATTACGCACATAGAGTAAATATACCCAATTTATAGTAGGAGTTCAATTTCCTACTATAAGTTGGGTAAATTTCAACAGAATTTAATTAGAGTGATAGTACAGATTTTAGTAATCGGTCTACGGTTCTGATAATTTCCATTTCTTTGTATCTTTTTATTTCTTCCTTTCCTCTATAAAGCAAAAAAACTAAAATTTTGTTTCTTTAAATAAAAATCAAACTTACCTTCAAATATTTTTTTCATCTCGACATGTTTTTAAACAATTTGTTCCAAATTATCCAAGATTTCAATAAGCGGTTACGCTGAATGTTACGAAAATCAAGAAAATTAGGATTAAATTTGTTTCCATGTTTTCTTTGGATTTTTTGTTAATAAGCTAGTTTTTACTATTTTTACTAGTTTTTTCTCTTAAATTCGTTTTTGACGTGAAGTTTTCTACAATAATATTTTAATTCAGTTGTTTCGATTTAATACTTTTGATACTCGAAGAGAAAATAATTTTAGGCAAGTCTTCCGTACCTTCGAAGTTTACTATTTTTTTTACTAGAAATGTAAACAATATTTGAGAATTTTAAATTGGTATTTACAGGGCATAGATTAAATCAGGCACTATCCACGGCTCTCATCTGAAAAACTGAACTGGTTTTAAGAGAGTTTCAATGTAAAATAACAAAAAACGTGAAAAAGTGGTATTTTTAATTAATTAATTTTATTGTTTTTAAGCAATTTTAATTAAATTGTAAAGTGCACTTGTGTTGTTTGATATGTTCTCTGCATTAGTTTTGCATAATTAGCACAAAGTTTTGCTTATTAATATTAAAAAATACGCGTTAAAAAAAACACTAAAAACTGTTTCTCTTAAAATCAGTTTGCATATAAAATTAAAGAGACTTTTTAACAGCAGTTGAGGCTGGTGGTTTGTCTTTAGTCTATATAGTAAGTCGTTGATTAAATAAATATCTTACTGTTCTTCTTCTTTTATCAACAAACACATTTTTTCACATACAATCAAATATTTTTTGTATAGGTATAGAACCCCTGCAGGAAGCCTAGGGCCAAGTGTCTCCATGTCACCACTTTTGTCTACTATTTTGTTGACATTGTCAACTAAGAGTCTACACTTTTTTACTCTGCTTTTGATGGGTAGAGAAATTTTTTTACTCTTCTTTTGATAGGTAGAGAAATTTTTTGAGAGATGAGTGTAGTAATGCTTCTTCTTGATATTTTTATAGTTTTGTTTTAAGCTGCCTACACACTAGGGAACATACTTGAAAAAAGAGAGCATTTTTTGTGAATGTGTGAGTGCGTTTGTGTGTGTGTGCGTGTTGAGAGCGTGCATTTCGTGTTTACAAAATTTTTTGATATTTTTTGTTCCCTCAACCATGTTCCCTAGTGTGTAGGCAGCTTTAAATACACATACATGTTCCTTGTACCTTAAGTATTCTAGTTTTTATTTTAATAAAACATTATAATTTAATTTAAATAAAATATAAAATATGTGTTCTTATTTTAACATAAGAATTACCTAGTCACTAGCGAGTCTCTGGTTCCAATGTCTACATGTGGTCCCATGCGGACTACCTAGTCAGTAGTGAATCTATGGTTCCAATGTCTACACATGGTCCCATGAGAACTACCTAGTCACTAGTAAATCTCTGGTTCAAATGTCTACATATGGTCCCATGAGAACTACCTAGTCCCTAGTGAATCTCTGGTTCCAATGTCTACATATGGTCCCATGAGAACTACCTAGTCAGCAGCGAATCTCTGGTTCCGATGTCTACACATGATCCCATGAGAACTACCTAGTCGCTAGTGAATTTATGGTTCCAATGTCTACATATGGTTCCATGAGAACTACCTAGTCAGTAGTGAATCTCTGGTTCCGATGTCTACACATGGTCCCATGAGAACTAACTAGTCACTACCTACTCACTAGTTCCAATGTCACTATTGATTCGCAATGACGAGCATATGTTAAATGTCTATAGCAAATTACATTGTCTGGGGAATACTTGGTCAGTAGTACTGGTGACAAAGTCGATAGTGAATCAGTACTGTTTCACTATTGACATTTCCTGCAGGGACGTATGTATTTCCAACACATTCTCATGAGTTACGTCCACTGACAACAAATGTCAAAAAGGAAGAGATCTATGTTACAGGGTAACAACAAAACTTTATATTTAACGGAAATATTAGTTGATAACGGTTACTACAGTTAAATTTTTTCTTTTCTAACTGCGAAATTGTTTAAATGAGCAGCTCAGAAATTTTATCGATGTACTATTTTGTATTTTTTTTTAAATATTCTTCTCATATTCTTTTATTAGAAATTTCTAAACTAGCGCCATATTATTTTTGTGTGCGAAATATTTGAATGAAATAGACAAACCCACATTTGAGAAATTAAGTGTTTGTCAAAAAATGCAATTAAATGCAGTATTATTATTATATTATTATACCCTCAGCCGACGACAAAAACATTTGTCAAAAACGTTGAAAAAACTTCCCTAAGTAAAACAACTGCAATTGCAGTTAAAATAACTACAGGCACATTACTACACATAAAACTATCATTCAGCAACTACACAAATAGAATCTCAAAACATTTCTGAGAGTGCTTAAAAAATTAATGTTCTTTAGTTGGATCATAAATTAATATCACTTTCTGTTTAAATTATTTTTCAAATTAAAAAAAGATGATACAATTGTTACAAGTAAATTACAAAGAATAAAAATTTTTGAAAGAATTCGATAAGGCCAGCAAGACAGAATATGTATTTTCGGCTTTCGCTACAAAGCCATCATCAGTGTCATTCGCCTTGAATGGGTTAATAATTGATAATTGTCTACTTATGTGACAGTTGACAGCAAATCGAATTTGTTATCAACAACTCAACCTAGACTAATATCAACGAAATCTAGCAATGCTATTTTTATCCTTTGTTATTATTACTCTTTTTTGCTTTGAACCTTAATTCTTAAGATATCCCAGCTGATTCTATTCAACTCTGTGTATGATAACCACACTTTCTTTTTTTTAATTACAACGAACCGTTAAATTTAAATGTATGTTATTTAAATTATATATTGCACCGTGTCAATGTGCTAAATATTAGTAGACTAAATATTAGTCGACTAAAAATAGCAAAAAAGTCGTCCCCTAACGATTACCTTAGGCAAGAATGAAATCCGGATAGGGACATGCCTACAACGGATTATTTTTCACAATTTGTTAAATACGTTTGGGATTTTTAGCACTTTTAATTCCTATAAAACAAACTGTTATATCTACAAAAGTTTTGTTATATTTAAGCTAAATTTAGTTAAATGCAAATAGCAGTCCATAATTTGTTAAAAAATTGTAAACTTCTTTTTTCAAAAAGGCACGATTTCTGTTTACATTTAAAAAAAATCGAAAGAAAAACTTCGAAAATTTTAAAATTTTTTGTGATTTTTTAGGCTACTAATTTGTTGCTGATTTAGCAGGTTAATTTGTTATTTTGTACTAACAAAAATTTAACTTAAATATAACTAAAATTCTGTATATTTAACAGTTTTATTTTTGCTGTTACTATCTTATAGTAAAAATAATCTGCTAATTTAGTAATTTTTTTCATTGTTAGCTAATTTTTAGTAATTTTAACTAAATTTTTTGTAGATTTTTTCTATTAGTGAAGAAGAATTCCGTTTTCGCTAAAATTCGAATATGTGAATCTTTTTAGCGGCCCAATCTAAGGGTTAAAGGAAGAGGTAAAAAACGTAGAATTACTTGAAAATCTACAAAATTCAGATTGAGAATTTTTCATTGGCATTTAAATAAGTATAATTGCCATTACTTGTAATCAATGGTAATGCCAAAACCAATATAATTACAATTCAATGCCAATGATTTTTTCCGACTAGCATTTACCAAACCAGTTGTAACGAAATGGCACCAATCCCTAAAAATCAATTTTAATTGAGAAAAAGGCATTGTTTATAAAAAAAATCTTGAAAAAAGGGTAAATTACATAAGTTATAAATGCAATTCCCAGTGTAGAAAATCATTACCAGATATGTGGTTATGTAACTACATACTTGGTAATGGTAACTAGTTACTTTTGTTATTACATTTCTTATTACCTTTATATGGCGATGTCGCGAAAAATAATGAGTTGTCGTTACACATCAGCATACGAAAAATCAAAAAATATATCGTTACCTATGTGCTTACCAGTACTGACAAAAATAATGAGTCTAAAAATAGATTTTCAAAAAAATAAATTATATAAAACAAAATATTTTTTATTGTATTTTTTTCTTTTTTTTAATAAAATTTGCTGGTGCGGGAATCGAACCTGGGTCTACATATTGCCAGTCAACAGCTCTACCATCTGAGCTATATCGACATGTAATATTGAATAGATAAAAACATAATTGACCTGCTGCACACAAGTAAGCTTACTCGCCAGCATACAAAAAATCAAAAAATATGTGGTTACATATATCCTTACCAGTGTTTAAAAAATATTGAGTCTAAAAATAGATTTCAAAAAATTTTCAAAAAAATCTAAAAAATTATTTTTTATTTGAAATAATGATAAAAATAAGTCATTATCAGTAACTCATTATTATATGTTTTAAAATAATGCAGAAGGTAAGTGGGTGTCATTACTGGTACTCCAAAAAATAATGATATGTCATTACCGTTTCTACACTGGGTTGTTAAGTAATAAATTTATAAAAATATTCGCTTTATATCAAGTTTTATCAGTCATACACTGGGCAGTCTTATTTGAACACTGGTTAATCATGATGGATGAGCCTCTACACTTATAAAAAAAAGCCCGTACAAATAGTTAAAAATTCTGCTAAAATAACAGAGAATAGTACCTAAATTTGCGCCAGCAGAAATTTCAATGATGTTGAGAATCATGGTCTGCTAAATTTAGGTGACCTAAATTTTAGGTAAAAAAGTTAGTTCAAATACAATAATTTATAAGAAATGTTGTTTAATGGAAATGAAAATTACTTAGTTGAAATCAGCACATGTTTTCTGCTAAATTTTAGTTAGGTTATAAAAAGGTAAAAAATTCAGTTAACATTCAAAAATTTAGAAGAATGTTCGCTTAATAGAAATGAAAGTGGGTCAGTTGAAATCTGCAAAACATGCTGCTAAAATTACAATCAATTTTTGTTATTAATTTAATAAAAACAAATTAATGTAAATATTGTTAATTTTATTTTCGAATAAATTACACAATCCAAAAACACTATTTGCACTAAATAACACTTTTATTTTCTTGCCAATATGTGTGCCAGGGGAAATTGTATTATTTGGTTCCTTTTTTTCGTCTACCTGCAGAAAAACAATAACATATTTAATAGTATTCCCGTAAATAAATATAGTTTATATTATAAAACAAACCTCTATTATTTTATTTTTTTAATAAAATTTTAACTGCGAAATGTTAATGTCCAGTATACATCCGTTTTCTTTTGCGTTCCTTTGCTGACTAACAGAAACAAGAGAAAACATGCTCTTATCATATTATTTTATTTACTAGAACTTTCTTAACAAGCGCCATATTATTTTTTTTTTGTATTGGTAAGCGTCATCAGTGATGACTCATCACACACATTAAAATACACTTACTAGAAATGTTCTAATTTGTATTGGTCGGCAAACTCACCAAGACACACTTCACCATCAAGCACCATCAATCACTATACACTAGCGCCCCTATCGTTTTCTTTTGAAAACACAAATATTAAAAAAGTTGCCAACAAATTTATCTACATTAGCTGATACATTGTCAAAATCATTTATAAAAAAATAGCTAAATATCAAGAGGAAAAATTAGTTCAAGTAAAGCAGAAATATGTTTTTGTGGTAAAATTGGATAACTAACAACTGAAGCTAAACAACGGATTTTAAACGAAAACAACAGGAAAAATTAGTTCAACTGAATTAGAACGCGTTTAACAGACTTTTGTACTAACTTTTTTTTTATGAGTGTAGTAGTATATACTTGATAAAAAATCAAATATTTATAAAATAATTATGCAACTTTTACATTTTTGTATACAATCGAGATCATCAATTGTGATTGGTTGTTTTTGGCATTGGTATTGATCAATGCCAATTGTACAAAATTTTATTGGCATTGATCGAAGTATAGAGCTTAAGCACTCCCTCCAAGAAGCATTTTGATACCCTTATTGCCTATGATTTTGATCCACTGCTTTTGCTGACGCTAATTTTTTTAACATTTTATATTTAGTACATCAAATATTTTTAAAGTTTTAACTTCTCATCAATATTTTATTTGCTGGACATCAAAACTAATTATTTTTTTATTTTCTATTTGCAGGTATGTTTTTAAAACAATCTATAATGTTATAGTTTCCATGTCTATACAATAAGTAAACGTGACTTGGTAAGAAAAATTCAAAAACTTAAAACAATTTGGTTCATTTTACAGTTTTGAAAGCACTGCAGTTTATTTTAAAATAAATAAAATTCTCTTTTAAACTCTCTTATTAATACGATTCCACATATTTAACTAACGATCGCATATTTTATTTTGTCAAAAATATAAATAAATTGCTTGAGAAGACTAGATACAAACAAGTACACTTATCCCTCTTATAACGCGGTTTCATTCTAACGTGATCCACAAATTATGCAATTTTTATATCCCTCTCAGAACGCCGCTTTTCCCCTCGTACAACGCGGTTTTTTGCACTTGCAAGGGAACTATCCCATGTTAGCATTTCGTTTTCGCTGAAATTCGGAATTTAATGGATCCTTATTTTTTTTTTTACCTAATCTTATGTTTAGGGGCTAAGAATGCTGGGGGAATACTGGTGGGGTTTTTAAAGAATTTTCATAAACATTTTAAAGCAACATAGGTAAATGAGGTAGCAAATGAAACGTATTTTAAATATATCATGATCAGTTGTTTTTGTTATTTTTCAATTTAAGAGGCTTTTGTGTATAAATATAAATTCCCAACAAACCAAACGATGTCCTCACTATATCGAAATGGTGATATTTATTATGATATATGATAATCACTTGCGATTAGAAAACGATCAATTTTTTGTTCTAAAATGTACCTTTCCTAACGATATCGTTTTTCAAAGAATTATGACACCGTTTTCGCTATCGAAATTCCCTGGAAAAACGATAGTAAAATCGCCAAAATCTGGTCCAGCATCGGAATACTATTGTTATTCCAGGCGATTTCTATATCGACAATGATATCATTTATTATAGCAAGACAGGAATGCTTTTAAAATGAGCTAAAATGAAGTTATAATGAAAAATTAATAATATAACACTGTGAGACAAATGGTAGGGGTCAGTGATCGGGAAGGGTTCAAGGGTACCGGGGAAAGTTATATCGATAAAAAAGGAGTTATACGTGTCCCGGCGTTTCGCTGGGTCACGTCTAGGAATCGAGATATATCGATTTGAAGTAAGTAACTATCATATAGGGGAAATTGTCACCTTTGGTTGTCTTTTTTTTGACATAACTCGAGAACCACTAGTCCGATTTTGCTCAAACAAAAATAAATGTATGAAGAAAAAAATATTTTTTGCCCAAAATATTAAAAAAAAGTAATAAACAAAAGGTTATTTGATTTTTATGGTAGCGGTAACAAACTAAAAAATGGTCATATTCATACATTTATTTTTACCGGCAAAACTGTTGAGTATATAGAAAAACGTTATATGAACAGATTAAAGGAATTGTAATTTTTAATTTTTTTAAAATTGCTTGAGCAAAATCGGACTAGTGGTTCTCGAGTTATGTCAAAAAAAAGACCACCAAAGGTGACAATTTCCCCTATATGATAGTTACTAACTTCAAATCGATATATCTCGATTCCTAGACTTGACCCAGCGAAACGCCGGGACACGTATAACTTGTTTTTGACCGATATAACATTTCCCGTTGGTTTCATCCCATCCCGATTTTGACTGTCGCATAGTGTAATCGTCATATTCAGAATAAAAGTCGAACTCACCTAGATTTTGCAACTAATTATGCAATAAAAAAGTATAAATAGCCAAACGTAGAAAAATTTGTTTTTATAAATTTTATTTGTTTCTTAAAACTTTCAATTTTTGTTAATAATGAATATTTTGAAGTATACTTTATCATTAAACCTGATATCGAAAACAATATTATCAGGCATGTCACAGAATTCAAATTCACTTAAAAGATAAAAAAATAAAATTGGTATTTGAAAAACAAAAAATAAAATTCTTATTACGCGGTTTCATACAACGCTGCGTTTTTGTGGGACGAATAAAGTGCGTTATACGAGGGATATTTATGTTTTAGTATCTTGTAGGTGAGTTCTCTAAACATTTCTACCAAACGTCAACAACAACAGGTTGTTCAAGTACTCGTACTTATAGTATTTGCACTATCACACAATAGTAAATTTTTGCTTGCGGTGGTAAACATTCAAACGTTTTTTTTTCATCTGTTTACTATTTCTACAAAAATTATGGTATAGTATTTCCACCAAAACACTGTTAATTAAAGGTGCAACATTTGACTCTCTTTGTCTCTTATGGAATTCTCTCGAAAACACGTTAAAACAAACATGTTGTTGTTAACTTCACTTAATGGTTTCCCATCAAATAATTCGAAATTCAGTTTTAAGTCAAACACGCTCTCGCAACGAACGTATTAATAAAATAATAAAAAATCGGTAAAATAAATTTTATAAAACGAGCGACTATTTTTTAAACGTATAATTAAAAAAAATAGTAAATTTAACCATAAAAAAAATTAAATATAATTAAAAAAGTAAATAAACAACAACAAATTAATTAAAAAATAAATTAATCTTTAAAATAATTTAAAAAAATTAAATTAAAGTGTAAAATAAATTAAAGTGTGTGTTGTAATTCTCCGAAAAATATACGATATTGTAAATATTTTTAAGCGAAATTTAAGTTTAAAACCTCTTTTTGTTAATAACTTTTGCAAATATGTTGTACTCGTGCAAAACAAAATGAAAAACAAACAAGTATTTGTAAATTGATTTTTCTTGTTAAAAAATAAATGAGTGTTTTAAACAAAAAAAATTTTTTTTGCCTAATTTACTCGCAATTCAATTTGAAAGTAAAAACAAAAATATTTTAAAATTACTGGGCTTTAACTTTAGTGAATTAAGCTAAATTGCCCTATTATGAGAAGTTCTTTAAAAATCATAATTTTTTTTTTTGTAAAATATGTGAAAACCGTGATTTTATGGTGGATTAAAAAAAGGAAAGAAAACAAAATACAGTTTGTGAACATTTTATATAAAACCAAAGCAATTGTTAATTAAAAAAAAATAATGGTTTAACTTTTGTTTCTAAAGTTTCCCAAAAAATTATTTAACTCTTATTTATATAATTTATAACGGTGGATCTCATACCGTAGCTTTAACTTAACTACTAAACAAAAGAAAATGTCAAAAAATTGTATACAAAACAACAACAAATCTTTCGGTTAACTATTAGTTAACTCTAAATCCTTCAGTATGATACCCCACCATAAATATTTTTGTTATCTGTTGTGTTGTTTATATCTAAAATATGTTTAGAATTCTTACTGTATTAAAATAATATTAAATAACGATATAAAATTCTGCGTACGACTTATGGATGGCAGGAATTCATTTGCAAAACGTTAATAAAATACTGAAAAATCAAGGCTTGTTCTAAAACTGCACTAATAGAAAAATGTCTGTAAAAAATTTAGTTAAAACTACTAAAAATTAGTTAAAAATGATGCTGCAGAAAAAAATGCTACATTAGCAAATTATATTTGCTATATATTAGTAATATAAGAACAGCAAAAATAAAACTGTGTATACAGAATTTTAGTTTAATTTGAGCTAAATGTTTGTAAAGGGAGAATAGAAAATTAACCTGCTAAAATCAGCAAAAAATTTTGCTAAATAATTAGTAGCCTGAAAAATAAAAATTTTAAATTTTCAAAGTTTTTTTTCGATTTTTTTAAATGCAAATAAAAATTAAGACTTTTGAAAACAGCAGTTTACAGTTTTTTTTAGCAAATATTTCTGCTGATTTTAGCAGTATGGACTGCTATTTGGATCAACTAAGTTTAGATTAAAAATAGCAAAAATTTTGTAGATATAACAGTTTATTTTTGCTATTTTTACTCTACTAATATTTAGCAAAATTTTCTCCAGATTTTACTGTACAACCCGACTACCACAACCGAACTATTCGATTCACCGAATCTGTTTTGACAACTGATTATTGTTGTGACAACTGATTATTTTTCCAACCAAATTGAATTGGTTACTGCAACCTCGCGATTCTGTTGCCCCAACAGAATTTAGTTTGTGACAACCGGATTAGGAGGTTTTTCGTACCAAATTCGGCTGTGACAACCGCATTTACGAAGTTCTGTCAACCAGAGTTGGGAGTAATTATTTTTTTTCTTTGTAATGATCATTTCTACACTCATAAAAAAAGTTAGTACAAATGTTTGTTAAACGCGTTCTGATTAAATTGAACTAATTTTTCTGTTACTTTCACTAAAAAAGTACGTACAAATAGGTAAAAATTTTGCTAAATTAACAGGAAATAATACCTACATGTATTTTCGCCAGCACAATTTTGACCTAGTTGTAGGGACTTTTTTTTATGAGTGTAGGGCTCGGAATTTCATATAAATACATGCTTGTTTTCGTAAGCTGGAGAACAATGTTAACTAAATATCTTTACGAATCAACAAATTTGCAACAAAATAGCATCGAATTGTTAACCCGGGTAAAAATCTTAATATGGTGTCATATATAATTATATCTTATTTGATAAGTCCCCATATACAACCACATATAGCTTGATCCGAAAAATGGGTCATCTAGATGTATCTAATTATATAAAATTAGATATAATTTGATACAGTTTGATCCGAGATTTGTCCATATCCAGGACATCATATTATATCTAATTCGATATAAAAATATCTGATTTTATATAATTTTGTCTGATAGTAGGTATACTTTTTATGCATAACAGCTATTAAATTGACATTGAAATTTGTATAGTTTGAACAATTTTAAAGGCCCAAATTTTATAACATAAAATAAAAATTTAGTTGAATGCTTTTGTCTTCTAAATCGTACGCATCATTTTTTAACATGAGTTTACATGAAAAAAAAACCACGTGAAAATTATTTGGCTATGAGTAATTAACTCTTAATTTGCAGACTACTAAATTTGATGTTGAACTATATATTAATTTCTACGGGATTATATAGAAAGTTATATAAAATTACAAGAATATATTTTTAGTATGACGACACATACAGTGTTATATAACTTAGTATCGAACTATATATAATCATATCGGTCACTACATATATTTTGGTTAGTTTTATATGGCTTATGTAGTTAAATATGGAGTCAGATTTGGGGATATGTAATAACATCATTTACCATACAAAAAATTCGTTGAGAAAATAATATCAGATGTAGTTGTATATTATGATATGTGTCTTAAAGTGACTCCATTCATTGTCAGATATAACCCAATCACATTAAATATGACAATATATAACTATTTTTACTCGGGAATGCATATTATTACATATTTTGCTGAAAATGCATATTTTAATGCACATTTTTTGCATATTTTGCTAAAAGTGCATCCTTTTAAGCCTACTTTTTGATATTTTATTAAAAATTTAATTTTTTATAAAAAAAAATATTTTTCAAATTTATTAATATTTTTTAAATTTTTTTTTTTACCACGATGACAAAAATCTCAGAGAAAATAATTTTACAACTTTCTGACGATGATTAGGGGCGATGTTTATCTACTTTTAAAGAAAAATAATACTGAAATTGAATTGATATTACCGAAAACGTTGAAAAAATCTGTAATAAATGCATATTTTTCAAATGTATGAAATTCCGAGCCCTAATCATTACTTATTTTCAATACCATTACACATATACATAATTGCAATAAATATTTTTCCATTTCCATTACATTTTAGTAAATGTAATGAAAAATTAATTATAATTTTCATTACAAAATTAGACATAGATTTTCATTACCATTACTTTTATACAAAGGTTAATATTGTTAAATTTTTATCTTTTGAAAAGGTTGGTTTATTTCCTTTAAATAGATCGGGTTATTTTCTATTGCATTAAAAAAAACCAATCCTACCGCTGACACCTGTTGTTACGCTTTACATTCAAAATGTACGTTTATCTCCTTTAGATAACCCAGGTTGGCGCTCTTAGTAAATAAAAATAACACGCTCTTTTTAGTTTGATTTAGCTTTACACTTATTTATTAAACGCTGTATTACTTTCAATACAACAATACAATACATTGTAGTATTTAAAGTAACAAATAAAGACCAGGCGATCGTTTCGGGGATTTTCCAGTTCCCCATAATCAGTCCATTACATAAAGTAATGGTAATTAAGATAACTCAACTCATAAAATGAATAAACTTTTTTCCTTGCGCCAATTCGAATCATCGCACCAAATTTCATTATAATATCTTTATATTTGCGACCTGTTGAGCACGAAAAAGCATAAGAGCCAATTTTAGTGGACCTTTATACGGCCACTTTGTCTAAAAAGGTACCGATTTTAAACAAAATCAATAGGCATCGCCCTTTGGCCGATATAAGATGGCGGATCAAATTTCATCAAAACATCTTAATACATATTTGCGACCTAGGACGTGCGAACAATTATACATATGTGATAAAAAAAAAATATTCAATAGATGATTTACATTTAGTGAAACTTTATTGATTTTATGAAAAAATTCATTGATATCACGAAGATAATTCTTTCAGTGTGCACTTGCTTAATAAATGTAATTGAAAACGAAAACTTTCCCATACTGCTAGCACAGGAAGGGGAGTTTTAACAACAGACATCGTATAAAAAAAACTAGGATTTATAACCTAGATTTATGGTAAAGTAATTTTTCTTCTAAATAATATTTATAAATAATTATGAATATTCAACAAGAACAAGTGGAAATAACATTTGATCTTTACACACTTCAAACAAGAAGAAATACCAGTTAAACGCTAAAAAGCAAAATCTTTCGAAAGCGTAAATTGTTAAAAAAATAATAAATAAATCTAATAAAATTAACCAGAATTTCAACAAATTTTCTTTTCAAAACACTCAAATCCTAGATAAGCATCTTATTAAACTGTAAGATATAATACATATTATTTTAAATTGAAATTTGACCTTTGTATGATAATCCTTTAAAATATTCTATGGGTTTTATTTAAAAATTACTTATTTCAAAGAAACTGTATCTCTTAAAAGCGGTTAAACCTTAAATAAAATAAAGCGGTTAAACCTTAAATAAAATGTGATAATTTAAAAAAATTCCCTACAAAAAAAAAAAAAAAAAAAAAAAAAAAAAAAAAAAAAATCGAAAGGAAGCAGATAAACTAACAAACTACCTGTTGTATTCTATTAAATGAAGAGGCAATTAAATATTTAGCTTCTAGGGTTTCCTTTGAAGAACAAGAATAAAAATTCCAATTTGCTTTTGGAAATTTTCATATATTGTGAAAATATTGTGTCTTATACAAGAGTGTGTTGTTTTAGAACGACATGTGTAAAAAAGGGACGTCATGGGAATGTGATCATCAAAATTATAGGGATGGCATAGATACATATGTTAGATGTTTGAAAGAAGATAAGAAATGTGCAATAATTTATGTTAGTATCTAGGTAAAACATCGCAATTGTTTTTTTTAGTCTATACTTGTTACTTTTAACAACATATTAGTTATTTTCTTAAAGGTATTTATTTAATTAATAACAATATTTTTTTTTTACAATGTAGTTTATCTTTTTATTTTGGGTTATTAACCTTAATTGTTTGGGTTATTTTCTATAATTTGATTGCTATTATTTGATAGATAATTTCTTTGGAGCTTCTGATAATAAAGTTTTATATAGAGTTCGTAAATTTAAATCAAGGAAAAACAAGTAAAAGTATTAAATTCGATTTCACCGAGAGAATTATTTACATCATATTAATGATTTTTTTTTTCGTTACATCAATAAAGTTTCACTGGAATTCTTCCACTGAAAGTTTTCACTAAATTAATGCAGTTTTTCATAAAATTTTATGAAAAATTTAATTTTATTTATCAATAATTTCGTACAGCCAATGAAAAGGTTTCATTGAACTTAATTTTATAACAATTGGGAGCTCATTAAAACTCTTCCGACAAAATTCTCTCTATGTATACAGTACGATTGGGGTCATGTTTCGGGAAGCGGATCAAATTCTGAGAAGGAAATTTCAATAATCGATGCAATAAATATGGCGAAATATAGTGTAGGGTACATGCGCGGTTCCAGCAATTAATATAAGGGGAAAAATCATACGCCACCGTACACAAATATAGTGAGTTGAACACTGAGGCGTATGATTTTTCCCCTTGTATTAATTGCTGGAACCGCGCATGGTAGGGTATAATTCTATAAAAAACGCGTTTAGCAAAGTTCCAATACCGTCTCGACAGGTTCCGAAAGCACAGCAAAAAGCAGGGGGAACATTAACTAAATGCAATTTAATTATTTAATTATGGTATAAGTATTAAAAATTATTTGATTAATCGAATGAACAAAAAAATAATTCCAACGAACAACGATTCGAAAGAACGAATTTTCGACAATTAATCGAATAAGACGAATAAATCAAAAACCTTTCGATGAATTAAAAAAATTGTACTACAAATTCTGTTGCAAAAAAGAAAAATAATAATGAATCAATAAATAAAAATTCTATTAAAATATTTCAATCCAGGTACTCGTAAATGCTTGATATCTTCGAAATCATTAGCTATACAATAAATCAATTTCCAAAAATGGGCCATGAAATATTATTTGACTTATAAAAATATGAGATTTTTACGGTATTATTAGTTAAGTTAAAATGAGTGACTCATAAACAGCAAAAAACAAGATGACAAAGCAGTAGAAAAAGCACAACAATTAATGATCTAGATGTACATATTTTTTAACAGAAACACTACCCTAAAATAAATTGAAAGTCATGCTTTATAAACCACTTCCTTCACGTATTTTTACTGCTTTTTTTTAGAAGTAATTCTGAAAAACTTAAAAAAATCGCTTATTTCATTGCTTCTAAAGTATCTGTTAGTATATTTTAACAGATTTTTTAAAAGTAATTATAAACAACATGCAAAAAGTCACTTAAGTATTGTTTCTAAATCATAATTACTCTGAAAGTGAGGATAAAGTTATTTTGATAGAATTTTTTCCAAACATATGAAACCAATATTTAATTTTTTTTTTTTGTTGTTTCTTTAATATTTATAATAAAAATATGTTCACCCCTGTTCTGAGTTCCCAAACATTTTTATTGGAGTGGATTTGTAAAATCACGCGGAATTAAAAATTTCGAAAATTTGCTGTTTCTACGAAATTTTAATATTAATAGACTATTTTTAAAATAAATTATTATATAATAATTGTTGTTAAATCAAGCTTTTTCTACACGAAATAAAATGAAAAATTATTTCGGATGTGGATTCAAAACAGCGCCAATTATAAAAAAATTATGAAAAAATGCTTTTTATGCACCTGTGAAAATAATACTGAAAAAAGTACTGAATTGTAGTGCCCTTTTTGCAAATTTTTGGAATTCAGCTAAAGTTGGACGTTTTTTTTTTTTTGCTTTCAATGGACACTAACTCATGAATAAAATTATATTGGTCCCGTGCAAGAAATGGCTAAAAATCGATTCAGATATGGCGTCTAGGTTAAAATATAGACCGATTTTAGCCCTTTGCAGTAGGATGCGTCTTTAGAGTACTACAAGTATACACTCATCGAAATAAACCTGGAAAAATAACAGAAAAAGCTATTAAAATTTGTAAATAAAATAAATAAATAATAAATATTTGTAAAATTGGAACAGCAACAATAAAACTGTTAAATTTACACAATTTTAGTTATATTTGAGTTAACTCTTAGTTAATTGAAAATGACAAATTATACTGTAAAAGCTGCAGAAAATTTTGCTAAATATTAGTAGACTAAAAAAAGCAAAAACAAACTGTATATCTGCAAAATTTTCTAGTAGTTGTAGTCCGTGAACCGTACAACGCATTACAGAGCCTTAGGGGGCTTCCGCTGTTAGTCTATCGTAAAAAATTAAATTCGCACATTCTTGTTGAATTTGAAACATATGTTGGAAATAAATTTTTAAACAGAAATACTTCGAATACTCCTAAATATAAAAGTATTTCCGTTTGGCGCCATTATAAGATGTGAACATTTAAAAGTAATTTATTACTTTTCTCCTATAAGAGTATCTACGTTGGGCGCCATTTAAAATACTCTTATAGGAGTATTAGAAGTATTTCTGTTTGGCGCCATTTTAATTGATAAAACTTTTGAATTAATTCAATAGATATTTATGAATTATTTCAATTGATATTTTAATAAATATTCAATTATAAAATATAATTAAACAATTTTTTAATTAATACTATGAATTCAATTATAATTCTGAATTTTAAACAATTTTTTTTATTGATTTAATAAAGGGGAAGCCCATTTAGTTTTTTAGGTACTATTTAATTTAAAATATCAAGTATTTTAGTTTTAATGAAAGAATCTAATATTTAATACTCGTAGCAGGTTATTCTTTACTTTTCTTAATGTGAGATGTCAAAAGTTGGTCAATGTTACTAAATATGATGTTATTTTTTTTAATGTTGACATACATTCTACTCTCTTCTTTTTACATAAACTGACACCTGATGTTTTAAAAGCTTAACCAGACTCATGTCCACAAATGGAAAAGAAACTTTTTTCTGTTGTTTGTACAAAAAATAGTACACAGTTTATTTTATTAAATCAAGTTAAAATGAAATTTAACCAATGAAAATGAAACCAAGATAAATATGAGATATTAAAGGAAATTAAAACCACATTGTTGTTACTTAAAAAACAAAACAGTTTTTATGCTTCGTTAAAATTTAAATCTGACATAAATATTTAAAAATAGTAGAGAAATAATCTATTATTTTTATTGTATTGTAGTGTTGCAAGTGGAGAGAAAAAACGCCTTTCAAAATCCACATTCCTTAACCATAATATCAAGTTATTTTATTTTTTTCTTTACAATTTTTCTATAAAGTCTTCTGAATAACAAATCATTTTTATACCAATATAAACTACATCTCTATAGTTTAATCTTTAAGAACATGTGCATTAGAACGGGCTGTAACTAACGAAATATCGAAACTTTAACTCAGGTAGTGAGAAAAAATTTTCTTTGGGCCAGACAAAATATTTGTGTAAAGCGCACCAAAGTTTATGCGAAACGATATCATACGATATTAGTTTACTTTTAGAAATTTTGAGAATTATCGATAACTTCAATCCCATTTCTCATAGCGCAAGCATTGACCGACATAAAAAATTGTATTCATTTATAAATTGTCCTGCCCATTAGGGTGGATTGAATTTGGCCTTTGAAAGGGTAGGTACACAAATTGTGGATACCCGACTAAAAAAGTTTTCATATAATCTTATATGATTTGATATAATTATAAATGTTTATATGTGTGGCTTTATATGACCATATACATTTATATTAACACTTTGGTTTTATAAATATGTTTGATATGACGTTATATATAATCATATGCGATTTGGTCTCCAGGCATATATTAAGAGATCTGCAAATATAGTCTATACATAATTATATATAATGGCGTATAAGCTTCTCTAAACAATCTTATATCAAAACATATAACAAAGTTAATAAAAAATTGTAATAATTTTATATATAAATTTATCTGACATGATATCTAATTATACAAAATTTTATAAAGTTTAATTGCACTATAAAAATTAAAAAAAAACTCCGAAATTGTGGATCTGGTTTTGAAGTTTGCACTTTGACATATAACTAAATGTTTATAATTGAATTTAACATATATTTTCCAAATAGTTACCGAAATACTCTTTATTAAACTCAAAATAATTTTAAAGAAATAAAGGATTTTTTTTTTTCATTGTGGAATTAAAGGTCGAAATAATTATTTTTACTTTTAAATTTAAAAATTAGACAAACATATGTTGAAATAAATATGGTTTAAGTTCATTTATTTTTCCGTAAAAAAAAATTAATTGTGAAAGTTAATTTTTTATCATGTTGGTTTTTAATTTTTATTTAAAAAAATAAAATTTATTTTTTTTCGACCTCTTTAATTCATTAATTAGAAATTTATTAATTCAGTTCGAGGACTATTTCCTTATTATGAATTAACATAATAAGTACTTTTTTCAAAAACTGTTTTTTTCTCTTCATCAGGATACTCTCCTGACAAATACTTCACAGAGTTTTTGCTTTCAAAAAACATCTACACTTTCAGGAATGAAAAGACGATCGTTTCGGGGATTACGCCACCACTTTCTAAAGAAAACTGATGAAGGGGACCTGGAAAATCCCCGAAACGATCCTCTTTTCATTCCTGAAAGTGTAGAGGTTTTTTGAAAGCAAAAACTCTGTGAAGTATTTGTCAGGAGAGTATCCTGATGAAGAAAAATATCAGTTTTTGAAAAAAAGTACTTATCATATTAATTCATAATAAGGAAATTGGCCTCGAACTGAATTAATAAATTTCTAATTAGTTAATTCAGTTATTTTATAAGAAAGATAAAAACTCTAACCTAGAAAAAGTTGTTCCGACAAATTTTTGTAATGTTTTATTTTGCCACCTATTTCCAAGTTTATTAGCAAAAGTTGTTCTAAACATTAAGCGTTAGATTTAATATGAATGAAATAAGTGATCTCAATAATATTTACTAAAATTTTCTTTGAAAATCTTCATCAAATTATGTGTATTTATATATAATTTGATGCAGTTAGATAGACCCATTTTTCGGATCAAATTCTATCAGGTGAGATAACATGCTTATCTCGCTTGATATAATTATATATTCCAATATTCGGATCAAATTAGATATGAACGTATATATTGGTTTATATATGGTGATATATGATTATATAACATCTTTTTTAGTCGGGTAGAACTTAAAAATTATGTTTCGAAAATTTCAGCCAAATAAGAATTTATCTTCGACTTGCATTTTCATCTGAAAATCTCAAAGTAATTATTTTTTAGTTAAGAAAAATATTATTTCATACACGACAAAAAACCAAAGATTTGTTTGGACAGAAATTGCGGTCTCAATTTGAGTGATATTGAACCTTGAATACGCTGTGGAGACCGCAAATATTATCCGTTCAAATTTGTTTTTTTTTCGTTAATAAGAGAAAATGCAGAAATGTTTTTGGTGCAAAAATTTTAATTTGGGAAAAAAGTTCACTTAATTCAAAAAATAAATATTTTCAGATGAAAAGTGCAACAAGCCATATATCAATTCCGAAACTTTCCAAAAATAGTTTCTACAACTATCCACAACTTGTTTACTCCTGCTCAATCAAAATTTCTCCAAAGGCTGAATTCAATCCACGCTACTGCTCCTGTACAATTTTTTGTCAATATTAAGGCGCGTTTACCATTGTATTTAGAATGACTCTACTATGTAGCACAGATTTAAATGTTAGAGTAGAGTTACCTCAAAAGATATTTGACATTTCAATACTTACACAGTTTCTCGCGAATTTCTTGACACCACTTTTTATATAAAATTTTTTATTTTAGATTCCAAATTAAAAGAAACTGTTTTAATTTATGGTTTTTTAAATATATTTTTTATAGTTTATTGACGATTAGAGATGTAAATAAATTAGTGATGCGTTTTCATATACATACATATATTTGTCATGTTAAACAGTTAACAGACCAATATTAATTCTAGAGTATAACAAATCTGTAATAAAAACTGAGAGCAAAATACAAAATTATAATATTATGAAAAAGAAAAAAAATACTAAATTTGCTACAGATTGGTTTACTATATCAATGTGAACACACCTTTAGATTTTAGGATCGGAATTTTTATTTTCATCCCACTCTACAACATTTTCTTGACAAATTTAAGAGGAGTATAAACTATCATTTGCAGCATGACTTACCATTTATATTTCGTTTTTAAGGGGGTATCGACTTTAGGAAAAATTTTGTTTTCGAATTTTTGATATTTTATTTGGATAGAGCATACTCTTCAGTATATGCTCAGAAAATATCAATAAAAAATTCGAAGAAATAAAATGTCCACTTGGTTTTTTTGTAAAATATATTTTAGTCACAAAGTAATATTCTATGCAATAAATTTGTACACTCACAATATATTTTCCATAACCGATTGAGGTTTATTTGAAAAGTAATAGGTAAAGTTTGTTTTCAATTGAAGAATCAATTAAAATACATTGAAACATATTTTTTTAACTTTTTATATTCGTCAGTAAAAAACAAACTACAAGAAATATTTATCGTCTGTAGGAGTTGATATTTTCAGTCAAATAATCTATTTTTAGATTTCTATTTTTAGAAAAAATAATTTAAATAATTTCGTTGTTTTCTGTTTTAAAACAAAAAATTCAAATATTTTCGGTTTTCAGTTAAAAATTGACGATTGTTTTAACAGACTTTTCAATTATCCTTTCATTTTTTAATTGTGTTTTCAATTAATTTAATATGTATTTTAGGTGGTTTTTAACGATAAAATATTTTAAGTGTATACATAGTTATAGAAAAAATAAAAAAAAAAATTTTTTGGGATGAGATTTGAACCACCACCCTCAAAAATTGAAATTTTGTCAATGCCTGACCTTCCAGACATCTACACCACAACCGATTTGAAAATTATATAAATTAAATTTGAATTTAAAATATTTTGAAATATTTATTTATACAACAAAAAGAAATTTAAACAAACAAATGTACCCAACACACAATTTGAATTTATAAAAATAATTTGAATCTATCGCACGACTAGAAAAACTGAACTTCGTTTTATATCTAAATTCTTTTGTTTGTTTTAACTTAAAATATTGAATATTAAATAATATGAATTCAATCAGTGTTTACGATAACGAAATTATCGAAATTGATTGCCAAATTTATTTGAATTGTTAGTAAAAATGTTTAAATTGATTTGATAATCACGGGGTTGCCGGGTTGTAAAAATGTGAAGAAATCTCGATGATGTCAGCTGCTAGCAATAGGGTCGGCATATACGACTAAAATATTTACCATACAAATCGTTTTAAATGTTCACCAAACAAATCGTTATAAAAACTAAAAATATAAAATACTAAAATAAAATTTAAAAACAAGCTTTTTTATAATGTCCTTTGAGGGGAATTTTTTTACGGAGTTTTTATTTTTAATTTTGTGTGGAAGTAAAAACGAAAGATTTTATATTTTATGAATTTTTTTTTATTCTCATGTCAGAAATTAAATAAATACAGGGTTATAAATTTTATTCAAATGAAAATTTAACTTAAAAAATCAAAAAAAGTAAATATAACGCAAGTTCTTTTTAATTAAAATTAAATTTTATAACTGCAGTTAAACACAAAATTCTAGGGACTTTGATTTATGTAAATTGGTATTTCTAGTCAGTCGACTAATCTTATTCTTATCTAATTCAGAGAGTATTGTCTAGGGTTTGGGATTTCCCGGACTTTTTTATTTCCCGGGAAACGGGAATGAAAAAATTTAATTCCCGGGAATCCCGGGAAATATTTTTGAACAAAATTGTTAATGAAAACCACCTATATAAGTAATTTTTGTTAAAAAAAACACTATTTCAGTACAAATGCAGTCTATGTATTGAGAATTCAAAGTAAAAAATATCAGAATGTTGAACATTTGATTTCACATAAATTACTCGCAGCACTGCCAAATGAATTGCATGATTCCAGCAGAAAGCACCTACTACTGAACTGTCGGAAACAAACCGTTTCATCACACTTGGCCATTAGATATGGTGGCCACAATGTTATTTTCCAAAGACAAATAAAACTCTTCTAGTCTTATTTCTACAATTCTTCTTATTTCATCAGCATTACATCTTCCTGATATATAAACCAACCCCAGGTTATAAAATTAATTATTTCCGTTTATACATATGTTCAAATATCTCTTTTGTGATATTCTTGTCCATTCATCTAAGATTATAGTAAATCTCCTATTGTTAGAAATATTGCTCGATATTTCTTTTATCATGATATCTTTTACATGATTGTAGTAATTTAATATAATGTTCTTTACATCGGTTTCATTTTTTTGCAATGCCAGGTTTTTATTATAAAAACTTTCTCGAATAAACGAAGATCTAGTAATGGTGCGGATTGACTGCGGCTAATTTGGATACCATTTCAGGAAATGTTTGCCCTACCATAAAACCTTTAATGCCTATTCAGCTTACACTTTTTTCTTCGGGTACTTTGCTAATTTTAGCTAAAACGTTATTCTTGTTGTTGTTTTCTTCAAGAGAAGTTGCATGACCATAATTTTTTTTTTTTGTGAACCAAATTTAGATGTCGGATAACCAAATTTAGATACCACCGTTAACCATTAGTCTTTTCTTTTCACATTTATTAATGAAAACTTTACTTATAAGATTATTGACCCTTAATATAAAGGAGTATTTTAAATTTAAAGTCGACTTTATTTTTAATTAAACGGTTTTGTTCAATTTGTGTATGAAAACCTTACAAAAATATTTATATTTTCAAATATTTTGATTGGTTGAAAATAAATTAACCAATCTGAATGCTCCAAAAATAAACCAAGTCAAGGTATACTGTCACCCAATATTTTAACTAAAGTCGACTTTACCTAAATTATACATTTGAAAAATGCCCTTACTATGGGCGATTATTTGTAAGAAACAAAGCTTTTTTTCATATTTCTTTTAAACATTTTACCAAGTTTTTAGGTTTTACTACTAAAATTTTGAATAAGTTATGCGAAAAATCTTTATTAGTTGAAATGCTCCTAATTACTTGGCAAAGATTTTATTTGTGTGTCAAATAATGTATTCCCTTTTAAAAGATTTTAACAATGACATTTTTGTTTTGGTATTTAAAATGTTTTTTATGACTAAAATTAAAAAATCCTATTCGAAAAAAAAATAATTTAAAAAATTTACTATTTTTAAAATTTCCCGTTTTCCCGGGAAAAATATATTATTTTCCCGGGAATTCCCGGCAAACTTTTCCCGGGATTTCCCCAAACCCTAGTATTGTCACTTTTAAGATAATTGTCGACAAACAGGATGATTTTAAAATCTTAAATAATTTTATGATTAAAATATTTTTGTGCAATTTTGCTCCAAAGTTTAATATAGATGGCTTAATAAAGTAGCGTCTACACAGAGAGAATTTTGCTGGACGAGTTTTAGTGAAATTTTTCAGTAAACTGTTGAAGTTTTCTTCACAATATAAATGAAAAATTTGTGAAATTCGATGAAAAAGCTTCGTATATTTTATGAATATAGTTTTAGTGAAACTTTTTCATGGAGCGTATGAAACTTTAAGCAGTAAAATGAAATTTTTGATAATATTTTATGAAAAATTCCATTAATTCAATGAAAAGTATCAATGGACGAGTTCCCGTGGAACTTTATCGATTTTATGCAAAAATTCATTAATATCATGCAGATAATTCTCTCAGTGAATCTTTATTCTTAATTTCTATAGGGTTGAAGGCAATAAAAATATAAAAGCGGTGGAAATATTGTTTCTCAGAATGAAACTTTATATTAATACAAAAACAATAAAATAGAAAGTATAATCTAAGTTTTTCAGATTTCCATTTCCTCTAGTGGAATATTAATTCCAGTTAGGGCCTTTCTGTATTAAGCATTAAATTTATATACCAAAAATTTGAAAAGAGCAGCATGTTCGTTGTTACATTTAGGGCATTTCTTTTAACTATTATATTTATGTGTGATGGGTAATTTGAAATTTAAAAAGATAGATTCATATAAAATAAAAACAATTTGAATTATAAAAAAATGTTTATGAAACTATTTGTATCAATATAGTTTGGCTCAAGGGGTAAGGCGATGAATTTCTAAACCAAAGGTCGTTGGTTCGAATCGTGTTGGAACAAAACAAAATTGCTTTGAATTTAAAACGAAAGAAAATTAAATTAAAGAGAAATTAAATAAACAAAGAACGTGTGTGTTATGTGTGCAGTGTTTTCAAAATTGAAACAAAAAAAAAACTTTCGAATATGAAAAAACAAACCAAAAAATCGTTTTTTTTTACGTTTTGTCAGTTAAAAATTGATGATTGTTTTAACAGACTTTTCAATTATTTTTATTTCTTTTATGGATTGTTTAAACAATGTTTGAAAATAAATAGCAAAATGGTTTGAATATAATGAAAAATCAGTAGTCCTTTTTTTAATTCTGTTTTCAATTAATTTGATATGTATTTTAGGTTGTTTTTAACGATAAAATATTGTGAGTGTACAACAATTTTTTGGGAGCGTTTTTTATTATTGTCTTTATTATAAATCTTATTTCGCATAGTACAGCAGAACAAAAAGAAAAAAACTACATCCAAAGAGGCAAGAATTGCACGCAGTCTTTAAAGAAAAGCCAATGACGATTCCTCGATGGTGGGCGAAGGCACGTTATATGAGGCAGGTAGTGATGGCTTTTTATAAGCCATAAAAGTAATCAATGTATATAAAAAATAAAAAACAAATACAAAACATATTAAAAAATGTACGAAATAAAAGATTTTGACCGAAATAAAATGCTTAACAAATTCTCTACCATCGTTTTTAAGAATATTTGGTTTAATATAAAAAATACTCTTTATCCGATTCTTCTTTGGTGCACATGTAGAAAACTGCGAGATATAGATTTTGTTCATACACGGTTTTTTGAAATTTTGCTGTTTTCTTAGCGTACAATTAATTAACTTTGAACACCTTTCTTGCCTTTTTCGGAATTTTTAATTTTGTGTGGCAACTTTGTTAAAAATTTTTTTTTAAATAAAAACCGGTCCACGATTAGGGCTAGAGAATTTATCTGGGATTAAGAATCACTTTTCATTTTCATTTTCCGATAATTAATAAAGGCTGCACAGTGGCAGCCGATTTTGCCTTTTTTAAAAAGGGCCAGTAATGAAGTGGCAACTCTGGCTGGGGAAATATAAAGCTGAAATATATAGTACATAAATAGTAACATGATTTTTAAATAAAAATATAAAATAATAAAAGTATTGTTAATTGAATTTTTGATAACCGTTTAAATATGCCCTTTAAAATGCTGTTGTTACAGTATTTACCCCCCTTTTTTAATCTCCCCAGCAAAACCTTCTATTACCAGGTAAAGGGAAATGTAATAAGAAACCAAAAATTGTAACTACTTACACTTTGGTCGCATAACACATTATTTTGACATGGGGGTGTCATTGGGGGTAAATGGTTGCCTAAATCGTATCGGTATGTATAGGCTAAAGTAAGTGATTACGAAGGAAGTACTGAAATAAGTTGTTACTTTTAATATTAAATGCACTAGTTAGCGAAAATAAGTACAGACTTGTATTGAGTGAAATAAGTCGTTACATATTAGTACAAATTTCATTGGTTACAAATAGGGAATAAAAAAAGACGTTACCAGTAATGACTTTGTTTAAAAGTACACCGATCCGAGCAATGTAATTAGATTCAAAATTTTTATTAAATCGTACTTTCGCATAATAAGTAGTTATAATATAATAAGAATAACTTATTGCTTATAACCTTATTAATAAGTGATTATTAAACACAATATCGGTAATATATTATTTTAAAGGCTCCAAATAAGTAGTGATATATGTCCATATCGGTAACTCATTATTTCATACCTCCCACATAAGTATTGATGTATCACAATATTAGTAACGTATTACTTTAGGTTTCTAAGTAAAACCAAGGATTAAGGGTACCCATTGCCAGGCAATGCGTGAAAAAGGTCAAACCCATTACCAAGTTTTTGCTGGGTCATTCGTATGCAAACATTTTTATATTGGTTTAAGTAAGTAAGTAGTAATGTCACTTATTAAAGTTTTATTTCGATGATACATATTTCGATCCCCCTTGCAATATTACAATGGAACAGCAAATAAAACTTAAATATACAGAATTTTATTTACATTTGAGTTAAATTTTAGTTAATAGAAAATAAACAACTTAACCTTCTGAAATCAGCAAAAAATTTTGCTAAGTAATTCAGACTAAAAAATCACAAAAAATTTTAATTTTTCGAGGTTTTTTCGATTAATTTTTAATGCAAATAAAAATCTAGCCTTTTGAAATCAGCAGTTTATTATTTTTTTTAGCAAATATTTCTCATTATTATTATTATTAAAACCATCTGTTATATCTACAAAATTTTTGTTATATTTAAGTTAAATTTAGTTGAATACAGGTAGCAGTCTATCCTGCTAAAATAAGCAGAATAATTTGCTAAAAATATAGTAAACAGCTGATTTGAGAAGGCTTGATTTTTATACGCATCAGAAAAATAAAAAAAAATGAAAATTTTATATTTTTTGTAATTTTTTAGTCTAATAATTATTTAACAAAGTTTTTTGCTGATTTTAGCAGATTAAGTTGCTATTTTATTTTCTATTAACTAAAATTTAACTAAATATACACTAAAATTTTGTATTTTTAATAGTTTTATTTTTTCTGTTCCTAACTTACTAATATTTAGCAACAATAATCTGCTAATTTATGCTGTTTTTATACAAAATTTCTTAATATTTGACTTTTAACTTGGATGAGGAAGAGTTTAGTGTTGATCAATCGACCCTAAATTTTCTACTTTAAAACAACACAAGAGTAATTTTCGAACAAATGTTTGCTAAAACCTTAAGAAACGTCATGTATATATTTACATAATACTACAACTTACTATTGCCCTTACCCAATAGTATTTTTACACAAGTGTACTAATGAGTAATTAACTCATATTTGAATTGTAATCTAATGACATTGTAATGCAGTTCTTTGGGAATATACTTTGTTTTTTTTTGTTTTGTTAATTTTACAAATGATAATTAACAGTTTTTTTTGTGTAAAAATTCGTAACGAAAAACACACAATGTGTCTTGACGACACATGGTGATAGATGGGAAAATAGCAGGTCGTTTTCGAATATATTTCATACAGGTAGTTATTGACAGCTATAAAGTGTAGGTTTTACGCACCATTTCAAAGAAAATTATAACTGTGAAAGATTTTTCATTGAACAAATTTTTTTAATTGCAAAAACGATAAATACAATAAGTTTTTTGCATAATTTTTTATATATAACCATATGTGGCTTCATCTAATAATATATTATCTTATATAATTATTTGTGTCGGCATGCATTACATATTACATTATTTCTTAAAATTATCTTACAATGCCATATATGACCACATCTAGTTATATAGCCAGTGTAGAAAATCATTACCAGATATGTGGTTATGTAACTACCCAGGTAGAAATTGCCGACGGTACAAAAAACAAAGCACTGGCAAAGCGTTGCTTTACAATGGTACAAAAAAAAAGCATTGCAAAAGCACTAATTTAGAACGCTTTGCCAACCTTTGGAAAGAGTGCTTTCCCAATACTTGTTTTATAAAGTTTACCACTGTTTATGAAAAAAAAACCACCGGCAAAACATCGATTCAAAACGATTAGCCAACGTTAGGTAAAAGGACTTTGCCAGTACCTGTTCTACAAAATTTACAACCGTATATAAAAAATACCACTGGTAAAACATCGGCTTAAAACGAATTGCCAACGTTTGCTAAAAGGACTACCAGTACTTGTTTCACAAAATTTACGACTGTACCTGAAAAAATACTACTGGCAAAACATTGGATTACAGCGCTTTGCCAACATTTGCAAAAAGGATTTTGCCAGTACTTGTTTTACGAAACTTATGACTGTGTGTAAAAAATACATAATATATATATATTCCTCTAACTCCCATTGGAGCATAGGGCGCTCCAATAAATATATAAACTGATCACTTAATGTTCACCCTATTTAAGTACCAGTTTTCAAGTCTATTGATAAAACTGAAAAATTGTTCTTATGGTAAAATTTGTGTGAAAATCTATTGAATTTGTAGTTTTAAGCAGAGATGTATTCGCTGATTAGATACAGTGCTGCTGTACTAAAATTTACGTTTCTCTTTTTTTCGGGATTGGGATTTCACAGATTTTTTCATGAAGAATTGAATAAAAAACAGTTGATCTAAAATACCGATTGGCATAGCACTTATTTTACTATTGTTACCAACGCTTTGCCAACGTTTGGAAAGATAAACGGCCAACCGAAGATCGACGTTATCATTTCAAGGTTCACCCAGTACTTTAATTTTCGAAAAACGGACGCTCTGCCAGCGCTTGTACCACCATATACAGTGATTTGCCAACGTTTTGCCGTTTGTATTTTTCTACCTGGGTACATACTTGGTAATGGTAACTAGTTACTTTTGTTATTACATTTCTTATTCCCTTTATATGGCGATGAGTAATGAGTTGCCGTTACACACCAGCATACATATGTGCTTACCAGTACTGACAAAAATAATGAGTCTAAAAATAGATTTTCAAAAAAAAAATTTTATAAAAAAAAATATTTTTTATTGTATTTTTTTTAATAAAATTTGCTGGTGCGGGCATCGAACCTACAGGGTCTACAGATTGCCAGTCAACAGCTCTACCATCTGAGCTACATCGACATGTAAAATTTAATAGATAAAAAAAACGTAATTGACCTGCTGCACACAAGTAAGCTTACTCGCCAATATACAAAAAATCAAAAAATATGTGGTTACATATATCCTTACCAGTGTTTAAAAAATATTGAGTCTAAAAATAGATTTCAAAAAATGTTCAAAAAAAAATCTAGAAAATTATTTTCTATTTCAAATAATGATAAAAATAAGTCATTATCAGTAACTCATTATTAAATGTTTTAAAATAATGCAGAAGGTAAGTGGGTGTCATTACTGGTAGTCCAAAAAATAATGATTTGTCATTACCGTTTCTACACTGGGATGTTATAGATATAATCGTTAATGTCCCTTCCCGAATAAAAACGTTTTTATATAATAATATATAATTGTATATACCCATATTTAGTTTTTTACGCCATTGTATATAACCGGATATAATTTTATGAATCCATACACAATTATTTCATTCTCAAAAAAATTTAATATGATGTCATATTTGGTTGCATCATTTATCATATCGATCAATATGTAATTGTATACTGCATTTACAATTACCCACCCTACTGTAGATAAAAATAATGCAAGACTTAAGGAAATTTTATGGGATTTCCAAAAATATACAGTTTGTACCTAAATTTTACTATGAAATTTTATAAAAGGTTGATATCGTTAATTTTTGTTAAAAGCCATGCCTTACTTAAAACAAGTGACAAAATGAAAAAACAAACATTACGTTAAAATTCTGTACAATTTTCTGAACCATGTCCTTGCCTTTCGTGGCGAATTTAGCCACTATTTTGATCTTTAAAAATAAAGGCAACAACAATAAAATTTTAAAAAAACTTGAAGGTCCTTAAATTCCTGGCCACCACTGTATATTAATGATGACAATAGTAAAAGGATCAAATTTTAAATTCGCTCAGGTTGATAATAGACAACAGCTTAATTTGAAAATTGTACAAGACAATGAAAATTTTCATTCCTAAAACTTTTCAAATGCCAAACAATCGAAAATATTTTTCTCTTAATTTTACAAGCTGTTAATTTGCCGCATTTGAAGCAATTTTTTATGCAATTTTTCAAATCATACCATAAAATAAAAAAAATATTTCTTTTCTTTAATTTTCTTTTGAAAAATTTTTAAGAAAACCAACACGTTTTTCTCCCAATACAGACATGCGTACTAAATTCATTAAACAATTATACTGTCGCGTGAAAGTTTTGTTGCTTGGCTTTCATCATGATGATCATTATCAACATCATCTTCCGACAATACCAACCAACATTTAAGCAGTTTAAGAGAAACAAAATTATGCAACATTTTTTATACAATTTAAATGGTCACACATTAAACAACCATTTACTTTTTCAAATAAATGAAATGAAAAATACAAATAATTGTATACAAAAATCTTAAAAAATAACAATCCGTCAGTTTAAAGATATTAAAGTGTTACTCTTTTGTAGGTGACGCATTGTATACAAAATAAAATGCATGAAAAATTAAACAAAGAATATCGTCGGCTGGTCTGCAAGTAGTGATATGTGTTTTTTAACAAGTTTTGAGGACAGTGAAAAAACTGTTAAAAAAATAGACTTTTAACTTATTTTATTGGCATCTTGTGCCTTAATGATTCACGACCTCATTTACTAAAATCATCATTAAGGCATATGATGTCAATAAAATATCTTAAAATGCCATTTTTTAAAATTTTTTTCGCTCTCCTGAAAATGTATTAAAAAACGCATAGCACTACTTGCAGGCAAGCCGACGATATGTAATTTAATTATATTTATTATAAAGTTTTTTTTAATTATAAATAAAAATTATTGCATTTGTTTATTATTGTTGACAAATCTATTTTTGCAAAGTCAAGATGAAGTTTTTAACAAAAGTTTTAAAATTTATTTGTGCTACGATACTTTTTTATGATACAACCATGCCCCCAGCGGTGGAAAACAAAAATAGAATTGATCAAATTCGAATTAAGTCAATGGAACTTGTCATTTGTTAACTGTAAAAGTAAAAGTTTCATTAATTTACCTAAAGATTTTATTCTTTTCTAGGACAAAAGTCCAAAGGCTGGGTCCTTTGCACCTCGCTGTAACTTGAGTCGGTGTATCATTTTCGGATTATTTTCACACTTCAAAATTCACAACATTTCACAGGCAGCCACGAAAGCTCATTTGCATTTAACATACATAGGTGGTGTTTCTAAATGAACCTGTAGAAAATCTTGCTAAATATTAGTAGATTAAAAATAGCAACTACAAAATTTTTTTTTATTTTTAAGCTAAATTTAGTTGAATGCAATTAGCAGTCTATCCTGTTAAATTAATAAAAATATTTGCTAAAAAATTGTAAACTACTGTTTTCAAAAGTCTTTTTTTTCGTGATTTTTTAGACTTCTAATTATTTAGCAAAATTTTTTGTTGATTTTAGCAAGTTAATTTGTTATTTTCTATTAACAAAAATTTAACTCAAATATAACTTAAATTCCGTATATTTAACGGTTTTAATTTCGATGTTCCTAACTTACTAATATATAGCAAAAATAATCTGCTAGTTTTAACTAAATTTTTACAGACTTTTTTCTTTGCACAGTAAGAGTTGTAAAAGATGGGGTCTCATCTAATATGTTTCAGTTAAATGCAAGGTTAAGTGACATTTGTAGCGATTTCTTAAAATATTCTCCAAATCTTCTTGAACAAATTCAGACATGATTATACCAGTACTTAAACTATTTGTTTTATAGACATCAAAACCATTTAAAATTTTTTCCGGTTTCCAGAAATCGAGCGTAATTGATAAAAATCTGAATATTTAACAACCCAGGTAGAAATTGAAGACGGTACAAAAAATAAAGCGCTGGCAAAGCGTTTGTTGCCGATGGTACAAAAAAAGCATTTTCTCAGCGTTGGTTGCCAATGGTGCAAAAATAAAACATTTAAAAAGTATTTTTTTATTTGCTTCACAAAGCAGAAGTACTTTTTACACACAATTAAAACAGCTTATGAAATAAAAATAATATAAAACATTCGTTAAAAGGGGTTTTCTAATGAATGTTTTAAATTAATTTTGCAGTATTTCTTTTACAAAATATATAATCGATTATTTAAAAAACACTATCACAACATTTGTTTAAGGCGCTTTTAAAATATTCGTAAAAAGTGCTATTCCATGTATGTATGTAAGCTGGTTCGAAAAATATTGTAAAAAACATCTTGTAAAAAGATATCTTTTCTTGAAAGTCCAACTTTTTTGATTTTTCATATTCATAAGAAATATTTTTTTACTCAATCTTCAGTGCGAAAATTCAGTTCGAAAGCGTTTCCTTTTTGAATCGAATTGCGTACCCAACAAACAATTCGTTCCGTTTACCCACCGTTTTCAGTCCATCATAAAAGGAATCCAACACCGTTTACGTAACGTTTTCTGGATCCGTATATGGACCAGAAAAGAGCTGAGCTGCTATTTACCGCTACGGAAACGAGCGAATGCCGTTAGAGGGAGACCGTTAAGAGAGAGATCGGTGTATGTACAACAATATTATGATTTTTTTAATATCATTGAAATTATTCAATATTTGCTGTAGTTAAAGTTTGTTGACTTTGCCATCCTGTGAGACATCCTGTATTAAAACAGGGTGTATCAAAATACATTATTCTGGAAGCTTAATACAACTTTTATAAAAATCTTAATCTTATACTGAATTTATAGTATATTTAGACCGGGCAAAAACTAGTAGTTTTTCGTAATTTTTAGGTTTTGAGCCGAAAACTATAAAATTAATTTAGTTTTTCCATGCAATTTTCATACAAACTGAAAACCAGATTCTACCCGGTTTTTGCCAAAAACCAAGTAAAAATATCTGAAATTTGTATTTTTGATACACCCGATTTCTTTTATAACTAATTTTCGATACACCCTGTTACAGCGAATATAGAATTAAAGCAAGTGTCAAAAATATATTTTTTAATTTTTTTTAAATATTTCAGTTTTAGTTTAAAATTGTGTGTTGTTATACATTTTTAAATGTGTTAATAATTTTTTTAATTTAATTTAACCATAAAAACATAAAGAAAAGTGATTAATAAAAAAGTGATGTGACAAAGAAAAACTACAAATTCAGTGTAAATGAATTGGCTTTTGTAATTTAGTTTTGTACAAAAACCACCTGGATTTTGCTCAGTCTAAATTCAGTATAAGACTGAGAAAAAACCAGCTGGTTTTTGTAAAAAACTAAATTGCAAAAGCCAAGTCATTTACACTGGTTATTTAGTTTTTCTTTGTCACAACACTTTTTTATTACACACTTTTCTTTATTTTTTTATTGTTAAATTAATGTAAAAAAATTATTAATACATTTAAAAAAGAATAACAACACACAATTTTGAACTAAACCAGAAATATTCTAATAAAATTAAAAAATATTTTTTCGACACTTGCTTTACTTCTATATTCGTTGTAACAGGGTGTATCGAAAATTAATTATAAATGATACCGGGTGTAGCAAAAATGCAAATTTCAGATATTTTTACTTGGTTTTTGGCAAAAACCAGATAGAATCAGGTTTTTAATTTGTATGAATACTGTATGGAAAAACTAAATTAATTTTGTAGTTTTCGGCTCAAAAACTAAAAATAGCCAAAAACTACTAGTTTTTGCCCAGTCTAAATACACTATTAAAAGAATTTCATACGCGAGGTAGTCAACTTTGACACTATTACTCGTCCTGTATTAAAGCAGGGTGCCACTAAATATAATATTCTGAATGTCCTTCTCAGTAGTGACTCTGCGTTAATTTTATTTCATATGATAAAAATAGGTATATTTTTTTGGCGGTACATTTAATTTTAAATACAAAAACTAGCACAGTTAACTCCAAAAGCACTGATTGTAAAATAAACAAATGGAGGAAAATTTAAATTAATATTTTCCATATCATAATGTAAATAAGTGAGAAAACAAGTTCAAGTTCAAATTTTTATCTAACAATTAACATTAATTTGCCAGTTGGGAACCTGGCGCACCACAACAACACAATATGCATTTGCATTCAATTTTATTTTAGTTTTTTCAATATGCAAATAATTTTGTATTTATGGTTTTTACCTTATTAAAAAAATACCACATGTATAAGTTGTTTATTACAAACAATTTTTAGTAATACAGGTTTTTTAAATAACATTTTTTGTATCTTATCATCATTAAGTCACTTACACCGCCGATGGCGTTTTTCGTTTTGTTATTTATATTTTTTTTGTGTTTGTTACTACCAGCCGGTTGCACTATATTTAATTTGTTGACTTCTTTTTATAAAGTCAATTTCGTTATTTTGTTTATTATTTAAGTGAAAGTGATAGTGAACTTCAGTGACCCTCACGTAATTATAGCTTTTTTTAATCTTCATCATCTCGTTTATTTATGTGTATTTTGTATGATGTTTTATAATTTTTTCCTTCTTTTTGAATTGTATTTTATTTTGTTTTGTAAATATTATTCTTGTCTGCCAAGCTGTGTATTAATAAGATTCCCAGCAAAACCTTGGTAATGGGTTGGAGCTATTTTAGGCATTACATGGTAATGGGAACCATATATATATATATATCCCAGTGTAGAAACGATAATGACATATCATTATTTTTTGGACTACCAGTAATGACACCGACTTACTTTCTTCATTATTTTAAAATATATAGTAATGAGTTACTAATAAATACTTACTTTATTCATTATTTCAAAATAAAAAATATATACCAATAATGGCTTATTTTTATCATTATTTCAAACATAAAGTAATGTTCTAGATTTTTTGTAAATTTTTTTGAAATCTATTTTTAGGCTCAATATTTTTTCAACACTGCTAATGATATATGTAACCACATATTTTGTGATTTTTTGTACGTTGGCGAGTAAGCTGACTCAATTATGTTTTAATCTATCTAATATTACATGTCGAGATAGCTCAGATGGTACAGCTATAGACTGGCAGTCTAGAGTCCCAGGTTCGATTCCCGCACAAGAAAATTTTATTAAAAAAAAATTTTACATTAAAAAAATATTTTTTTTATAAAACTTATTTTTTTGAAATTCTATTTTTAGAATCATTTAACTAAATTTATAATAAGTTTGTGCTGATGTTTGTAACACCAAAAAATATTGGACCTAGACCCACCTTTTAGTATAGCGATCGACTTAGAATCACTTTTTGTTTCGATTTAACGATGTCCGTCTGTATGTCCATGCATTCTTTTGCGCACTCTACAGGTCGCAAATATTAACCCTTAAATGCATGGTGTAGCCATTTGGCAACATACCGGTTTTTTAATAAAAAAAAAACCCATTTGATGCACAAAACTGCATTTTTGGGCATTAGGGACCCCTTCTGTACATAGTGTTCCTATAGTTTAGCGCAGAATTTTTAAACAGTTAAAGTAAAAATCTTGGTTTCGCTCTGTATATTTGTGAAAAATCTAAAACACGCGTTTTTTTTACAAAAACTGTAATATTCGAAAATATTTGTTTAAACATTTAAAGTGGTATTCTCGCAATAAAATTCATTTTGGCGACAATAAATATATGAAAGTCGAAAGTAGTTTAGGCTCTCTACTTTTAAAACAAGTTACAATTTTTGCTCCAGGATTCACAGGATAACGCCAGGATACGCCTTACGAATATCTCCCTAACTCAAAAACTACTCGACAGATTTCTTTGAAATTAGACACAGATTATAAAATCAGAGTTTGTAGTAAGTTAAACTAATTTTGTCAAAATTTATATATGTTTTGTGCTAAATTCGCCCAATTTCGTAATTTTCAAAAAGCGAAAATCGCCATAACTTCTGAAATAACAACACTAGATCAACAATTTTTGGTATATAATTTTATTTTACTCATAGTGATATTTATAATAAAAACCAAAATTATCTGACTATTGGATTTCTTGATTCGTCTTCAACTTTTATTGTGGTATATTGCCTAAATAAAGCGATAAATTAAAATTTTTATATTTGCTCCATAGCACATTTTCAATGCCAAATATATAGTTGAAATATTATCGCAATCATAAGAAAGAGCATTAGAGGGTTAAGCAAATTGACTCACAATTGCTTGAAAATACTAAAATATTAAAATCAACAGTAAAAATATACTGACATTGTTATTCATGCTTGACTGATATAAAATACATTTTAAATTTTATTTGTTTAATATTAGAATTATTTATTTACTTAGTTTTTATTTCATGCACCACTAACTACTAAATACAGGTGTGTCAACAGCAACAACAGGTTCTCTTTTCGGTTTTTGCAAGCAACTGTTTTAATTCTCTTTATACGATATTTAAATAAATAATAACAATTTAAAATTGTTATTTATAATATAAAGTTTCCAATTTAATATTTGAAATATATATAAACAAATTAAAATTTAATATCATTTTCGTTATGGCATAACATAAGTCTACACTTAATTTTATGTGATGAAAAATGAGTTCAAAATAACATTTTGACACTTTACACAGCTCGTGATCAAATAAAAACCAGAAAAAATCTCATAAATTTTGGAAATAAAATAAATCAAATGCTTGTTGTTGTTGAATTTTTAACATTTACTCAAAACATGGTTCGTATGATATCATGACAGAAAATGTAAATTATTCTGCAATGTTGTATGATGGCATGGTATGGAAGTTTGCAATTTTACATCATGACATGCAAACTCTAACTGACAAAAGCTATCAAGATAAATAACTAAGATTTATAATATTGTTCGTTAGCAGTAACTTTTATTTTTTTTGCAAATATTAAAAAAAATTGCTGAAAATCTTTTAATTAAAATCTATAAAAATAACATTTTAAGGGATTTTTTTTAAAAAGTTATTTGATGTTTTTAGAAATCTCATCATTACTTACAAAATAAATGTAGGCCAATTTCCTAAGTTAACTTCGGTAATACAAGTCGACTTATCTACCTTTGATGTTATTACGTATGTACATTAGTTTTGTTATTTATTCTTTTTTTTTAAATAACCATTCTTAATCGATTGTGTTTTTATTTAATTCTGTATTTAACTTTTCCGTTTTATTTTGCCCTTAATTGCTAATGTAATTAATAACACACGTTATCGCTGCATTATAGCCGTACAACAAAATGCCTTTAAATCGTAACGGCCAATATGTTTAATAGTTTGAAAATTCTGCTTTTAAATACTATTACGAGTACAGTGTAAGCTATTAGATTATTATCTAAAACAAGTACAAGTTAATTTATTTTAATGTTCATTATATTATTTATAAACAAATGATACAATGCATACATGAATTATTTGTAAAAATAAATTAATAAAGGTATTCAATAGACCGTACCTCAAAAAAAAAAGTTCGCCGTACACACTTTTTCTTTTGCAAGGCAATTTCAAAAAAAAAAAAATTTCCCGAACGTAGGGGTCGCCTTTTTCAAATTTCGTTATAGCTTCGGCATTTAAAGTTGGATTTTAAAGTCTGATATATCGATTTTTTTGCCTTGAGGAGACCACTGTTTTGCTATAAAGGAAAAATCCAATGAAAAAAAATTTAAAAAGGCGACCCCTACGTTCGGCAACCAATATATTAAAAAAATGTCTACTGGGTTTATCGAAAAACTTCCTTAGCAAAAGTTTAATGGTTTTTTGTGAAATTTAATTTTCTGACATTAGGGTGGTAGATTAGAGTGGTAGCAACTGAGATCTGGTGGGTAACTACTAGAACGGGATGTACGGCGCACTTTTTTTTGTCTGTAAGGTGGTACGCTCTAGTATTCAGGATGTGAGCATTAACTGTCCGACACTCAATATAATGAGTCTGTTGGCTGAACAGAAAAATTTGTTACTTTAACAAAATTTGTTTCCTGTTTTTTGGCTTAAAATTAAATTTGTTGATTTTAAAAAATTTTTTTGTTAAATTTAACAAATCTAAATTTAAGTAAAAAATTAGTAAAAATTTATCTGTAATTATTCTAAGTCGTAACATTTGTTAAAATCATCCATCCAAAATCATATCGGTCCATATCATGTGAGGGCATATAAGGGCACTCCAGTGGAGCAAACATTTTGTCCGTTTTGCTCTATTTCGCTTAGTTTTAGACGTATGAGCCATTTTATGAAGTGGAAAAATTTTATTAAAAATTTCCGAGGGTCCAAGGCCCTACCAAGGTCCATTTTTGGATAGAGATAACTTTTTCTTGGGGGAGTCACACGGTTAGGAGGGGTAGTCGAAATGTTTGTCAATTTTTTTCTATCTCTCTTAGTTTTCGAGATATGGGCCATTTAATAAAATCGGGAGGGAAAGAAATAGCTCCATCTTTAAAACTTCGGATACACTGGTGACAGACGCCATCTACCGGGTAATAACAGTAACATGAAAATATTATATTTTAACAATAAATTGTGTAAAATTTAACGAATGAGTTTATAAAAATTAGTTATAAATAATTTTTAAAATTAACAAATCCATTTGGAATCCGTTTGACAGATTTTTTTTTACTGACGTATTATTTTAAGTGTATAGAATCCGAGATACTCTACATGTGGTCAAGATATTCCAACTCGATCTTGTATCCTTATGCAGTATGTTTCCAATTACAACAAACAGCTCCACCATAGGAATCAGAACTTCAGTTTGAATATCTCTTCGATCACCTTAGAGATATTCCTGACACATTTATCAGCCAACTTAATGCCCACGAACTAATATATCCGGGACCCATTTCAGTCTGATCGCGTGCCTATAGATTTGACCAATGGTATCAATACCATCATTCAGAAACTTCGATTCTATCACATCGGATTTAAAAACCTTCAAAGCAGCAATATGTTATTGAGGAAGCTGCCTATGAACGTTGCATATACGAGGGCAGTACAAAATGTTCTTAGCCTGACATGGAGATGGCGGTATAAACAGCAAAAAGTTTTGTGTAATGGAAACTTCCATCCGTCATATGAACACATGTTAAATTTCATTTCGATCTGTCAACTCATTCGTTTAGTAACAGTTGAACACCACTTCAGTGATTTTTTTATAATGGAAAAATTTGAAATTCGTGGTCTGATTAAATATTTACATAAGAAAGGTTTATCGGGACAAGAAATTCTTAATGATATGGTGAATGTGTTAGGTGAAAGTGCTCCTTCATATGCAACATTAAAAAATTGGATTGTTGAATTTAAACGTGGTCGTACAAGCATTGAAGAAGAACCACGAAGTGGACGTCCAAAAACTGCAACAACGCCAGAAACCATAGCTAAAGCCCATGATATGGTATTAGACGATCGGCGAATGAAACTGCGTGAAATATGTAATGCCATAGGCATCTCAAATAATCGAGTACATTTTATTTTGCATCAAGAATTACAGATGAAAGAGCTTTCTGCAAGATTGTTAACATTTGACCAAAAACGCATTCGAATAAAAATTTCTCATTTCTCTGATTTAGCTCCCTCTTAATTCTACCTGTTCCCAAATCTAAAAAAATTCCTTGCTGGCAAAAGTTCTACCTCGCATGAAGATGCAGTGCCAGCTGTAAACGATTATTTTGAGGAGCTTCAGGAAAATTATTTTAATCACGGGATAGAATTGCTAGAAAAACGTTGGACTAAGTGTATTGAAGTTTCAGGAGAAAAATAAAATAATTTTAAAAATCTAGCTCTTGTTTTTCATTGTAAGGCTAAGAACATTTCGAAACTGTCCTCATATGTATATTCCAGTTCATTATTATCCGCGCGGGTTTCATTTTCATTTTATTTTATTTATAAAAGCCTATGGATTACATATGATCCTTACAGATTATTCGCTTAAATAAACATAAAAATATTAAATTAAACTATCTAGAAGTATTTTAAACTTCTCTTTAGAAAAACTGAACTCTAAAACTTCATTACCAGATAATTTATTAAAACTATCTTGAGCTCTTGTTAAAGCTGGGTTATTATACCCTTTTGAAAATTTCTAAATGGGCGCACTCTTATATCTGAGGGCCATACTGAAGGATTAAACAGATTATCATAAAATGGAGAGGAAATTCCTAATTTAAAATAATTTTTTTCACATCATTTAAATTAGTATCTTTTTTAATTAATTTATAGCACGCAATATTTTGCGCATTAACGTTAATAGCTTTAGCAACATAAGAAATGATTTGATCTTCTGTTACAGATGGTTTGAATGATGATAAATGTACCCATTTTTTCCGTACAATAACATACATCTAATTCTCTGCTATCACTCTGACCTACAACAAAGTTTACCTTTTTATTATTTTTATTGTTAATATTATTATAATTAGATCTATTTTTATTCGAAACATTAATCCATTCAGTTCCTTTTTGAACATCTTTATTGGTATGATGAATAGCATTCGATTTTGAAGGCCCATCGAATATCGATTACATAGACCTCTACCTCGAAGAGGCTATATTCCTTCGGCAGTCACATGAAAATTCAAAAATATTCCAAATCGCGTTACAGTCCTTCTTGATCGGCATTCTAGGGTAAGAGCTGCCTTGATCGCCATACTCTTGTTGACATTTATATCTATCGGCAGAATGCCGATCATCACTTGGTTCACTGAACTGACAGCATCTATGATATTCACATAACTAATTCGTGTTACTTTTCAAGAGAACTCTCCTAAATAGGGAAATAGATTTCGATAAAATTTGAATATGCGATATAGAAGACAAAATTAACGGACCCATATTTTTTTCTTTTCTGCTCAGTCTTACGATTAAGAACTAAACAAAGTACTTCACCTCCTTTGAAAGTGGGAGAGTGTCTGCTTACAGTTTAGGGAAATAAAACTCCTCCAGAGTTGTCATTGTAAACAAGACAGGTTCGGTTTTGCAGGATTGACATCCGGATCGATCTGTCGTGCCTTTCGATCTGTCGATCATTTTAAAGATATTTACCCTGCTCAACAACGCAACATCGTCAGCGTATGCAACTACCTTCGTTTCCTATCCCTCCAGTGATGCATAAATTAAATTGATTACAAGATTCTAAGGAAGAGAAGAAATGACTTTGGCTTGTGAAGTGCCTCTTCTCAACATTTTTATCCCTGGTAATTGCCCTCCTTTCCAGCGTGCTTCCCATACATAAGGTAATATGTAGATCAGTGACCATTTACCGTGAAATCGCCTCAATATCTTTTCGGTAAAAATTCTCGAACACAAAATATTTAGACTGCCTGTGATGTTAAGAAGTTAATCTTTAAATTTTTGCAATTTTTTCGTTTTTTTTTTTTTTGCAAACAACATTGTTTAAATGGAATGCACTTGTACATACAATTATCTGCAATCACTCCATATACTCATATACATTTTAACCTGTTTATCTACAGGTTTGCTTTGACAGCATATATGTCTACAGTGAAATCTCACAATAACGAATGATACTGAATGGATGTAATTAGAATTTTAGAATAAAATTACGTTTTGAAATTTGTCTCACGATTGGACGACAGTGGGCACTTATAACATTCAAGGTCAATCTAAATTTCTTCTAATTCTTGTGATGCTTTTCTTATACTACCAGAAAACAATAAAAAAGATCCAACTACTGCATAGAAAAATTAACTAAAAATAAATTTCTACTCAACTACCCAGTGTAGAAACGGTAATGACATATCATTATTTTTTGGACTACCAGTAATGACACTCACTTACCTTCTGCATTATTTTAAAACATATAATAATGAGTTACTGATAATGACTTATTTTTATCATTATTTCAAATAGAAAATAATTTTCTAGATTTTTTTGAAATTTTTTTTAAATCTATTTTTAGACTCACTATTTTTTAATCACTGGTAAGGATATATGTAACCACATATTTTTTGACTTTTTGTATGTTGGGGAGTAAGCTTACTTGTGTGCAGCAGGTCAATTATGTTTTTATCTATTAAATATTATATGTCGATATAGCTCAGATGGTAGAGCTATTGACTGGCAGTCTGTAGACCCAGGTTCGATTCCCGCACCAGCAAATTTTATTTAAAAATAAAAATACAATAAAAAATATTTTTTTTTATATAATTTTTTTTTTTGAAAATCTATTTTTAGACTCATTATTTTTGTCAGTACTGGTAAGCACATTGGTAACGATATATTTTTTGATTTTTCGTATGCTGGTGTGTAACCATAACTCATTATTTTTCGCGACATCGCCATATAAAGGTAATAAGAAATGTAATAATAAAAGTAACTAGTTACCATTACCAAGTATGTAGTTACATAACCACATATCTGGTAATGATTTTCTACACTGGGTAGTTCAAAATTGGGTAAATTTAGCTTTAGTATTGTATCTAAATCTTATTCGTTTGTCCATTTTCACAATGTTTCATTAGCTTTTGTGAGTTCAACTGACGGATTTGTTGTTGTTTTCCATACAAAATTTAATTTTTTATTTATTTATTTATTACATAGTTAACTTACAATTAAAATTATAAGATAACTTAAAAAGGGGAGGGACCATAGCATCGGAGGCCTTAGGTCCGATTGAATGCAAATTGTTAGTCGGTAATCGAAAATGTTAATATACTAATATTTTTTTAACTGCTAATTGTTCGCAGATTTATTTATTTAAGTGTTTAATATTAAAATTAATAATACAAAGCTTATGAGCAAAATTTTTAGTTTATAGTTAAGGAAAATTATGTATAATATATTATAGATTTTTATGTTTTGTTTTCTGGTAAAGAATTAATTTAATATTACTATTTCTTTAAATAATATTTACTTATTTTTTTTTTTTTATACTTGAAAGTATATTAATTTATATTTTAATTCTTTTTATTTCATAGATTGCTATATACTTAGATAAGTTACAATTATTTGTTAAATTTTAAATTTCATTCTATAATATGAAAGAATCGGTATTTGATCGTCTTCAGAGAGAAGACAATCTATTATCGATTTGCCCCGCCAAAGTCCGAATAGACTGCTAATATGAAGTTTATTTTCATTATAAACTACAATAGCCAAATTGGTACATCTTATCAAGATGCAAACATGGATTTGTCGATAGTGGGCGATATGTTTAATATTTAATTGGAGTCAAGAGCGATTTTCCAAAATATATGTATAATAATAAAAGTAAAAGTACGATACAAGTGTTAACAATAATTAAATAAAAATGTGTAATGTCAACTTATTTTTAATTATTCATATGAAAATAGTTTTATTTTGATCCGCTTTAATTTTACTGCGTTTAAATGTTAATGAAAAATTTGTTTTTAAGTTGTATAGTATCAAGCATTGTGTTTTTGGATAATCTTTTCCGTCTCTGGTTTTGTTTAAGGCATGATCCGTTAGAACTTTTGTACACATTATTTATGTTTTTTTTTCTAAATTTTATTTTAAATTCTCTTTTTCTTTATTTTAAATTCTCTTTCTTTCATTTTATAGTAGAAAAGAGAAGTATATTAATAGCGATATATTGTAGAAAACGATATTAATTCATTAGTATGTAAAAATAATAAATATATTCTATGGTTAAACAAATATATATATATGTGTGTAGATCTAGAAAAATGAAAATAAAGAGTGTATAATATGTAAATACAATAGTAATAAAGGCAGTTAAACAATATTAATTCAAGAGTATTTAAATATATAAGAGCATTAAAAGATTTTACAAAAGGATTATATACATATGTACATATAGGTATAGAAAAGAAGTGTAGTGGGATAAAGGCAGTTAAACAATATTAGTTCGAGAGTATTTAGATATATAAGAGCATTAGAAGACTTTACAAAAATTTATGTACATATATACTTATAGACATAGAATCAAATGGTATATATTTGTATGGTTGTAGTTATTATATTAAGAATTATGTTAAATGAATGTTACAAAAACAACAATTAAACATATATGTCGTTATAAAAGTGTAAATGTACAAAAACAATGTAACTATGCAATAATTACTCTGATGTAGACATTTCGTTATCAATTTTGGAACTAGTGGTTTTCCTTAATTTGGCTTTGACTTGGCTGCGAGTTCTTTTAGAGGTCTTGGTTGGTATAATAGTTGTAGTTGGTGTTTTTTTTGATAGCGTTTTATTGCAGTTTGTAACATTATTTTTAAAAGATGAAGAGAGATTGTTATTATTGTTTGTGTTTTCGGTAGGGAGAACGGTGGGGTGAGTATTGAGTTCTGTTGTAGTGATGTCAATTTTATTTTGAATTAGGTTTGCTTCTTCGGAGAAAATTTCAATATCGTCATAGGCTATACTGTCTCTAGGTAGGAATGGAAACTTTGTGTTTTGCGAATTTGTTTCTTCATATATTTTTATAGCAGAATTGGTGTCAACCTTTCTAATGGTTTTTATTTTCTGGATTTCTTTTTCTTTGATGAGAGATGGACAATTTTTGTCCAGTGAGCTGTGATTTGAGTCCGTCTGGCTGACTGATTTGCAGTTAATACACATTTTCTTATTTAGACATGTTTCGTTTTCATCTTCCTGGATGTGAGAAGACTGGCTACAATTTTCACAGAGCTTGTTCGATTTACAAAATTTAGTAGGGTGTCCAAACCTGAAGCAGCTAAAACACCTAAGGGGATATGGAATATATGTTCGCAGTAGCACTTCTTCATAACCGAGAGTAATTTTTTCTGGTAAATTTTTTAGGGCAAAAGTTAATATTATTAGACCTGTTTCGGTTTTGTCTTTTTGCAAAATTTTTTTGACGTGTGTCACGTTTTGGTTTTTTAGCTCCTCAAGAATTTCAGATTCTGGGATTTTTCTTAAGTCGTTACTGTATAATACACCCTTTATTGAATTTAGGGAATTGTGTTCTGTTACTGCTACACGTATGGTAGGAGTGAGTTCGGTTAGGGTGATTAGCTGAGCTGTTTGTTCTTTATTCTTTGTCTTTATTAATACAGAGCCATTGCGGAGTTTTTTGCACATTTCAACTTCTCCATTAGAAACACTATCAATAACTTTTTTTAAGAGGAAGGGCGAAACTTCTGACAGGGTATCTTCACTCTCTTTTCTCACCATTACCAAAAATTTAGACCCAGCGACATCATTTTTTAGTTGTCTTGTCTCACTGTCATTGATAAAAATAATATTTGTTTTTCCATTTGGATCAATCATTTTATATTTTTGTTTTTGTTTTTTTTTTTTTTAATAACAGAGTGAAATATAATATTAAGCTACACACAATAAGAAAACAACAATATACATATCTTACTGTTTAGAAAAATTTTTTTTTTGTTTTCTTTCCTTATGCTTTGTAGGATCTGTTTATAATTTATTTTTTTTTGTTGTTAAATAACCAATATCAGTACAGTTTACTGTTTAAGAATTTATTGTTTGTTTGTCTTTTCTATAGATTTTTAGAATTTGTTTTTTATTTCTTTTTTAATACATAATAAATGTCGAATATCTCTTCGCAGCTTTAAACATACGATGAGTATGTTGTTATTTTTTTTTTTTAATAATACTTCTTTTTATTGTAATTCGCTATTGCTTATTTTCTTTTTTTGAGCAATACTTCATAGACTCCGATTATACAACCGATCATTTGAGAGTTCCAATTGTGACTCAAAAATTTAATTTAATTATTTAATTTAATTATTCTCCTCCCACCCCGACTAACGTATTCCGTTATTGAGAAGTTTCACTGTATAGGAAAAAGTCAACAATAGTTTACTCTAGTATAAAATGTTTATTATTATATACATTTTTTTTTTTTTGTATTTTGCGTATACAAAATTTCTTCCTGTTGTAAAATGAGATCAACATCAGTTACAAGTAACTGTTACCATATAATTTTCTCTAAAGAAATAATATAAACTTTGTTATATAAACCTTGTGAATGTTTCACATATAAATTTTATAAGGTGTCGTCTGAATTTTATAGTGTAAATTTACAAATAAATAAATCTGAAAAAGTGCACAACTATTGTAATTATTTATTAGATCAAAATTATTAATTGTTAATAATATTTTCAAGGGAAGTTTGTAACTTCAGAGTAATCAAGTTTTTCTGTTAGGTTTTTAAACAAACATAGAAAACTTTTGCATAGTAGATATTTTTTTTTATAATTGTTATGCATTATTGCGTCTGTTTCTATTGTTTTTATACACACAACTTAAGTAGATAATAGAGAAAATATTAAGGGCCAGTTTTATATTGAGAACTAAGAACGAATTTTTTCTAAAATTTTGTTTAAGTAGTTAACACAAAAATCGTTCGACGAATTTTAAGTGTTTTCATCAATGAAAACTACTTTGAAAACTTAAGTTTTCGAAAAATTTTCCATAAAGAAACGGCGATAAAATCACTTTACAATAATTAAACAATTATTTTTTTGTATTTTACTTTATATCCCCTCAATTCATAAATGCTTTGTAAAGTTATAACAGGTTTACAAAATGTCATTTTCATACAAAATTTGTTCAATAAACCTCCTATAATTATAATTTTACAAAGCGTTTATGAATTTAGGAGTAAATATTTAAATGTGTTTGGGGTTTTAAATTGTTTGAAAACTCTAGAACCCAATTTACCAATTTTACAAGCAAAAACTAGTAGTTTTTAAAAACATTTAAAATTCTAAATTTGTATGGAATTTGATAGGGAAATACAAGTAGTTTTCAAAAACTACTTACCAGTTTTTGGTTAGGTGTATGTAAATGTATTTTAAATGTATTTATTTTCCTTAAAGGAATTAAATGTGCTAAAATCCCAAACGTATTTAACAAATTGTGAAAAATAAATCGATGTAGGTATGTATGTCCCTATCCAGATTTCATTCTTGCCTAAGGAAATCGTCAGGGGACGATGTTTTTAGAATTTCTGGAAATATTTGTTAAGTTAAATTACAAACTCAATGAGAATTTCTTGTTCTCGTCTAGGAGCGTTATTAAACATTTAAAATAACAAAGAAAAAACAAAAACAACAACAAAAAAATGTCCACAATTTGCTTTGTCATCTTTCGTTTTTGTCGTTACTTCATTCAACATTTTGGATTGTGTTTTCGTCAAAAAAAAAAAGTGATAGTAGAAAATATAAACCCTCTCCTAATATCAAAAAAATCGTACGTCAAGGTACAAAATTATTGTTGTTTCACATGTTATTTTTGTCTAACTAACTAACTAACTCACGCCCAACGCCGACGCACTGATTTAGATCGCACGCAAATGGTATTTTTAAAAAAGGGGGGAAAAAAAATAAAGTTTATAACAACTACAATAATGACTATATTTAGCCAAAACTAAAAGGGTTTATATTAAGTGTTATGTTAAAATTTTTATTCGGGTACGTGTATAAAAACACAAACTTTTGGCAGCGTTTTGGAACGAAAATCAGTTAACAAGTTTTCATACGCAGTCTAAGTGAAGTATTAGTTCTGACTATAAAAAAAAAACTTTGTATGTAGCACTGCAAAGGCTATTTGATGCGGCTGAATTTCAATTTTATTGTGCAACGTTACACAATCAGCCTAAGCCATGTCACCGACAGGTGACAGGTACATTCAGAAGAAAAGGATTTAGACATTTTGTGCCGTAAAATATGCCAAAAGTTCGTTGGCCTCTGTGACCACTATTAATATCTTATCTATTAGAAAGCTATTTTTAATTTTTTTTTAATATTTTCATAACACTCAATGTTAACACTCAATTTCTTTACAATGTTTATAATGGACTTGTTCACCTACTAATGTTTGTAATTTTTCGATAACATAAGTAACATAATCTTTTGTTATTTTATTTATTTAATAGTATTTACAAAACTTAACCCTTTCGACCCCAAAGTTGCCTACAAGCAACTTCGTAGTTAGAGATTAATCAGAACTGGGTCGACAACGACAACGAGAGTTGCTTTTTCATATATTTTGTATGGGAAGCAAAATGTCGCCATGTCATCCGGCGATTTGTCGTCGGAATAGAATCTATTCAATTTTCGTGACGACACACTAATACACACTTAAAATATTTGTCAAATTGTTGCCATATTTTTAACTAATTAAAGATTGCCATTAGACCAGAGTTGTTAGAAATTCGTATTAGAGCTGCAAAAATTCGTACTTTGTTTACAAAAAATTTATTTTTTTGATAAAAGAAATATAATTGAAATTTAAAATACATAATTTACGGCAAAAAAGCAAAATTAAATACAATAAAATATAAAACAACAAGAATTAGTGAAAGACCAATCTAATTGGTAAAGAATTGTGGTGAAACAAATACAAACATATTCTTGTTTTGCTTTCCTTTTTTTCTAAACGTCAACAAATGTCGACGGTCGATTGTCGCTGAATTTAATTTAATCGTGACGAATTTTGCTTTCGTCGTTTGACAATCGACCCAGTTGTGATTAACCTCTTATGTGCTTATAACTACCGTTGTATTTATTTTTTTTCTAACAAGTTTTTTTGCTCAGTAGCATTGCAGTTCTAGAATGCCTGTGTATAATTTCATATAGCACTAACCTTAGTAAAAAATGTATTTATTGCCATAACTTTTGCAAATGGAAACTATTTTGCTTGAAATTTTGCAAGAGCAGTTTTTAGAGGCGACCCCATATTATACTAAAAGTTGGACTTTGGGGACATCTTGGAAAGCTATGCTGCCATACAAAATTTTCGAAAAATCGCGATTTTAACGTATAGACCGCATAGATGAATACATTTTTTTTATTGAAATATTTTCCTTTTAATTGCTTCCTTGCTAAGTCATTACATTTATTTAGGTAGAAAGACGCTGAAATAGCAAAATACTATAAAAACCTATATAAAACGTGAAGTAGTGATTTAAATATCAAGATTAGCACATCGCATTTATATCATAAATATAGCCACAGGTCCTGTGCTTACATTTTAACACAAAAAAATTCATATTAATTGAACTTGAAAAATTTTTTATATAAAAAACTGAATGGACAACCGCTAAACTTTAAAGACATTTAGCGAAATATCTCTACCATTGATCGAAAAATAAAGTACGCCATTGTAATCGGCATGTCCGAAATATATGGAACTGATGATCGGATCTTCATTAATTTTTTGAGTGTCATACAGTGTAGGTAATCTTTACAGAATGACCATGTTTTTTCTGGGTAAATAAAAATTATTAAAAACAATTAAAATACATAGTTTTAAACCAGCTAGTGCCATCTGGTGTGAAAAATTGCACCAATTGTCAAAAAAAATCTTTAAATTGGCATTGAAATTAACTGTATTTTCTAATGACTAATTTCAATTGTAAATGTAATTTATAATTATTCTTATTTAAATATAAAATGCAAATAATATGATTTTTATTTTTAGAACATCTCCCATTTCAGTTACCCAGTATCATTATTTTTCTCCTTATAAAGTCTTACCTTTTCTTTACAACAACAATGATAAGATTACATTCAATGAATTAATTATACTTTTTGTTCTAAAGAGCTGTATTTGCCAGTTTTTCATTAATATTTTCGTTATCAGTAGAGTTTTTTTTTAAATTGCGTCATTATCAGTACATTCTTTTTGCAAAAGATAAAAAATATAGTGAGTGTATTAAAATTGTTTAATATATTATAAATTTAGTGTTATTTTAAACAAACAACACAATACATTGCAAAAAAAACACATAATTATTTAATTTATAAACATTTATAGTGAAAAAATAAAAAAAACATTATTTAAATAAAATGTCCTTAGAAAAATGAAGTGAAATATAAAAGGAAACAATTTAACCGAGTATTAACTTAAATTTAATAAATAAAAAAAGAATCAACTAAAATACCAAAGATTTTCGTTATAATTATTTTTAAAACAAAATGTTTGATTTGCCTCCAAAATGTCCAGCACTGGCTAATAAATTGACGGGCATATTTGGTTGGCGTCATACATATAAAGTTTCGGCTAAACATGAGGGCATACAACATGCCTATTTACAAAAATCCTATTCATTAACATTACCCACAAAACGGCCGCCATCACCATATAGTTATATAAAGGTAAATTAAAATCTAAATAAAGCAGAAGAACTTTTTTATGCTAAAATTATTATTTTTTTTTTTTTTTGGTGTTTGTCATATTCAACAATTGTTTTTTGTTCAAATTTAAAAGCAATAACCATATTTCCGGCTAAATAGAGGAATATAATATAATATAATATAAATATAATATATTTTTAAAAACAAAACCTGTCGTCCATATTCTGTATTTATATTTTCGGTGCAAGTGAAAATTTCATAAAATTCCAATTCCAAATAAATCGAAAATTTTTTACAACACTATAAATTTGTGTGTGGTGATTTTATATTTTCACTTCGAAATTTACAACATGGCCGTATGAAGATATTATTATTTTCAATATTGACTTAGAAAACACTGTGCAACAAAATCAATTTTTTTCCAAAATAACAAGGTTCTGGCAACTGTTTTTGGCAGAGGGGAGCAACAAAAATATACATGCAACGGCGTTTTAAAAATTTACGTCTGGCCATATGTTTGTTTGGGGGGTTAAGGTTTTGCCCCTTTTCCAAATGTTTATTATGAATCGGCATAGGAAACCATGTAAATCTTCCATTTTAGGTATAGGATGTGTTCAGCGAACCTATGTAAAATAATACGAGGAACATTTTTGTGGTACGTTTTAACACACTAAATCTTCAATTAAAGGGACATTTTTGGTCCCATTTTAGAAAGGGACAAAAAGACCCGTAAGTTGAAGAGTTCGAGGGTTAAAATGTTCCGCAAGCATATTTGTCATAAAATTCTATGTACAAGTCTCTAAAGACATCAAAGTTGAAAATCTATTTTCAGTGCCAGAAATAAGTCAAAACTAAACTAATAAGTATGAAATTAACCCTTAAACACATTTTAAGTTTTGGCTTATTTCTAGCATTGAAGTTGAATTTTCGACTTTGATGTCTTCCGAGACTTATAGTAAAGTTTCATGACAAATATTTTTGCGCAACATTTTAACCCTCTAACTGTTCAACTTACGGGTCTTTTTGACCCTTTTTAAAAAGGGGCCAAAAAAGTCCCCTTAATTGAAGAGTTAGAGAATTAAAATGTTCCTCGTAGTGTTTTACATAATTTCGATGAACACATCCTATACCTAAAATGGAAGATTCACATGGTTTTCTACGCCGTTTGACAATAAACATTTGCAAAAGGGAATTAGCTTTGACTTATTTCTGGAATCGAAGTTAAATATTCAACTTTGATGTCTTCAGAGACTTATAGTAGAATTTAATGACAAAAATTTTTGCTTTAATTGAAGAGTTAGAGGGTTAAAATGTTCCTCGTAGTGTTTTACAGGAGTTATCTGCACACATCCTATAGCTAAAGTGGAAGATTCACATAGTTTCCTATGCCGATTCACAATAAACATTTCCAAAAGGGGGGAAATTTAGCCCCCCAAAAAACATAGGGCCAGACGTAAACTTTTAAAACACCGGTACACGTATATAGTTTTTTTTTTCTCCTCTGCCAGAATCAGCTATCAAAACCTTTTAATTTTTTTTTTTTTTTGGTGTTGTACAGTGAAATTTAACCTACATTATTATTGACGTGAATGAGTTAATTCTAAAAAATTTCAAATATTTGTTTAATTTTCTTTACAATTTATTGTTGGTTTTCATGGTTCGTTTAATCCTTTGTGATGCAATTTTGTTTTTCATATTTTTTTTTTAATATTTGATTTTATTTTTTGTATTGCCATTATTTGTTGTTATTTTTCTTCAATCTAGTTTTGTCCAAATTTGTGGTCTATTAATTTTTTTTTTTTATTTGAATTGTTAGCGGTTAACATTATAAATATATATTTCTGTATCTGTCTTGGCTATAAAATGCAACTCCCACTGTTTTGGCTTATTGAAAAAAATATATATAAATATTAGTTTATTTGGCGTTAACGTGAGTCATTTCGTTCTTTATTATTTATTATTTTTGTTTGTCTTCAAATTGCATTTTTTTTGTTATTCATTCACAAAAAAGGCGTGAAAACCTTTTTATGGTTATTTACTTTTTTTTTCAATTTTTATGTTAAATAAATAAACAGCTGTGTAACTTAATATAAATGTATATTTAGCCTTCTTTTTTTAATAATTTAAAATTAAATAACTTCATAATAAAAGATTATAAAATTTTTAAGTTCAAATTTATTTTTTTAATATATTTGATTAAAAGTTATAAAATTTCGATTTCTACTAACCCAATGTATGAGTAATATTACTTTTTTACCTTAATATTTATGTATATATTTTCTTGAAACATGGCTTGTATTCTTTGTTAAGATTTGACAAGCAAAATTAAGGGCTCTGAAAGAGCTCTTGGGAGCTAATTTTTTTTTTATTATGTTGCAGATCACCAAAATCAATAAAAAAATCAAGTAAAGAAATTAAAGTCAATAATTCCAACTATGTGATACCCCACACCAAGGCCAGCTAGCTAGCTCATTTTCCGTTCCCCCAATCCCGGGAATTTTGTGCGGGATTTCAAGGGATTTTTTGATTTATTCTTCAAACTGGTAAAAGGATTTGAATATTTTCTCTAATATCAAAAAAAAATACCAATTGAAATTGAAAAAAAACAACCTTAATTTGATTTCAAAGCTCTTCTTTTTAATTTAATGTTGTTTCTGCTTGATTTAAATTTTTTTCTTTGTGGAGATGCTAAGAAGCTGTAGATTCTGAGCATTGTTTAATTTTAAATTTTCTCTTAAACAATTTGAAACCCCCTTTAGTTCTTAGCAATATTTTTCTTTTGAAAAGTCCTTAGTTTTATAGAAACCGGTTATGGGTATTTGAAACTAAAATAATATGTTTATAATTGGTAAATTTCGATTCAAACCAATATTAGTTTGGGTATCACTGTCCAACACTAGACTTAAGTTAATTAATATTCCATTATTATAGCAAGACACAAGCCATACAATGACGACGTATGTATCTTTAAATTAACTTCCTTTAAAATTTAAAACCAAGTCACGTCTTTAATAAAAAAATATCAACACATTTAATAAATTGTTGTAATAAGCATAACTTTACTAAAATTCTACTATTTTTCAATTCTTTTATTTTCTTTTTTACAGGACCCGGATTCATGGGTGTCAGTACATCATTTACAAACACAATGTGGCATCTTAGATCCCGATGATTGTGTTCGAGATGTAGCCGATGATCGTGAATATATACATGCCAGTTTTGAAGATTCTGGACCGGATCCAGGTGTGCCCCAGGGAGGTGGTGACGGTGCTTCGGGTAGCTCTTCCGTAGGTACTGGATCGCCGGATATATTTCGCGATCCTACAAATACAGATGCACCAACAAATGGTGCTCATAATGATAATTCTACACCTCATATTGAGGTTACTAGTACGACAGCATGTCCTATGGTTGGTTTGGGTTTACAAGTACGTCGAAGTAGTGATCCAAATTTATTGGCTTCACTTAAAGCAGCAGAAAATGGTAATAAACGTTGGTCGGCGGCCGCACCACATTGTGCTGGTGATTCACCAGAACGTGTCCACACAGAAAAAAATGGGCATTTACCACCACAATGGGAAGAAGAAGATGATGGTCATCAACAGGCGCCACAAGTACCACAACATCAACAACCTTTCGCTCGATCGGGACGTTTATCAATGCAATTTTTAGGTGATGGCACTGGCTATAAATGGATGGATGCTGCTGAAAAATTACAACATCAACAGCAACATCAAATGCAGCAACAACAGCAAAGTGCCTCACAACAATTACCCACAAGAGATTATCAACAACAATTCTTCTCCAGTAAATCCCTACCCAGAGAAAGTACACGCAAAGAACCTTTAGGGCAAGCATATGAATCTATACGAGAAAAAGATGGAGAAATGCTATTACTCATTAATGAGTATGGCAGTCCTTTGGGTTTAACCGCTATACCCGATAATGAACATGGTGGTGGTTTATTAGTACAACATGTCGAACCTAATAGTCGCGCTGAGCGTGGACGTTTACGTAAAGGTGATCGTATTTTGGAAATAAACGGTACAAAACTTATTGGTCTAACGGAACTCAAAGTTCAAGAGTACTTACGCAAAGCTTTAGAATCTTCCGAATTAAGAGTGCGAGTTATTAGAGCAAATACTAAAGGAAGTAAAAATCGTCGTAGAGATTCCAAAGTAGCCGAAATGATAGAAGCTGAAGAAAAAATGGCTTCTAGTTTCGAAAGTAAAGTTGCTACGGTGTCGCCTACTAAAAAACCTAATACTGCTCCGGTGGGAGCTTCTTTACAAGTAGCCAACACCCGTAAATTGGGACGTAAAATTGAGATTATCCTAAAGAAGGGACCTAATGGTTTGGGTTTTTCGGTTACCACACGAGATAATCCGGCTGGTGGTCATTGTCCTATTTATATTAAAAATATTTTACCCCGTGGGGCAGCCATAGAAGATGGTCGTTTAAAGCCTGGAGATCGTCTATTGGAAGTTGATGGTGTACCTATGACGGGAAAAACGCAAACTGATGTTGTATCCATTTTAAGGGCTACCCAACCAGGAGCAACAGTACAACTGATTGTATCACGACAACAGGAATTAGCTGAACCAGAAGAAAGAGAAATTGTAAGTTGTATTTGCATTTTTAATTTACAAAATTTTTGATTTTTAAGTTCATAGAATTTTTAAATGTTCAATTTTAATTTCAAACTCATGCATTTAAATTTTATTTTCAACACAAAAACTAACTATTATTCAAAAATGTTCAATTAATAATTTTTTCAAGACAGTTTTTTTTTAATAAATGTCTATGACAAATGTTTATTTTATAGAATTTTTTTTTTGTAAGTATAGTAATTTTTTAATTAAATAATTGAACTAAAAAATTAATTAAAAATGTTACAGTTTCAAATAATATATTAACTGTTTTTTTAATGAAATTTTGATTTGAGTTTTAAATTTATAAATTTTTATATAAAGTATATGAAATCCATTTTTTGTCAATTAATTAAAAGTTTAATTGAGTGAGTTTTTAAATTAAATAGTAAATTAATATTATTAATTTTTAATACAAAAGAAAAAAAATTAAAAAAGTTACAAAATATTTTAATTGGTAAAATGTGATTCGTCGTGAAGTACTTCTTTCAACAGGGATTTTTGGAGAGATAACTCGTGAGTTGTTTCAAACTGTCATGGCATTTTGGTTCAGTAGTATTCAACATTTGATCCTGAAAAGACTTATACGAGACCGTATCCGATGGTCCCTCCAATTTTAATGAAATTTGAATATGTAATAGAGGAGAAAAATATAAAATATAAGTATTTAAGGATTAAAAATTTGGTATCAAAAACTAACCAGTTATTGTATGTCTGAAATTTACGACATGCATGAAATTTACGACATGCATGAAATTTACGACATGCATGAAATTTGCGAAATTTTGATTTCAATAAGCAAAATGATCGTATTTGGACTGAAGAGCATCTCGCAGAAGTTCAAGAGCTGCTATCACAACCAGACAAAACCACGTTTTTTTAGATAGGTGGAATCACCTGCCAATTTTGTAAAAGCCGCCTTGGCCATATGTAGTAGCCGCCTGGACCATATGATATCACACGTAAGTTGTCTTTTGAAACTACGTAAAGTTCAAGGCGTATATGGATAAGCCGGCTAAGCCGATAAAAAATAAAAATAAAATTCGCCAAATACAAAATACAACTCTTTAAACAATCGAGTACCAAAAAAAAGACAAATACTCGATACCCACTACTCATGTTTTTACCGGCACTATCCGGAACCCAAGCAGTTTCGATTCTATCTCTGGCTGAGAAGTTACTGATTTCCTGCTTGTAGCCGAGGATAGTGGCTGATCTACCGGAGTTCGAAGAGATTGCCTGGACAGTCGCCTGGTTATCCATAAAGATCTTTGTATTTGTCATAGGCGCTGTACCCTCGGAAGTGGCTGAATATTACTCTTTCTCAGCATTGATATCCACCATACTATGCCGTATAAGTCAAGATGGATCTGACTACGCTTGTGTAGAGACGACAGTGTGTTATCCTCGGGTTCAAACCCTATTTTAAATACATATTTTTTTAAATAAATGTAAAAAATTGTTCTTTTGTATAATAACTCTTCGATAAAATTGAGTTTTTTTCTTAAAGTAGCTCTCAATGAATCACTCTTTAGTACTGTACAAATTCCTTAATAACTGTAATGCAATTAATTTTTTACTAAATAAACTTTTATATTTTCCAGAACTTTGAAAATAAAGAAAATGAATTTGATTCCCCACCTAAGCCTCCAGCTCCAGTATTACCGTCATCAAATGTTCACATCAATCAACAGGATGTTAAAAACTCAAATAGTTCGCGCTCTCTCTTCGAACAACATCAACAACAACAAAATCATAATCTTAATGAATCTCAACATTTTATTGATGCTGGCAGTGAATCAGCGGCATCAAGCGTAAGTTTAAAATTCAAAACAACCCAAAAGAAAATCTCTTATATTCTTACTTATCCTAACAGGATAGCCTTCAAGCTGGTATTGCCTGGCGTTCCAGAGAAATGCTTACTTTGCACATACCCGTCCATGATACCGAAAAGGCGGGTCTTGGTGTTTGTGTTAAGGGTAAGACTAGCTCGAATGTCACCGGATCCTCAAATGGCAGTTCTAATGGTAGCATGAAAAATGATGGTGATTTAGGCATATTTGTAAAAAATGTCATTCATGGTGGTGCCGCCTCCAGAGATGGACGTTTACGCATGAATGATCAGTTAGTTAGTGTAAATGGTGCCTCATTACTTGGTCAAAGTAATGCTGAAGCTATGGATACTTTAAAACGTGCCATTGTCAATAATCCTGGTAAACATCCTGGTATGATAACATTACAAGTAGCCCGTAAAATAACACGTTCTGCCAGTTCCAGTGATATATTGGAACATACCAATGAAAGTTCAAATACCAGTGATAATAGTGGAGCTACCGTTATATATTTAAGTCCCGAAAAACGCAAAGATAAACGTAATAGTGGCAGTCATAATAATAATGATATGAATCGGTAAGTCTAAAGTACATACACTCAGAGGGTCAATTCTGTAACTTTTTAACGACAAAATTCGGTAGTTAATTTGATAAGTATTCATAGTAAACTGATAACTGAACTACCGAATTTTGTCGTTTAAAAGTTAGAGAATCCCACTACGAAGCGAGTTTTATAATCAGAACTAAGATCGATTTTTTCTTAAAGTTTTTACTTAAGAAATATTTAAGTAAAACGTCGGTCTTAGTTCTGACCCTAAAACTAGCCCTCAAAATATGTTTGTAATTAACAAAAATACTTGTGAGTTACGGCCTTAAATAAAATCTGTTGAAAGTAACAATTTTTCAGTTAAAATTTAGTAAATTGTAATAAAACATTTTTTTTACATTTACATACTTTAAACTGGGAAATTTGTTAATTTCAGCAGATTTTATTTCAGGTCGCGAATAAGAATTTCTGTTACATTACAAATACAGAGAAAATATATCATATTTAAGTCAATTATTATGTCATATTTGAATTATCGTCTAATTTTTGAAGACGATTTTTAAATAAAGTATGGATCTTATTAAGGGGTTTACTCTTTTTAGAAATCAACAAAAACGACAATATTTAAACAATTATAAAAAAATAAAGAAATGTTTTGTGGAGATTTGTTTTAAAGACAAAATCGTGTGCCATTATGCTGCCATTAAAAATCATCTGAAAATAAAAAAGAAAACATTTCTTTAATAATTAAGTCCCTGACATGGCCGGGGGTAAACTCAAAAAGTAAAAAACACCAAAAAAATCTTTGTTTTTCATTTTTCAAAAAAAAAACGGGAAGCAAAATTTTCAAAATGTCTATACGTCAAGGACTTAAATTTTAGTCCGCTATAAAACAAAAAAGACTGATCGAAAATCAGTCCATTCGATTTTAAATATGTTGTTTCAACAAATCGTCATAAACGTCATTAAAAGTTTTAAGTGAAGTTTTCCGCTAAAAAAACGAAAACAAAAAAATTCAATAAAATAAAAACATCTAAAGAGAGTAAACCCCTTAAAGTAAATATGAAACACTTTTCTATATAACTTTAGGTAAAAAGGGAAACACACTTCCTTTTACCTAATTTTCGAGTACGGGAACGCTTTTGGGTAAGTTTCGGTAAGTTTGGTAGCCACCCATACTTACCGAAACTTACCCAAGAGCGTACGCAAACACAAAACGTAAGGAAACACAATATGTGTATTAAAATTTTTTGTTCTAAAATACTTGAACCCTACACTCAAAAAAATAAGTTAGTAGAAAAATTAGTAATACGTCTTGTATATCAAGTTTACTAGTTTTCAGCAATTTTTTTGCTGAAATTCCGTTTTCAGCGAAAGTTTTAGTTATATTTTTTTAGCACTAAACTAATTTTGAACTAATGTTTTACGAATTTATTTTGCTACAAAAATTGTGCTGATAACCGCAATTATAGCGTGGACGACAACCAGATAGACAAGATGTAGATGTCGCAGCTTGTCTGGATGTAGTACAGACAACGGAAATGATAAAAAACAACTCTACACAATTTCTATATTTAAATTTTCAGCAAATAAATTAAATAAAGTAAAATTTCTCTACAAATTTTTTGAGTTTTTTTCAGTCTACTAATATTCAGCAAAAAGTTTAGTGATTTTAGCAAGGATTTTTTTGATTTGCAATCGACTAAGTGTTAGCAAAACTTTTGCTGAGATTACTATTTTTGTGGTAAAAATCAGCTCGCTGATTTTCAGTAAACACTTTTGCTGAAATTACCAACTTTTTTGCTGACTTTACTGACTTTTATTTTTGAGTGTACATATATAGAAATTAATTTAAATTTCGTAAAGTTCAAACTTGTTCCCATACATACAAATCTAAATTTTTACCCCCTAGACATGAGATTGTGCCACAAAAAAAAAACACATTTATTAATTTTGTCTCCTTTATCACATATCCGAATATCAAAATTCAAAGTTTTTTCTATTTAATTTAATGTTGTTTCTGTGTGAACGTATTATTTTGAATGTAACTCTTAAAGTATTAATATTTTATTCATTTTAACTATTCATAGTTGGAGCAACCCCGTTTTAGATAGACTAACCGGTGGCGCTTGCTCTGGTAATTCTGCACAAAAAATACGCTCAGCCGCAGCGACGACTGTAACAACAAACGCCGCGGAAATTAAGCATAGTGGTACTCATACTCTACGCAATGAGAGCTATTATATGGCCACTAATGATACTTGGTCACCCGCCTTACATCAAACACAACATGTCAACAATTCAGTGTTAATTGAACACGATCCTGAGCCAACATCACCGTAAGTTTTTTAAAGGGATATCTAAAGCGAAATCTGTACCGTGGAGAAATTGCAAGAGATATATGAAAAACCACATCCACATACATAAATATTTGGCTTAACCCTTTCAGACCCAAGCTGCTAGCAAACTTTTATTGATTTTATAACTTTAAGGTAAATTGGTATTAAAACTATTAAAATTTCCCAATCTCAATTCATAGTTTATGAAATATAATTTAGGTAGAAGTAAAATTGAATTTTTTTTATTTAAATAATCCTATTAGTATTGAAAATATTTGTAATTTTAAGAGAAAACATCACATCTCACAATCGTGTATGCTGGGTCTGAAAGGGTTAATTTATTTCCAGTAGAACAATTTAAAAGTATTTTTTGGCAGTTTTCTCTACACTATAGATAAGCTTTAAAAAATTTACGGAAACTAATCCTAATGTTGTTTTCTTAGAACTCTTCCTCATCGTCCCAATGAATCTGCAGCCTCTAGCATAATAAATGCTACTTCAAGCAGTAATCCTACCCCTGGAACTGCCCCACAAAATTTCGATGCCACCTACTCATCACAATTAAGTCTCGAAACAAACAATTCCAGTGTAGAACACTTTAGTCGTGATGCTTTAGGACGGCGTTCCATATCGGAAAAACATCATGCTGCCTTAGATGCTCGTGAAACGGGCACATATCAACGAAATAAAAAATTACGTGAAGAACGCGAACGTCGTATTGCTAATACAAAATCTGCCGTCTACGGCTCTATGGAATCAATATCAGCTAGGATTAATGAAGCAAACGCTAGAATACCCGGTTATAAACATGCCAAAACCAATTCGGGTATAGAACAGCAACAAATTCAGGCCGAAGCTAGAGATCAAGTAGGTGATTTAGGACCTGCATTGGGTTTGAAAAAATCCTCATCATTAGAGTCATTACAAACGATGGTACAAGAAATACAGATGTCAGAAGAACCCAGAGGAGGGCATACAGCGCTAAGAGCTCCTCGTGGCAGAGGAAGAGAGGAAAGTTTGAGAGCTGCTGTAGCTAGTGATCATGATGTTAAAAGTAAGTTTAACAAACACTTACTAATTTTAAATATTTGTCAATTATTATTGATTTGAGATTTCTTAAAAAAATATGGACTTTAAAATTCAATTAATTCTCAATCTTTTTTATTCGACCTCAAGGTCTAGGACTTTGAATATTTATTTCTATGAAGAATTCAATTAATTTTTTAGTTAAATTAACAAAAAAATTAATTAACACAAAATTTTGAATTTTAAAATTGGAAATATGCATAATTTAAATTAAATACAAATTGAAAAACGGATTTGAAATTTATTTATTTAAACAAAATTATTTGAAACACTTTTTAGTTTTCTTAGAAGCTTATATGCCCTGTGCTAATTAAATTCTAAACTAAATATAAATTGATAAAAAGCTTCAAAATTTCTTTGAAAATTTTTGAAATTTTCATATAAATTTGTAAGCTTGAATTTAGTTTAGATTTTATTAAGCGACTTTGCACCCCTTTTACTTTAAATTTAGTTTAGTCAGCTCACACCCACGCACACAGTAACGAATTTTCTTAATTTGGATAAGACAGGGTAACATTCTTAATTCGATTTAGTAACAAATATTCTTAATTCGATACACAAAGTTTCAAATTTAAAAAAAAATCTTAAGTTTTTAGAATCCATAACCAAAAAAAAAATTTTTTTTATCTCTGAATTTAAACTAAACTAACAGTGTTTAAAAATTAATCTAAAGAAATATGTTTTTAACTTTGATAAAAATTTATTACTTTCTTTTACAGAAGCTCGTCAAACTTGGCTTTTAGAAGATGGTGATGGCGCCGATGGTGGGTTTTCACATCGCAATGGTCCATTCCAAAGTTCGCTAAATGAAGGCAAACACAAGACTCGTTCTAAAAAGCCGGGTATTTTACGAGGCATTGGTTATATGTTTCGTTTTGGTAAAAATCGTAAAGATGGTGTAGTACCGGTTGAAATCCAAGCACCCATAACAAATAATGCTTCGAACGAAAGAACACCTGCCAATAATCAAATACCCGTTGCCGCTCTAGCAGCACTTGATCGTAATGCAAAATTAGCGCCGCCAGCTTATCAACCACCACCTCCATTACCACCGGCCAATCCGAATGGTTCAGGCGGTGGTATTAGTGCTACAGATAGTACAGCTAATGGTGGTATACATCAAAATGATATATTTAATCATCGTTATCAACATTATTCCAACTATGAGGAGCTTCATAATCATCATCAACAAATTAGGTGAGAGCGTGTTAATTTTACTTTATTTTATACTGCAACATCTCTTTCATCCAAAAGCATATGGGATACCACCAAGACTCGAATATATCTACGCTTGCTTTTTTTAATTCCATAATACACTTGCCCCACCCTGTAATAGAAACAATCTATACCAAAAAACTCTTTTAAACTAAAGAATTAGGAAATTTTTAAAATTTTTCTATTTCTTCTCTTTTATTTTAATTTCTTCCATCAAAATTATTCCCGTCTTCTTACAAAAATAACAAAAAATAAATATTAAATTTGTAAAAAAAACCTACCAATTTTTGTAATATCATAGCGATGAAAACTGCTCAAATAATGATGTTTTATCGGAATCAACCTTAGAATGCATGCGTCAACAAGTACTTAGACAACGTCTTAAAGTCGAAGCTGAAAGGTAACTTTTATTTCTTTTTACCGAAAATCCTACTTTTTTAGTTTTTTTTTTTATACTGCTTATTTTATTAGATTTTTACGTAGTTTTTGAGATTATTTTGAAAATAATTGTAGTTTTCTTTCCGAATTAAGTAAACAGATTTTTGAACAATTTATAACTAGCTTGCATTTTATACATACATATATTTTTAAATTACTTTTGCTTTTATGAGATTTACTTTTTTTTCAAACACTTTTTCCAAAATTTTAATAAAAATGCTAAAGCTCGTATGATACTGATTTATGTTTGCAGGCAAATATATATACATATTATGTTTGTATTCCACAAACATAATATTGATAAAATAAAGTTGCAAATATATCTTTGTTTAGGTGCGAAAATATGACTCACATACAAACATTACAGTGTTTGTCTGGAAACATATATAGAATAACAAGAAAAAATAATTGGAAGCATAATTAATTGTTTTAAAATAATTTATTAAAATTCGATTAAATTTCTCACTCGAAGCATAAAGGCAATAACGCCATTGGGGGGAAAAACAAGGAACCCGTTATAAATTAAAAAAATGTATTCTTTTTTCGGCAAATAGAGCTGTATTTAAAGAGTTTAAACTTGAAATTTAGCAATTTGTTAAAAACAATATAATGTTAAAATTTTATACAATAAATTTCGCGGACTTCGAAATAAAACTTTTTGAAAAATAAGCGGTGAAAATCTGAACTGAATACGTGAAACTCAATATCTCTTAAACTAAATGACTTTGGTGCAATTTTTTTGTAAAATTATAATCCTCAGCTTATATTATCTGTAGTAATAAAAACAAAAAAAATTATTTAAAGTAATATTTAATGGAGAAATTGTTCATTACAATTAAATACATAATTTTGCAAAATAGGAGCTGAGCCCTTTTCTCAATTCAAGACTCAATAATATGTAATTTAATTAATTATTTTAAGTATTTATTAAAAACCGACTTATTTTAGTCGGTTTTCGGATTCGGTTTTGAGGCTTGAAAACCGCGGTTTCGGTTTCGATTAAAACCGAACAGCAAACTCTATTCCTATCCCAAAATCAAAGTGAGTCGTGTGTGACGTTTGCGTTATGGCTGTTTTTATCCGCCCGTACTACCAAAATACTCAAATCTGAAATTTTGAGAAATTTAAGTTTTGAGAACCATGATAAAATATACGAGCAATTTTTGACATGGAAATTTAATTTTTAGTCCTAAATAATTTTTTGCGAAGTTAAAAACAGAAATCTTGTATTACATTAAAGAATTTTTAAATCGTTTAAAATCGAGTCTCAAAACTTTTTGTGTAATGAATGGCCAGCGGAACATTAGTGGCCTGGGAGATTTGCTATAATTTGGCTATTTATCAATCTGCGATCATCTCTATTAACCGATTAATCGGATTCGTTCAAAAATTCACAATTGGCCAATCGGCTATAATTTAGCCGATTACCGATAATTAACGAAAACAGACCGAAACAGCCCACACAGCAACAATTTTCAATTACGAAACGCTTTTATTTAGGCTGGAACCCAAAAGCGTTCCCGCACTCAAAAGCGTATATGTACTGCCTAATAAAAATAATGGGCTTAGGCCGAGTTATAGTTAAAAATGTTGATTGCATTCGAATTCTAAAAAGCTTAAATCATTTTAATATTTATATTTATCCCAACTCATGTTTAAATTTGCTGAATACATAAGGTCCATTCGATTACTTTTCTCAGACAAGTTCAGTAAGAATTTCTCGGTACAAACTTACAGAGAGTAAGACAAGATTTACGCTCAAAATAAAATTTTCCCAAACATGTACGCGAACAGAAAATTTGCAACAATTTGCAAGTTTGTAGACACAGCTGATTACAACACCAAATATACAAATACATTTTAGCTGGTCGCTGTGGAAGAAGATAATTTTAGATGTTAAATCTTTAGCAGAAACTTTTTAGAAGGTTTTCTTATATTTCCCATAATTTATTTTGAAAGTTTCATTGCTTTGTACAAATTATCCAGTAATCGAATGGACCTATACTTATACTATATTGAATAGAAAACTTATTTCAGCAGTTTTTATTTTAGATCAAAAATATTAAATGCTTGTCTTCCTTTGCTGCATGTCTTTGCCTCATAACATAAATCTTGCTTTTTTAATCCTTTTTCTTTAAATAGCATTTGTAGAATTGTACCAGTATATTTATATTCTTAAACTTTTTTTTCTCTATTTTCATGAAATTAATCTTTTATGCTTGCTTATTAATCATAACATCATATTTCGTCTGGGCTTTTTATATATATAATATAATATTTAAAAACAAAAATATAAAACAGTCGTCGTCATCAACTTTATCATTCTCAACGTAGTGCGCGCTCACAGGATATAAATATGCAGCAATATCATCCCAATCTAAGCAATCACAACAATAACAACAACAGCAATAATACAAGTTTACGTTCAAATTCAATAGTTTACGATTATGAATTAGCACAACATAATTTAAGTCAGGGAGGATCATCATTAAATGGTAGTTTTCAACAACGCAGTGGCAGTATTAAACATAATGGTCATACAGGTATAACAGTAAACGCTGGTCCACAACAACAGCATCATCATCTTCATCACCCACAACACCAACAACAGCATACATCCTCCTCATCATCAGCTCAAGCCCAAGCTCATTGGAAATCGGCTGCTATGAATGGTTTTACGCCAGCCTCTTTGAATAGTAGTGCCCGTAGTCGTGGTCCATTTGTTACCCATGTTACTTTAGGTCCTTCTTCGAATTCGAATAATATTGCTGCCGGGCAGCAACAGCAGCCTACTTATCAAACGGTTCACAAACATCAACAACAACAACAACAACAATCACAATATTCTGGTGCCGTAGCTGGTCCGCAACATACCGCTTCAAAAGTGTGACTATAGGCTAACGTTCTTCGCCATTGTCTTGGCGAAGACGTTGTTGTTCGTGGTTTAAGCAGTAATAGAAAAACAACTTCTGCTACTACTTCCAAAGGTGGTAAAACTATTCCAGATGATGATGAGGAAGATATTGTAGAAATTTTTTATTTTGCCACCGAATGTTAAGAAAACAACCTTTATTTTTTTAACTTAATCCAAAATGTATTAATTAGTAATATGTCTGTTTCCGTACTTTATCGCGGTTACCCAAAGTAGCCCAGAGGCGTTCCCGTACTCAAAATTCCGCGTAAATTGTAGTTGTTTCGGCCGTTTTGGGAACGGGAACGCACATAATATGTATTTGAATGATAAGTTTTGTATCAATTTCCACATAACTTTAGTTCTAGATTTGTTTGTGTATAAATTGTTAAATTTTTGTTCTTTTTCTTTGACTTTTTTTAAAACAAGTGCAAATTTTTTTTGAAAATTTTTGTTTTTTTATTTTTAAAAGTAAAAACAAAAAGGATTGTATAAATTGATTTATTTAAGAAAATATCTTACTTAAATTCTGACTGGAGACTGTTATTTGTTTAAAAAACAAATTATATAAAAAAGTGGGTAAATAAATAAATTGTTAAATCAAATTGAATTAAATTTAATTTGACGTTAATAGAACTACAATACGCGAAATTATATTAAAGGCAACACATTTTTCTCTAATATTTTCACGAATGATTGATACCATAGACAACTGCATTTACCGCTGTAATTCAGTAGATACAAAAAACTCAAACGAATTTCAGAAATTATCATTTGTTTGCAGGACTTATCAATTATGTTTCAGATATAACTAATTGTATTTCCAAATACTAAAATGATTTTCAGAGATTATCATTTATTTTTCAGAAGTTGTCAATTTGAATTCAGATATAATCAATTTATTTTTAGAATAGTCATATTATTTTCAGAAATTTATTTCAGATACAATTGGAAAGTTTTGTATACTTTTTCCCTGCAAACATTTGGAAGATATCTTCCAAGAAAATAATAAAGCGATATCTTCTATTTTTCATTTGAATGAAAATAATCTAGTAGTATTTTGAAATTGTCTTCCTTTTATCATTTGTAAGATATTTTGGAGATATTTGGAAAAAACAATTACAAAATTGTGTTTTTTGTCATAATTTTTTATGATAATATTGCGGCAATATCACCTTTTTATCATCTGGAAGATAAACACAATTCGTTTCAAATTTTTGAAAATGTTGGAAAAAATTATACAAAATTTGTACAAAAAACAATTATAAGAAATATGGGAAACAAATTCGTTGAAAAATGAGGATTAGTGCGCGGAAAAACCGGGTATAATGGCAACAAGATAATTTATGTTTTTGTCAATGGATTATGTATGCAGATGTTCTTTTTTAGAGTTAAATTTAATAATGAAAAATATAAATCGTTTAGTTTGTTTCGAGGAGTTAATTTAGCGATGTCACCTTTTTATCTTCCAGGTGATAAATTAGCGATTTCGGCGATTTATCATTCAGAAGTATCGCTTTCGTATTGCTTGGGAGTATCGCTATAGAGAGGACATTTACTCCCGAAAGGGGGATCTTCCGCAATAAGAATATGATTATTGCCGCAATAAAGTGTATTGAATTTTTACAGCTGTAGTAAATGTAGTAATTAACCGAACGAGCTTAGGATTTAAGAAATAATGGGTGCATTCCGTAGATACAATTTAATAGTCAACAGTTCCGCAACAGTTGTACAACTATCTGCTGAACGACCTGATCACTAACCGCTTAGATAGCGCTGTCATATTTTGGTAGCGTAAAAAATGTTTGCTACTTTTGATGAATTTGTGATGCATTTGTTGTTGTTCAGTTACAATAAAAATTGTTTTGTAAGAATGACAAATAAAAACATACAAATATAATTCGAAAACAAAAATTTTAAAAAATAAAAGGAAACTATAGAAAAAGTGTATTTAAAAACAAAACAAAGAAAACATCGTTCAGCAGAGCAAGTAATCACAAAGCGCTTCAAGTCATCGGTATCAGTTTAAGGTTTCTCTGCCTAATGCTACCAATGATTTGTATTCAAGAAATTGTCAATTGTATTTCAGACTCAAAACAATTTCTTTAAAAAGCCTTTATTGTTATTTCTGAAAATAATTGCGTTGAAAATATTATCATTTGTATTTCTAATATTATCAATTGCGTTGAGTCTGAAATACACACTGTGTTCGTTTACTCGAATTTCATACTACTTTTACTACAATTAGAAAGTTTCTGTTTTCTTTTTGTAATGCACAAGTAAGTAAACGAACAAGCTTAATTAATAATTTCTTGAATACAAATCATAATATCGGAAATACATTCGACCAATATTGATGATATACGTACATTTGAAAGTTTATAATAGAATAGAATAGAATAGAATATAATGTGACTAACGTGCCTATTCCTACGAAAAGTCTGTGACTCTTAGTTGTGACTGTATTTCCCTTGTGTTTGTTGTTCTAGTCACAATAAATTATAATCACAATAAATTATATTTATTAAAATTTTTGTTTGAAAACTTAAAAAGAAATAAGTCCTAGTATCGACACAATCATAACATTGACAAATAAAATTTTATTTTTTTCAATTTTATTGTTGTTTTGTATGGAAAGTTGTGACTTTTAGTCTTAAATATAGTCTTATGACAGTCATAAGTCTAAAAACAGTTTGATTTTATCTGAATTCAAAGTTATAAGTTCTGATAATAAATTATAGTTTCTAAAAATCATTTGAGTATTCGGAAAAACAATTGGTTATATCTAAATGTACTTGATAAGTTCTTAAAAACGTATGATACTTTCTGAAAATCATTCAAGTGTTCGGAAATATAATTGCAATTTCCATGGCTAAAAAAATTTTTTCAGATAATGATTATTTCTAAAATTCATTTGAGTTTCCGGAATTACGATTGATATTTGCTGAGTTACACCGGAAAAGGATGCAGACTTATTTAAGTTGATTTGTTGAATTCATTAAATATTATAAAATTTGAAAGGGATAAAAAATTTGGCAAAAACAAAATAAAAAAATAATAAGAATAAAAAATTTGGCTAAAAAAATAAAAAACTATTAATAAATACTAGGGGTTTTCATATAAACTCGTATTCTACTCGTAAACTATGGTATGTTTATGAGTTTAATGTCAAAATTCATACATAAAAAATATGGTTTGTATTTATACAAGGTTTACAAGGACTTTACGAGTTTATATGAATACCATTACTGTTTAAGTATTCTTAGGTATTCTTAATATTTTTTATCGCTTTCAAATTTGAAGATATTTAATAAATTAAACAAATCAACTTAAATAGGACACTTTCCTTAAGAAATTGCTTCTACTGCTTTGGCTGCTTATTAGGGTGACCACCTTTACTATTGCTTAGTTGACATTTTTTTATTTGTTCCTTTAATGGGAGTTTTATATTTCAAAAAGTGGATAATTGTCCCTAATTGATTGCAAATATTGTAATTTGGGCAACATATTTTAACCCTCAACAATTTGCTGTCTAACTTTTCACAAATTTTACTTACAATCGGATTCCTTTCCTTGTGTGAGCTAAGGCGGTAACATATTTTAATTTCCAATTCCAATCAGATTTTTCCCCCGACTGACCGACTGACCGTCGTATGTTATAGTTTTTAATTATATTTTTCAAAAATTACAGCATACACAGACAGCTTACCGATGACATACATATATCAAAAAAGTTTTGTCTTTTGTTTACCTAGTATCTACAAATGCAATAAAATGAGCAATGAAATACGCAAAGTAAAAACCAAAGCTTGAAAAAGATAATTATTTTTTGAATAATTTGAAGCCACTACTTTACATTAGAGTGATTTGCAGAGTGGGATAGACTCTTCCATATAAATTGTTTGGTACATTTTTGAATACTGTATAACACCATTATTCTGACAATTTATTTTACTTATTTTCTAACCGCCATATTGATCAAATCGGCTGATTCCCATCTGGGTAATCTAAGTTTAAATAGGGCAGAAAAATAAGTTGCTATTAACTGAATTTGGAACTTTCGCAGTGTATTTTGATTGTGAATTATTTTTGTTATCTTTTCAATACTTTTTTACTCTTGACTATGAATTTCTTAATAATATTTGACTATTAAAGAAAAACTATTTAAATTATAGGGTGGTTGCGAACTGGCTAAATAAAATCTAAACTAAATTTTAAACCCTTTTGTGAATTAGTATTTAGTTTAGAATTTATTTAGCCACAACTCCCACAGGACCTTAAGTTTTTTTACATTAAAATGTTTGAATTAATAAATTTTGTATTCATACAAAGAATTTAAATTGAAGAATATTAAATTTGATAAGCTTACTTAAAACAAATACTAATTAAAATTATTAATTACAATTGAAACAATATTAATCAAATATATATTTCACACACAAAGTAAATAACTATAGAATTAAAGAATTACCCACTTTTTTGAAAAAATTCACTACAAAACGCCAAGAATTCTATCCATTAAGTTGAATTCTCAAACGAAATCTACATGTATTTGAATATTAATTAAATCGTCTTAAAAAAAGTATTTGACATATTTTTATAAATTTATGTAAAATTTTAATATAAAAAAATAAAATTTATATAAAAACTTAAAATTATGTAACTAAAATATAACTGAAATTTAGTTTTTATTTACAACAAAATGTTTTGAAAACATACACATTTTTTGCTTAACTAAAATATCTCAAACTATTAAAAAAAAAAACTAACACAGATTAAATTTTTTTGTTTTATGTATTAACACTTTCAAACTGTGATTATAAATTTCGAAACAGTTGGCAAACAAAATAATACAAAAACGAAAATTAAAATGAAGGCAATTGCTACATTCCAAATTAGTTTTAATTTTGTAATACTTAGGACCAGTTTTATAGTTAGAACTTGGAACGAATTTGTTCTAAAATTTTACTTAGGTCAGAAATTTTCAAATAAAATTTCCAAGTTAAGAAATATTTAGGACAAAATACATTCTTAGTTCCGGCTATTAAGCCCACCCTTAATAACCATTTAAATTTACAATTACAAGTATTTTGTAATACAAGAAGTATATTCATTAATAAACTATAAACGAAATGAATTAATAATAAATAATACATATATTATTACCTAAAAAGTTAAAAATTTCTTTTATTTATAACTATTCTATTTTTAAATTAATAATTATTTGTTTTATAAGAAAAACAAAAAACAGCAGCAATATTTACTGCTATTACATATTTCTGTGTTTAAAAATTTTTATAAAATTTATATGAATTTTTCCGTATTTGTAATTTTTGTGTTTGTTTTTGTTTATTTTTTGTTTTTAACATTTTTTTTTTCTTTGTTTAATTTTTGTATTTTTTCTATGTAAATAACATTTTTCCCCATTTTTGCTATAAAAATTTCAATATTTAATCTTGAAGTGTAAGTAATTTGTTTTTAATTTGTCCAATATTTAGAATTACCTACTTATTCATATGTTTATGGTTTTTTAATTAACATTTAATAATTTAATTGTAAAATTTTATGTTTAGTATTTTTATAAGTATGTATTTCCCAGTATCTATGAATTTGATTAAACAATATTTTTCAATATAAATAAAAGAAAATAAAATAAAATACAAAATAATATAAAAAAAAATATATATATAAAAAAATTTATTAAAAAAAAAAAAAATGTTGATTGTTTTATTGATTGTTTATTACATGTTTTAATTATATATAACATTTAATGCCGTGATTATTATTTATTATTAGAGTTGTGTATTAAATACGTTCTGAAAACAATATTTTTGCATTTAATTATAGAATGTTGTTTTTAAATTTTTTCTCTTCGAGTTACTATCAGGGTTGATAGGCAATACCGCTTAATCCTTTGGCGAGTGGCGTACATTATAATGTACGTCGATTTCATCAACTCGTCACTGATTTGAATTTTAACCAACGCGCTATTCATTTACTGTTATTGGGTCGTTATTTTGTTCTTATTGAAATTTTAAGCAGGCTGTGAAATTTCAAATAACATGAGATCAGTAGAGTACGTTTTGTCCTGTGATCATCAACGCTGCTAAGAATGTGTTAAAAGTTAAAAGGCTAAAGTTTAGTCTAAAAAATTGTGTGATGAATAAAATTCAAAAACTCTAAAGATTTTATGTAGAGTTCAGTAATAGAAAAAATATAAAATTTTAAAAAAATTTAACCCGCTCGGTATCGGCAGCACGTTAATGTTTGAACTTTGATTCCAAATATCTCCGCTAGGGGCGCTGCAAAGCCATAGAAGTAATAAAAAATATTTTTTGGGCACAGATCTACATTTCCACGAAGTTTGATCGGAAAATTCCCAGCCATTAAAATTCCTGTGTCAAAGCGTTAAATATTGTTATCGATTTAAACTGACCACCGTTATCCTTAAAATACTATTACCGCAATAACCGAAATACCAATAACCTTAAAATACAGTTAATGAAATAACTGGAATACTGTTATCCTTAAAATACCGATACCAAAATAAATGAAACGTCGATATCCACAAAACACAGTTATCGAAATAAATGTAATACTCTGTAACCAAAATAACTGATATACCATTAACCATAAAATACCGATACCGAAAGAAGTGAAATAGAGTTACCCTTAAAATACCGTTGCCGAAATAATCGAAACAACGTTTCCTTTACCCATAACCGCATCGTTTCGGTTACCAACCATGGTTACAATATCATGGAACAAGCTGTTGTGTGATATGACCTGCTGTACCACTAAATCATTGGTGGCACAATGATTTATTTAGTGGTACCGCTACAATTAACATGTAGGGCTTTACGATTACCTTAACGAAGTGGTTTTTGTATTCAAATAAAAATATGTCTAGAGTTACCAAAATAACGTGTTGACCTAGCGGCAGGCAGGCTTGCCATTTTAGCACTTTAGGTGCTAGATCTAGCACTTCTTTTTTCACCTAAAATTTATAAAAAAAAAGTGCTAGTTTAGCACTTTTTTAAAATATTTATATTGTTAAGCAATTTTCTTTTAATAATTCAATATCTATATTAAAAATGTGTTGAATCCAATAAGCGTTTTAGGGAAGAAGGATTTATAAATATAAAGCTTCTTTGAATAGTGCTAAGGAAAATAAGAGAAGTCGGCTAAAGTTTGCATTATATTATTTTCAAGTGTTTCAATTTGAAAACCAAAATCTAATTGTTAATGGAAATTTAAAGGACCTTAAAACAAAAAAAAGTAAAAAAAATAACACTTTTTTAAAATAAACGAGTAAAAAGGTTAAAGTCGGGCATGCCGACTATACAATACCCTACACCAGTCTGCTTAAAAGCCAACTAATGTTTGGATCCGAAATTCGAATTGGTTAAAATGGGACTTGTGTCAAAATTTTCTATAATGTGAGTCAGCGCACCAAATTTCATTAAAATATTTTAATATTTGCGACCTGCAGTTTGTAACCAAACCAATTTTGGGGGGACCCTTATATGGGCACTAGTTCTAAACATGGACCGATGTTCACCAAAATCAATAGGCTTCGTCCTTGGGCCAACATAGGTCTATGTACCAAATTTCATCAAAATATCTTAATATTTGCGACCTGCAGCGTATAAACAATATAATTTTGGTGGGACCCTTATATGGGCACTAGGTCTAAACATGGACCGATGTTCACCAAAATCAATAGGCTGCGTTATTGGGCCAACATAGGTCTGTGTACCAAATTTCATCAAAATATCTTAATATTTGCGACCTGCAGCGTATAAACAGTATAATTTTGGTGGGACCCTTATATGGGCACTAGGTCTAAACATGGACCGATGTTCACCAAAATCAATAGGCTGCGTTATTGGGCCAATATAGGTCTATGTACAAAATTTCATCAAAATATCTTAATATTTGCGATCTGCAGCATATAAACAGTATAATTTTGGTAGGACCCTTATATGGGCACTAGGTCTAAACATGGACCGATATTCACCAAAATCAAACTTGTTCGTCCTTGGGCTAAATTTCATCAAAATATCTTAATATTTGAGACCTGTAGAGTGCGCACAAGATTGCATGGACAGACAGACAGACGGACGGACAGACGGACATCGTTAAATCGAAGGTGGGTCTACGACCAATATTTTTTGGTGTTACAAACATCAGCACAAACTTATAATACCCTGACCACATAGTGGTGTAGGGTATAAAAATTTAGAGAAAGAGAGATTTGTTCAACCTAAATTTCAATTTGGCAACTGGACAACTTTAAAATAAATCCAAATTTCATAAATTTCTAGTATGTTTTCACGCAATAAAAAAATTTGTAATGGGTACTAAAAATTTTAGTGCTATTACATATCTACTGATTATTAATACAATGAAATTAGTAGAAAACAAAAATTTAGTAAAATTGTTGTAGACTGTAATTTAAAAATTATTTCCTTAAATTAGCAACAAATTTTGCTAAATATTAGTATCACTCGAAGAGAACCTCCATCATATCTATAAAAGATTTCATAAATGTGATGAAAAACTAAATAGTTGTTATTCTTATGTAAAACTTAACGAAAAAGACAGTTTTTTTAATGCAAACTGATAACATGTTTCTTTATATTTATGAAATGATAGTTTCCCATGTATTTGTGACAATAATTGTCAATGTCGATTGTATCATAAAAGTTAAACATTTGTTTAATTTTAAATATGTAAGTAGAAGTTTTAGTTATTATAAATTAGTATAATTTAAATTAGTAGAATATTTTGATACCTTTACCAACACGGTTTTCAAATATTTGTAAAATGAGAATAGCAAAAATGTTTACTAGCAATTAGTATAAAAATATTCAAGCGAAATTGGAAACCGTTTACAAATTGCTCTACTAATATTTTTTTCTGAGTGTAATTATGAATGTCAATTGTTTCGTAAAAGATGAGCATTTATTAAATTTTAAGCCCTCAATTCATAAATGCTTTGTAAAGTTATAGCAGGTTTACAAAACGTCATTTTCATACAAAATTTGTTCAATAAACCTCCTATAATTTTACAAAGTGTTTATGAATTTAGGGGTAAATGTGTAAGTAGAAGTTTTACTGTGGGCTTAAAGCCCAAAACAGATTGATACTCGCAGTGTTGGCACTGTTTTACCGCAGTGCAACGTTTTGTCCATAAAGCATATTTTTGTATTTTCTTTATTTCTCACTGCCGAGATGTTAGAAAATTTTCTAAATAAACAAGAGCTTTCTTAAATGAATATCGGTAAATCAGTGGTCCCATTTGAATTGTATTGCTGTCAATATCAATTCAATAAAAGGCAATCCAGACCTCATATTTGTGAATATTTGGGAAACATGGTAGGTAGCACTGGAAAATTTATTTTAAAGATTTCCTTCAACCATCAGAGTTACAGTGCTGGAAAATATAATAGGAACACTTAAAGTTTTTTCTAATTTTATTCTCGTTGCCTTTATTTTTCGAGACTAAACTCGACCCGAAAGGCGAGGAGATGGTCCAACAAATTGTACAGAATTTGAACGTAGCGTCTTTTTTTATTTTGTCACTTGTTTTAAGTGGGAGTGGCTTTTAATGAAAAATTAGCAATATCGACCTTTTATCAAATTACATATGTACACTAATAGCAAAAAGTCCGTAAAAAATTTAGTTGAAACTAGTAAAATTTGGTAAAAAATGATGCTGCAGAAAAAACTGCTAAATTAGCATATTATTTTTGCTATATATTAGTAATATAGGAACAGCAAAAATAAAACTGTTAAATGTACAGAATTTTAGTTATATTTGAGCTAAATTTTTGTAAACGGAGAATAGCAAATTAACATGCTTAAATCAGCAAAAAACTTTGCTAAATAATTAGTAGCCTAAAAAATCACCAAAAAATTTTAAATTTTCGAAGTTTTTTTCGATTTTTTTTTTTAAATGCAAATAAAAATCGAGCCTTTTGAAAACAGCAGTTTACAATTTTTTAGCAAATAATTCTGCTGATTTTAGCAGAATAGACTGCTATTTGCATTCAACTAAATAAAGCTTAAAAATAACAAAACCTTTGCTATTTTTATGCTATAAATATTTAGCAAAATTTTCTGCAGATTTTACAGTACAATTTGCTATTTTCAATTAACTAAAGGTTAGCCTAAATATAACTAAAATTCTGTAAATTTAACAGTTTTAATTTTGCTGTTCTTATTGGTATTTAGTAAAAAAAATCTGGTAATTTTAGCAGTTTTTTCTGCAGCATCATTTTTAACTAATTTTTAGTAACTTTTTCTGCTATTTTTACAGATTTATTTCTATGAGTGTATGTAGTGCAATTTAGATCTTTACAAATTGTATATTGTTGGAAATCCTATAAAATTTTCTCAAATCCTGCATGAATTCTACCCACAAATGGTCTCCAGATTTACCATGGCAGTGCCTTAGACATGAACAAATTTTTCTTTTTCTTTAAAATAAAGTTACCAACACTGAAATTCTAGAAAATTTAATGTACCAGACTGTTATTTTGAAAAAGTGCCATTTCAGCTTAATTGTGATTGTGTCCTTCTTATAATAACAAATTGTTTACTTTCACAAGTTAAACAAAGATTTGAGCCCTTTAAAGTTCGAGTGAAAAAGTATTTTATTGTAAAATATTCAATTTTATTAACTTTGCTAAGTCATTTCTTAATAATTTTCTGGACTTAAGAGCGATGCGATTTTCGTTTCTATTTTTTCTTTTAAATTGGTTTTTCGTTTAAATTAAAGTGAATTAGGTATAAAATTGGGGATTCTAAGCTTTCAAAATGGGAAGGAGCTAAAGTTTTCGGACAACACTGCTCCCCACTAAACATAGCGGTATTGCCAGAAAAAACAAAACAGCAGTCAGAGCTATATGTTGCATTAAAAACCTGTATTGCCGTAATTCACTAACTTGCGAGACCCCTGGTCAGTGTTGCCATAACGGCGATTTTCTCGTTAGATCTAGCGATTTTATTTCGCCCCTAGCGGGAAAAATTGTCCTGTAGCTATTAGCCAAAAATCTAGCGATTTTTTATCAGCCGTAATATAATTTTTAAAACTCAGTTTTATGTTGAAAAATATTATAAAATTCGCACATTGATATTCCTATATTATAAAACACAACTTCTTAAACGATTTTAGTAAAAAAAAAACTTTATAAAAATACACATTTCGGTAAAATATGGGTATGCACTTTTTCACCGTACAACGCTCTCTATTAAGTATTTTCAATAATAATATTTATTCAATGAAGATCAGGATTCATTATTTGAAGCTTCATCGTAAAACTGTTCATTATTTAAAAGTTGATTACACTTCTTATTAACATATTAAAGAAATTTTTGAGTAAAAACTGCTTTAAGTACCATTTTTCAACAATCTAGCTATAAAATCGCTAAATATTTACACTGTTTATAATCTAGTGATTTTCTAGCGATTTTTGGCTCTGATCTAGTGATTTATTTTGAAAATTTGTTGGCAACACTGCCCCTGGTCGCCATATAAAAATAAGTTTTCAACGTCAGACGTCCATTTTTTATTTTTCAAACAAGACCATGTTAAAATTTCGAAATGTTCGTTTGCGTCTTTCACAAAACTGTTTCTGAATCACCTATAAGTTTGTTCGTATATGAAACGTACATGGACTCTGTCAACATGGTACAAGAAAATCATTTTGTATCATATGTGATACATTGGACAGAGAAACTGTTAAAATACAAGTATTCTACATTTTTTGTAAGTTTATGTTAAATATGATAACCTGGCAACTCTGGAACACGCTACTCAAAGTTATGGAATAGTGTAAAATAACGATGGGCACGTGAGTGAATTTCGAATTTATAATCACGCACGACTCAAGCATGAACATTTTTTTATAATCATGCTCATGCGCAACTCACATGGGTAATTTATATTTCACTAACACTACGTAGTATTTACGACCCCGAAATACTCTCGGCGTTTAAAATGTTATTTTATTTCGATTTTCTATAGAAATCTGAATGTTTTCATTGAAAATAATGGTTAGAATCGAAAGTTTTGACGAAAACAAAAATGTTTCGTTAAAAAAATTATCTAAATAATGCAAACTCACAACTAAAAATTATACTAAGGCCTGATTACTGAATGTGCAGTTAAAATTTAGCTGACAGTTAAAACCCAAGTTAGCAGCTAACTGAACATTCAGTAATCCAGCCTTAAGCACGAATCGAGCACGATTTTTTTCTTATCACACGCTCACGCACGAATAACGTGACTAATATAAATTTCACTCATCTCTAGTATGAAGTTATGAAAACAGTTTCTTTCATTAGTGGTATTCATATAAACTCGTATCCTACTCGTAAACGGTGTAAACCTGGTATGTTTATGAGCTTAATGTCAAACTCGATACATAAAAAATATCGTTTGTATTTATACAATGTTTAAATTGTTTGTTTTTTAAATTTTGAAAATTTTATTTAAACTATTTTTTAAAATTGTGAAAATCGTTATTATTTATAAAGAAGCAACAAGCGGGTAAATAAAATTTCCTTGGTAACCTAAAATTAGTTTATCCATCGACATACGAAACTACTAAACAACTTGAAAGTGATTTTGTTGGTTCAATAAATGCCAGAAGTTAAAGACAACAACGATATAACAATGGCTCGTATGAATAAAAAATAGATATTACTAATAGGGGGAAATATTGGGTTTTTTAAGCAATTAATTCACAATTTGAGTCTACTTACGAGTAGACTAAAAATTTTATTTTTCGATTTTCGTTTATATTTCATGCCGTCCCACAAGTCTATGGATAAATTTGGTGTTAAAAGTCATTCCTAAGCCCAAAGTAATTACTTCGAAGTAATTGCTAAGTTTTATTCATATGACCCAATATTACGTTGGTATATTGCATGGCGGTACAAGAGGTGTGGTTGAACTATGTATTAATATTAGCTTCAACGTATTAAAAACTTTAAAAAAAACGTCATATTTATTAAGATTAAGAAAAGAATAAAAAAAGAAAGTAATTAAAAAGTTTTTAGCAAAATATAAACAGAAGGACAACGCAATGGCTCAAGAAACTGGCGGAGGCAAAAGGTTAAATACTTCATATTCCAATATGTATGGGAGGTAAGTTGGATTAAAAAGAAAAAAATAAAGAAAATCTCATTGCTTAACAATTCACTTTAGAGTCAGCAATAATATGGCTCATGAACGCATGAAAGTTTATTTCTGTACTGATTTCGATAAATCAGTGTTGGTAAATAATTTCGAGAAACGTGGGTGGAGTCAAGTTGGTGGTGATGATGATTGGAATTTCTATTGGGCTGGTGTACAAACATGTCGTAATATATTCAGTGTCGACAGTGGTTATCGTATGAATGATAATCAAATGATTAATCATTTTCCGAATCACTATGAATTGTCGCGTAAGGATTTATTGGTGAAAAACATCAAAAGATATCGTAAAGATTTGGAAAGGGATGGCAATGCTTTAGCTGAAAAATCCGATACTAATTGGACAAATGGTGGTGTTACAAGATATTTATATTTAGATTTTGTACCCGTTACTTTTGTTTTACCGGCAGGTAAGTGTCGAAAAGATACTCTCGAGAAATTTTTACCTTATTCCGCAATTTTTTACTTTGTGCTTCGTTTGAAAAATTAAGATGCAATTATCGTGATTTCATGGTTTATTTTAATTTTTGCAATATTAATCGAAATTATACAAGTTCTATTACTATTAAGTCATTTCTAGTTTACGGGAAGACATGCAAAGAAGAGAATTTCTGAGAAAGAAACTTAAATTTTTTTTTTTTAATATTTCAATATTCTTCTATTTTTTTAGATTACAACATGTTTGTTGAAGAATATCGTAAAAATCCTCAAAGTACTTGGATAATGAAACCTTGCGGCAAATCTCAGGGTGCTGGTATATTTCTTATTAACAAACTGTCGAAATTGAAAAAGTGGTCACGTGAGGCTAAAGGTGCCTTTCATCCACAAATAGCCAAAGAAAGTTATGTAATATCACGTTATATCGATAATCCTCTGTTAATTGGCGGCAAAAAATTCGATTTGCGTTTATATGTCTTGGTAACATCATTTCGTCCTCTCAAGGCATATCTTTTTAAACTGGGATTTTGTCGATTTTGCACAGTAAAATACGATACCAGCTGTACGGAATTGGATAATATGTATGTTCATTTAACGAATGTTAGCGTACAAAAGCATGGGGTAAGTGAACAAGTTTAGAGTCAAACATTTTGAAAAATTTTGCACCCCTCTAAAAATAAGCACAAACATATTTTATGATGATTTCTAAAATATTTCGGTTCTAGTGATAACCACTGCTGAGCCAAACCATTCTGAAAAAATCAGCAAAAATGGTATTGTTATAAATAGCAGCAAAAGTTACTAAAAATTAGTTAAAAATGATGCTCATACTAATAAAATAAGACCAGCAAAATTAAAACTGTTAAATTTACAGAAATTAAGTTATATTTAAGCCAACTTTTAGTAATTTAAAATAACAAATTGTACTGTAAAATCTGCAGAAAATTTTGCTAAATATTAGTAGACTAAAAATAGCAAAAATAAACTGTTATATCTACAAAATTTTTGCTACGTGGTCACGGTATAATAAGTTTGTGCTGATGTTTGGTTTAAAAAATATTGGACCTAGACCCACCTTATAAAGGGTGAACACACCAAAATTGCGACACTTTGGAAAGCTTATAACTTACTCAAAAAAATTTATATATTTTGAAATTCAAATGCACTGAGGAGGCCATCATGACCTAAATTTCATGTATAAGAAATTTCATTCGAATTTGGCTTTCAGTTTCGTGAAAAATGACCACCGAATTAGAAACGAGGCAAATTATTTTGCACGAATATATAAAAATTCGGTTCTCATTGCGCTTAAAATTGCGAAAAATGAAAAAGTTCACCACTCGGCAGTTTCCAGGGTTTTACATCGCTACAGAGAAGGTCTGACAATTGCTAGAAAGCCTGGTAGCGGAAGTGAGCATGACCAAAGTGATACAAACAGTGCCCGGAAGGTCCTCAGGGCATTTTCTCAAGATCCGAAGAATTCGTCACGTTCTGTTGCAAAATCTGTACGTAAATCGTAGTCTTTCGTACAAAACGTAAAGCGGCAAGCTTCACTGAGAAGTTTTAAAGTTTCTATTAGTGTACGATTTAAAAATTTGTAAGGACATATTTTGTAAAATTTATTATCAAATTTTAAAGAGATTTTTTATTTCTTGTACACTCAAAAAAAAAGTCAGTAAAGTCAGCAAAAAATGTTGCTATGTCAGCAAATTTTTAGTCAGGAGCGTGCTTGCAAAAAAGTTGGTAATTTCAGCAAAAGGTTTGCTGAAAATCAGCGAGCTGATTTTTACAAAAAAAATAGTAATCGCAGCAAAAGTTTTGCTAACACTTATTCGATTGCAAATGAAAAAATCCTTGCTATATATAAAATATATTTGTACACTCATAAAAAAAAAGTCCGTACAAATAGGTCAAAATTGTGCTGGCGAAAATACATGTACTATTTCCTGTTATTTTAGCAGAATTTTGACTTTTTTTAAGGAAAATAACAGAAAAATTTGTTCAATTTAATCAGAACACGTTTAACAGACTTTTGTACTAACTTTTTTGTATGAGTGTACAATAGAGTATAAAATAAAAGCATACTTTTCCATATAAAGTACCCAAAACTTATATATTTTTTAAAAACAACTTTAAGAAAGATAAATAATACCAAAAAAGGAAACAGGAAAAAACTTTCAGCAATTCCTTTCCAACGATACCACGTTTACATATTTTTCCTTTGCATGAAATAGCATAAAAAGCACAAATTCGAAGAAGTCCGATGTTGAACGTAATTTTTGCATTTTTTGAGTGTTTAGTTTGTTTTTGTTCAGTAAAAATCTGTTGCATTAGTGCGGTTTTCTGTCTACCTTAACGATTTTATCGTAAACTATCGAATTTTGACATAAATTAGTTAAGAAGTCGTAGTACATAATCCGAACATTTCTTACGAGAAACTATCTCTAAATTTGCAAACTTTTCTATTTTCACAAAAATCTCAAAATATGAGAATAGGAATAGGTCTTGAAGTTTAAAATTTTTTTCAGAAAATGTCTGTGAATCTTTCAGAATACTAAATTTAGAGTGAGCAAAAACCACCTGATTTTTGTACAAAACTAAATTACAAAAGCCAAGTCATTTACACTGGTTATTTAATTTTTCTTTGTCACATCACTTTTTTATTACACACTTTTCTTTATTTTTTTATTGTTAAATTAATATAAAAAAATTGTTAATACATTTAACAATTAATAACAACACACAATTTCAAACTATAACAGAAATATTCTTAAAAAATTAAAAAAATATTTTTTTGACACTTGCTTTACTTCTATATTCGTTGTAACAGGGTGTACCGAAAATTAATTATAAATAATACCGGGTGTATCAAAAATGCATATTTCAGATATTTTTGCTTGGTTTTTGGCAAAAACCAGGTAGAACCTGGTTTTCAGTTTGTATGAAAAACTAAATTAATGTTGTAGTTTTCGGCTCAAAACCTAAAAATTGCCAAAAAAAAAAAACTACTAGTTTTTGCCCAGTCTAAATACTCTATAAAAAAATTGCTCCAAATCCTACAATCCTAATAATCAGTGTGTCTTCGAGTGATACTAAATTTTAATAAAATTTTCAATTATAGTTTACAACAACTTTACTAAAATTTATTAGCAGTTTTTAAATTTCTGTACTAATTTCGTTTTACTACAAATCAGTATACATACGTTGCTTAAATTAGGAAAAATTTACAAGACTCAAAATAGTGAGAATTTCCAGTAATAATAGCAAAATTTTCAGTAGCCATTACAGAATTTTTTGGTGAGTATAAGCAGAACTTTCAAATTGTTGTGATGAATAATTTAAGAACTATTAAATGTATTTTAAAGTTGATAAAATATTTAGCAAAAGATGGCATGAAATATTTTTTATTCATAAAAAATTGCATTTTTGGAGGTTTTTTTAAAACGGTTTAGCCCGCGGGCGTTTATTGCAGGAACCAAAATATTTTGGGAATCATCATAAAATTTGTCTAGCTTAATTTTCAGATAGGTACATCAGACCCTTTTTTGAGGCACTATACTATATTTATATATGTAATATATCTGACTTGATATTTTTTAATCTGCTTAGGGCGAATACAATTCACTCCATGGTGGAAAATGGTCGGTACAAAACTTAGCTTTATATTTAGAAGGTACACGTGGCAAAGAAGTCACAGATCGTTTATTTGGTGCCATATCCTGGCTAATTGTACATTCTTTGAGGGCTGTAGCTCCCGTTATGGCTAGTGATAGACATTGTTTTGAATGCTATGGCTATGACATCATAATCGATAATAATCTTAAACCCTGGCTGGTAGAAGTTAATGCGTCTCCCTCTCTTACATCGACCACAGTCACTGATCGTATTTTAAAATATAAATTAATTGATAATATTTTATCAGTCGTTTTACCACCCGACGGTGTTCCAGAGTAAGTAAAAATTGACTTGATATATTTTTCGAATGAATTTTGAAAAAAGTAGCATATTTTCAGTGTTCGTTGGAATAAAATTCCTAGTGCTGATGCTTTAGGTAATTTTGAATTATTATTAGATGAAGAATTGGCTGCCCAAGAAGAAGCCCAAAATAGTCAACAAAATAAAAATTCTAAATCAACGGGTAATAGATGGAAATAGATGAAATAAAGCTGTGATGATCTTTGCTTTGTAGAATTTAATTTTAAGTGATTTACATTAATAGTAAAATTTGAAAACAAGTGCAATATTTAATAAATAGAGAAATTAAAAAAAAGTTCAAAAAAATTATTAAAAATTAGTTTGTTTTCAAAATAAAGTAAATACTATAATAAAATAGTTGGCACATTTAAAGTCTTTACGAAGAAAAAGGGTTTATTAGTTAATTTCAATATATTTAAAAAATAATCAGATTCCAAAGATTTCGTTTTAATTTGAAAAATTATCAGTAGCAATAATTAATTAAAATTTTCAGTCAAATTAACAGCAATATTCAAAATATTCAATATTCACTGAAACAAAAAGCTTATAGGCTTCAAACACTTTGCAATTCACAAAAGCTCTTTAACAGGTGTTTTTATTATCAATTAACGTACATATATGTATGATGGAAAGAAAACTTTGTGAGAAAATTTAAAGGAAAACTAAAAATCTATAAGAAAGGCTAAAAAACGATCAGTATATTTTCTCAAGCTGACGAGAAGAAACCGGTGAAAACAAACCAAAAGTTATGCATAAGGAAATTAAAAAACAAAATAAATTATTTATAATCTAAAGTGAACAATTATACATACATAATATATTTATTTACTTGCATATAAATAAATTAATATGGATTTATTATTCCTAAGTAAGCGGATATATTTGGGTGCCGAAGAAGGTTTTATAAATGGTGGCATAATAGTCAATAATGAGGGTGTAATTGAAAAACTATTACGTTCTGCGGGAGAAGTCAATACGTATTTGTACAATATAGAATCGGAAGCAGTAAGTTCTTTTGTATAAGTATTTTAAATGCTTGCAAGCAGAAAATGCAATATACTAACGATTCAATGTAATTGATAATTATCATTTGAATTTGTTTTGTTTTTTGAAACAGGTATATAATTTTGAAAATATGGTTTTAATGCCGGGTCTTATTGATGTTAATGTTCATATCAATGAACCGGGACGTAAAGATTGGGAAGGATTTTTAAATGCAACTAAAGCAGCTGCGGCTGGAGGATTTACTACAATAATAGATCGTCCTACGTAAGTATTTATAAAAAGGCACCTTAGAAAGAAAAAAGGTTCCCTTAAAACATTTCCTTCTTTTTTAAAACAATTTCAGTAATGCCATACCTCCAACCACTTCTTTAGACGGCTTAAAACTTAAATTATCTACAGCTCGTGGTAAAATTTATGTTGACGTTGGTTTTTGGGGTGGTATAGTTCCGGATAACTCTAATGATATCGCAGCCTTATTAGGTGGTGGAGTTATTGGCCTACAATGTTCTCTAGCAAATGCAGCCGAACCAGTTGGGAATGAATTTCCAGCAATTACTAAACAGCAATTGGATTCTATTCTTGATAAACTGAATAAAAATATTGTAATAGCTGTACATGCAGAAGAATCCCTTGCAATACCCATTAAACCCAATGAAGACGAACCAAAATGTTATGAATCATTTTTGAGAACAAGGCCTGCTGAAATGGAAGTAAATGCAGTGCAAACAATAGCTGATCTCGCAATAAAACATAAAAAGTATGTCCAAGAAGGGTAAAACAAATTAAACTAAATTACAGAGCAAAGCTTGTAAAGAATTAATTATAAAGCCCAATTTACCATAGAACCAAAAACTAGTACACTCAAAAAGTTTGTCTATAGAATCTACTGCAAATGACGGTTAAACCAAAGTTATTTGCATTTAAAATAACAAAAAATGTAGGTTTTTCTTTTAAAGAGAAAGCGATAGAGAAGAGATGAGAGTTTGTGAAAAATGAAGGGCTTCAAATATGGCAACACTGAAATTGCGCGAGATGTTTAATCTTAGAACATTTGTTGCGCGCCATCTGATAGTGCGTTGGCGAACTTTTTGTTATTATTATTTTTGACTGTTAAAAAATAACTAACAATTTCATAAAAATAGCTGACAAATTTTTCTTACACACATTTTAATATAACTGATACGATTTTAGTTAATTTTTTTCGATATTATAAAAATATAATTTAGTAAATAATACACATTTTTTTTTCTTTTGAATACAAAACAAATTTGTATTACTTCATCCAATTGTTACGTTTTTATGCATTGGAGATATAATAAAATTTTCTGATTTTTATTTGCAAACTAAAAATATATCAAATATAAAATACGTAAGAATTTTTGAAAACTAAACAAAATATTTTATTTTTAAAATAACTGTTTACTGCAAAAATACTGTTTTGGTAGCGGTTTATTATTTAATTAAAAATAACTTCTTCAAACAACTGTTATGAAATATAGTAATTTTCGTTAGTTGTTTTTTTTTTTAAATAACTGTAATACTAATGTCTTTATATTTTTAACAGAAAAACAACTGTAATAACAGTTATTCGAGCCGTGATTTTAAACCAATCCAGCTCGGAAGACGAGAGCTCTACTTACTATGCTAATCAGACATATAATCTTGATAGCTAAAAACGTAAATGAATTAAAAACGTAAATCAATTAAAACATAAATTAATTAAAACAACTGCCAGCACCGGCATTAAGTTTATTGGAACTAACTTGTCAACGTTGGGAAAACAAAAATATTGGGCTAAAAAACTTTTTTAAAAGAACTTTTTATTTATTTTTAAATGTTATTAACTGTAAAAAAAATGATTTACATTTATTTTAACTGTCAACAAACTAACCACAAATCCATAGAAACAAATGATATTTCCTTTATTCATTTTAACTGTGAACGATTTAACAACAGAATCCCTAAAAAAATAAAGATTTTTCTTTTATTTCGTTTTTTTTAACTATCAAAGAATTAACTACAAAATCCGTAAAAATAAATGATATTTAGTTTATTTCGATTCTCAATCTAAAAGGGTTTATTTTTTTAACAAAACATTTGAAATGAAAATATTAGGGGTTTTCATATAAACTCGTAAATTCCTTAAAGGTTAGGTTAGGTTATAAAAAAAGATCCCTTGTAAACCTTGTATAAATACAAACCATATTTTTTATGTATGGAGTTTGACATTAGACTCATAAAGGTTGACATCGTTTACGAGTAGAATACGAATTTATATGAAAACCCCTATTAAGTTCTTCTTAGATTACTAAAAACTTATTTACTTCTAGAAAACAATTTCATATACTGAATCTAAGTTCCAATCAAGTTTTACCAATCATAAAAGATGCTAAAAATAAAGGTGCTCAAATTACTGCCGAAACCTGTCCTCATTATCTCAGTTTAGCATCAGAAGATATTGAAGATTGTCATACGGAATTCAAAACTCAACCACCAATACGAACTAAAACAAATCAATCAGCTTTATGGGAAGCCTTAAAAACGGAATGTTTAGATATAATTGCGTCGGACCATTCACCAGCTACGCCAGGACCAAAATGTTTAACTTATGGCAAAATGAGAGGAAATTTTATTAATGCTTGGCCAGGCATTTCTTCATTGCAATTGGGTAATTTAGTAGGGATTTAGTACATACATAAAGTGAAAAATTTATTTCATTTCCAGGACTACCCATAGTTTGGACGAATTGTCAAAAATATGGTCTAGACATGCACGACATTCATAAGATAATGTGTGAAAAGCCGGCCTTAATTTGTGGTTTGGAAAAGTCAAAGGGAAAAATTGCTGAAGGTTATGATGCTGATTTTTGTGTTTGGGATCCAGATGAAGAATTTAAAGTTGATGCTGAAATGTTGTATTCATCAAACAAGGTGAATTTTGGATATTTTAAATTACGAGTTTAAAAATTGCTGATTTTAATGTTTTTTTTTTTTTTGTTAAGGCCTGCCCTTACATTAACCAACGTTTACGTGGTACTGTACATGCCACCATAGTACGTGGCTTACATGTCTATCAACAATATGAAGGATTCGGTCAACCATTAGGAAAGATAATATTACGTAAAAATATAAAGAAAATATTAAAATTTCAATAAAACATGACTTGTTTAAAAATAATTTAAACATTTGTTATAGTTTTCAGAATATGACAAAAAAAACACAGAAAACTTTAATAAAATAAAAATAAAACAGGATACCCACAGAAATACCCACCATAAACTCTAAAACCCTCTTCCAAAACAAACGTACGCTGGGACGATATTATTTGAAATTAAAAATTCAAAAAAAATAATTTTTAATCACATTGACGCAATTTTAGCCTATCCCTGTAATGGACACAAATCTGAGTTTGGTAAATTTAAAAAGTTTGTAAGTTTTTCTCTGAGATTTAGACTTTTTAAATTCGTACTAATCGAGTGATTACTGTAAAAATAAATGATTGTAGTTTAAGTTCACTATAAATTTTTCCAATTGTTTATTTTTGACGATGAAAATGCAACAAGTTGTTACGTGGTAAACAGTTTTTAAACGTAAATGTCTTATTCAGATTTATTTTTTTAACGACCACAATATGCCCTTGCTGGTTTTAAGAGAATATCCCCATAATGAAATGTTGCCAACTTAAGAGCAGCAACACATGCTGTGTGTGCGTCGTTTTGTTTGTGGTTATGTATATAGAGACTTATATCAAATGACATTTACATTCAGGTCATACACAGAAAAAATTTTTAACCTTAAATATCTAATTAAATATATTTATATTAAAAATAAAAATTGTTTCTAAACAAGTATTTAATTGAATCAATTAATATTTTAATTGACTTTTAAATATTTTTGCAAATATATGTTACACAATTATGTTTTATATATCTCCCATACTTTTTTTTCTTAAACTGTATGCATATATAGAAAATTTTTAGTATAAGAACCAAAACCTTTGCAGTTCACAAACAAAACAAACACATATGCAGTACTCCAAATATACATATAAACATGACATACACACACTTTTTTTACATATTCATATTATTTTTATTTTCAATTAATATTTTAATTGATATTATTACTACTTTAATCGAAATTTGTTTCAATTAATCATATACAATTTTTAGTAGTTAATAGTATCATTTGAGTGATAGCAGGCACTATCCACGGCTCTCATCTGAAAAACTGAACTGGTTTTAAGAGAGTTTCAATGTAAAATGACAAAAAACGTGAAAAAGTGGTATTTTTAATTAATTATTTTTATTGTTTTTAAGCAATTTTAATTAAATTGTAAAGTGCACTTGTGTTGTTTGATATGTTCTCTGCATTAGTTTTGCATAATTAGCACAAAGTTTTGCTTATTAATATTAAAAAATACGCGTTAAAAAAACACTAAAAACTCTTTCTCTTAAAACCAGTTTGCATATAAAATTAAAGAGACTTTTTAACAGCAGTTGGGGCTGGTGGTTTGTCTTTAGTCTATATAGTCGTTGGTGATAGGTGCAAAATCAATTAAAATTTTAATTGATATAATCAATTTCGTTGTTAAAATTCGTTTTTAGTCTTTTCTGTGTACTTAATTTGTAAACTTTATTAAATATGAAAATTACATAAATACATTCTAACTACGTATGATATTTAGCGAATTTTTAAAAATAAATGTGACAGTTACATTTACAGTTAATAAGGACACGATATGCACTCCAAATAATACATATGGAACAAAACACAAATTACTTTCGATTTTACAAATACATAATTTATGTGTGTGGAATTCTATCGGAAATAATTTTAATTGCATTTAGTTTCAGCCATTGTCGCGGAAAAAACTTTTACAAAAAGGAAAATTCGTACATCAGTATATTTGTTTGCCGAATGAATATCGCTGATTAAGTTTTTTAATTAAAATTCCTGTACCGTATGGTCTTTTTCGCGTTCCGCGATTATTTTGCAATTTTTTAAGTGCGGTTTTTTGAAATTTATAATCTAGGGACTATAATACCTAATTCATAGAACAAAGTTCGGCGCTTAATTAAAAAAAAAAATAAATAAATAAATAAAAAAATTGATTCCTAGTACTCTTTAATTGTCTGAAAATTCTATGAGTCATGTTTTTTAAAAAATTGAATCAGGGTAGGTGACACTTGTAGAACTTTTAATGTACTACTACGAGTACTCTTTATTAAATGATATGTACAAAGTTAAAAAAGCTGACAATTATTATGTGTTTAAATTAAGTATTTATTAAATTTTTGTAATACAACTCATAAATATGTTTTGGGATTATATTTTTTTACAAGTTCCTTAAGATCATTTTTCTGATTTCCCGACCGGGGTAGCATTTCCGAATATATATAGGATAAACTAAATCAATAAGTGTATGACATGTTTTAAATTATAGCAGAAAAACATAAAGAAATTAATGAATTACAAACTTACTTAAGATTTTCCCAATAGCTGTTGCATTTGAATTTGTTTTTCTGGACAGTTACTTTTGAAAAATCTTTATCTTTATAGGAATCTTTATAAAAAATTAATTGAGATTTTCGTATTCTAGACGCAAAACTTTGATATTATACCAGTTAACTTTTTCATGGGCATCATTTTTAACAATTTTGGCCCCATTGCTCTTGTAAGCTCTTAAGTTCATAAAATCTACCATGCTTTATTTAAATCGTGACCTTTATATGGTATGTTGGACATACCTATAGAAAAAATATTTGAATGTGTGTGAAAAAAAGTGGTTGTTGACAAAAGAAGAAGAAGAAGAGTAAGATATCTACGTAATCTATGCTAAAAAAGGATCGAATTATTTCATGAAAAGGGTCACAACTCAAAAAAAATGTGAACAATTTTATCATAAAATGAGTCACATTTCGAATTAAAATCATAAAATAAAACAAATTTTATCAACAAAACCGTATCAACTCAAAATACAACCAAATTTAAATAAAACAATTTGATTATTTTTAACTTGAATAAAGGCTCAAATAAAAATAATACCTTTTTTATGAAAATATACGATGCATTTCTATTTCAACTTTTGTGTTAACTCAAAATAATACCTTTTTGTTGATATAAAGTTAGTCACTACACTATCATGAAAATGGTTGATTTCTTGCAAAAAGTGAAATTTTAAAAATTTTGAGTTAATACCCTCTTGTAAATCAAGTGCGATATGGTTTTTTATTTTATTCTAAATTTTTCCATTTATTTGTTAATTCTTTTTTTTCCTTTTTTTTTTTTTTTGTTTGAATCTATTTTCTCTATTCATTTTATATTTTTTCCGACTAAAATCATTCAGCTGTTTCGATGACGGATAGAAAAATCTGATTTCAACAGAATGATCCGGCAAGTACGTTTACATTTACGCGTTAGTAACCATTTGTATACACTTCTTCTTGTGGTTTCAAAACAGCCGATACGTTACAGTTACGTTTACGGTTGGGTAACTCAGCCTAAAATATCAAAGGACCTCTTTATATGGGGTATGAGTGATATTCGATCAAGTTCATTACGTATACGACATACTGTACTAAAAGAGGAGTTTTTGGGGTATGAGAAGTGCTGCCAGATAGTTTTTGCGAAAAATACGTAAATTTTACGAAATCTTTTTAAAATAGCTGTGTTTGTGCGGCAGTAACGTTAAGAGTTAACACTAAACGTTGGCTAACGTCAAATTTATATGGGAATGACATAAGCCAACATTGATAGCTAGCCTTACAAACACAGCTAATATCGTCAAATCAATTTCAAAAAATCGGCAGTTTAGTTTTACTTACAAAGAAGGTATCCCAATGGATTCTCTCCGATCTTAATGCTGTAGAGGAGAAAAAAATAATGTAAACAATTTTTTTCAGCGGCATGTTTAAGGGTTAAAAACTGATGTAAAAAAATTACCTAATTTTTCGTTTTTTAATTTATTTGTTATAATTTCAAAAAAAATTGACATGTTGGGTATCCAATGCAAAGTTTTTTGGAGGCGCATCTACCAGTGTACAAAGTGTACAAAACATGTCCGAACATGCCCAACTTTTTTTTGTTATTCAATTATTATTTTTTTTTAACACATTTATATGGGGAATAGTTGTTAGTTTTAGTTAAAATTTAGATATAATAATTCCTATTTAATTCAATAGAGGGGCGTCTGAGCTTTTTTTGATATTCGGCATCATTCGGCTTCAAGACGATTTTTCCTATAGCACCCTTTCCACAAATATTTCAAAAAAGTGGCTACCTTGGGTCCAATACTTGGGTAATATATGTCAAAATTTTATTTAAATATTCTTGAGTACTTTAACGATGTGTACAAATAAATCTAAATTTAGTAAATTTCAAGCATTTTTTCATGGTTATTTTTTCATTCACTTTTTAATCCTTAAATTTCGGATAAATTTCGAGGGGTTTTCACTCAAAAGAACTCAAAAATCAATTAAAAGGTTTGCGTTTTTTGGAATCGAGAAAACTATTTTCAATAACTAAAAGTTAACTTAAATATAACTAAAATTCTGTAAATTTAACAGTTTTAATTTTGCTGTTCTTATTTTACTAGTATTTAGTAAAAAAATCTGCTAATTTTTGCAGTTCTTTCTGCAGCATCATTTTTAACTAATCTTTAGTAACTTTTTCTGCTATTTTTACAGATTTATTTCTATGAGTGTATCAGTAATTGTTCAATAACATTTTAAAAATAACTATTTTAATAAATCGCTCAAAATGTGCGGAACATTTTTTCTCCAAAATGACCTAAAAACGATATTTATTATCATATTGTTGTGCCATGTGATTTTTTCGCCTAAAACAAGTTATACCCCTAGTGGACAGGGATGGTTAGCGTGTGAATCAACCTTTAATAAATATTCAAATTTATTTTTATAAATCACCATATGGGCCGTACAATTAATTCAATAAATAAAATATGAAAAAGACATAATAAAGAACTTAATTAACCGGTGGTTTCTAGAAGACGTTAATCGTGAGACGAATGCGTGATCATAAATGTATTTTGTTTTTGAGTTGCATGTATCTTGTTATTTTTTTTTAGTTCGACTGACTCAAAAAGTCAGCTAGAAACAACACATCGGAATTATTATAACATATTTATATCACTCACTATTTGTTCTTCTTTTAATCAAGGTTGGTTACCGTTATCGTTATAATACCGTTATCGCTAAAATACCGTTTCAAATTGAATACCGTTACCGTTATCGATACCTCTAAAAAAATTTCTAAATACCGTTATCGTTACCGTTACCGTTATTTTTATGGGTAGTTACCGGTATTTATTATTTTATATAAAAATTACAATTTTTTTATTTTATAATCTTGAGTGTTTTTTTTACAAAAAATTTATAGATAATAATTTTACTTATTAAAACTACCAGTATTGAATTTATAGCTTAAAATCTGTATTTCAAGTACTTAAAAATAAAAATATACCATGTTTTTACTTGTTTTTATATGTTTTTAACATAATTTTTAATACCGGTACGTACCGGTATTGCTGTTTCGATAACGGTATACCGTTACCGAAACAGTCTTAAATACCGTTACCTTTACCGTTACCTAAACAAACGAAATCTGATACCGTTACCGTTACCCTTACCGTTATTCGTTTCGGTAACCAACCTTGCTTTTAATTACAAAAAGAAAAGCTTTCACTCTCATTATGACACTAAAAGCTTTTTGTACATATTAATACTAAAGCCATATGTTAAATAGCAGGTGCTACGAAATGAAGATAAAAACAAAACGTAATGAAACGAAAGTCAAATATACAAGAGAACAGAGTGCGCTTAATACCAAAATATAAAAATAAAACTAAAAATATAAATAAAAAATAAAATAAAATGGAAAACAAAATTCCATAAAGTGGTTCACCTAACAAGTAGCAGAGTAAGATTAAAGGTGAGATAGTAGTTAGTGACCGAGTAAAATCAAGAACAACAAAAGTTTAACGATTACGTTTGCCTTATAATTTACTCATACAAGCAAACAATAGTGCGATGAGTATGTTTAAATATATTTTATACGTAATAAGCTTAAAACTACGAAATAGAAGAAATGTATTTTAACAGAGTATTAAAATAGTTGATTCCTTAGTTTGATTTTTTATTTAAAAAATTTTAATTTAAAAACATTTTTTTTTAAATTTTGAATGATTTTAGTTTTGTATTTTATGATTTTTTTTTAATTCTTATTAAATGAGTTAGAAAAAAATTAATGAATTGCAAAATGTGAAGTGAACGAAGTTTCTCTGGTCTCAATAATGTTTCCGAAGTTTAGAAATATGTTTTATTGCTTTTTCACTTTGATTGAAAAAAAATTTGAATTTCTTTGTCATGGAAATCTTTTGCATCTTTGGAAAAAAATTTAAAGGATCAGGTCAAGAAAACTTATCAATATTTTGCTTTAAAACATATTGTCGATTAGCGAAAAATAAAAGGTCACCTAACTGGAATCTTTAACTCCGAAAGCGAAGGCTGACTACTAGACCGTACCAAAAAAACACAAGTTCGCCGTACACCGTCGAATCTAAATTAGTTTTGCAGGAGGTTTCGATTTTTTCGCCTTTTTAAATTTTTTGTTATACTCCATGTAAAAAAATGAGTTTCACGTGAAAATTGTGTAGACTTTGTTTCCACGCAAATTTAATATACAAGACTATTATTTTTCTTGTGAAAGTGACATTTTGTGTTTATTGCAAGGTTGGCAACCGATACCGTTATAATACCGTTATCCGTTTCAAATGCTATTTTTGCATATATAGACCAAATATAACAGATAAACATAATCAATTATAAGTTAAGAATCCTCTTTTTAATAATTTCACTTAAAACAGTTTTTGTTAGAGAGCACATTTAAGGTTTTAACACATATTTCGCATAAAATTAATATGATTTCGATGAACAATTTCGTAACGTTTTACTTTAGCTTCTTCAGGTTTTTTGCGTTTTCGTAAATTTTGAAATGTTAAAAAAAGACTTTTTGTGGTAAATTCTTGTTCCAACTGCTAAATTTTTATATAAGTTGCCATTTGAAGTTAAAAAGGAGAAGATCGCCGATCAAAATTTAAAATTTGAATTTTTTAGAAAAAATTACGTTTTGCTAATCTATAAGAAAATGATTGAATTTACCAACAAAAAGCGCTTTAAATGTAAATGTTTTTAAGTGAAATAGTTAACGACACTTTAGGAAATACATACCAAGCACTATTGAAAAGCTTTTATGAGTTGAAGCTGCTCTAAATATCAATTCCACTTTGGTTTTTGAAAGTGGAATGAAAACGATATTTTTTTCGTTTTTCGAAACTTTTAACGTTTTAAGTACCACTATTAAGCTTGTAGCATACTCGATACTTACCAGAACGTTACATTTTCAATACAAAATTATCCGTAGCACCCTAAACTGCAAATTCAGAAGGAAAAAAATTGTTTTCGATCACTTTAGGAAAAAAATTGCGGAAGTAAAATTGCGAAATCAAATCAATTCCGTAAAAAACCTGTGACATGCCTGATAAACTGGTTTCTTAAACTTTTAATTGAATTTACAGTTTCTTTTAGAGAATCCTTTTATTAATTTTATAAACTTATTTTTTTTTATTTTATTATATGATCTCAATACAAATATAAAATATTTGTAGTGAATCAACTTGTGTTCCGAAAATCAAAAACAAAAAAAAAAAACACTCTAATATAGGGCCTATATTCTTCAAAATAACCATTGGTACTTTTTTGTAACTTAAATGCCTTTATTCCCTTATTTTATTTAACGACGGTTATATATATATATCATGTTATACATCACTGGAAAGCTTATAAAAAAATAAATGATCTAATGTGGAAATAAGTATAACATTTTATATAAAAAAGACGGAGTATGTAAAAAACGCATGTTTTTTAAACTTTTTGTATGGGAGCATATTTCAAATTTATGAACTAAAAAAAGAGTATATCACAGGATTAATACATCCATCAAAATATGAAGTTTGATGTACATATTTCCTATGTTTAGCACAGAAAGAGGCCTAAATTCTTTAAAAATGTACCAAAAAAGGTGTTTCGGGGAAAATTTTGGCAAACCTGATGTAGTGCGAATATCGAAAAACGCAAAAACACGTTCCGCTTAAATTTAATAAGGAATAATATATATGAATTCAGCAGCCATAGCAATATAGTTCTCCATATAAAGTACCCAAAATTTTTGAAAATTTTAAAACAGCAAATTCGAAAGAGCAAAAAAGTACCAATAAAAGCTACCAGTGAAAAGCCCTCAAAAATTGCTTTCCAACAACACCACACTTGCACATGGTTCCTTTGGTCGAAATATCTTAAAAAGCAAAAAAACCTAAAAAGGACCCATTTTTGAACCCCTTTTTGGACCCTTAAAATTCCGAGGTGGCCGATAAGCTGAGACAGGTCGATCTTAGATTTTTTTTTTAATCACATATCCAAATTTCATCAAAATCGGAGTGTTTAGGCTGAAGTACTTCCGTTGTTAGAAATTTTTAATAACTTAAATACTTATCCAAAAATTTTAAATAAATATATAAAGGTCGAAAAACATCAAATATCTATATTAAATACTTATACTTTATAAAAATTTAATAAAATTGAGTTTTTTTTATAATTAAGAACGTTTTTTTTATATTTTTGTAAATTTTTTCAATAATACCGGTATATACCGGTATTAATGTTTCGGTATCGGTTATACCGATACCGAAATGATTAAAATACCGTTACCGATACCGATACCGAAACAAATAAAAAAAATCGATACCAATACCGATACCTATACCGTTATTCGTTTCGGTTGCCAACCTTGGTTTATTGTGATTATGTTTTTCTAATAAAATAATTTTTCATTTTTACGGTGGGTCTCATACTGCAGGTTTAACATTAACTTAACTATAAACAAAATTAAATGTCAAAAAATTTTCACAAAACAACAACAATTTTTTTGGGTTAACGATTAACTAAAGTTTAAACCTGAAGTATGAGACCCACCGTTAGAATTTCAATTAAATTTTGAGACCTTTTAAGTTCGAGTCAAATTTTTTCACGTGAAAAACAACTTACGGTTCTTTACGTATTATTTGTTGTTTTCAAATAATGAAAAAAATAACTAGTTATTAGAAACTCATTATTGTATATTTTAAAATAATGCTGATAGTATGTCGGTGTCATTACTGACAGTCCTTTATTTTTTTTTTTTAGTTTTCAATTTAAAATTTGTATAAAAAATGGCAACCGAATTCTAAAAAAAATATAAACCCTACTTTTGGATTCAGTATGATTATGGATTTAAATGAATTTATGAAACTTTATTATATCAAGGAGCATAGAATCTCAAGAGATTCCAGAATACCCAACCCTTGTTAATCACACTCTTGCTGGGTCTGGTGGAGATTTGAAGAAATTTAACAGTATTTAGTTGAGAGTCTTATTATCCCGGTTAAATATTAAAAAATATCAATCAATTGTTTAATAATTGTATAATGCTAATTAATTAAAATCTTTTCACAACAAAATTAAAGTGTAAAACATTGTTTAAAATGCAAAAAAAAAACTAAATTAAAACATGTTAACATTGCAAAAAATTGTATTAACATATTTCTTAAGGGCACGGACAGACCCAGTTGAAGCATGCGAGCGACATGCACATGCGTGGCTTCAGCAATTAATATAAGGGAGAAAATCATACGCCACCGTAGACAAAAAACGACAAAGACATTGCCTTGGGCACGGTGGCGTATGAATTCGCCCATAATATATTAATTGCTGAAGCCGCGCATGGATATGCATAGAGCCTGATTATATCAAAGAGTCCTTAAAATAAATTATTGTAATTCAAAAAGGAATTAACTCTTTGTTTATGTTTTGCTTAGTAAATAACAAACCAATTAATTTTGAGAAAGTAGCTACCTATGTATAGCAGTGAGAGAGGTAAAACTTAGGTAGTTTTTAATATTTTTTTTTATATTAAAAAGATAAACAAAAATACATACTAAATGAATGGAAAGAAATTTTCATTTCTTAACAAAGGTGTAGCGTGTTGTATTAATTATTAAAGAATAAAAAAGTTATTAACAAAAAGATATACAGATAATAATGTATTGTATACATATATAGTACATATATTATTGCAAAATATACTTTTTGACGTGGCGTATCAATACAAATTATAACTTAACATTTTAGTTTAAACACCAATAATAACTATTTAGTTGAGTAAGCAAAACTAATATGAGGTAGAAAACATTTAAAAACAAAAAAAAATTAATCTAAATTACTATAATTATGAAATCATTTTTGTAAAGGTACGTAATGTGGAAAAATTCGCACACTTTTGTGCTGTATTCATTTGAGAAGTGTAATATATAAAAGTTCGAAATATAGATTTGTTGTTATAATTTAATTCTTAGTGTTGTTATTATACGTATTGTGCTGTCTTTAACATCATCATCATAATCGTCGTTTGTGTCGTAGTAGTATATATATTCGTAGTCGTCGTTGTGGTGGTCATGTAGAATACAGCATAATATAAAAAAATATAAAATAGGGACGTAGTAAAAGTTTTTTTGGGAGATACTTAATATTTAACCGGTTTTTTCACGGGAAAAAAAAGCGTATAATTGTCGAAGTACTTAGGTAGAGTATAACTGCAAAAGCATTTTTTGTGAGTTAGTAAAGAAATACATGTAGATTTATCAACTTTTGTTTTTTACCTAATCAATTTTCCCGTACTTCAAAATATATTAAGTTACCTAAAAATATTCTTTTGTAAATTATCTGAGAAAATATTATATTTTATTTAAGGAATTGTGTAACTTATCAGAAAACATTTTAAAGTTTAAAGTTGTATTTTACCAACGACTATATAGACTAAAGACAAACCACCAGTCTCAACTGCTGTTAAAAAGTCTCTTTAATTTTATATGCAAACTGGTTTTAAGAGAAACAGATTTTAGTGTGTTTTTTAACGCGTATTTTTTAATATTAATAAGCAAAATTTAGTGCTAATTATACAAAACTAATGCAGAGAACATATCAAACAACACAAGTGCACTTTACAATTTAATTAAAATTGCTTAAAAACAATAAAAATAATTATTTAAAAATACCACTTTTTCACGTTTTTTGTTATTTTACATTGAAACTCTCTTAAAACCAGTATAGTTTTTCAGATGAGAGCCGTGGATAGTGCCTGATTTTACCGAACACTTCGGCAATTATGCACTTTTTATTTTTGCGTGTTTGCTCCATTTTGACAACATGCAAACACCTTAAAATTATGGTAATTATCGTACACTTAGGTAATTATGTAGGTAAAATCAAGTGCAAATGACAGTTAAAATAACTGCATATGCAGTTAAAAAGGTGTAGACTACATTTGCATTTAAATCAACTGCAATGTGAAGTTATTTTTAACTGTTAAAAACCAACTGACAAATGTAGTAAAAACAACTACAAATGCAATTAAAACAACGTACATGCAAATTATTGTAAAACTGTACAAATAACTGCAAATGTAGTTAAAATAACATAAATAAAAATTATTTTAAAAATTATTAATTTAATAAAAACCAATTTATGTAAATACTATTAACTTAATTTTATTCCATAATAAATTTAAAATTGAGTATTAAAAATTTACATTTAATATCACTTTTATTGTTCACTATATTGTTCTAGATGTCCATCTGTGAGGGATGAAATATTGTTTGGCTTCCTATTATTTCTGCAGATAGAAAGGGATGAACATATAAAATAACTGAAAGAAAATAAATACACACAGATAATAGATTCACTGTGGCAACCGAATTTGTTGCCAACCGAATTTTGGTAGTTACATGAACTATCACATTAGGTCTGTTCGACGTCGTTACCGCGGGTGCCCCCGGGAACCCAATTTACCCGAAACAACAACAATTTACATACAATTTTGACAATAGAAACGCTATCTGGTAAGATTGGGTACCGGCGGTAACGTACGTAGAATAGAGCTATTATTTGGTTGTAGCTTCTAATTAAATTTGGTACGAAGATCGAAATATTCAGTTGTAATCTACTAAACCAGAACAATATTCAATCATTTGGTAGTCCCAACCGAATTTATATATTCTGTGGGCCCAAATAAATTAACAAAAAATTCCTACCGAATGAAAAAAATTTTAATTCTTTTTTGTATAAAATGTTTTTTATTTATAAAGAAGTTTATAAATAAAAAACATTTATCGTAAAAAAATATTAACAAAAACTAGGGTTCGAAGAATACTATACTGTGAATAAAATTCTTTAGCAATTCTTTGTGGTCTCATTTTGGGAAGTTCTTTAGTATTGGCTCTTGATGTCAATACCGAGTTTTTCATGTCTTCTTGGTTAAATTATAGGACTTTCGCATAAAAATTTCCTTTATTTATGCCAAAATGTATTTCACAAAAATACATCTAAAGCTTTCAATTACTTTTATATTTATTGCTATATTTAATTGTTTTTTTTTTTCTTAAATGTTTTGAAATAATTTATTTTTTTGTTAATTTTTTTATTTGAGTTAATTTTTTAATTTAATTGTTTGTTTTCTTAAATGTTTTGAAATTATTTTTTTTTTTTAATTTTTTTATTTGACAACTTTTTGAAAACTATTTTTATTATTAGTTTTTTGGTGTTATAACTGAAAATCTTTTACACTATTTATACGAAGCATTATTACAAATTGCTAGTATGAACAACAGTCAGTACTAAATTCATAGTCGATATGTAAATAAACTGTATTTGTTGCAGCTTCTAAAGCGAGTACAATGTATCAATTTAGTTTTGTTTAATTATTGCTACAACAGAATTAATTTTTAATATTCTATTTTTACCTAAATTGGTTGGGATACCTAATCATAGTTGAACAAATAACCATTATTTTGTTACAGCTTCGAATTTTTAGAAATAAGCGCAGAGTTGTTGCTAACAGAACAGAAATAATTCAATTGAAATTAAACTTTTATTGCAGTGGTAAAATCATGGCAAATCTAATAGTTTTCTAACTGATTAATTTTCTGTGTGTACAATATATTTTAATATTCCCGTAAATAAATTTATATTTTATATTATAAAACTTACCTTATTATTTTAATAATTTAATAAAATATATAACCTTTTCCTTATTACGCGTCTTCACTCTTTAGCGTTGTTTTATGACTAAGATAGGAGAAAACATGTTCATTCTTTCACTAAAAATTTCTAAACAAATGCTTTGTATACACAGTGTTCTTTACTTCGTACACATACACACTTGAAAATTGAAGTATTTGTAACAAAATTCAAAATAACTGCATAAAATAAATGTTACTACAATGTAGTAGTATTTGAAGTTTGTTTCAAAAATAACTGTCTAGAACATTAAAAAAATTTTCTCTTCTTCTGCAATTGTAGTTAAAATAACAACCACATTACTACACAAATAACTGTCATGTAGTAACTGCAGAACTTTTCTGAGTGTATATTAAAACCCCATCTTATATGAGTTTTGAAAAAATAAGAATGTAAAAAAAGCATGTAAAATTGTGTTCACTGAAATGTTTTTTATCACAATTGTGTCAAAAATGCATGGAATCTAGCTCATTGCATGGAAAAAGTTTTCTCAAAAAACATCTGAAATGCAGATGTGTTGCCAATAATATTTGTAAAAACAATGATCATCCCAACAAAATAGTATATCCATGGGATTAGCCGTGGTATGCTGTTTGTTCAAAATTATTTTAATTTTTGCATTTTTAAATTGTTAAGCCATAGTAAGGGCTACAATAACAAAGTTTTAGCAAAAACAAAATATAGTATTAACGAATTTTAAAATATATTTAATATAAAGTATCTAATTTCGTCTAAAAACTTGGGGAAGTGAATGGAACTTTAATGTAAATTACGCAACACTTCTTTGAAGTGTTTTAAAAAAATACCCCCAAAGAATTTGTGTAAAATTTAGACACTAACGCCATTCAAATTGTTTTTATGTGTAGCACTAGTCGTATGAGTGTTATTAATTTAATATCAAAACGTATTACTCATACGACTAGTGGTATACATTTTTGTGTTCATTTCGTGAAAAATTCATACATTTTCTTTAACACAATTGGGAAAGCTGGTCAAAAAAATCGAGGTGTCCTAATATGGGGACAGTGTGCGTTAATGGGTCAAACAATCGGAGGATAAATTTCAATACTACTGTTGTTTGTTGTTCCAAAGTAATTTGGAATTAATCCACCGATTTTTAACCCATTTATGCACACTGTCCCATATTAGGACACCTCGAATTTTTTTACCAGTTTACCTGAACCTGAAGTCACGAATCGCCTTTCTGAACAACAAACAACAACAACTTTGGAATTTATCCACCGATTTTTTGACCCATTAAAACACACTGTCCCCATATTAGTACACCTCGATTTTTTTTACCAGCTTACCCGAACCTGAAGTCACCACTACACTACCCGAACAACAAACAACAACAATTTACACACAATTTTGAGTACGGAAATACTTTTGGGCTAGTTTTGGAAACCGCGGTAAAGTAATTACTCGCAATGTCGTGATATGATAGCATGATTAGACGACTTGGGTTATATTTTCTTATTTCCCATAGGACTTCCGGCAAAAAATCTCCAGATTCTAGGTACACCTACAAAAAAATCTTTTTGTCCCAACCGAATTTGGTTCCAACCAAATCGTTCGGTTGCTGCAACCGATAATTCGGTTGTTTCAACCCTATTTCGGAACGATTCGGTTGGAACCAAATTCTGTTGGGACAACAAATTTTTTTTGTAGGTGTAGTTTTTGCTCAGTCTGAATTCAGTAAAAATTTACAAATAGAAATGCCATTTTGCAAAATATAAAACTTAAAAAATGTTAAGGCTTACTATAGAATCAATGAAATATGAAAGGTCCAAGTTACCAACAATTGCATAGAAAATATTTCACATAAACAATTATACCATAAACTTATTTTTGAACATGCATTTAGAGTAATTACTGTAAATTTGGCCGATGTTCACCATCGGCATAAAAAGTACCTTCGGTGGGACACTATTATTTGGACAATATAACATATACGACACTTCCAAGGAATTACTCTCACGGCTTACGAGCTGATGAACAGAGAATTAAAATCTAACGTTTACCCGTTTTTTAAACAATATATTTAGATGGTACAAAATGGAGCCAAAATTTGGTACTTTTTTCGTTTCTTTAAATTTTTTGACATTTCTTAGAAAGATACTGTATAACAAAAGTGTTAGTAATGCAAATAATCGTAGATTTCAAAAGACCATATAAATACTGGTACCTTAACTGTTTTTGTTGTTATTTAGGTGTTGTAGAAAATAAATTAAATTGTTGATATTTATATGAAGAGGTCTATCCCAAGGACATACATTAACTGTTTTTTAAATACGGGAAAAGTAGGTGTTTTTAAACAAAAGGCGTAATTTTTTGTCTACGCCCCTGATGTTTACGTATACATAGGTACATATTACAAACATACGTATACGTATTTGTAAGTTTGTGCTGTTGCTCATTCTATATGCTCGCCGTTTATTGTACATGTAATCGTACTTAAAAATTTTTTCTTTTTTCTTTTTTTTTTTTTTTTTTCTTTTACTAACAGTACACATTCATCAGTTTGTTGGGTCTGCCTTCGCTGTGTTGTCATCAAATTTTAGTCTACTACGTAAAGTAGTCGCAGTGAGTAGCGACGGTGGACGCGCTTTTGCATGCCAAAACAGAAAATATAAAAATCAAAATACAACAAAAAAAGATCCCCATACCGACTATAAAACAGCGCGCCAATTAAATCAAGAAACCGATAAATAAAAAGCTAACGCAAAAATAAACAATTAATTTTAAAATTCATACAAAAATATATTTAACGAAATTGTGAGTGAAAATATTTTAATAGAAATATAATTTTTATTTAAATTTATCTTGAAAATATTTCAAAAATATATAAAAAAAAAATATCTTTAAAATTATAAGCAACAACAATTTTATTTTTTTAACAAAAACAAAAACATCAAGCAATCAAATAATAATCTTGACGTAATCGCCGCAAAAATATTTAACGACGTCGCCAAAACGTCGACAAACGCGACAAAAGATAACCACATCAACCCAACCAACTACCAATACCACCACACACCGTTGTATGACAACAAATACACTATAAAATACACTACACTCAAAAGCCCATCACCACCAACAAATTTGTGGGTATAAAATTTCGTGCGAGAGGAGTGTAGAGCAGATCAAAGTGGAATAAGCAATAGCAACAACAACCTCATAAAAGAAAAAAAAAAAAAACAAAACGAAACGAAAAAACGATCTGTAAGCCTTATCTACATACAGTTTAATTTTTTTCAATAAAGCACCACATCATACGTCGAAGCTAAAATAAAAATATACAATACTTTTCTTTAGATTGTCGCTTTTTTTTATTGCCACTTTAAAAAAAATCCAATTGTAATAATTTTTTACTCTGTACATATATCTATTACTAAAAAGATCAAATATTAAGTTAAATTCACTATTCGATTTTCAAAATATGTATGTTTCGGTATAAATTTAATTAGTTTATGATCACAAATTATTAGTAAAGCTGATTTTAATCTAGGTACTAAATAATTTTTTAAACATCTTGTACGAACGTATTCCCCCCCCCTCCCCCCCCCCTCTAGATTCGTCTTTACATAAATATGATTATCAGGCCTAAATTAGTGTTCTTCCTCAGATGGGCCTTTAGTGTCTTAAGCATCTAAACACAGTAGTTTTAACGTTTGCAACACATATGTAACAAAATGTCGCCACAATATTTTATGCAATATTTAATTTCAACATAAAAGTTGTCCCTACATTATTCAGTGTATCAAGTTGTCCAATAAAAATCAGAATTGTTTTGATTTACTCCATAATATTGGTCAACCTTCAATTTGATACACGCACGGTAAATATGTTTGCATAACTTGGAAAATTGTGCCACAATATTGAAAATCTATGGGCGGCTTTACTAACAGTTAATAGCAATTTCTCTTACCCTATTATAACAGCTTGTGCCTGCAAGCAGGCCATTTTTAAGGAAAACCAAAGGTGAATTGTTCAATTTTAAATTTCATCTAAATAAATGAGAGGATTGCATTCTCTTTATTTTCTAACATCTTTGTTAATATAATATAATTAAAAGTTAATAAATCTGTACTTCAATCATCGTACCAAACAAACATTTATAAACAAATTCTTCGATTGCTTGTAGAATAACAAGTCATATTAATTTTTTGGCCTTCGGCACATGAGTGCGTATAATAAATATTTAAATTAAAACAATATTGCTGATACGTAAAGCGCCAAAAAAACTATAGACAGAAAAAATAAAATCTGGACATGTCCAGTTATAACCGTAACAATAAGCGCATTTTTCAATCACCTGGATTTAGAATTTTCCATACAAAAAGTGGATTTATTAAATCCAAAAAAAAGTTGGATTTATCTGGGTTTACACATAGCAATAAAAATGCAAATATATGAAACAGCCTATTAATTTAATGTCGGAAAAAAGTACGAATGAAAATTAAAAGAAAAAAAGAAAAAATTACAAAACTAGCAAATAAAAGGTTTTCTTAAAATGTTTTGTATATGTTTAGAAAAAAAACTACACCTCACCAAATACATATTTTCCATCTTGGACATGGAGAAATAGCTGAAATAGAAATGGCAATTTTTCACTCTTCTGCAAGTAATTTAATGAAATCCAATTAGTGAATATCAAATATTGCAGTGGAATATTTTAGTTGTGTAAAAATATAAATTTAAGTGATAAAACTGAAAAGGCAGACTGTTTATCGCTGTTTTATATAAAATATAATTAAAAATGAAAAGTTAAAGTTAAATCCTTCATCATTGAAAATTAAAGATAAGGATGAAAGAAGTGTCGGATAGAAAATTCTTTTTAAAATGGCTCGAATCTAACCCCATCTTTTGAGCACTTTTTGAACTACTTTTTGGATTTATTAAATCCAAGTGATTTAAGAAAGCGGTTAATATCTTTAGTGACACGATTTATGTTATTTGATAAAGAAAAAAGTGTAATGCTTGATCAGTTGGTTCATCTCCCAAAATAGTTATTACACTGAAAATATTATTACAGTAACTGATTGTAGTTTATTTAAAAAGTACATTTATTTTTAAATGATTATACAGTTAAAATTAAAAGAAATATATTTTTCAACGTTTTTTGTCTTTTATTTAAAAAATAAATTACATAGCAATACGGATTTTCTGTTATAGTTAATATTATTAATTTAAAATGTTTTGTTAAAAAAAGAAACGTTTTAAGATTTCTAGGTCAGTTAAAAAAAACGAAATAAACTAAATATCATTTATTCTTACGGACTTTGTAGTTAATTTTTTGAAAGTTAAAAAAACGTAATAAATGAAAAATCATTATTTTTTTAAAGATTTTGTAGTTAATTTACAATATTAACATTTAAAAATAAATGGAAAGTTCTTTTGATTTAAATGAAAAGTTAGTAGAGCGGTTTTCAAGTGAATTTTCATTTATTTTAAATTACAATTTCAGTTAGTTTAAACTACAAACTATTTTGAGTGTATAACTCTAGGAAGTATCATTACATATTTAAACAAAAGCAAAAATATATGAAGTGTATTTACATATGTTGCAGAAACCTCCCCAAGAAACATTTTTACGGACTCTCCGGCACGTACGGATTCATGAATCCGGCTTCTGCGGCACGTTAACTGTCCGTAATGTACGTATCCGTCATCGCTTGTACGTATACGGAACATTAACGGACGGTATAAATGGATTTTCGAACACAATACGTTTTAACTCCGTTTTGGTGTATCCATTTTCGTACCGGTAAATACGGACTTCACCTGTGTTAGTTTGTTTTTAAAATAAAAGTTCAAGAAGCAAAAGATTTTGCTTAAATTTTTCATAATTTTAACCATCCTAAATGGCTGGTAATTTTTGGCAAAGTTCTCATTCGCAATGGATCACATTCCAGATCGTCAAGACTAAATACGCGAACGTCAATATGATTTGCTTTAGCTCAGCGAAGAAGAATATCAAAAAGTATTCATATTCTTTGTCAATGTCATCAAGGTTTTGGGTGAACAATAAAAGCTACGCCAGCAGATTATTACCACCAGACAGATGTTTGTTTGTTATATCCACCATAACAGGTTGCTATTGCCTGCTTACAAATTGCTTGTGTTATCGCACAAAAAGATTCAATGAAAAGGTGGTTTGCTGAATTAAATGTGGACCTGGATAAGGTGCAGGAAAATCTCTTTGAGCTATGAAAAGATTGGAAAGGAAAAGATTAAATACAAAATTTGCTACCGAAAATTCCTAAACCAAAACCAGTTAAATAAAAATATATTTTTGAGCATTAAATTTTATAATTATTTAAAAAAATCATTGAATTCTATTATAGGCCACTATTGATGCATTGGATAGAGACGTAACCCGCACCAGATGTAAATATTGTATATATTTAAATAATAAATGTTAATATTAACAAATAAAAAAAAATACTACTCATAAGCCCAAACCACATAGTGAAAGTGCCAGTGGACAGTGGCAGTGCTGTCAAACTTTGTTCTTGAATTTCGCGAAAACGATTTAATATTTTTAAAAATTTCTTATCGCGTTTTGTTTAAAAACAGCCCTTGTTTCTTTAGAAACTTTTCTGATTTCTCGGCAGTGACAAACAGAGAAGATTCAAAAACTGCTTTATCGACAAAACGTCGCACTGCGGTCGGCACTGCGTTTATGTGGTTTAGGCTATAATTAAAAAAATAGGGTGAATTTATGTAGATATAAAGTCCGTTTTTGTTTAAAAAATCGGTATGGATACGGACTGGAAACGGAGTGACTCCGTTTTTTACACGACATAGCGGTCCGTAAACGGTCCGTCATTGACGGACTCAAAACGGACTTGTCCGTTTTTTACACGACATAACGGTCCGGAAACGGTACGTCATTGACGGACTTTCAACGGATTCGAATCAGATTCGATGTTCCTTATGTTCTTTTTTCTGGTCCGAATACGGATCCAGAAAACGGTGCGTAAACGGAGTTGGATTCCGTTTACGACGGACCGAAAATGGTACGTAAACGGAACGTATTGTTTGTTGGGTATGTATGTATATTAAGGTGGATCGTTTCAGAAAAAAACTGTTAGTGGCCCCTTGAAAATAAACTTGGACATTTTATAAGGATATTCCCGAAATATTTCGTATTTTGCGATAACCTTTAGTGAGCTGGACCATTTTTAAAAAAGTCCTACTTTTTAATTTTTTCACGACATTTTTTTTTTTCGTTCCAAGAAAATGTATACAAAAGGGGCATCAAATGAAAGATCTTTTGAAGATGGATTTTAAAACATATAAATCATGAATAATCATGTCGCAACTTTCATGATATTTAAGAAAATTATTAAAAAATTTTAGTTATTTGCAAATTTTTTCAAAATGATCCAGCTCAATAACGGTTGTTGCAAAAAATTAAATATTTTGGGAATCCTCATAAAAAATGACAAAGTTAATTTTTAGGGGGGCCACTAGAAAATTGTTGTGTTTCGACCTACTTTAATGTACATACATTTTTGGATTCAACGTGACAGAACTGGAAAAATCAAAGTTAGATCACTTTTCACCTTACTCAATAAAAGAGAGATTAGGCAACGAAAAAGTAAAAAACATGTCTTTTTATTTTTTCCTTTACTAAACTAAAAACAAAAATATGTACACTCATAAAAAAAGCCCGTACAAATAGTTCAAAATTTTGCTAAAATAAGAGGAAATAGTACCTGTATTTGCGACAGCAGAATTTTCAATGAAGTTGAAAATTATGGTCTGCTAAATTTTGGTATTTACAGACTGCTAAATACACAGACAATTGTAGTTAATTTAGCTAAAAAAATTTGAGCTAAATTCAATATAAACATTACCTGGTTTAACTGAAAATTTCTGTTAAAATGTCTCTTACAGTCTCGGTTTTTGGGCTCTACGGATCTATCCCGAGACAGGCCCATATATATTTTTGGGAGTATAGGTGGCTTATAAAGATTGATAAGTTCATATTATCGAATTTTTGTCCATTTTGCTCTATCTCGCTTAGTTTCCGAGATATATTTGATATTTGTGATTATACAATAAAAAATTATGGTATGTGATATTGATAGCAGAGACACAAAAATATAAACTTTGGGAAATAATTGGGGTTTAAATTAGCTGAAAAATTTGTAAAATTAAGAATCATAAATTACTAAAAATTAGGATGCAAAGTTAGTTCAAATACGGATGAAAGTAATTGTTATACTAATAAGCTTTCTGCTGTAAAATTTTTCTTTTGTCGTTTAAGATATGGATCGATGTCATTGGCATCCTTCAAGTTTTCAGAAATATTAGGATATTTAAAATTGATGACATTTCCTACAGGACGCTTTTATAAAATAGGACGTACATATATGTCCAACAGACTGTCAAAGGTAAAAAATAGACTTTTATTTAGTTTAGTGTAAATTTTGTTCGCATTGAAATTTAAGTAATTTTGAAAAGATCGGTATGGTATGTAAATATAAACGAATTATGAATAAACATTGTAAACGAATTACGAATAAATATCAAACGAAAGCAAGATAAGAAACAAATAATAAACGAACAAAGGATTTAATGTCCATCATGACGAATATGTGATATTTTTGATTTTGTCTAATGTTAGATGTATTTAAGTGAAAATCGGATATATAGTCCATATAGACGGTAAGCCTAAACATCGATCGACAATAACCAAAAGGATCAATCCTTTCATTAAAATATCTCTATTTATTTTTATATGGGAACCAGGTAGGGTTTTCGAATTCTCGATATTTTTGAACTCTCCACAGAAAAACAAACTAAGCACCAACAATGAAATTTCGTCGACCGGCCTGCAAAATGTACCATGTGTTTTTTAATAGAAAATCTATTGAAAAACACATGTGACATTTTGCAGGCCGGCCGACGATTTGTAAAAACAAACACATTTTTTTTAATAGAAATTTTATTTCCAACAATTTTTTTAAATGTTTGTTAATTGTTATTTTTTATATAACTATTGTTTAAAAATAAAAATTCAAAGATACACCCAGAAAACAGTTTCAGTTCTGATAACCCCATTTGTAGCCAATCGCACGGTTCGGTTGTGGTAGCCGAATTTTTCAGTTGTGGCAACAGAAAACCAATTGGGACAGGTCTAATTTGACAGTGACAGTGGAATTTCAGTTGTATCAAGAATAATTCTGTAGCCACAATCGAAAAATTCATTTGTTGCAACTGAACCATTCGATTGGCAACAAATGGGGTTGTCAGCACCGAATCTGTTTCCTGGGTGTACAAAACAATAACAAAATTTTTTTCGATTCACAAATTTCATTGTTGGTGCATTTATTTACAAAAAAAGACACGAGAAAGATGTTTAATAATTTAATTAGAATTTTGTAAATTATTTCTGTATCGGGAATCGGGACTTCTTTTTACATTCCCGGGATTTCTAGGGAATATTGAAGTAATTTTTTAATCAGATTTTAACAGCAAAAAAATTTTTTTTTTTGAAAAACTTAATTAGGTTGTTCACAAGGGATGTGCTATCTGTTGTATCGTTATATCGTCCTAACAAAAGCATAGTTATTAAAGTTTTTATTTTACTTTAAGGTGTATTTATTAAATAAATTGTATTCGATATTTTTGAATTGGGAATTTTTTCCTTTCTGTTGGGACTTATTTCCTTCGGAGTAATTTAATTTTTTTTTTTTTTACTTAATAGTACTTTAGGAAATAAGTCCCAAGTATTGGGACTTATTTCATTTTCCTCTTTGGGAGTAATTTAATTTTTTACAATTGGGAATTATTTAATTTTTGTTGGGGCTTATTTCATTTGGAAGCTATTTCACGGTACCTGGGGAAGGTCATATGGACTTTAAAGCATGTATGGAGCCTATATGACACTTGCTAGTTCCTATATTCTAGTTTTTTGGCCCAATAACACCCAAAATAGGGTATTTCGGCCAAAAAGTACTCTTTGCGAAAAATCGGAGAATTAAAACTAACATAATAAAATAGAATTTTGACATTTGCTGCAATTTATGTCAACATATTTATTGCTAATCTAGACTGGGGGTATGGAGTTTGATATTAAACTCATAAAAATACCAGGTTTACACCGTTTACGAGTAGAATACGAGTTGAAAACCGCTAATATATAAAAATATGCTGATTTTTTAGCTTTTGTGGATTTTCAAATTAAGATTTTAGTGTTTTTTTTAATTCCCTGGAATTATAAGGAAAATTCCCGGGAATCGGGAAATGAAAATTGGTAAAATTCCCGGGAATTTCGTTCCGGAATTCCAGTGTTAAAAAGGATTAATCGTAGACCGATTTTAACCAAAATCAATAGGGCCGATATAAGTAGCTTTACCTAATTTCATCGCAAATGTAAATCAAATGTACTTGCCGGATCATTCTGTTGAAAACAGATGATTAATTTTAGTCTCAAAAAAATATAAAACGATAGAAGAAAATAAATATAATAAATAAAAGTAAAAATTTTATTAAAAAATAAAATTAAAAAATAGGAACGAAGCGAACAAAAAAGCGGTGGTAGAAGGCCTGGAAATTGACATGAAACGGCCACAAAGAGGTGCGAAGAAAAATATAAAATATAAAAAATACCAATAATAAAATACCCATTTCTTAAAAAACTGTTTAAACAGTTTGTACATTTGAAATATGTATAAAATTACTTAAACCAATTTCTAAACGAATTCTTTATACGTCAATAATCTTGCACTTGTGTGGTACCTATACACATATATACATACATATAAAATATTTAACAAACGATTGATTCAAGGTCGAATATCTTAATCAAGATTAAATAAATCTACAGGGAGCCTGAAATCTTCATACAAACAACTAAGGATATTTTTTTTTTTAAGTTATTGACAAGTTGAGTTAATGACAAGGTACCCGGGTAGTAGAAATGCGACGTAAACAGGCATATAAACAATCTTGTTGTCAGTTGCTATCAATACGGTCGGCATATACGAATTAATTTTTCAATATACAAATAGATTTTTCAAAAGCTTTTAGGTCGTTAAGATTACCAAGTAAAATAAAATTTTGATTTTCAAATTCATACTATGTTTTGGCAATAGCGACACAATATTAAAAAAAATGTAAAAATTTCCAACAAAAATAATGCAGTGTGAACTTAAGTCGTAAATGCCGAACCAAATTAAGTTATTTCCTTTTGGATATTCGTAAATATATCAGTGAGTAAAGTTATCAAAAATATCTCATGGCGACCTTAGTAAATTGATTAAAACTCTCCGTCACCCTGGTTAAAGACTTAAATAATTTTAAAATTAAAAAAAAATACACTCAGAAATGTTTTACTGTTGTATTTAACCCAATTTCCCCAATGGTGCAATTCTCGAACTTTTTAACTAGATATATACTTAATAAATTTTTCGTGATAAACTGACAACTTAAGTATAGAATTTATCATTAACAAGCTTGAGAATTAATCCACAAATATCCGTAAAAAATCATCAACATCATGCAGATAATTTTCTCAGTGCATATCAAAATTTACTACAAATCGGAGAGTTTAAGCTTGGAATACATTTCTTGTGAGCTCAAAGGTCTGCTCATTAAAGCCCACATGACATTATTTAGCTTTTCTCTTCATTATTTTTAGGGTTTATTTACAAAATAGTAAACATGGAATAGAAAAAATTAAATAAAAACACTTGAAAAATTTCTATAAAATGTGAAGAAAATATAGTACCATACCATGGTTTAATTATAAAAGGTTAGCTACATCAATGTTTTTTTCGGTTGCCCTAGACCATTTTGAAAACAATGAAAACAATAATATTTACGAATTTACAAAAAAGAATAAGAAAATAATATTCGTCATAAATGACAAATGGTTACAAAGAATTTCGAATATTCTACTTTGTGACTGAAAGAACTTTAATTATAATTCAATTTATAAGTTTAAATCTAATTTTTTGAATCGTCAAGAGCATATAGGTACATATTAATCTTAAGTGAAGCAAGTTCTGTACTGAACATTAAAGGTCGACAATGGTCATATTTCTGGATTTTGGAATGTTATTGTTCTGGTTAACGTCACAAATAACAGTACTTGGTAATTGGTCTATGGTACAACTAGGGTTTCCAATACCGAATCGGTATTTCGGTATTGAAAATTTTCCAGCACCGAATTTTCGGTATTCATATCAAAATTTCAAAATTGTGTACGAAAATATTGATTCCAAGCAGGCTTAATCTTCTCTCTTGTGTTTCATTCAGAGCTAAAAAAAGATAATTCTTTTTTGAATTAATACGAATAAAAATTTATTTATTTTATGAATCAGTGAATATTTTAAAATTATTTTAAATCAATGATTTGATATCGAACAAAGTGAGATAATGATTTGGTATAATTTACATCGATTCAATTTTGATTTGACTGAATAATTCGTTTTAAAAGATAATTCGCGAAGTATAAATCAGATCAGAGCTTTGAAGAATTGATTCAAAATAATTATTTTCAAAGATGATAAAAAAGCTAAGTTATAAATTCGCGAATCAAAAAATATAAAGATAATTCGCAGGAATTATTTTTAATTATAAAATTATAGTTCGCGAGCATCAATAAAATCAACATAATCAAAAATAATTTTTTTATTATTCTTTTTTAGAAAATTTAAAAAGAAAATTTGGACAAATTTGACAATTCCCATCACCAATACTTGGAAATCATAGACACAAAAGTGAAAAAATGTTTATTAAACTAATTTTTTAATCTTTTGACTTTCTATCAAGAAAATTTTCAGGAAAAACATTTTTTTTATGTTTAAATTAAGACTTGTGTGTATACATACCCCTTGCAAAAGTCATACTATTTATAAGTATTCATAATCAGACATTTTTTGACTGGGTTAATTTTAGTTTTTGTGTTGTCCAAAGTTCTAGTTGCGTAAAAATGCAATATATTCGTATTTATTAATGTTTGCATCTATAAAATATAAAATTTGTAAAGAATTGCAAACACAAAAACAGAAATTTGTTAAAATTTCTCTTAAAAAAGACATAAAATATTAAAATAATAAACAAAAAACTTTTATGCAATTTCGAAATCGGTATCGTTCTAAAATCGGTATCGTTCTAAAATCGGTATCGTTCTAAAATCGGTATCGTTCTAAAATCGGTATCGTTCTAAAATCGGTATTTCGAATTCGCTAAAATGGCTCAATTTCGACAATTGCGGTATTAACGAAATCGGTACTGGAAACCCTAGTACAAACTCGTATGGTACCATATTATGATATTATGATACAATGGACAATTTTTTTCTCAGCTCACACCAACACCAATTGATGAGAGTTGGGAGTGGGATAAGGCACAAAAAAAGTTTGCCAACCACTGACCTAAACCCATCGTTTAGTATAGCAATCGACTAGGAATCACTTTTCAATTCGATTTAGCGATATCCTGCCATTCGTCTGTCTACACAGAAAAAACTTAAAATGATTTTTAATTGCGAAATTAATTATATTAATTGAGTATATTAATTTTGTTAATTATAATAGTCTGTAAGATAGTAATCAGTATACTCAATAAATAAATAAATAAATAAATTAATTAAAATTTTTATTGATTTTGCACCTATCACTCAAATGATAATATTATATACTAAAAACCATACACGATTAATTGAAACAAAATTCAATATTCGATATATACATTAGGGCGTACCACCTTACAGGCAAAACAAAAGTGCGCCGTCACCCTCCAATATGAAGTATTTTTGCATTGTTTTTTTTTGCCGAACGTAGGGTCGCCATTTTACATTTTTCATTATATCTTTAGCATTTACAGTTGGATCTTAAAGTGTGATACATCGATGTTTTTCTCTCGAGGGGACCAGTGTTTTGGTATAAAGGAAAAATCGCCTTCCAAAAATACTTCATATTGGAGGGTGTACGGCGAACTTTTTTTTTTTTTGAGGTACGGTCTAATATACATATTTGAAGTAGAGATGGGCGCGTGACACGAAATTTTCGTGTCACGCGTGATCGTGGGTTAAAACGATAGCACTCACGTGAGTCGTGCGTGAGTTAAAAAATGTTCGTGCGTGAGTAAATTTTTGTGCGTGAGTTTGCGTGATTATATTAAACCAGATTGCGTAATTTACAATTTTGGAAAAATTCCAGAGATCTTCCCCTCCTTCAAATAATGTGTATCCCAGTCAGTTCAGGTACGAGTACTAGCGAACGGGTGTTTTCTACTTCTGCCAGAATTCTAATGTAAAGAAGAAATCGACTTCTTGTAATAAACATTGAAAATTTTATTCCTCCACAAAAATTTGGAATAACATTTAAAGATTTACAGTGAATTTTTTAAGTTATTTAAAAATGAGTGTTATTTTTGTTCGGTTTAAGATCAAATATTACAAATTCCAAATAGAATTTACAATTTATTTTACAACCAATATAGAAAACACTTATGAAAAAAAACTTTCCTAGAACCAATGGTTGATAATTTAAAAAAATTTTAAAATTTTAAATATTTAATTAAATTAAAGGAATTAAATGCGCTAAAATCGCAAAACCTAATTAACAAATTATGAAAAATAATCTGTTAAAAGCATGTCCCTATCCAAATTTTATTCCTGAATAAGGCAATCGTCAGGGGGCGACGTTTTTAGTATTTCTACACACACAAAATTATAAAGGTAAAATTAACTAAAATACAATTTAAAACGAATAAAATTTCAGTTAAAAACCGGTCTACTTACATTTTCATTTAATTTAACAATTTCTTTATTTGTTTTTGGCTATCAATAATTGACTATAAGAAACCGTAAAATCAACTTAAAGTTTATTTATTTTTACTATAAAAATAACAAACAAAACGGTGCGAAGAACTAAATTTATATTTGATTTTACTAGATATATTAAAATAAAAACAATTCAAATAATTGTATTGGTGTTTTTTTATTTCAAACAACTTTTACTACAAAATACCGTTTTTTGGTTCATTTTTTTTAGTTTTACTTTAAAACAATAAAAATTGACTAGAAAATTTGACTGTTACGAAATATCTGTATTTTCATTTAGTTTTTATTTTTTAAATAACTTACGAAAAAGCTAAAAATTATTTTTCTTCTACGAACAGCTGTTATTACTTTAAAAATAACTCAACGGAAAACCTTCAGAAACAACTAAAAACAGTGACTGTGTTTATTTTATGAGTGTAGAAATATTTGTTAAGTTAAAGTGCAAACTCAATGAGAATTTCTTCTTCTCCTCTAGGAGCATTTCTAAACATTAAAAATATCAAAGAAAAAACGAAAAAAATACCACAATTTGCTTTGTCATCTTCCAATATACTACTCTGTTGTTTTGACAGATCTAGCAATGTAGTGACATCCATTCAAGTATAATCAACAATAGAAAATAAAAGTTTTTCTAAAGTGACAGTAATATTTATATTTGCACAAGCACTTGCATATTAGTTAAGGGGGTAATTTTTTAAAACACTTCGGTGAAGTGTTGCGTTATTTCTATAGAAATTGTTTTTGTTACAAAAACAATTTACATTGAAAGTTCCCTTCACTTCACCCAAGTGTTTTACAAAATTAGGTACTAAATTTTTAACAAAATATTTTTATAGTTAAGCTAATTTTAATTCTAACCCCTATTAACAACAAATAACCTGAAGTTAACACAAACTGAAATTTAAAAAATTCAAGTTTGTATGGAATTTGACATCTGTAACTCTAACTTAGATCAAACTTTAGGTTAATTTGTTTACTGTTAATGGCCCTAAATAAATAAAATTTATATTCAATAAAGTTTCCTTAAATAATTAAGATAAAAACAAGGTTGGCAGGCAATACCGCTAAAATACCGTTATCGACTCAAAACTCTTTCAACTGACTGCCGATATCCTTAAAACACCGTTACCGAAATACCGCTAACCTTAAAATACCGTTACCTAAATAATCAAAAAACCGTTATCCTTAAAATACCGTTACCGAAATAACTTAAAAACCGTTTTCCTTAAAATACCGATACCGAAATAAATGAAATAGCGTTACCCTTAAAATAACGTTACCGAAATAATCTAAAATAGCGTTACCCTTACCGATAACCGCATCGTTTCGGTTACCATCCATGGAAAAAAAATAAATTTCATATTTTTCGTTAGTATTTCGTGAGCGTGAGTACATCGTGAGCGTGATTCAAATTAAAATTAATCACGTAAGCGTGATTATAAAAAAATGTTCGTGCGTGAGTCGTGCGTGATTATTATTTTTCGTGCGTGAGCGTGAGTCAAAATTCACTCACGCGCCCATCTCTAATTTGAAGTACTGCATATTTTTTTTTTTGTTGAACCAACACTTAGGGGATTTGTTTTGTTTGTGAACTGCAAAGCATTTGGCTATTATATAAAAAAAAATTCGTTTTATGCATACAAATTTAAATTGGCTCTTATATTGGCCCCAGTACACAAAGCCTCTTGATTTTAGGCAGAATCAGTCTATATAAGGATTATTTTACAAATTTCTTTGACTTTCCAATAGACTGGTGTAGGGTATCATATAGTCGCCATGCCAAATTTTAACTTTTTTACTTGTGTCTAAATAAATATTTAATCAATTTCACTGGCAAACTTCATTGTATACATACATATGTATGTATGTAATTTAAGTTAAATCAAAGAATTTATACTTTACTATTTACTTTGTTTAAAAACTATATAAACTATTTGTTAAAAAATTTCTCTGTTATTAATCATTATGATATATGTATGTATATTTGCACGAACATATTTTTAATTTTTATTTTTATTATTGTCTGTAACAACTGAGAAATAATAAGAACTTTGCTTTTAATTAAATGTCAATTCGTCTGGCACTATTAAATGACGTATGTGCATGCAGTGTATTTATAATATATAAATTTTATATATACAAATAGTTTTATTTTGTATTTCAATATATACTCGTACTATACGAGTCTCTTCCATGTATAAATTCGTATGCAATAACTAACAGACGAATAATTTTACAACTAAGGTGGTGTTTCTAGGTGAGGTTTGGCTTCACACGAAAATACAATAACAAAATTCATGGATTACAAAAACAAAATACGTATAGTCACTGATTCGTGTGACAACGAACGTCTTCGAGAAACCACTTGTAAATAATACATACATATCCAGTGTAGAAAATCATTGCCAGATATGTGGTTATGTAACTACATACATGGTAATGGTAACTAGTTTACTTTTTATTTTGATATTTTGGACTACCAGTAATGACCCCGACTTACTTTCTGGATTATTTTAAAAGATATAATAATGAGCTACTAATAACTAGTTACTTTTTCCACAAGTTCAAAATAAAAAATAATGCATTAGCAATAATGACTTATTTTTATCATTATTTCAAACAAAAAGTAATGTTTTAGAATTTGTTGTAAATTTTTTTTAAATATATTTTTAGACTCAATATTTTTTCAACAGTGGTAAGGATATATGTAACCACATATTTTTTTGATTTTTTTGTATGTTGGCGAGTAAGCTGACTTGTGCGCAGCAGGTCAATTATGTTTTTATCTATCAAATATAACATGTTGAGATAGCTCAGATGGTAGAGCTATAGACTGGCATTCTGGAGTCGAGTCCCGCGCGAGAAAATTTTATTTAAAAAAATTTTTACAAAAAAATATATTTTTTTTTTATGCACACAAATTATTTTGAAGGTAAAATTAACTAAAAATACAATTTAAAACGAATAAAATTTAGTTGAAAACCGGTCTACTCACATTTTCATTTAATTGAACAATTTTGTTATTTGTTTTTGACTATCAATAATTGACTATAAGAAACCGTAAAATCAACTTAAAATTAATTTATTTTTACTATAAAAATAACAAGCAAAATGGTGCGAGGAACTAAATTTATATTTGATTTTACTAAAAAATTTTAAATAAAAACAATTCAACTAATTGTATTGTTGTTTTTTTATTTCAAACAACTTTTACTACAAAATACCTTTTTCTGGTTAATTTTTACTTTTAAACAATAAAAATTGACTAGAAAATTTGACTGTTACGAAATATCCGTATTTTCATTTAGTTGAATTTTTAAATAACTTGTGAAAAAAGTTAAAAATTATTTTTCTTCTACAAACAACTGTTATTACTTTGAAAATAACTCAACGGAAAAACTTCAGAAACAACTAAAAAAAGTGACTGTGTTTATTTTATGAGTGTATTTATATTGGTCCCTCGAGGAATCGTACCCGCACTCATCTGTTTAGAAATACCACATGATACCACTTTTCACTTTTTAGGATCACTTTTAGAGCAATTTTGCTTTAGAAGCAATACTTAAGTGATTTTTTGGATGTTGTTCAGAAGTAATTCTAAAAAAACCTGTAAAAATATACTAAAAATCTATAAAAATATTATAAAAAGCAGCAAAAATACACTAACGGATACTTGTGAAGCAGTGAAAGAAGTAATTTGTAAAGCATTACTTTTTTTTAGAGAAGCAACACTCAAGAAATTCTTCCTATTATGTAATTAACGTGTTGCTTCATTTGGAAAGGGGATAGAGAAGAAGTGAAAGGTGGTGAAAGATGAAGGGCTTCAAATTTTTTTTTTTGTTGATTAGCATTATTTTGTGGAATATTTGTAGAAATTTCTTGGTTATTTAAGAAAATTTTGTATTATTTTTTTACTTTATTTAGCTCAACAACAACCTGGAATAATCACTATCTGATTTAACCATTTTCATTAAGGTTCGTGCTTTCGGCAATACACCACAGCCAGTTTTCTCCGATGTTAAATGAGATAAAAAGTTTTAAAAAATCGCTTGACGGCATGTCCTTATCCGGATTTTATTCTTGCTTACGGAAATCGTCAGGGGCCGATGGTTTTAGAATTTCTAGAAATAGTTGTTAAGTTAAATTACAAACTCAATGGGAATTTCTTGTTCCCGTCTAGGAGCGTTATTAAACAATTAAAATATCAAAGAAAAATTAAAAGGAACAAAAAAAATTAACACAATTTGCTTTGTCATCTTCCAGTTGTTTTGCCTGATATAACAATGTGACATCCATTCATATATAACCAACAATAGAAAATAATATGTTTTCTGAAGTGTCAGTAACATTTAAACTTGCACAAGCACTTGCTATTAGTTTTTTTTTAATTTATGTTTATCGGGATATATTTACATTAATTGCATTAAAGAATTAAATGTGCTAAAATCCCAAAAATTATTTAACAAATTGTGAAAAATATTCTTGCCTAAGGAAATCGTCAGGGGAGGACATTTTTTTTTTTTTGTTAATTTAAAGCTAACTTTAGTTGAATGCAAATAGCAGTCTATCCTGCAAAATCAGCAGAAATATTGGGTAAAAAAAAAATAGTAAACTTCTGTTTTTAATTTTTATTTACATTAAAAAAATCGAAAAAAACTTTCGAAAATTTTCAATTTTATTGTGAATTTTTAGGGTAGCTACTAATTATTTAGCAAAATTTTTTCCTATATAATTTTTGCAGATTAAGTTGTTATTTTTCAGCTATAACTAAAATCCTGTACATTTAACAGTTTAATTTTTGCTGTTACTAGCCTACTAATATACAGCAAAAATAATTTGCAGTTTTCCTGCAAGGTAATTTTTGACTAATTTTTAGTAGTTGTAACTAAATTTTTTACAGACTTTTTTCTATTAGTGTGCTACAAATACATATATTTTATAAATTTATACATTTTGTTGCACATAATTAATTAGTCATAACTTCAAAAATTTATCCATGGATTTTCTTCAAACATAATTTTTTTTACAACGAATTTCAAACTGATGCGAAAGAAAGCTAGAACCGAAAAGCTAGAAATATTTACAATTAAAAATAATAAGGAGTAGACTAATATACATTGTGAATGTAAGATATGCGATGTAATGTAATCACAGTTGGGAGTAATTAATTTTTTTGTATTGATCATTACTCATTTTCATTACCATTACATATATGTAATTGCAATAAAAAAATTTCATTACTTTTTTTTTCATTATTTGTAATGAAATATTTTTTCATTTCCATTACATTCAACTAATTGTAATAAAATTAGTTTTAATTTCCCTTACTAAATTAGACATAGATTTTAATTACCATTACTTTTATACAAAGATAAATATTTATCTTTTTTCGTGTCCGTTTGTTTCAGTTCATGGAGACCGATTCCTCGCTTTAAACCCAAATAACAATTCCGAAGTCTGAAGTAATAAATTGTCCCATAAGTGCTTCTTAACTACAATATTTTATATGAGAATTAATAACAGCGCGATTATAGAAAAAGCAGATGTATTTCGCTTTTAAATAATGTTTTTTTTTTCATTTCATTGGAATTAAAAAACGCAATGATTTTATATTTCATTACATTACAAAAAAGTAATGGAAATGAAAACCAAATTTCATTACCATTAGATAAAGTGATGGTAATGAAGAAAAAACTTTCATTACCATTAAATAAAATAATGGTAACAAAAATGTAATGGTAATAATTTTGGCCCATCTCTGAATGTAACACAATATACCAAATACTTTTTCATGCATATTTATGAATGTGAAAAAAAATTAAATATTTAAAACAACTACGTAATCACCTTGCTGCAATTTAGTACACATAAATACAAACACGTAATCAAAATTTGAATGAAAGATCCAGAAATGTTTTTCGTATTTTATTTTTAATTTTATATTAAAGTTGCTTCGTTTTTTTCCTACACTAAATATTTATGCTGTAGATAATGACGTTATTAATAAATACGTATGTAAGTACCCAGGCAAAAAAATATAATTGGCAACCCATTGGCCACGTTTACTTATGCGATCGCAGAACATGGGATTAACAATCTTGACAGTATTGTCCTGTTACCAGATTGATAATAGCGACAAACCGTTAGTTTGAGTTAACGTTATGTAAACGTTGGCAAAATAAAAAAATAGGTGGTCTAAAATTTTATTTTCACAAAAAAAATTCAACAAAAATTATTTTTAGTTATTTTTTTTAACATGGTTTTTATGGCTGCCAGATTGTTCATCGAGACTTCTGTTTCAACGTCGATAATGTACGGGCAACTGTCAGAATGTATACAAAAATATGCTGTCGTTTTGTCGTGTTTATGTTAAGTGAGAGCAACAAAACAAGGCTATTTATTTTTAAAAATAATACTTGTTTGTGCTGTGATCCGAAACCCGGCTAGTCAGATTGAAAGTAAACCATAAGGACATGTTATACAAGGTAGCTAAAATTATAAATAAAATTACATATTAACATTGGCATTACGTCTGTTAGATTTCAATTGCCAACATTGGAATAACGTCAGGAAAACCAACATTTAAAAATAAATTAATTTTACAATATATGTACATTTAAAAAAAAAATAAACCACAATAAAATTTATCTCCGTGAACAGAATCGAACTCGAGATCATAGATTACATAGATACTCTTCTTCTTCTTCTTTTGTCAACAAACACATTTTTTCACACGCATTCAAATATTTTCTATATAGGTATAGGACGTATGTCAAACACAGTCTCATGAGACACGTGCACTGACAGCAAATGTCAAAGAGTAAGATACACTCAGATAAAAAAATTAGTAAAAAAATTTGTAAACAGTTATCAATCGCACTTTACTACTTTTGTACTGATTTTTAGTACATTTTTCTTTTTTAGTAATAATTTTTGCTATTCTCTTATTACAAATTATGGACTTTTTTACTAATTTTCGTTGCTGATTTCAGCAAAACATTTAACTAATTTTTGAAAACCGAGTGCTAAACTTTGCAAAAAAATATACTAATTTAACAAGTGGATACTTTAAGGAAATTTTATTTACCAGAATTCGTTGATTTTTTAGAATTCTTGTTTAGTTTTGATATGTTCTTAGTTTAGAAATAAAACTCATACAATTTTATTGTATTTCCAATGCATAAAAAGGTAATAACTGGAGATCGTTTGCAATTTTTACTCCAAATTTCAAGTATGCTGAAGTAATTATGCATTTTTTACAATTGAAAGAAAAAAAAAATTTTTTTATTAAATTTGATTTTATTTTTTTTTTAGATTTTACAGTTTCTTTATTTTTAGTACACGTTTTTACTAATTTTACTCCAGATTGATTTTAAATTTCAGTTTACAACAATTTACTGAAATTTGGTAGCATCTACTAATTATTTATACTAATTTCATTGTACTAAAATTATTAATATTTAGTAAATTTTTTAACTGATTTCAGCAAATCAATTTTGAATTGCAGTTTGTAACAATTATGCTAAAATTTGGCAGCGGCTACTAATTTTTTATAGTAATATTGTTATACTACAGATCAGCAGACATGTGTTGCTAAAATTAGCAAAAAACACCGCTGGGCTCAAAATAGTTAAATTTCCCGTAATAACAGCAAAATTTTCAGTAGCCATTACAATATTTTTTTTTTGTTGAGTGTAGTAATTTTTATAAAAGCTCTGGTTTTGTATTTTTGGTACAGTTGGCAATTTCTGTCTGTATATGGATGTGAGTTTATGTTTCCGTCTTTCATAATGCACTGTGCAACATGTGCTACAAATAAATTGTCATGGTATAACTGATGTAAAATTTTCAAGTGTCATTAACCTTTTAACACTATTGAATTCATCATATCAATATGACTATTTACAGTTTGCCATAGGAAAATATACAAAATTAGCTTGAAAGCCACGATACTTCGCAACCGGTAGTTTTGAATATCGAAATAAGAATTTTTCTATTATGAAAGTTGAAAAAGTTAAAAATGGGGTGAAAAATTACCTAATTTTCCGTTTTTTAATCCATTTCTTATTATTTTAAATTTTTTTAAATTTTTTAATTTTTATTTACAAAATAAAAATTGTTTTTTTTTGACTTTTTAATTGATAAATTAGAATTTTATTAATTTAGTTCGAGGCCAATTTCATAATATTTCTATTGTTGGTTATGCTTTGCAGAAGACTTCAGAAAACATATTTTATTGTTTGTTCCATTATCATTTTGTTGATGTAGCAGACTACATTTAATATGAGATTTTGATGCTTCAATTTGCACTGCACTATTGCCACCACTTTTTAAAGAAAACTGATGAAGGGGAGCTGGAAAATCCCCGAAACGATCGTCTTTTTATTCCTGAAAGTGTAGAGGTTTTTGAAAGCAAAAACTCTGTGGGTTATTTGTCAGGAGAGTATCCTGATGAAGAAAAATAGCAGTTTTTAAATAATTTAAGACAAATTTGGTACCAAATGAAAGGTTTTTCGTAGACTCATCTACCGGTATAGAAAACATATCGAAACATTTGCAATGTTTTTTTGCTATTCGATAAAGTATTCAAATACAATAAACCGAGTAAAAGGTTAATTGCTTTTAACTGCATTGATCAATTTTCCAATTTAAAAATTCTCAATTATGTAGTAGAACTCATCAAATACAACTTATTTTAGAAAAAACTAATTTTATATTACAATTGCTTGGGAAAACTACTCAATTAAATTAATAATGGTTAATGCTTTAATTAGTTCAATTATTCAAATACATATTTTATATTAAATATTGCAGTGGAATATTTTTATTTTGTAAAAATATCAATTGAAGTTATAAAACTGAAAAGGTTGACTGTTTATCGCTGTTTTATATAAAATATAATTAAAAGTTAAAGTAAAATCCTTCACCATTGAATTCGGTATTTAAAATTAGGGTGATATATCTTTTCTAACGCTTTGTCGGTTAAATATTAAAACAGTTATAACACTAGCCTTTTTCTTAAATTTTTCTTGGCTTTTTTTAGAGCTTTTATTTGATATTTTTCTATTCATTTTTAACTTTTTCGTAAATAACCAAAAACTTTAACAAAACCATAAAAAAGACAAGAAAAACATAAGAAAAAGCTAGTGTCATACGGGCTTAAAGATTGTTTGAACAGCGAACACTGATTTTAACCTCATTCCTTGGCGAAATATCCAAAAGTAAATTCAGTAATCAGTAAATTAGCCTATACCCCAGGGAACAGGTTTTTAGCCAAAGCGATTTTTCATGTTTCTAGCCAAAGCGATTTGGGCTTTCCTTTAATGGGGAGATTTTTCCCCAATTAAGTCAAAAAGTACCTTATTAGTGAATTGGGCCATACTCCGGGGAACATATATTTAAAATTTTAGATGTCTAACCAAAGGGGATTCGGCAGGCTATTAAAGATGAGATTTCCGCCCTTTTGGATCCCTAGTTTTTACCATATTCCTGGGGAAAATTCCAAAAAGTACTTCACCAGTAAAATAGCCGATAAACCACTGAAAACATATTTTAGGTTTCCAGGAGAAGGCTATCATCATTTTCACCCGCCCCATAAAAATTTATTTAAATTCCTTGAATCAGTAGCCAGTCAGTCACGCTATTCTTTTATATATAGAGATAACCAAAGTGAGTTTGTTATGAACAATACGATATATGTACAATATGGAGTAATAATGCTGACATTGACTCTCCACTCATATTGCTGACTGCTGCTTGCTACGCGTTAAAATACATAAGTCGATTGATTGGTTGCTTCTTTCGGAATATAGGCCTGAACCAATCATTGGCGAACAGCGAAATACTTTTTTCAATAAAAAACTTTAGACTAGTATTTCAGATTTTTTATTTAAGTTAACAAAAATGCTTTAATTTCGAAATAATTTTGTCAAAAGTTTTGTCTATACCCAGCAAAATCTTCCATTACCAAATAAGTGGTTATATAATACAAATTCATAGCTCAGCACAACTTATTTTTTGGCGTAAACTCATTATTTTTGTTTGGCATGGTCGTTTTTATAAGTAGTCACGCTTACCCGCTCGCTTACGAAAAAATGAAAAGTTAGTAGTTATAAGATGTTGAATAATAAGTAGTTACACACCTGCTTACGAAAAGTTGAATTATAAGTGGTTATCCGAATGCTTACTTGATTCTTAAAAATAAGGAGTTACACAAATACTATTACTTTAAGGAAATACAATACATTCAGAAAAATTTAATTATTTTCTAATGTGTAATTTTAGGACTCGTCATAAAAATTTAAATACAAAACATATTTACACATAATAAATAAAAAATGTATAAAATTTTGCTGTGTAAAAAGTACTTATTTAAACTATTACGCTTAAGTCATTATTTAGTTAGCCGTTATGACTATCTACATTATTTTATATTGTAAATTTTATATCAATATATCAATTTTGGTAATGCAGATAGTAATGAGGTGTCATTACCAATATTTTGCTGGGTAATGAATATAATCCCCCTGATTATGTAAGGCGTAGGCGTAGATGTTTTTAGCCGTTTGTACAATAAAGTCGTTATAACAAATATTTTTGCAAACATTTAATAGTCAAGTAAGACTTATATGTTACTAAAATTGTATTAGATTCGCCAGGAAAATATCACTTTTTGTTAATTTCGATTTTGAAAAATTCGATTTGTATGGAGCCGTTTTTACTAAATACGCCAACGCCTTACATAATAAGGGCGAATATATATTTGACGTTTTGGCACCACGCTCTCAAACGGATTAATTTTAATTTTTTTTCTAGATAATGCCTAATTACAGCTTTTTATGTCGATTTTCATGTCAAGTGGCACTTTTTTACATTTTAAAAATTTGGGATAGTTTTTACTCCATGCGCTCATAGGGATTAATTTCTAATTTTTTATTATTATAGAAACTAAATTAATATATAAATATATATGTAAGGATATATAAAATTTGTTGTTCAGACTTTCATCAAATTCCGTAAGAAACAACACAACGAAAATTTTAAAAAATTTCACTATTGACCTTGGTAAAGAAAGGGTTAACGTTGTCGAAGTTTCACAAAATTTTCGGAGCAACTTTATAATCGCTATACAACGAAGGACCGGGCTAATATAATATATCTTTGTATTGAGTATTGATATTAAAAAGTATAGCATACATTCAGGATAATCGGATAATGTGCGTGAAATTACATGAGGTTTCTAGAAGACGTTCGTTGTCACACGAATGAGTGAGAATGAAATAACTCCCACATGAAATAAGTCCCAAAACAAAAATGAAATAACTCCCAAAAATTTTCCATACAAATTGGGACTTATTTCATTATGAAATAACTCCCAATCCGTTGGGACTTATTTCATAATTTTTTGTTGGGAGTTATTGCATTATGAAAAAACTTCCAAATGAAATAACTCCCAACTAAATTTTTTGGGAGTTGTTTCATTTCTTTTTTACAGTTGGGATTTATTTCATTTTTTTGGGATTTATTTAATTTTGAATATAATTTTATCATTGGGAGTTATTCAGTTGTGTTTGTTGTTTTATTCCGCATTTATACCTGTGCAAAATCTTGAAGTTTTTACATACAAAAAAAGAAGCAAAAACTAGGTGGTTTTTGCTCAAGTATAAATGCAGTATTAAACAGTTGATTTTTTTGATAACTTCTCTGTTCAAATCCATTATATTTATTCGTCAGTATAAAGATTAAACGGAATACCTCTTGAAAATCAATTATATTTTTAAACAATTGTATTAATTTTTAAAATGTATAATCTGGTAGAAGAAAACACCACTGGCGATAATTTGGTTTGGCCGAGCGATTTTTAAACCAACCCAAGTTTTCGCTGTGCCACTTTTTGCAACTACTTTTTAACGTTTCTAAAAATCACTGAGTTATAAATTTTGAAAAATAGAGTCAGTTTAAATTTTTTACTACAAAATTTTCGAAATGGAGTTAATTTTTAAAATTTATAAAGTAGTTGAAAAAAGCGCCGCAGGCGAAAGTTTGGTTTAAAAACTCGCGCGATTTTGCAATTGGGAGTTATTTCATTTTCGTTGGGGTTTATTTCATTGGGAGTTATTTCATTGGGACTTGTTTCATTTGGGAGTTATTTATTTGGTACCGTGACTACATGTATTTTATTTTTGTATTATATGTATTTTGTTATTGTGTTTTCGTTTGTGTGAAGCAAAACGTCATCTAGAAACACTACCTTAATTAAAACCAGCGTTGATAATGTAGGATATTTGTAAGGTCGATTAAGACCCAATATTATGTTCTTACTTGTTTTTTCTTTCTTTTTGTTACTGTAGCACAATCTTTTAGGGGCATTCACACATATCGCAATATCAATTTGTGTTATTTTTTATGAATTATGTTTTTTAATTTAGGTATACAACACTAATTAATTAACATTAATTTATATGTATGACGTATTTTTTGCAAACCGGGCCTTTTTCTTCAAAAGTGGTGTAGGTTTAAACTAAATGTTTAAATTTTAAAAACCATATAAAAATATTTACTTTTCAATGCCGAGTGGCGGTTTTTGAAATTAAATATGGCGGACAAATTTTTGACTAAATGAATCTGAAGTTGGATTTTCAAAATTCAAAATCGTTTATCCAAAAATGCGTTATTTTAAATTTATTGGTATCACCATATGGAATTTTGAAAATCTAATTCCAGATCTTTTTAACCAATCTCAAAAGCCCGTTTGTGAAAAGTTTCAAGTGAATTCATAAATAAACAAATAAATAATTCATATGTCATGTGATAATCACCGATATCCGGATTGTTATAGGGAAAAGAATTCCAAGGTTGGGGTGTCTGAGATAATCGGCCATCTCGGGGATTTAGGGGGTTAAAAGTGGGTTAAATATTACCCCTTTTCTGTTTTTTCAAGTTAATTGACTATCACTAGAGATAATTTCCTTTTAATATTTTGTCATCTTGTATGTAAATTATTTTATGAAAATAATAGTTCTATTTCATTTTAAATCAACATTAAATATTAATTTAGCTGAGAAATAAATCATGGCTGGCAAGCACTAACCCTAAAATACAATTACCAATGTAACACTTTTCAAACGACTATTTTAATACCACTAACGAAATAACTTAAAATACCGTTATGTCTTAAAATACCGCCAATGAATAAAATGGTTTTTACTGTCATAAAGTGCAAATGTAAACGGTCAAGATTTCGGGTCGAGATTTCCATTGAAATCTCGGAATTTGAAAACAGATGTATGTAAACGCAACTTTAACCTTAAAATAACTCAACGAAATTACTTAAAATACCGTTGATTCTAAAATACTCTAACAAAATAACTTAGAATACAGTTATCCTTAAAATATCGTAACGATATATTAATATATTTTTTATTTTTGTAATTTTATTATTTTATTTCTTTCTAAACACAGTGACGATCCATAACTTGACATACCGTTAACCTTAAAATAATTTAACGAAACAACTTAAAATACCGTTAAGCCTAAGATAACTTAACGAAATAAATTAAAACACCGATAACAAAAAATTATCACTAAATATATGAATCGGTTGCCAACCCTGTTATAAATCCATTATTATATCACGATTTTTGAATAACTTAATCTTTTTTATTCCTGACATACTCATACCTACTGATGTCATCTTTCATGTATAAATATGACCAATTATTTCGTCATAGTTTGAAATTAATCCAATTCATGGGAGAATGTTTTAGGCAGGGTTTCTATCATAAGTACTTGGGTATTCAGTCGGTTAACTGATACTCGATTAATCGAAGAATTTCTTTAAAAAAAATTTTTGGAGTAATTTAAAATGACTAATTTCAAGTAACGAATCGATTAATCAAGTAACTCGAGAAAATCAAAAAAAATATTTTTTTACACTTAATCTTTTTTCTTTTATTTGTTGACTATTTTTCTATTTTTTATAGAATTTAAAGTACACTCAAAAAAATAAGTTAGTAGAAAAATTAGTAAAACGTCTTGTATATCAAGTGTACTAGTTTTCAGCAATTTTTTTGCTGAAATTCCGTTTTCAGCAAAAATTTTAGTTATATTTTTTTAGCACTAAACTAATTTTGAACTAATGTTTTACTAATTTATTTTGCTACAAAAATTGTGCTGATAACTTCATAGCTTGGGCGACAACCAGATAGACAAGATGTAGATGTCGCAGCTTGTCTGGAAACGGAAATGACAAAAAAAGAAAAACAACTCTACACATATTCTATATTTAAATTTTCAGCAAATAAATTAACTAAAGTAAAATTTCGCTACAAGTTTTTTGAGTTTTTTTCAGTCTACTAATATTCAGCAAAAAGTTTAGTGATTTTAGCAAGGATTTTTTTCATTTGCAGTCGACTAAGTATAAGCAAAACTTTTGCTGAAGATTACTATTTTTTTGGTAAAAATCAGCTCGCTGATTTTCAGCAAACCTTTTGCTGAAATTACCAACTTTTTTGCAAGCACGCTCCTGACTAAAAATTTGCTGACACAGCAACATTTTTTGCTGACTTTACTGACTTTTTTTTTTGAGTGTACCTAAAGTCACCTAATACAAAAAAATTTAGTTAAAACTACTAAAAATTAGTTAAAAATGATGTTGCAGAAAAAACTTCTATAATTAGCAGATTGTTTTTGCTATGTATTGGTAATATAGGAACAGCAAAAATAAAACTGTTAAATATACAGAATTTTAGATAAATTTGAGTTACATTTTTGTTATTAGAAAATTACAAATTAACAGATTATAAGCAGATGTGTTACCAATGACAGTTGGCAAAAAAGTACTCTCGAACCGTATGGTTTTGTTTACATGGCAGTAATGTCAAGAAGGAGATAACAATATAAAATCTCCATACATTTTGTATTGCTCATTTTTTGTAAGTATATACATATCTGTCTTTTTTTAGACTTTTGTGCTTTCCTTTTTGTTTTTCTTATTCTTTGCGTTTCATTTTGCTCATTTTCTGTCGGCCATATTGCTCAAATCAGCTGTTTCCTATCTGTGTATAATCTGTGTATAGAAATATCTAACTCAAAGGAGAGACACATTGAAAGTAATTGTAAAAACACACGCCTTTCCTTATGCAAATGAACATCTGTTTATGTGTAGTGAATTAGTTAAGCGGAGAATACACGAAGGAACATTGAGTAGGGAACCAAAAATATCAAAAAATTTTGTAAACACGAATTGTATGATGTCAACACGCGCACACACACAAACACACACACACATTCACAAAAAATGGGCATTTTTCACGAATGTTCCCACGTGTATTCTCCGCTTTAGAGTAAAATTATCTCAAATGAGAGACAAATTTAATGTAATTGTAAAAAAACTTAGGTGTTTTGAAATTTTCGTGGGTGCGAATTCGCACATGTGTACCGTTTGAGAAAATTGCATTGTATCTCCAATGCATAGAATGGTAATAACTGGAGAACGGTTGGAAATTTTTGCTTCAAATTTTACATGTAAAGCACCGTAAGTTTGAGTTTCACGTGATAAAACTGTTATACTCCATATAAAAAAACAAATTTTTCACGTGAAAATTGTGTAGACTTTGTTTTCACCCAAAGACTATTATTTTTCTTGTGAAAAAGTGATATTTTGTGTTTATTGTGATTGTTGCTTGCTAATTGCACAAAAAAAACTTTCATTTTTAGAATTTAAATTATTATTTAATGCCTTTAAAGTTTGAGTGAAATTTTTCCACGTGAAAAACAACTTACGGTGCTTAATGTATAATTGCAAATTTTCAATTACAAGTTACATGTAATTTAAATTTTTTTCTTTGGATTACAAAAAACTGTGTAAATTTGAATTAAAAATTCTAAACGGTCCTTTAGTTATTACCAGGGCAAGGACTTTCATGCAAATGCATGTTTGTAGTCAGTGGCCCAAAAATGATTTTGACCAAATACTTTTCCGAATCAAAGAATTTGCAAAAAAAATGGCATCGATTTGTTGTTGCATATTTTGTTATAAATGCATATTTTTGCATATTTTGCTTTTAAGTGCATATTTTATGATTTTTATTGCATATTTTTGCATATTTTGCACATTATTGCATATTTTTTTTAATATTTTTAAATATGAAATTCGATTTAAGAATTCATACTTTAAAACTAAAAAAAATTCTAAAGAATTAATTATTTGAAAACTCTCTTGATAATAAAACACTGCACTAGAAAGCGAAACACATAGTATACCACAAATTATACCAGATATGAATCAGCTGATTTGGGCAATATGGCCGACAGAAAATGAGCAAAGCAAAACGCAAAAATTTAACAAAAACACAAAAGATAAAGCACAATAATCTAAAAAGAGACAGATATATACAAAAAATGCGCAATACAAAATGTATGGAGATTTTATATGGTTATCTCCCTCTTGACTTGACTTCCATGTAAACAAACCCATACGGTTCGAGAATACTTTTTTGACACCTGTCATTGGTTTCACATCTGGTATTAATCTGTGTAGTATACAATATGTTGTCATCCACTAACACATTTTTTTATAGATGTAATTTTAAATTAACGTTTTCGGGTGTTATTGCTCACAAACAGTAAGTTGAAAATTTTTATAAAAATTTTTTTAAGGAAACTTGTCCCCGAGCATTAATTTCTGCCACTTTTTTATCTGAGTTACGAAAGTGAGTACGATTTTATAGTACACATATTTAAGTTCTATTTTATAATAAAGTTTTTTTCAGGTAAAATGCCAAACACCCTTAATATTTACAATCGACTGTATTTCTTTTTATTTTCACTGAATTTTCTAAAAATATATTTAACTATGTATATTTGAAGACATATTCAGTGTGTTCGTTTACTCGAATTTCTTACTACTTTTACTACAACTGCAAAGTTTTGTTTACTTTTTGTATTGAATTTTTCCAGCTGTAGTAAATATAGTAACTTGTAGTAAGTAAACGAACAAGCTTATTGTAACCGATACCTGAATTTTTACGTTTATATTAGTTTTTAATAAATATAATTTAAAAAAACATTTATTTTTAATTGCATATTTTTTGGTTTTTAGTGCATATTTCGTTATAAATGCATATTTAAGTGCATATTTTCTATTTTATAGTGCATATTTTAAGCGCATATTTTCGATTTTTTAGTGCATGAAAGTCCTTGCCCTGGTTATTACGTTTCTATGTATTGGAGATAAAATACAATTTTCTGATTTTTATTTTGAAACTAATAATATATTGCTAATGATAAATATAAACTAAACAAGAACTTTTGATAGTTCTTGTTTATTTTATATGAAATTTTATTTTTCAAAAAACTAGCAAAAATAACTGTTTACTGTAAAAATACTATTATAGTAGTTCTTTAGTATAATTTTAAAAATAACTGCTTTAAACAACTGTTACGAAACACGGTACTTTTCGTTAGTTGTTTTTTTTAATTGTCATAATACTTGTTTTGTATTTTTCATAGAAAAACTACTGTAATTACAGTTAAAAACAAAAACTACGGACAAACAGCCGTCATGTAGTGACTGTCAAACTTTTTTAGTATACGGATATTATTACTCACCTTGAGATTTTACACTCAATACTAAACATACTAAAAACAAAAATAGATTAATGGTCACAAATTATAAAACGACCATTGGACTCTCCGTTTTCCATAATTGATTCTTCTCAGTTCAATAACCTAAAAAATAAAATATGAAAATATTATTATAATGAGGGCATTCACAGTAGCAAATTAGCATTTATATAGCACTTGAACTGTGAATTCCTTCAATGTGGTACAATTTAATTCATAACAATTAAAACAATCCCAACAAATTTTTTTGTTTCTCAAAGAATTGGTTGCAGAACAAGTTATTTTCCTGCACTTAGTATATCCTGTTCTACTATCGCTTCTAATATCGATTATTTTTATTTGAATCGTCCCAAATGCATGGGGATCTAGAGGAAGGGGAAGTCGGACATTTACTCCCCAAAATAAATTTAAGGGTGGGTGCGAACTGGCTAAATAAAATCTAAACTAAATTCAGGTTTCCAAGTTTCTATGAATTTTCAAAGAAATTTTAAACCCTTTTGTCAATTTTTATTTAGTTTAGAAATTATTTAGCCACCTCGCCTAAATATAAAAATTTTAAACAAAATAGAAAAGCAAATAGAAATACTCTAATGCTCCTCCTCAAAACCCTGCGCCTGTTCAAAGTAGTATTGGTTCACCTGGAATCAGTTCCGAAAGCAGTTTTACAACGGGTTCTGAAACTAGTTCCGCAGAATCTATTCTAGTGGAACCATTTGTAGATTAACCCCTAAATTCATAAACGCTTTGTAAAATTATAGGAGGTTTATTGAACAAATTTTGTATGAAAACGACGTTTTTTAAACCTGCTATAACTTTACAAAGCATTTATGAATTGAGGGGTTAGAGTGGTTGGAAACCGATTGTAAAAAAATTTCCTGGGATATTTAAATATTTTAGCTAAAAATTTAAAAATCGCTTATTATCAATCTATTTAAAATAAGTTTTAAAAAACCAACAAAACAACAACCAAAGTCAAAACATGAAAATATTTAGACTAAATTTCTCACGTCTTTAATACGATAGTCAGTTCTGTGTTATTAATCTTCTAATTGTGGGTGTCAATACATACTATTTTTATCATAATAAAATCTTAACAATGAAGATGGATAAATAAAAAAAAACTAAATAAACTTTTCACAAACAAACTAAACTAAAAAAATAAATAAACGCATGTCCAACAAAAAACTGTCATTCAATATAATTTCGTAGAGAAAAATTAGTATACATACTTTCATCAATATAATGGCCCTAAAACAGCATGAACCCAGCAAAATCTTTCATTACCAAATAAGTGGTTATATAATAGAAATTCATAGCTCCGCACAACTCATTTTTTGGCGTCTAAACTCATTATTTTTGTTTGGCGTGGTCATTTTTATAAGTAGTCACGCTTACCAGCTCGCTTACGAAGAAATGAGAAATAAGTAGTTATGAGATTTTGAATAATAAGTGGTTACACACATGCTTACAAAAAGTTTAATTATAAGTGGTTATCCGATTGCTTACTTGATTCTTAAAAATAAGGAGTTAGGCAAATACTATTAGCCTAAGGAAATACATTCAGAAAAATTTATGTCTTCTCTAGTGTGTAATTTTAGGACTCGTCATAAAAATTTAAACATAAAACATATTTACATATAACGAGTAAAAAGGTTAAAGTCGGGCATGCCGACTATACAATACCCTACACCAGTCTGGTTAAAAGCCAACTAATGTTTGGATCCGAAATTCGAATGGGTTAAAATGGGACTTGTGTCAAAATTTTCTATAATGTGAGTCAGCGAACCAAATTTCATTAAAATATCTTAATATTTGCGACCTGCAGTTTGTAACCAAACCAATTTTGGGGGGACCCTTATATGGGCACTAGGTCTAAACATGGACCGGTGTTAACCAAAATCAATAGGCTTCGTCCTTGGGCCAACATAGGTCCGTGTACCAAATTTCATCAAAATATCTTAATATTTGCGACCTGCTGCGTATAAACAATATAATTTTTGGAGGACCCTTATATGGGCACTAGGTCTAAACATGGACCGATGTCCACCAAAATCAATAGGCTTAGTCCTTGGGCCAACATAGGTCTGTGTACCAAATTTCATCAAAATATCTTAATATTTGCGACCTGCAGCGTATAAACAATATAATTTTGGTAGGACCCTTATATGGGCACAAGGTCTAAACATGGACTGATTTTCACCAAAATCAATAGGCTTCGTCCTTGGGCCAACATAGGTCTGTGTACCAAATTTTATCGAAATATCTTAATATTTGCGACCTGCAGCATATAAACAATATAATTTTGCGGGGACCCTTATATGGGCACTAGGTCTAAACATGGACCGATGTTCACCAAAATCAATAGGCTTCGTCCCTGGGCCAACATAGGTCTGTGTACCAAATTTCATCAAAATATCTTAATATTTGCGACCTGCTGCGTATAAAAAATATAATTTTGGAGGGACCCTTATATGGGCACTAGGTCTAAACATGGACCGATGTTCCCCAAAATCAATAGGCTTCGTCCTTGGGCCAACATAGGTCTGTGTACCAAGTTTCATCAAAATATCTTAATATTTGCGACCTGTAGAGTGCGCACAAGAATGCATGGACAGACAGACAGACGGACGGACGGACGAACAGACGGACATCGTTAAATCGAAATAAAAAAAATTCTGAGCCGATCGGTATACTATAAGGTGCGTCTAGGACCAATATTTTTTGGTGTTACAAACATCAGCACAAACTTATAATGCCCTGACCACATAGTGGTGTAGGGTATAATAAATAAAAATGTATAAAATTTAACTGTGTAAAAAGTACTTATTTAAAATATTACAAGTAAGCCATTATTTTATAGTTAGAAACAATGAATACAATAGGCCGTTATTAGGAAGTCATTATTTTATATTATAAAATAATGCAAAAGTTAATGATATATCATTTTTGGTAATGCAGATGGTAATGAGGTGTCATTACCAATATTTTGCTGGGTTATTGCTGGGTTATAGTGTTGAAAATTATTATGTGTTTGTTAGTAAAGGTAGAACATGTCACTTAAGACAATGTTCTAGATTTTTTTTCTTTTTTTTGTAAATTTTTTTGAAATCTATTTTTAGACTCAATATCTTTTCAATTAAAAACAAAATTTCCTGTTTATATGGATTTTAATGAAGAAAGTGATCAAGATTTAATGAAATTTGAGGGCTTATTTTTTTCGATTTAACTGCTTATTTTACTTTTTTCTAGTTTTTGTTTTAAGAACTTAAAATACTGTTTTAGAGTTTTTTTGTTTGGACTATTTATGTATAAGTTATAATTAAATGGTATTTGGAAAATGCTGGAAATAGAATTTTTTATGTGCAATTAAAAAAAAATATGTTTCCTTTTTAATTTTGGGGAAAAATTTCGATATTTTTTCTCGATTCAGAAAATATCAGAATGTTACTTGGCTTCGTTTTGGACAAAATATTAGTTTTATATGTATTGAATTGGGACTTTCATCAGAGGTGCACGTAGTGCGGAAAGTTTCTGATTGGCATTCACTTGGGAGTGACCAGAAATGATTCCTTTGTATGACTGTTCAAGCAGCTCACTACTTCCGATTTCCAGCACCCGCTGAAAGCTAGCTAGAGTGAGAAGGCGCACAGTCATGTAACCTAAATGGCCACGGACAACTTGGCGTCTCAGGAGAGTAGGTAAATGATGAATGAACGTTTGCTGAAGCATGACTGCAACGTGGGATTGGACACAAGGATAGCAGCCCTATCACCAATCCTAGAAAGAAGGGCTAGCAACCCACTTTTCTGAACTTACCCTGCTAACGAATCGCTAAGCGCCCTATGCTCCAGCGGGAGTTAGAGGAATATATATATACAGGGTGGCGCAAAAATAACCTTCCGATGTTTTTTGGCTGTAATTTAAAAAAAAATGAAAAACTTTGATTCTACTTGCGGATTATTTTTATTTGGTCTTTTAATTTTTTTTACATCAAGTCGAGAATATGATGTCATGTAAATGGCCGCCGCCACAGTTGATTGTCATTTGAGCCCATTTTTTCATTCATCACCAATCATGAGTGATGAGGCCCATTTCCATCTTAGCGGGTACGTAAATAAGCAAAATTTACGCTTCTGGGGCACTGAAAATCCGCGTGTAACCCACGAAGAGCCATTACACCCGCTCAAAGTCACTGTATTGTGTGCTGTTTTCGCTGGAGGAGTCATCGGATCTTTTTTCTTCGAAAGCCATAAAAAGGGCTCAAATGACAAAGACAATCAACCATTTACGTGACATCATATTCTCGACTTGATGTAAAAAAAATTAAAAGACCAAATAAAAATAATCCACAAGAAGAATCAAAGTTTTTAATTTTTTTTTTAATTACAGCCAAAAAACATCGGAAGGTTATTTTTGCGCCACCCTGTATATTGTATATCGCAAATACTCAATAGTAAAATATTGTTTTTTTTGTAATTTTGGACACCTCTGCGTATGATCAATATCGTATTTATCATATCAATTATGCGTTTGATGTCTAACTGCCCTACGGGAAATTTTAACAAACTGTCACCGAACTGGCCCCTTTATATGAAATAGACTGGTCACTTTTACATGACGTTGTCATAGGAGGGGGAAATTGACCCCTTGTGACATGTCACAAGACAAATCCTAGGACAGGTTACTAAACTCTCATAAAAAACAAAGTTCAGGGACCTGTACTGGGATTTGTCTTGTGACATGTCACAAGGGGTCAATTTCCCCCTCCTATGACAACGCCATGTAAAAGTGACCAGTCTATTTCATATAAAGGGGTCAGTTCGGTGACAGTTTTTAAAATTTCCCGTAGGGTGATTATAGAACAAATGAGTAAACGAAATGACAATTAATTTTGACAGTTCTTTTGGCGCTTTGTGAGAATATTTTCGGTTTTTCAACTGTTGAGTTTTTAATTGGTTAATGTGTAACGAACGAGTTTTGCATCTCAGCTACTCAAATATTTGAATGTTGATTGAACGATAAATCCGTAAGAAAATATGTTATCAGAGAAATTCAAAAACCATTTTAGAAAGGAAGAGCTATGTATTCAGATTTCGTTACAAATCTAGTTAAAAATATTTTTCGAGGGAACATACGAAATATTTTGAAGAAAAGTTAATTCCTTTAATGTTAAGTTTTCCCGTTTATATAGCTCGAAAGTCTGATACGGAAGGACATTTCTGAGGCCAGATTTAGATTAAGCGAACCTTTTGGTTTCAGAAAAGTATACTTTAGTTCCCGTGTCTGATATTTTTATGCCTGAACTTATAAGTTTCCTCAAGTGCTGACAAGCAAACACTTTTGCTCGCCAGCGTATATGCTTACAAGTAGTGGCAAAAATAATGGGTCTAAAAATAGATTTAAAAAAATAAGTTTTATAAAAAAATTTTTTTATTGTAGAATTATTTTTTAATAAAATTATCAATTTTTATGTGTATCATTTACGCCAATAAATACTGTACGTTGGACACTAATATGACAAACTTTTTCCTATAGTAGGGCAGCTCGATCCTAAAGAACAAAGTCCAATCTTATTTCACAGTACAACGAACATTTTAGGTATCAATAAAACCAAATGGAAACGAAAGTACCTGGCTATGGGAGTAAAAACACCCAGTGGTTTGCTCTACCTTATCACAATTCTTTTTTATACTGGATTTACACTGAACACAAACCACCTAGTTTTTGTACAAAAATAGTTTTTGGTAGTTAGCAAGGTAGTTTTTGGAACTTGCTTAATTTAAGCAAAGAGTATACATAATAAAGAGATTGGGGGACTCTCTATCACTGAGAAAGCATTTGTTCTATTATGTGCCTTGGAACAGGAACATACTCAAACCAATATCACCCAGCAAACATGGCAATACGAAGAAGATTCTCCGAAGATATCGTCAGGAAGACAACATTTATTGCCGGCAATATCAATTTCGTATTCCGGAAGTTTCCTCCGTCGGAAACAACTGTTACACTAAAACAATACTTCCAGGTAATATGAAAGCAATAACTCATATGGAAGATAAAAGGGATATCGCTAAATAAACTCCCGGTACAATAAAAAAAACGATGTAATTTTTTCATTATTAAATTTAAGCCTGAAAAACAAAATCTGCATACATAATTCATTGACCAACTTATAAATTATTTTGATTTCATCTTAGCCGATTTTTCCCGCGCAATTAATCTTAACTTTTCACGAGTTTATTTCCTATATATCTTTTGATTGTTTTTGTACAAATTTAGTTTTAATTTTTACCAAATTGATAAAAGATTTCAAACAAATTTTCTTTATCTTCCAAATAATACAAAGATGATATTCCCGAAATATTGTCATAAAAAGTTATGACAAAAGATAAAATTTTTGAATTTTTTTTTTCCAAATATCGTCGAATTATCTTCCAAGTGATAAAAGGAAGACAATTTCAAAGTAAACACTACTTGATTATTTTCATTCAAATGACAAATAGAAGATATCGCTTTAATATCTTCTTGGAAGGTATCTTTTAAATGTTTGCAGGGTCATTATGTGCGCTCTTTGTATGACTCAAAACATCGATTGTAACCAGGGATGGAAAATAATAATTTAGGTTTAAAAATCAAGCATGGAACTATACTATTGAATTATACTATTCCAACAGTATTATAGCCCTAGATTATGAATTTTAAAAAACCATACGTAAAAAATTCCAAAATAATATCGGAATGCGAAAAAAGGCTTTGGGGTTCAAAAAATTAATTAAAAGATTTACATTCTGCAAACGACGCCAAAAATTTTTTTTTTGCAACTAACCACCAAAGTTCGTTTTATGAAATGGGCATTATACTCCGTAGATTATAAATTTAAAAAACCGCACTTAAAAAATTGCAAAATAATAGAGGAACGCGAAAAAAGACTTTGTGGTAGAAAAAAATAATTAAAAAACGCAATCAGCGATTAACAATCTGCAAATGAATACAGTGACGCAAACATTTTCCTTTTTGCAAATATTTTTGTCGCGATTTATTTTTTTTTTTGCAAACTAAGCACCAAACTTTTGTGTATAAAATTGGTACAATAGACCCTAGATTATAAATTTAAAAAAACCACACTTAAAAAACTGCAAAATAATCGCGGAAAGCGAAAAAAGGCTTTATGGTACAAAAAATTAATTAAAAAACTTAATCAGCGATTTACATTCTGCAAACAAATATATTGATGAAAAAATTATCCTTTTTACAAATTTTATTTTTCGCGATTTTTTTTGCAACTAGCCACCAAACTTTGTTGTATGAAATGTGTATTATAGTCCCTAGATTATATATTAAAAAGAAACGTACTTAAAAAATTGCAAAATAAAAGCGGAACGAGAAAAAAGACTTTGTGGTACAAAAAATTAATTAGGAAACGTAATCAGCGATTTAGATTCTGCAAACAAATATATTGATGCAAAAATTTTCCTTTTTGCAAATTTAATTTTTCGCGATTTTTTTGCAACTAGCCACCAAACTTTGTTGGCTGAAATGTGTATTATAGCCCCTAGATTATAAATTAAAAAAAAAAACGCACGTAAAGAATTTCAAAATAATAGCGGAATTTCAAAAAAGACTATGGTACAAAAATTTTATCCCTGGGTTATATATTTAAAAAAACCGCACTTAAAAATTGCAAAATGACGGCGGAATTCGAAAAAGGCTTTATGCTACAGAAAATGAATTAAAAGAGGTAATCAGCGATCGACATTCTGCAAGCGAATATATTGTTGCAAAAATTTCGCTTTTTGCAAATGTTTTTTTTCACAATTTGTGCTAATATTTGCTAATATTTAATTTTTATGTTTTTTAACGAGCCAAAGAGGAAGCTATTTTTTAGTTACTTACATTTTGAAATATGTAAGAGCGATCTAACATTTTTTGGTATAAGAGCCCGATTAAGTGAGCCTTTTCCATCCCTGATTAACCAGTCGGAGTTCGTTCCTGTTCCAAGCCGCCTAATATTTTTTCAAATAAAAAATATTGAGAGAGTTGCAAGGCCATTGATTTAAGTCATACATACATAAACAAATGTTTGATACATGGCCAAATAACTTAAATGAGAAAAACGTGGTTCTAGAGATAAATTTCACTTCAAATTTAATACCATAGATTACAGTTGTATAACTGAAACGGCTGCAGAAAAGCCCTCGATGTATGTATATAAATTTGAAAAAAAATCTTAATAAATAGTTGAATTGTGAAACACACCCTTTTGAAGCTCTGTATACACTAAATTAAGTGTGAGGGATGAAGCTTATATGACACTTACTAGATTCTAGTTTTTTGCACCATCAATGAGCTTTGAAGAATTAATTCCTTTTTGAATGAATTCACTACCAATCGAATTCAATTTTATCTAGAATTGAATGAATTCCTTTTCTTAAGTAATTCACTGAATTCGTTCAACTAAACGCGTTCATCAAACAACAAATTCAAAGAATTAATTCAATTGCAATAGTTCTTTTTATTAAATCAAATGAATTAATTCACCGGTGAACGCGTTCAATTTTATAAATCGAACGGAATTCGTTCAATTTCATTTTCGTTCAGTGAATTAAAAAAAAAATAATAAGTTCACTGAATTGAAAAAAAAAATAAAATAAGTTCACTGAATTGAAAAAAAATAAAATAAGTTCACTGAATTCAAACCCTGTTTTCTGCCGTTCAGTAGAAGAAAACAATAATGTACAAATAAAATTTTTAAATAAGCAATTTTACAGCGTGTTCTAGTAAAACTAAATAAATTAGAAACCGGAAAATAAAGACTTTTACTATTAAAAATAAAAACTTTACAGATATAGATAAATTTGGAAAAAAATATAACTAGAAAACTATATATAATAGTTTGAAAAATTAAACAAATAGCAAATTTTTAGCTTTTTTTAATATCATAAAAACCAGATTTTTTAATTTTAATTTTAAATCATTTAATTTTTTTTCAATTTTTATAATCAATTGAAGACACAATTAAAAATATTTTTATAAAATAGAATATTCCAATATAGCGCTTAAGTTTTCCTAATATGTTCGTGTAGTTTTCATTTAATTTTAACTAAAAATAAAAAAGTAGAAATTTTTTCAGTGCCTGAATCTTTAAAGATCATTGAGCATTTAAGGGTTAAGCTCCATTACCGCAATCAGAGCTCTGAAGAATTAATTAATTTCTGACTTAATTCCCTACTAATCGAAGTCAATTTTCTTTAGAGTTGAATGAATTCCTTTTCTTAAGTAATTCACGGAATTTGTTCAACTGAACGCGTTCAACAAAAAACAAATTCAAAGAACTAATTCACCACTGAATTCGTTCAATTTCATTTTCGTTCAGTGAATTAAAAAAAAAATCCGTTCACTGAATTGAAGAACAAAAAATGTTTTACTATTCAAAATGGTCTGGGAGAAGAAAAATTTACAAGTAGAGAATATTTTTTTTCCATTGCGCCCATCTAAAAGAAGTATGCTTTCAGAAAAATATAATTACTATGTGTTCTTAAAGAAACTTTTAATCTGGAGGCAAAAGAGTCTTGCTATGGGCGTTGAATTACAATATTTCCAAAATATTTGGAAACACTCCAATGTGCACTGAACGGCAGGAAACAGCTGTGAACGTAATTATTTGTTTTTGAATTCAGTTACGTAATTTTTGTTTTTCAATTCACTGAACGTATTTTTTTTAATTTACTGAACGAAAATTAAATTGAAAGAATTCAGTGGTGAGTTAATTCAGCAAGGAATTAATTCACTTTTTATACGTTCGATTTATAAAATTGAACGCGTTCACCAGTAAATTAATTCATTTGATTTAATAAAAATAACTATAGCAATTAAATTAATTTGTACCAAAAGAAATCGAACGAAAACAAATATGAATTAATTCCATTCAATATATAGTCTTTTGTGAATTAATTCATTGAATTTTTAATTCAGAATTCAAAAGCTCAATTAAAGAATTAATTCTTCAAAACTCTGACCGCAATGCCCTGTAAGCTTCCTTATGACCTGGGACTTTAACTAACACATTTGTTGTTTAGCATATAAAATTTTAATTTAACTCTTGGTTAAATTTTAACGGGACATTTTTTTATCGGGTTTAAATATAATTTTTGTTACCGAGCTGGCAAAACTTCAGCAAATTGCTAAAAAGCAATAAATATTTTTTGCATTTTCCTATGCAAGTAGATCGGCAAAACAGACCCCTGTGTGCTCGGGTATGACGCTGAAACAAGACTGTATAAAGGAAAACTTTGCTCATATATTGCAGTGTTCCAATATTTCGCAAATCTGCAAATATAGTTAAATATTGACACTCATACGATGATTATAGGAAAAAGAATCGCATCATGATTGGAGGGTGATTTCAGTTAAAGTTTGACATTTGGCCAAGAAAAAGTTGTTTCTGTATGAAAAATATGTTTTGATAGTTTTTTTTTTAAATAACGCATATTCATGGAAAAATTTAAAAAAGTTAGTTCTTCGATTTTGGCCCACAACAGCAGTTTTGGAAATTAATTTAATGGTCAAAAATAACTGTATATATTTAATATATATATATTTAATTCTAAAAAATTCCATTTATATTTAAGTAAATTTTAGTTGAATGCAAGTAATATTCTTTCCTACTTAAATCAGTTTTCGAGAATAGAATAGTAGATTTAAAATCGAAAAAATAAATAGTATTTCTTTTAATTCAAAAGAGTAGATTCTTTCCCATTACAAAATATGTAAATTAAATTTTGGAACTGTAAAACTGTTTTCATACAAAATTTGTTTCATAACCCTATTATAACTTTATAAAGCGATTTTGAATAAGGAGATAAGATTTTCAGTATAATTTTGCTTTAGTACACATGCAAAATATATAGGCTAGGTTGCAAAGTCTTTCCAGAAATCATAATGTAAACTAGCCTTTTTTAGATAAATTTTGTGTATCGAGTACTAAAGAAAACCTAGTAGAAATTTTCATCACATCTCTTCTTTTCAAACAGTTGCTATTATTAAAGGCTGGTTTACACTATAATATTTTCGGTACGATTTTGCTTTAGTACACATGCAAAACATATATGGAAGGTTGCAAAATCTTTCCGAAAATCTTATAGTGTAAACCAGCCTTTATCGATTATGTAAATAATGGGGGATTTTTCATATAATAACAGTTTTCTTATATTTTTATACATTTTACTACCTTCATTCTCATAACTTATCAGTCAAATTTCGAGTTTATTGTAGTACATATTACTATAATGTTTCCAAACAAACATTTACAAAGAAATTCATTTCGGAATACAAAATCCTTAACAAAAAAATGTAAATTATATCGTTAAAATTAGTTTACCGTTAGTTGTACAATGTGTGAATGAATATGTTAGTGGCGATGACGACTCGTGTTGTAATGACAGCCTTGAACTTCGTTGTTCTGGAAGGTATGCAACCTTCACTATGCACTATGACTATGAATGGCTGTATATTTATTTATGAAAAAAGTTTTGTCGTTGTTTACACTAGTATTCAAATTATTGTAAAAAAGTAATAGGGAAGGGGTAATGAAAAGAATTTAGATAAGTTTTTTATTTTCATACACACATATGTTACAAAAACAATGGTTAAACATTGTAGATAGAAAAAGTATATAAATGATGTTAATACAGTCGAATCCTAATTTGCGCCCGGTTTGGGATTGACGTGAGTCAGAGCTCCTGTTCTGTAAATTTAAAACGATAATTATAAATTGATGTTTCTTAAATTCAAAATATTTTCTTTTCGAATGTACACAGAGAATGTACAGTAGAGCGTACCACCTTACAGGCAAAAAAAAAAAAAAAGTGCGCCGTACATCCTCCAATATGAAATATTTTTGCAAGGAGGTTTCAAAAAAAATTTTTTTCCGAACGTCGGGGTCGCCATTTTACATTTTTCGTTATATCTTAAGCATTTACATTGAAATCGCCTTTCAAAAATACTTCATATTGGAGGGTGTACGGCGAACTTTTTTGAGGTACGGTCAAATGTACAGAGAGTACACAGGCAGCGCTGCCATTTGATTTAAGCCCAAATTAGTTTGGAAGTAAAGTGCGACGAAATGAGGTATCGTGAGGTAGAAATCTATTTTCAATAGATTCTCTTACTTCAAATCTACTTCCAAACTAAACAGTTGTGTATAATATCAACACTCAGAAGTAAACAGATGACACTATACTTTACGATACTACCAGACTAATGGAGCCTTTAAGCCCGCATGACACTAGCTTTATTTTGTATTGAACTGATATTTCCAGCAATGTAAATCAAATGAGAGTACTGCCTTACCGACATTAATCTGACAGATAATCAATTATCCTATATACTTTAACTTTTCACACACATTACTTCCCAAAATAAAATTCATCAGTTTTTCGTCAATAAAATATCAATACAAAATAATGTGTAAATTCATAAATGCTTTATAAAATTATGGGAGGCTTACAAAACATCTTTTCCATACAAAATTTGTTTCTAATTTTATTTTGTATTGTAGCTTTACATATATGACACTTGCTAGTTTCTAGATTCTAGTTATTTGCACCATCAATGCAAATCATATGAAGGGTACTGCATTACCAACATCAATTTGACAGTTTGATAGTTTTTCGATATAGTTGTTCGCTTCACACACATTATTTCTCATATAAGGAATTTCGTGCTCTCTTCTATTTTGGATTATTAATACTGAAACTAGCAAGTGTCATATAAGCTTAAGCCTATATGACACTTTTACCTATTTTTTGTACCATCAATGCAAATCATATGAAGGGTACTGCATTACCAACATCAATTTGACAGTTTGATAGTTTTTCGATATAGTTGTTCTCTTCGCACACATTATTTCTCACATAAGGAAATTCGTGCTCTCTTCTATTTTGGATTATTAATACTGAAACTAGCAAGTGTCATATAGGCTTTATAGATAGTGTCACAAAGAACATACATAGAATCGTTACACACTCACAAAAGTTTGTCGGTATAATCTAACGAAAATGACAATTAAAACAAAGATATATGCAGTTGAAAAGGCGACAAAGGTATTTACCTAACTGACAAATGTTTACTACAAAAATTTCAAAACAACTGACAAAATCGGTAAAAACTACTGTTTTTTACAGTAAATTCTTTTTGTTTATAAAAGTATATTTTAATAAGAACAAAATAATTTTTTTTTCAGGTGCATAAATATGTGTTACTAGCGGGCGCATATATGTGTTATTAGCGTGCCTTAAAGGTTAAGGGGGGGGGGGGGGGCTGCGCCCTCCCACAAATTTTATTAAATTCGTTTTTTTATTTAAAGCCTTCACCCAGCCACCACAAATAAATAATTCTGCACTACAATGAGTTTAAAATAAATAAATATTTGATCACTTTTTCTCATGAAAGTGGATTGTTAGTAATGAATCCATAATAAATTGCAATATACGTGTGTATGTTAAGATAATTTGGTAAAGTGCGAACTTAGGTAGATAGACCCGTAAGTAGTTTTGTTCATTTGTGTTTTGAATGAAAATAAATAACGTAAAGCAGGGTTGGAAAGCATTTTATAATATTAAAAATAGCGGGCAAAGCCCGCTACGTTGTTAGTGTGTCTTAAAGTTTTTTTTTTTAATCCCAGTTTATGTAAAGGTAGACCTGGCAATTCAAGTAAATTCACAAATTCAGTTGGAAAATTTACTGCGTCGGTTTCTTCCACCGGTGCTTCGTTACATGAAGTTTAAATATCGGAATATATAAGTTCCATTCCTTTTCTAAGGTTTTTTCTCTTTTAGAAAATTTGTTTAACTTTTTGGAGAGTAAGTTTCAATGCTACATAAGTTTCATATTCCGTGGATAGTGTTTGAACAGGTAATTCCCTCTTCCAATCCATTTGCATTCTCTATAATTTCAATTCTACTCGTTCAACGTTTATATCCATTTCATTCCACTTGTGTAGTGTTTCATTCCACTCGTTTCCTATTTAGTTTCTTAATTTTAGTGTTTCATATACACTTGTTCTTTAAGTTTTAGGTTTCTAGCTAAAGACGCAGACGTTAAGGGGGGGGGGCAATTTTCCCCTTTTGAACCACCATTTTTACCACGTTCCTGTCCAAAGTCCTAGAAATGCCTTGTCGATAAGTTAGCCCATACTCCAAGGAAAACATATTATATATTACAGGTTTCTAGCCGAAGGGTTCGGTTAGGCCATCAAGGGGGAGAATTATTCCGTTTTTACCCCTCCCGGTAGGAATTTACAAAAATTCCGTCTTAGAGGACGTCTGCGTTGGAGGAGGAACCTACTACATACATAATTTTAGGTCTCTATATCCAGCAGTTTGGCCAGGCCGTCAAGGGGGAAGTTTTTTCCCTTTTTACCCCTCCCGGTATGAATTTCCAAAAATACCATCTTAGGGGACGTCAACGTTGGAGAAGGAACCCAAATACCGAATTTAAGCTCCCTTGTTCCAGCAGTTTGGCCAGGCCGTTAAGGGGGAGACTTTTCCTGTTTTTGACCCTACCTGTAGAAATTTCCAAAAATCTCATCTTAGCGGATGTCTACAATAGAGGAGGAACTTTAATACCAAATTTCAACTTCCTACCTCCAGCGGTTTGGGCAGGCCTTTAAGCGACACTTTTCGCTTCATTAATCCCCATTTTTGCAATGTCCCTGTCCAAAAAGCACCTTCCCGGTCCAAAAAGCCCATACTCCAAGTAACATATGTTTTACATTTCAGGTTTCTAGCCAACTTTTACTATTTGTGCCCCTCTCGGTAGGAATTTCCGAAAATCCATCCACAGGGAATTTCAGCTTCCTAGTTCCAGCAGTTTGAGCAGGCTGTCAAGGGGGACACTTTTTCTTTTTTTGTCCCTCCCGGTTGGAATTAGGCTGGAAGAGGAACCTAAGTACCGAATTTCGGCTTCCTAGTTGCAGCAGTTTGGACAGGTCGTTAAGGGGCAACTTTCCCTTTTTGAGCCCCCATTTTATAACGACCCTGTCCAAAATTCAAAAAAGTATCTTTCTAATAAGTTAGCCCTTACTCCAGGGACCCACATTTTAATCTTCAGGTTTCTAGCCGAAGGGGTTTTTACCGGCCCCCAAGGTGAGGCTTTTCTTCTTTTTGCCCCTCCCTTTAGGAATTTACAAAAATTCCATCTTCGCGGCTATCTGCGATGGATGAGGAACATTCATACCAAATTTCAACTTCATTGCCTAAGCGGTGTGGGTAGACCGTTATTGGGGACATTTTTCCCTTTCAACCACCATTTTTACTATGTTGCTGTTCCAAAATAGAAAAATTACGTTGCCGGTGAGTTAGTCCTACTCCAAGGAATACATATTTAAAATTTTAGGTTGGTCAAAAGGGATTGGGCAAGCCGTCAGGAGGAGACTTTTACCTTATTTCCCCTCCCGATAGGAATTTCAAAAATTCCGTCTAAGCGGACGCCTACACAGAAGGAGGAACTCACATACCGAGTTTCCTTTTGGGATATCCTGTAGGGAATTCCAAAAATACAAACTTAGTCGATGTCTACTACAGTGGAGGAACCTTTATACCAAATTTCAACTTCTTACCTCCAGTGGTTTGGGCAGACACTTTTCCAATTTGTGAGACTGTTTATGTGGAGACTTTTCACCTTTTTGCCCGTTCCGGTAGGAATTTCCAAAAATCCCGTCTTAGCGCACGTCTATCAAGAAACCTTGTTTTAGTGGAGATATCCGTGGGGGAGGGAAAAAAGTAGTTTTTTTGAAATTATATATTATTTTAAATGGTACTTTTTGGAAAAACGAAATTTTTTGGAAAAAGATACTTTGTTTTTACAATGTACTTTATTTGTACTTTTTTTGGAAAAGGTATTTTTTTTTAATAAGGTGTTTTTTTTTGGAAAAATGTATGTTTTTTGGAAAAAGGTACTTTTTTTGGAAAAGGTACTTCTTTTGGAAAAGGAACATTTTTTTAGAAAAAGGTACTTTTTTTGGGAAAAGGTACTTTTTTTTGGAAAAGGTACTTTTTTTGAAAAAATGTATGTTTTTTGGGAAAAGGAAAATTTTTTTAGAAAAGGGTACTTTTTTTGGGAAAAAGTACTTTTTCTTGGAAAAGGTACTTTTTTTTGAAAAAGGTATTTTTTTTTGGAAAAATGTATGTTTTTTGGGAAAAGGTACTATTTTGGAAAAGGTACTTTTTTTGGAAAAGGTTAATTTTTTTAGAAAAAGGTTCATTTTTTGGAAAAAGGTACTTTTTTTTGGAAAATTGTACTTTTTTGGAAAAAGGTACTTTTTTGGAAAAAGGATTTTTTTTTGGAAAAAGGTACTTTTTTTGGAAAAAGGTACTTTTTTGGAAAAAGGTACTTTTTTCGGGAAAAGGTACTTTTTTTGGAAAAAGGTACTTTTTTTGGAAAATGTATTTTTTTTAATAAGGTGTTTTTTTTTGGAAAAATGTATGTTTTTTGGAAAAAGGTACTTTTTTTGGAAAAGGTACTTCTTTTGGAAAAGGAACATTTTTTTAGAAAAAGGTACTTTTTTTTGGGAAAAGGTACTTTTTTTTGGAAAAGGTACTTTTTTTGAAAAAGGTATTTTTTGAAAAAATTTATGTTTTTTGGGAAAAGGAACATTTTTTTAGAAAAAGGGACTTTTTTGGGAAAAGGTACTTTTTTTTGGAAAAGGTACTTTTTTTTGAAAAAGGTATTTTTTTTGGAAAAAGGTACTTTTTTTTGGAGAAAAGGTACTTTTTTTGGAAAAAGGTACTTTTTTTTGGAAAAGGTACTTTTCCACTTTCCACTTTTTGCAACTACTGTCTAACGTTTCTAAAATCACTGAGTTATAAATTTAAAAAAAAAATAAAGTCGGTTTAAATTTTTTACTACAAAATTTTCGAACTGGAGTTAATTTTTAATATTTATAAACAGTTGAAAAAGCGCCGCAGGGGAAAATTTGGTTTGGTTTAAAAAATCGCGAGATTTTGTAGTAAAAATGTTTTTGTTTAAGCATAAAATTTTAATCGCACACACAATATGTGTAATTCTAAATTAAAAGTGCCTATTTTACAATAAATGCGTATTCTTTGGGCAAAAAAGTGTACACAAGATTATTAAAAATTCGAAGTCTAAATTTAAGAATTTTGCCTAACATTATATAAAATTTTGAGGACTTTACAGCAGCGAATTTACAAACATTTTTAACTCTTCCACTACCCTTGTACACTACAGTGTACACATCTTTAAAAAAACATATAAAATTTAATATTGAAAAAAAAACTATACTTTTTACAAATAAATTTATTAGGATCTTGGACTTCAAATAAAAATCATTATATGTATAAGCAGTTCAACATGGCAATATGGTTGCGATATTTGTTAATGAAGTCTAATTTTTTGAATATGTACACTCAGATAAAAAAGTTAGTAAAAAAATTTGTAAACAGTTTCCAATCGCACTATACTATTTTTATACTGATTTTTAGTACAATTTTTTTTAGTAATCATTTTTGTTATTCTCTTATTACAAATTACGGATTTTTTTACTAACTTTCACTGCTGATTTCAGCAAAACATTTTACTAATTTTTCAAAACCGAGAAAAATATACTAATTTAAAAATATTTTTTTTTTGATCTTTTACAATTCTTGTTTATTTACATTTGTTACTATTGATATATTCTTAGTTTGGAAATAACACTCAGAAAATTTTATTGCATCTTCAATGCATAAAAAGTTAATAACTGGAGAACCGTTGCAATTTTGACTCTAAATTTTAAGTACGATGAAGTAATTATACGCTTGTTAAAAGAAAGAAAGAAACAAGTTTTTTTTTATTAATTTTTTTTAGATTTTACAGTTTATTTATTTTTTAGTACAATGTTTTGCTAATTTCAGCAGATTGATTTTGAATTACAGTTTACAACAATTTACTGAAATTTAGTAGCTGCAACTAATTATTTATACTAATTTCATTGTACTAAAATTATGATATTTAGTAAGTCTTTTAACTGATTTTAGCAAATCGATTTTGAATTGCATTTTACATAAATTTTATTAAAATTTAGTACTAAATTTTTCTACTAATTTTATTGTACTACAGATCAGCAGACATGTGTTGCTAAAATTAGAAAAAAATACCGCTGGGCTGAAAACAGTAAAATTTCCCGTAATAACAGCAAAATTTTCAGTAGCAATTACAGACTTTTTTGGTTGAGTGTATATAATAATCTCCGCGAAAAGGGGGTTTTGGTGTTTTTCCTAAACTAATGAAGATAGATAATTGAAATTTGGCAAATAGCTTCGTTTTATGACGAGAAAAAAACCAACCCAAGGATTTTTGGCTACTCGAATCTTTATGGGGTAAAACAGGTCTCAGAAGTTTGAAAAAATCGATTTTCGAACGGCATTTTTGGTGGGGGAAGGGGCAAAATATGATACGAATTTTTTTCTAATTTGAGGACTCTTAACAACAATCTGAATTCAAAATAACGGTACATCCGCAAACAAAAAGTCGGTAGTGAATGGGTTAAGATTTATTTATTAAATAAATTGTATTCGATATTTTTGAATTGGGAATTATTTCATTTCTGTTGGGACTTATTTCATTCGGAGTTATTTAATTTTTTTTTTGGACTTATTAGTACTTTAAGCGGGCCATACATTTGCAATTGTATGGTACAACTTTCCAAGTGGTGCAAGCATATTGACCGTGTATGTATTAAATTGAAGGTTGAGCAATATAATGTGATGAATTAAAACACTTTTGATTTTTATTGGACAACTTCAAATATTGCATAATATATTGCCAACACTGTGCAATTTTAATTTTGCGCTGTTTATGTTTGTGTGCATTTTGAGGTTATGTTGAATTCATATATTGCATAAAATATTGTGGATATGCTAGTTCCTAGATTCTAGCTTTTGGCGCAATATAACACCCAAAATAGGGTATTTCGGCCAAAAAGTACTATTTGCGAAAAAACGGAGAATTGAAACAAACTCAACTTGTACTAATTGTCGTTTTCATATATTTTTTTTTATTAAAAGTTTAATTATAGCTCCGAAATTTTCCAAAAAAAATCGTCTTGGGATAAAGAATTACTCTTTTATATTTCTGCCCTATTTGTGTAGCAAAAATTTTAAATGGGAAACACATTATTTAAAAAAAGGAAAGTGGCATCCCTATTCCGTACAACTAAAAGCATAACTATAGTTATCCTCTTTTAACACAAGTCTTTTATGGCTACACTAAATAATAAATTTTGTTTACAAAATACAGCAAAACATTGCCTACAACTTAAAAAAAAAACAACGCTGAAATTTAAAATAAAATTAAAGGGAATTTAACAAATTGTTTACAAAACACAATAGCAAATATAATTTAAGTTTAATATATAAAATAATAATTTAATCAAATTCAAAGCGTTAGCATTTGTTTACAAACTTTGGAAAACATTTTATAAGAACCAGAATTGGCAACACTACCCCTATTAAATATTTTCTGAGTGCGGAGAGTTTTTTCTTCTCTCTTTTAATTTTTAAAATGCACAACAACAAATGACGTAGTGATGTCATCAGAAATTATTTAGTTTTTCTTTTTTCCTTCGAATGTTGGTGTGTTATTTTTCTTTCGTGCGTGCTTGAATATAAGTAGTGCTATAATTTTTAACCAAAATTATTAAAACTTTAACAAAATATACATATAGTATATTGTAAGCTAAAAACAATTTACTTAAAGGTGTGTAAAATCAAAGCTCTGTTTAATATGCAAATGTTTTCATTATTGTTTTACAATCGTAAATAACGGCAAATTGTGTACACTTGCGAAAATCCAACAAAAAAAAAACTACATAATATAGTGTTTTTTACCAATTGTGATGTTATAGATAAAATAAAAAAATGAGTTTAAACGGGTCGTAGACAAAAATAAGTACAATAAATTAAAAAGAAACCAAAAAAGTGTATATACATATATCGAAGAAATAGAATTTGAATAAGAAAATCTAAGTGAAATTATAAAAAAACATGAACTAAATAAAATTATAAATTTCTATATAACAACATATTTTTTGTTCAGCTGGTTACGAAGTTGCAGTGCGCTGGCAACAGATTACTAACCCCTTGCACACAATATTTACCATAATTAATTTTCACAATATCAATTAAATTTATAATTCTAAAATTATTTTATATATATAAATTACATTACGTCATTATATTACCTTAAGTGCTTATAAAAAACATACTAACAAACTATAACATCATAAAGATAACTCATACTTTTTCGTTCTCCCCCTTTTTGCCCCAAAGCATAATATTAGTTCAGGTATGGAAATGTTTGTACAATTGTACTTCGTTTTTGTACAATTTCAGCTTAATTAGTACCTTGTAGTGTTGGTAAATACGGTTACTTTTGAACATAGTTTCGAATGAATTAATTCTTCATTTCACACTTGAATTTTTAATTTAAATTGATTTATATATATACCATTCCCTATGAATTTATTCACCGACTTCATTTTGTTTTTCGTACATAATGTATGAATTTCAAAACCAGTTTTTGCTTGTTTTTATAGTCTATTTATAGTGAGAAAAACTACCAAGTTGCTAGTTTTTACTGGTCAAAACGCAAACGAAATGGCGATGGCAAGGCACTTTAACAGGTGGTAAAAGTACTGGTAAAAAGTTCTTTCCCATTCACAAAATCATGGAAAAATAATTGAAAAAAATTCAACTTTAGTAAAACTCGGGTAATACCAATAAACCGATGGTTTAAAATAGATCCCCAAAAAAAAGTCCATATGTACGTATTTTTTATTTTTTTTTTTTTTGACCTGCCCTGAATTGAACACAGGGCGTCAGAAGGCAAAACGGGAGCTCCGCCCGCTGAGTTACCGAGACATAAAATACTTGATGACTAAAAACATAAGTCAGTATTAAACTAATAACTACTGGTAGCGCTAAAATGCTGGTACTGGCCAAAAAAGTGTGTTCAAACTAACATGCCAACTTTGGGAAAACAAAAAAAATTGGCCTTAGAGGAGCTTTTCCACGATCAGAAAAATCAATTTTATAAAACAAAAATTTTTCTTAAACTAAAATAACTAAAGAAGAAGTATGCCTGCAACCGAATTTAGCTCTACCATCTGAGCTATGTCGACACGTAATATTTAATAGATAAAAACATAATTGACCTGCTGCACACAAGTAAGCTTACTCGCCAATATACAAAAAATCAAAAATTATGTGGTTACATACATTACATGACAAAATAAAGTACGCATATAACATTGCCGTAAATTTTCTTTAATATTGGCTTAAATGAAAGAGATAGACTTACCATTGCCTTTAATAAAACACTTGATTAGAAGTCTATTTTCTTATTTTGGCAGAAAAAATATAAATAGTTGACATATATAAGTTTTAGAACAGAAATACTGATTTATTCAAGCATTTTTACAAGACAAAAAAAAGTACGCATATAATTATATATAACAAAATCTAAACAGTTAATATTTAGTTGAACCTCCTTTGGCTTTGATGACTTCTTGGAGACGTCTTGGCATACTTTCCACCAGGTTTCTCAAATATTGATCCTCAATATCATCCCAAGTTTTCTTTAGAAGTTCGAAAAACTTACTTTTGTTTGTAACTGCAGATTTTGCCAGTTTATTGTCCAAAATGGACCACAAATTCTCTATGGGATTTAAGTCCGGAGATTGTGGTGGCCATTCGAGAAGTTTAATTTTTGAATCTCGAAAAAATTTCATGGTCTTACGGGCCTTGTGTTTAGGATCGTTGTCCTGTTGAAAAATAAATCTATCTTCCAAGCCACATTTCATTAAAGATATCTCTAAATTTTCGGAAATTATATCAATGTAGGCATCTGCGGTCATTCTTCCATCGACTGTTACCAAGTTTCCTACTCCAGACCAAGCAAAACATCCCCAAACCATGATGTTGCCACCACCGTGCTTCACAGTTTTTTGGATATTTTTGTCAAGCAGTTTTTCTCCACGTCTGGTCCATACTCTGGTCCTACGTTTATTTCCAAATAGCTCAAATTTGCTCTCATCACTCCATAACACCGTTTGCCAGAAACTGACGGGTTTATCTACGTGAGTTTTGGCAAAAGCTAGACGTTTCATTTTATTCGTCTTGCTGATGAGAGGTCTACGTTGTGCATAGCTGTTTTTTAGGCCAAATTCGTTCAGTCTTCGACAAATAGTTCGCGTAGAAACCTGAAGGCAAACGTTTTCTTGAATTTCGGTACTAGTTACCCCGGAATTTTTCTTAACTTCTCGTAAAACTTGACGATCTTCCAAAGCTGTAGTTTTTCTCTTTCTTCCACGGCCACTTTTGTCGCTTACCGTTTTAGTTTCCTGATACTTTTTGATTATTTTCCGGACGGCTCCTTCGGAAACACAATATTTCCTTGCAATTCCACGGTTGGACATACCTTTATCTTTGTCCTGTACAATTAATTGTCTCACTTGTAGGCAAATTTGTTTCGCCACCATTTTTTGCAACAAAACCGACTTTAATCAATAAAACCCACACGTCTTTTAATTTGTTTGAAGATTTCATTTCATTTTAATAATTGCAAATTTTTTCACAGCCTACTTTTTTACATTTAAATTTAAAAATGTTAAATGCGTACTTTATTTTGTCTTAGCAAAAAATAGAATATTTTTAAATATTTGCAAAAACCAACGAAACTATTGCCAGTGCATAATTTTGTTTGCACTAATATCATAACTGACATATTGATAAACATTTTCTTAAAAGACACCATTGTTCCATATCAAATACCTTAGGGCTTATTGACTAACAAAGTTTAATGCAATATGTGCGTACTTTATTTTGTCATGTACTGTATATCCTTACCAGTGTTTAAAAAATATTGAGTCTAAAAATAGATTTAAAAACTTTTTTTAAAAAACCTAGAAAATTACTTTCTATTTGAAATAATGATAAAAATAAGTCATTATCAGTAACTCAGTATTATATGTTTTAAAATATTGCAGAAGGTAAGTGGGTGTCATTACTGGTAGTCTAAAAAATAATGATATGTCATTACCGTTTCTACACTGGGTATTTACTTTTTAAAATTTACAAATTGATGGTCATAATTTAATATCTTTTAACACGTCAGTTTTAACAACTTTTAAGCAAGCCAAATGACTTCTCCATTATTGGGGGTCAAGGGAAATTATTTCCAAATGCCAACCTCACCCACAGTCCACCTTGGACATGGTGTCCCCTGTTAACGCTAACGAGGCTCTGACGACCGAGTATGGGCGGTATAACCCGGTTCCCATGGCAATCGGACTATGTGCCGGAACGATTCGGATGTATTCGAATTTTCGAATTTATCCGAGCAAGGATTGCCACTCCGGCTTTAGATGAGAATTATTAACTACAAGTTCACATTTTGAAGCCGTTACAACAACAACAACAACTTCTCCATTACTAAGGTTGTTATTCCACAACGTTATCTCAGAATTAAAAAAAATTGTATTAATAGTTATCAACTATGATTCTCATAATTTTATAAAATATTTCAAAAGCAATCTGTTAAAATTTCAATCGGATTTTATGTAAATATCAGACAAAATGTGTTTACACTAGATTATTTTGGCTATCTGATTTACTTTTCTAACAGATCCTTTGACTTATGGTAAAATGTAAACCCCGCTTTACCAATACATATATGAATTTTTTGAAGACAAAACATTGTAATCGTTCATTCAATATAAAACTCAATTTTTTTCCTTTATACGAGTTACATATATGTATGTAATAAATCGTTATCCTTAAATAAAATCCTAGCAAAAAATAAAAACAGAGCAAAACGATGAAATAGATGTAATTGTTTGCATTTTCTACCAAACCATTTAAATTTTATTCAAATCCCGATTTTCATGCAGTAAAGGTTTAGGGTCATATGCATTATCACTTTTTAAATTTATAAATGGCTTATAAAACAAATTTTTTATACAAAATTGGTTTTATAATCGTGTTATAAGGTTTTCAAATTATTATGCATAAGCTCTTTAAAAATTAAAAAAATATTGAGGTATTCACAAATCATATTACTGCAAGTAGTAAGTTAGCATTTATCGTAAATTTGACAACTTTCTATGGGTTAAACTTCAAAAATCATGCTATTTTATAACGTGCTAACTTTAGCACTTAAACTATGAATTCCCTCTTTGAATGTAAATAAATTAATTATAAATTAAAAAAAAATATTGGTCCCACCAAGAGCTTTGAAGAATTGATTCAAAAAAATATTGTTAATATAGTTAGTTGAAAAAATATTTTCAAAGATGATTCAAAAAAGATATGTGAATTCGCGAATAAAAAAAGTAAAGAGATAATTCGCGCGAAATTGATGTCAAATTGATGTTGGTAATGCAGTACCCTTCATATTTGCATTGATGGTGCAAAAAACTAGAATCTAGAAACTAGTAAGTGTCATATAGGCTTTAAGCAAGTGTCATATAGGCTTTAAGCCTATATGACACTTGCTAGTTTCTAGATTCTAGTTTTTTGCGCCATCAATGCAAATCATATGAAGGGTACTGCATTACCAACATCAGTTTGACAGTTTGATAGTTTTTCGATATAGTTCTTCTCTTCACACGCAATATTTCTCACATAAGGAAATTCGTGCTCTCTTCTATTTTGGATTATTAATACTGAAACTAGCAAGTGTCATATAGGCTTTAAGCCCGTGTTTGTATTGGATTGATATTGACAGCAATCTAAACAGAAATTTAAAAACATAACTCCTTAATTCGATTTTAAAATCTATTTCAATTTTGTACGAATCGATTCGCAAAACTCATTTTATTGATTGAATTATTGCCTACTTGATTCTTTTCATAGAATTTAACAAAAAATGGTTGCCTTGATTTATAGTTCGCGAATCAAATCATTAAACAAATGATTCAATCGAATCAAAGTTGAATCAATTGAATTTTGGATAAATCATATCCTCACTTTATTGAATATCAAATCATTGATTTAAAGTGATAATTAGGGCAAGGAATTTCATGCACTTAAAAATGAAAAATATGCGCCTAAAATATGCGGCTAAAAAAGAAAAATATGCATTAAAAATATAAGAAATATGCACTAAAAACTATTACTTTTGCAAAAATAGTGCAATTTAAAACTTAAAAATATATTTTAGTTATTTTGCAAACAGACACAGAACTCGAAGATTTTCCATAGGTCAACAAGGTTTTTAAGAATGTTTATTTTAATTGAATCAAAATATAAAAATTTGAATTTTTTATATTTTTTACAAAATAAAAAATGCTCCTAAAAATTAAAAATATGGACAAATATGCATTAAAAGGCACAAAATATGCATTAAAAAGTCACCAAATATGAATTTAAAGACAAAATATGCAAAAATAAGCATTTATGACAAAAAATGCAAAAATATGCAACTGCAAATTGATGCCATTTTGTTCTAAATTTGATGATTCGGATAAATATTTACTCCATATTAGTTTTGGACTTTCGACAAAAAACATGCATTTGCATGGAATTTCTTGCCCTAGTGATAATGAATTATTCACTGATTCATAAAATGAATTAATTTTAATGTGAGTTTATTCAAAAAGAATTATCTTTTTTAAGCTCTGAATGTAAATCAAATGGAAGCACTGCATTACCGATATTCTTTTGATAGATACCCTACGGGAAATTTTAACAAACTCTCACCGAACTGGCCCCTTTACATGAAATAGACTGGTCACTTTTACATGGCGTTGTCATAGGACAAATCCCAGGACAGGTCCCTGAACTTTGTTTTTTTATGAGAGTTCAGTAACCTGTCCTAGGATTTGTCTTGTGACATGTCACAAGGGGTCAATTTCCCCCTCCTATGACAACGCCATGTAAAAGTGACCAGTCTATTTCATGTAAAGGGGCCAGTTCGGTGACAGTTTGTTAAAATTTCCCGTAGGGTACTGATTTATTCTACTTATATAGCTGAACTCTTCTTCTAGTTTTTTGCACCATCAATGCAAATCATATGAAGGGTACTGCATTACCAAAATCAATTTGACAGTTTGATAGTTTTTCGATATTTGTCACATAAGGAAATTCGTGCTCTCTTCTATTTTGGTTTATTAATACTGAAACTAGCAAGTGCCATATAGGCTTGACACTAGCTTTATTTTATATTGGATTGATATTGATATCCAATATGGGTATCAAAATATTTATTTTCTCGAGTACCTTTAATGCTGTGGCCAAATATAATTTTCGTAAATTTCTTACGTTTTCATAGAAAAACGCGTTAAATTTTGAATCGACTTTTTAACCTTAAACGTGGGATTGGGCCGCTAAAAAAATACGTGTCTCTTATTTTTGTCCCCTCTACAAGATATCCAGCATTAATTAAGAACTGCGGGTCCTCGTCGAGAACGACCCTTGTAGTGGGGCACTGGTTGAGTTGATACTGTGGTAGCCATATTTTAAAATACCAGAAAATCAACTGTTTCTAGACTAGTGTGAACTGTGGTTGGCAGGCACCGTTCATTCTACTATATTTTGTGTATGATTCAAAAGCATACTTTTATGTTTTATTTTATGATACGTATACGTAACGAAAAGAAATAAGCAAAAATAATTCAACACAAATTATAAAGTATGAACGACCATACGTAGGCAAAACCTTATAATAAAACAAATACAACGACGACGACATCAACATTGCGGACAATGTCATGACGTCATTTCATAAAAATAATTACACCAAGCATTCATTGTTTTTTTTAACACAATTGAGTGACAATTCCTAAGAACATTACAAAATTATAAGTTGATCACAAACGCTGGGACTCATACTGAAGATTCTTGAGTTAACTATTAGCGTTTCATATTTTATCTGTCAATACGTTGCAATGTTGCCTCAATTGAACAAATTATTGTCCAAAGGTTGCGAAACTTGTATCGAAGTTTTCTGCAACACATTAGAATAAAATCAGGGTTGGCAATCAATATATAAGGCTAGTGATAATGGATAGCGTTATTTCGAAAGCATTTCCTTATGGTATTTTAAGATTACCGGTAGTTTAAGTTTTAATTTAATTTAATTTTATTTACAATTTCAAACCAAGCCCATAGGGCCAAATATGGCTCACAATACAACTCACTAAAAAATACTACTAAATAAAGTATATATAATTAACAACAAAGTAACAACAATTAATTTACAAAAAATAAAAATAAAAAAACATATTTATGTATTTAAAAATAAAAAGAAAATAGAAATGTGTATAGAATTCTTTCACTTTATATTTACTTCTCCCTAATATGATTCCCTGTATAATATTGCGTTCAAATATATAAGATATAAATTAACAAATGCAACAATTAAACGTTATATAATTATTAAATTAATTTAAAGATTGTTACAGTAGGCATATTCTTTTAGTTTGGCTTTAAATACATTGACCGAAAAGTCAAAACTTCTAAGTAATAAGGGTAAAGAATTCCAAATTTTAGCTACCCTATACTGAAATGATCGCTGAAGGATCGATGTGTTATAAAGAGGATAATTTAATTGAGGGTTCCTTAAGGAACCTGAAAGTATAAAAAATTCTAGTAAATATTCCGGACATTTGGCCCTGAAAACTTTATAAAAATGTATTAACAACCGCGCGTGTATAAAACTTTTAAATTTGCTTCCTAGAAAGTCTACTACATAATCAGAAACGTGGTCACGGTATCTAAGGTTGTAAATAAATCGAATAATTCGATTGAAAAGAAGGTTGTATCTACGCATTACACGACCCTTGACGCCTGTAAACACTTCAGCACAATACAACATATTTGACATCAGCAATGCGTGTGCAATACGCTTTTTAATATAAACAGGTAGATAAAGATTCAATGAATATAATCGGCGTAATGTAAAGTTAATAGTAGAACACAACCAATTTATATGTTGGTCAAAATTAAGTCGGGAGTCAATTAAAACTCCCAGACATTTAATACATTCTACAAACTCAATTTTGTCACCATTTACCATGATATCTAAATTGACGTCATACTTAGGAGATTTAAAAATCATTGCCTTAGTTTTCGCAGAATTAACACAAAGATTACAACTAGACATCCAATCTGAGATATCTGACATTAAAAAATTTATCACACGTTCCAAAACATCTGTAAACTGATGTTCACCAGAAAAAAGAAGCTGAATATCATCTGCAAAAACAAAAATTTTACAAGAAAACCCTTGCGTAACTGTCATAAGATCATTCATATACAATAAAAACAACATAGGCCCAATCACTGATCCCTGCGGGACACCACTAGTCACAGTGGAACAATCAGAAACAGACTCCCTACAATGGACATATTGACGTCTTTCCGACAGATAAGAATAAATTAGAGTACAAGCCGATCGAGAAAAATTGAAGAAATTGCAAAGTTTTGTTATTTTGTGGTTAAAAAATTAATATTAAAACGACGAAACAAGATTTTGCATTTTGGTTGTCTTGTCTGTCTACATTCCTTAATTTGTAGAGCACGAAAAAAAATCCGAAATCCGAAAATTTAAAAAACAATCTAAGCCGTTATGCAAACAAAGCTCGTTAGTAGTAGTTAGAAATGTCAATAATTATGGTTAAAACTGTATATCGAATTCAAAAGGGAAGGAGTCAGTTATATACTCATTAGGGTATTCAATTAATCGGCTTTTTATTTTAATCAATTAATGGTTCAAATAATTATTCGGGTTTTTTTCTTAACCGGTTAATCGAACAAAATTTTAAAATTAATCGATTAATCAAAAAAAATTTATGTAAAATAATACATACACTTGTTGTGTTTTTAATAATTTTATTTAAAAAAAAGGAACAAATATAAATTCAGTAACTCTTCTGAAATTTATAAAAATTGAAAAAACGCAATAATTGAGATCAGATTTTATCAATATTTTTATTTTTTCTGTCCCCTCTTTCACTTATTCAAATTTTATTCAAATCGGGGAGAACCACACCGCAATGAGTTAGAGTTAAAGAAGAATATAAGACCCCGTACATTAATTTGTATCTTTTCCTATGCATTGAATACATAAAAAACGTAAATGTAGAGAGGAATTTTGTTGAGAATTTATTTTCCCTCTACGTTTTTGTACATCCATCCCTTTATTCTGTTTTATTAATTCAGAGTGCTCATTAAACGAACTTTAGTACATTGAGCATTAATTACACTATGCCTCAGTCAAAATCGGGATGGGATGAAACCAACGGGAAATGTTATATCGGTCGAAAACAAGTAATACGTCTCCCGGCGTTTCGCTGGGTCACCCGTGGGAATCGAGATATATCTTTTTTTGACATAACTCGAGAACCACTAGTCCGATTTTGCTCAAACAATTTTAAAAAAATTAAAAATTACAATTCCTTTAATCTGTTCATATAACGTTTTTCTATATACTCAACAGTTTTGCCGGTAAAAATAAATGTTTTTTACCGCTACCATAAAAATCAATAACCTTTTGTTTATTACTTTTTTTTAATATTTTAGGCAAAAAATATTTTTTTCTTCATACATTTATTTTTACCGGCAAAACTGTTGAGTATATAGAAAAACGTTATATGAACAGATTAAAGGAATTGTAATTTTTAATTTTTTTAAAATTGTTTGAGCAAAATCGGACTAGTGGTTCTCGTGGTTCTCGAGTTATGTCAAAAAAAAGACCACCAAAGGTCAAATCGATATATCTCGATTCCTAGGGGTGACCCAGCGAAACGCCGGGACACGTATAACTTCTTTTTTACCGATATAACTTTCCCCGGTAGTTTGAACCCTTCCCGATCACTGACCCCTACCATTTGTCTCACAGTGTAATTAATTGTCTCTGATAATTTCGTCAATTTCTTTAACCATAAAATATTTTGGTACAGAAATCATAAATTGCAATATATTTTCACTACTTACAAGAAAACAAGTCTTGTTTATGTCAAACTAGTACGAAAATAACGGTAATTTTCTCATTAATGCCTTATTCACATTCTACTGATCTATTGCAATTCATTTTTAAAATTTCCCTGTAATAGAACGACAAACTACAACCATTGCATGGGGTCAGTATTGACCCCGAGGGAGGAATATGTAAGTCTTTAATAACAGAGCAAAAAAAAATTAAAATTAGATTCAAATTGTTTTTCTAATGCAGAAATACAAAATTTTCAAATACTTAAAGTATCGTTTTTTTCTCTTAAATAGATAAAAATAACTATATAACATTTCCCGTTGGTTTCATCCCATCCCGATTTTGACTGTCGCATAGTGTTATAGAGATAGGAAATCAAAACTTACTCTACTCACCAGTAGAGAGCGCTGTAATTTAGTATTACCTGAGCAACTATTTAGTATCATTTAAATTTAAATAAAAAAAAAGAAAATTGTCAATTTTTTGAACAAAGTGCCATCTAGTGATAACGATGTTTTTATAACTTATTTTTTTGGTGATGCCATATCCCTGATTTACATTGCTGTCAATATGTCAATATGAATTCTATATCAATTCCAAATAAAGCTAGTGTCATACGGGCTGAATTGATGTTGTAGGAAAAGTTTTACGTTGCTATTGGGTCCTATGAATAAAACTTAGCAATTACTTCGAAGTAATTGCTTTTGGCTTAGGAATGGCTTAACAGCAAATTTATCCATAGACTTGTAGAATAGCATGAAATATAAACGAAAATCAAAAACTAAAATATTAGTCTACTCGCAAGCAGACTAAGTAATTAAGTAATTGCTTAAAAAAAACTCAATATTTCCCCCTATTAGTAATATTTATTTTTTATTCATACAGTCATAGAAATAAATCTGTAAAAATAGCAGAAAAAGTAACTAAAAATTAGTTAAAAATTATGCTGCAGAAAAAACTATTAAATTAGCAAATTTGTTTGCTAAATACTGGTAAAATAAGAACACCAATAATAAAACTGTTAAATTTACAGAATTTTAGTTATATTTAAGTTAACTTTTAGTTAATTGAAAATGGCAAATTGTACTATAAAATCTGCAAAAATGTTGCTAAATATTAGTAGACTAAAAATAGGAAAAACAAACTGTTGTATCTACAAAAATATTTTTATTTTTAAGATAAATTTTGTTGAATGCAAATAGCAGGCTGTACTGTTAAATTAGCAGAAATATTTGAAAAAAATTGTAAACTGCTGCTTTCGAAAGGCTCAATTGTTATTTGCATGTAAAAAAAATTGAAAAAAACTTAGAACAGTTTATTTTATTTTATTAAATTTTATTGTTTCATTTGCAAACTTTTAGTAGTATTTGTAGCCGATTATGGTCTTTCGGTTATGTTATTGTAATAAATAAAGAAATTGAAAATTTTAAATTTTTTCGTGATTTTTTAGGCTACTAATTATTTAGCAAAATTGTTTGCTGATTTTAGTAGGTTAATTTGTTATTTTCTATTAACAAACATTTAACTCAAATATAAATAAGATTCTGTACATTTAACAGTTTTATTTTTGCTGTTATTCTTACTAATATATAGCAAAAATAATCTGCTAATTTAGCAATTTTTTTCTGCAGCATCATTATACCCTACACCACTACGTGGAGAGGGTATTATAAGTTTGATGTTTGTAACACCAAAAAATATTGGTCCTAGACCCACCTTATAGTATACCGATCGGCTCAGAATCACTTTTTATTTCGATGTAAAGATGTCCGTCCGTCCGTCCGTCCGACCGTCTGCCTGTCTGTCCATGCAATCTTGTGAACACTACAGGTCGCAAATATTAGTATAGTGTCATGAAATTTTGTACACCGACTTACGTCGTCCCAAGGACGACGCCTATTGATTCTGGTTGAAATCGGTCCATGTTTAGACCTAGTGCCCCCCAAAATTTTCTTTTTTACACGCTGCAGGTCGCAAATACGAAGATATTTCAATGAAATTTGGTACACAGACCAACGTCGGCCCAAGGACGAAGCCTATTAATTTTGCTTGCAATCGGCCTAGTGCCCATATAAGGGTACCCCCCAAAATTGGCTTGTTTACACGCTGCAGATCACAAATACGAAGATATTTCAACTTTAACTCGTTTTTAACTAATTTTTAATTACTTTTTCTGCTATTTTTACAGATTTATTTCTATGAGTTTACGAGCCATTGTGTCCTTAAAGGCAATCTTAAAATCGTAGTTCCTTTTTGTTTTTTTTTTTTGTAATAAAATATTCTGTGCTATTCACAAATTTAAAATTACACTCAAAAAAATAAGTTAGTAGAAAAATTAGTAAAACGTCTTGTATATCAAGTGTACTAGTTTTCAGCAATTTTTTTTGCTGAAATTCCGTTTTCAGCAAAAGTTTTAGTTATATTTTTTTAGCACTAAACTCATAGGCGTACCTAGATCATTTTTCTGGGGTGGGCAAGGGCCCCATTAGTGTTAGGCTGTTTATTTGCCCATTCTCAGACCCTTAATCTTTAAAAATACTTTCGACTATATGTTTGCGATTTTTTCATACAATGGCTCATATGAATAAAAAATAGATATTACTTATGGGGGAAAACAGCCCAGCCAGAAATTAACAAACATAAAATCGTTCTGAAAGCACCTTGTATGGTGGTTGAAGCATTATCAAAGCAACATATTTTTGGGTTTTATAGTGTTCTCAGAACACTAAAATGATAACCATGATTTACGGTCTCATGTTTGTATTTAGAGTATTTTAGAAACGTTGCAAAAGCAAAAAATAAAGTGATTTTAAAGCGTTATAATTTTTGTTTATAGAACGTTTTCAAAACATTAGAAAAATTAAAAATAAAGTGATTTTAAAATGTATTAATACAAAAGTGGAGTGAGTGTCTTCCGAGAATTTTAAAAACAAAAAGTAGAGCAATTTTCCAGTACTCTAAATACAAAAAATAAAGTAATTTCTTAGTACTTAAAAAACATTTTTTTTTTTTTATGTATTTTATTAGAACTTAAATTAGTTTTAAATGATTAAGTTAAAAAATTATAGGATATTAAGAGAAATGTAGATGTGTTAAATTTTTTGGTGGTGTAGGGTTCTGAGGACAATGAAATAGTTAAAACTGAAGTGTTTGATAAAGAAGTAGTAGAGGAAAATTTAGATCAGATGATGAGGACGTTGGTAGTTCCAGTTTAAGCACACCTGGGGAAAAAAGTTCGGATGAATTTATTCCTGAGGAATCTAATAGTGATTTAAGCACATTTACATGTGGTCATATTGAGCAAAAATTTCAAAATTTACAACCCAAATCAAAACTCTTAACCAAACCTCTATAGATGAAATATTAATGGTACTGAGATCTGAAGTTTTAAATACACCTCTTCCGAAATGTTCTAAAAATTTATTAGAAACTTCTACTTGAGCGGTGATACTAAAGTGATGCTAGTTTTAGACGATACTTTGGGAAATTTTCAATATTTTGAAATAAAGTCTAATCTTGATATCACTTTTGATTCCAATCTTTATTATAATGAAAAGAAAATTCAGATTATAATTCACTTACATAGATGGAATGGATGTGTTTGAATAATCGAAAAAGAACTTTTGGTCCATAATGGGAAAGGGGTTTTCAACCGCATACACTACCATTGATTGGTCTCTATTATGGAAATTCAAAACCGCATTCGGCTAGAAAATTTCTGGAAGAACTTGTTTTGGAGGCCAAGTTTTTAACTATTGAAGGTATAAATATTTTTTTTAGCCTCAGACTTAATTAAGTAATCTAATTTTTCTTAATTTAAGATTTTAAGAAAATTTGTGGAACTTATGCCACATTTTTATGTCTCAAGCTCAGTGACAATGAATATTTCTCATTTCTCATTTCTTTATTTTATAAAGTCTATGGATAACAATGATCCTTACAGACTACTCGCTAAAAATAAAATTAGAAAATTAATACAAATTATTTAAGTAAAGTTAAACATATCTTTTGAATAACTAAAATCTAAAACAGTATTATTCTCTAATTTATTAAAATTTTAAGCAATTGTGGATTGATGTTACACTTGATGATGATCTAACGGCTTTTTCTGAAAAAACTGAAAAGGACGTATTCTAATGTCAGAGGTCCACAACTCAGGTTTAAACAGATTTTCATACAATTCAGCTGAAATTCCAAGTTTAAAATTAACAAATTTTAAATCAGACAACGAAGCATCTTTTTTTACAAGTTTATAACATGTCATGCGAGACTTAGCAATATTAAGATGTTTTGCCACATATGATAAAATGTTTTCTTCTGAAACTATTGGCTTAAATGACGACAAGTGGATCCATTTCATTTTTTGTACCACATTCAAGTCAGAATTATCACTATCACCAGTTATGAAATTATGTTTTTTAGGTTTTTTCTTCCTATTTGTAACATTACACCAATTTGATGAACTTTGAGCATCAATTACGTTATTTAGATTAAAAACCTCCAAATTAGCACTTTTAGCACTTTCTGTACCTGCGCATTTAAGATAACTGTCTCATATTTTTGGAAGTTTTACATTATTTTCATAAAAAAGATCACCGTTAGCTGCCTCTTGTGTTTTGCTTTGCTTTTCAATTCTAGGGAAAAAAACACACATAAAATAAATGTGTTGTCAAATTTTTTTGTGACGAAAATATCCTACTTTAGTCGTTTTTTAACCATACAAATCGCAAGATCTGGTGCAAAGCACAAAGTTGTCATCATTAGCTTCATTTGTTTTGTTTGTTTTCAGTCTGTATTGGTATACCTGCACAGTAAGGCCGGTAAACAATTTGACTAAGCTGCGTTTTTGGCTTACCTGCACAAAAATTCTTGCAAAAGTTGGTTGTGCAGCTAAGTCAAAATTACTGTATCACAATTTTCAGCATTTGATTTTGAAAATAGCTTAGGTTTTGTTAAATCTATTATAAAATCGCCAACTAATCCCATTTCCCATATACAAAGGAAATCGCATGTTTTTAATACGAATTCCCCAAATAATATTCCATTAGTATATCCTCTCAATAAGAGCAGCACCTATTCTCTGGGGAAACCTTTACACACTGCTGAATCTAGAGTTTTTCCTTTCGTAAACATTTATGGATTTCGAATTACATCTATTCATCCTGATAATATATGTATGTTTATTAAACAATGGGAACATTATGATTGTGAAAGAAATTTTTAGTACAGAACATACGAAACACAAATACAGTGATATGCATTTGAAAGGCAACATTTTCAAGGAAACTAAAAATTTATTTGACTACCCAATCTTATCAAAGGAGATCGGATTATATAATGTAACAAATTTAGATGAAAACAACACTCAAATAGGTATACACATGGTGGAAGCTAAATGCATTCTTACAACATTTTATAACGAATCAATTGCTATTTCCCTTTTACATAAATAATTGCAACAAAATATTATAAAAGTAATAAAAATAATTTTTAGTACTAAAACACATACAATCTTTCTTTTAATCAACAGTTGTAAAATTTGTTAAAAATCGTTATCAAAGCATTTTAAAGATGGTATTTCCCAAACGTTCTCAAAACGTTTTATTTTTGGTATAACCAATGCTTTTAGAGTACTTAATTTTTTGTACCATCATCAATTTCTGGCTGGGAGGGTTTTTTAAGCAATTACTTCACAAATCTACTTTTTGTTTGTTATTTTTTGGCCAAGTAAATTAAATGATTTTTCTAGATTTTATTTAAGCTAAATAGGCCTAACGTTTTTTATGTAAATAAAACAATTGTTTATTTCATATTTCCCGACGTTTCGTCAATTTTTTTGTAGACTTTATCAAAGGTCGTCTTTTGAAAATTAAAACACATAACTTAATACAATAACACCATTTTCTACCAAAAAAAAATATTACTTACAGTAATATGAATTTAAATTTACATTAGAAAACAAAAATTTTTTAATTTTTGTTGTAGTTACAGAAAGCAAAAAACATTTAATTTAAGCACACATAGGATTAAAACCACAACCTAAAAGTAATATCACAGAATGTTAAGTGATGGCAATCATATAGCTGGCATTAATATTATTGTTGTCTTCCTTAAGGTTCATCGTTTTCTTTATATTCGTCAATTGGTAAATTTGGAGTTAAAAGCCATTCCTAAGCCCAAAGTAATTACTTCGAAGTAATTGCTAAGTTTTATTCATATGACCTAATAAAAGACTTTTAAAAATAACTCCATCCCTTTTGATAAAATTTTCAAGTATTTTTTATAGAAAACTGTGAAAAATGCATCCTTTTCTCTGAAGAAAACCTCGTGCAGGGAATGCTATACGCTCAGAATAGTACAAAATTTTGATATTTGATGGAGAAAAGAAATCTAAGATCAACCTGTCTTATATTTTCTTCCACTTCTGACGAACCCATTCTTACCCCATATTTGGACCACTAAAATTACAGAGGTGATCAAAAACTGATATTTTAATTTTTGCTTCTTCAACATATTGGAATTTCTTCAAAATAGTAAACTCATAGAAAAAAATCTGTAAAAATAGCAGAAAAAGTAACTAAAAATTAGTTGAAAATTATGCTGCGGAAGAAACTGTAAAATTAGCAGATTTTTTTTTTTTTTGCTAAATACAAATACAAAAAAAGAACAGCAAAAATAAACCTGTTAAATTTCCAGTTTTACAATTTTTTTAGTAAATATTTCTGCTAAATTAACATTATAGACTGCTATTTCCATTCAACTAAATTTAGCTTAAAAATAATAAAAAATTATAGATATAACATTTTGTTTTTGGTATTTTTAGTCAACTAAAATTTAGCAAAATTTTCTGTAGATTTTACAATACAATTTGTCATTTTCAATAAACTAAAAGTTAACTTAAATGTAAATAAAATTCTGCAAATTTAGCAGCTTTATTTTTGCTGTTCTTATTTCACTAGTATTTAGCAAAAAAAAAACAGTTCTTCCTGGAGCATCATTTTTAACTAATTTTTAGTTGCTTCTTCTGCTATTTTTACAGATTTATTTCTATGAGTGTAATATTAACTAATTATTCCTTTAAAAAATATTAAATCCGAGAAATTTTTCTCTTATAGCCAGAACTAAGATCGATTTGTTTCTAAAATATTTCTTAAGTAAGAATTTTCATACAACATTTTTTATTTAAGAAATATTCAAGACAAAAACCGATATTAGTTCTGGCTGTAAAACTGACCCTTAGATTCCAACAAATTATCTTCCTAGGAAACTAGAAGAAAATTTCCCAATCAAAAACACAGGATTAACTGATATTAAAAAAAAGTAATCATAGAACAAGAATTATAGCCAGAATTTTTTTAAATTCTGGGGTGGGCAAAAATAGTCTAGGGTGGGCTTTGCCCAAATTTATTTTGCTAAAAAAATTGTGCTGATAACCGGATATATTGCGTGGACGACAACCAGAAAGACAAGATGTAGATGTCGCAGCTTGTCTGGATGTAGTACAGACAACGGAAATGATAAATAAAAAAAATAACTACACAATTTCTATATTTAAATTTTCAGCATATAAATTAACTAAAGTAAAATTTCGCTACAAGTTTTTTGAGTTTTTTTCAGTCTACTAATATTCAGCAAAAAGTTTAGTGATTTTAGCAAGGATTTTTTTCATTTGCTATCGACTAAGTGTTAGCAAAACTTTTGCTGAAGATTACTATTTTTGTTGGTAGAAATCAGATCGCAAAAAATTTGCTGAAATACCAACTTTTATGCAAGCACGCTCCTGACTAAAATTTTGCTGACAAAGCAACATTTTTTGCTGACTTTACTGACTTTTTTTTTTTGAGTGTAATGATTTATTTAAAAGTAGACATCATAGTAATATACATTAGTTCCATTCGCGTACTTTTCTCAGTAAAGTCTAGTAAGAATTAAGGTTCAATTAGACGTGCCATAACGCCATAGCCGTAACCATAACGCCATAGCTGACAACCAAAATTCAATTGGTATCTACGGTTATGGTTATGGCGTTATGGCATGTCACCTATAATCGAATACATTGTAGCCCATAAGATTGGTTTGAACAGCTGTTTTATATAGTTATGGTTATGGCACGTCTAATTGAGCCTTTACTCAGTAACTTACAGAGACACAAACTTACTAAAAAAAATTTTCTAAAAAATTACGTCCAAAAAAAAAAAAATACTTAAGACTGGACAATAAGAAAAAATTTATGAGCAGAAACATTTAAGAAGGTTTTGATATCTTTTCCATAATTAATTCTAAAATATTTATTGCATTCACGCAAAAAATAGAAAGCGTATAATTATCGAAGTACATACTTTGTTAAATACAACTTCAAAATTATTTTGAGTTAGTTATTAAATAAATACATCGAGCTCCTATATTCAATAAATGCCAACTCAAAAAAGCTAACTTCTTAGGAGAGCTAAAAAACTACTTATTTCGCTTATTATTGTAAAAATAAACAATGTACCTTCCATAACTAACTTACACATAACTTACTAATTTATACTTATGCAAAAAATGCACTTTTTGCGTATTTTTTTGAGATAGCATATTTTAGTATATCAAAACACAAATGTTTTTTCAAGTTAGCATATTTTGTCGGAAAATAAAAAAAATGAATGTTGAAAAATGTTTATAACACTGCTCTATAAAAAAGGTGAATGTTGCAGAGTTAGATGGTTAAAATGTTCCTCAAAAATATTCCGCGTAGTGTTTTACATAAGTTCGCTGAACACATCCTATACCTAAAATGGAAGATTCCCATGGTTTCTCTCTAAAATCCAGATTTGTGAGACATTTGAGCACCAATTTGTAAAGTGCCAAAAATGGTGATTTTTTGAAATGTTTGTATGGGGAACCCCCAGGGGGTGTGCCACTGGCATGGGTGGGTCGGCCCTCCAAAGTTAGTGGGAGTCGGTCATACTTTTGGACTCGATTGGGGCACTCTAAATGGGTCAAAGTGGGATTTTTCAAAATTTGACCCTACGGGTCAAAAGTTGGGACATCAGAATTCGCTTTAGAGGTATGGTTCCTCGGGCAAAGTTTCTTATTTTGATCCCTAGAATACGATTTTCCTTGTCACTTGAGCGATTTTTTTGCCTCCCTACAAATCGACCCGCCCTAATACATATAAAATATAAATGCTCATATTTCCATTGCATGCAAATATTATTTTGTATCGCGTAAATATATACAATGATGATGATGACGACGACCTAGCCGATTAATGACTGGGGTAGAAACAGAAACAGGGAGCAGCAGCAACCAACAGCTTGCCCAGCTAGCTATTTGACTTTTGCAGATAACTACAATGATATTGATGATGAAGTCGACTCGACGTTGAAATTATCAGTTTGCTCATACATTGTTATGTATTGTTTCTTTTGTTGTTTGGTAGTGAGTGTGTCGTGTGATGTTTAGGTGAGGTGACTCATACGCATATTATGTGCTGTGACGATTAAAACATCGTTGTGGAGAATTTCTACAACGAAATGCCACAAAGTGAATACTATTTATTCGTTTATTGTTGTTGATACCAGTTGTGTTTAATTTAAATTATTTTTTTTATCAATTTGTATTTTTTGTTTTCTTTTAACCAAACATTTTAGTTAAACAAACAACGACTGCGCAAAGTAAAATTTCAATATGAAAAACTAGACAAACAAAAAAATTTTTAAACAACGAAGAATTGACAGTTTAAGTGCTAAAGTTAGCACGTTGTAAAATATCATGATTTTTGAAGTTTAACCCATAGAAAGTTGTCAAATTTGCGATAAATGCTAATTTATTAAATAATAATTAATAGCATGAACTGTGAATATTTTACTCATAATATTATAATTTTATTATTTTTATTTTTAGTTTAATAATATTCAAACTGGATAATTTAAAATATTACGTCATTATTTGGACCTCAGCAGTAGGAACAAAACCACCGCTGTTTAAACAACCTAGACAAAATCACCACCGATTACGACCCCGTTCAATTAAATTCGAGCCAGTTTAACTAAAGTGGTGTTGTTGGTGCTCTCTGTGCAGGCTTGCGTGTATGCACGCGATTATTTAGAATAGCAAGAGCCTTAGACCTGAAACAACAACATTTGAATCGTTAAAAGTACAACAAATATTGTTAGAACCAAAACAAAATAACCAACAAACAAGCCAAACTGAAGCAGTTGTCGGAAGACGTCACGGTGCTGTTGAAGATCGAAAAAATGGACAGCATCGTAGAGGAGAATGGTAACTCCTCAAACAATATTGATGATACAAATGCTAGCGGCGGAGGAGGTGTGGGACACAATTTAACTATTTCTGCGTCACAACAACAACAACATCAATCCCAACAACCTGCAGTGGTACAATCTTCACAACAACAAATAAATTTAACAAACAATAGCCAAAATGTAGCACCGCCCCCTCCACCATCCCAGATTTCAGCGTCTATGGCCGCAGCTGTAGCGGCTGGTTCTGTTTTAACATCCACCTCTAATGTTGTACAATATTTACCCACTAATTCACATGGCATGCCGGTTTGTACCCACATTCCTAATCTTATTATATGAAAAAACATTTAGCAAACATCTTATTTTGCAGGTCCAGTCTGTGATACAGGCAGCCAATCAGTCGTCTGTTATTCAAACCGCTACCGGAAATAATGCCATGCCCAAAGGTGTTTTATTTGTTAATAAACCAAATACCACAGTTATACACACAACATCAGGCAATGCTGTCCAAGTAAGTTTTCAAACATTTTCAAACGAATCAAAAACATATTTCATGCAACAGCAAATTGGCTATTTTGTTTACCAATATACAGTGGTGGCAAATTTATTAGGAACGAATCAAGTTTTTTCTAATTTTGTTTTCGTTGCCTTTATTTTTAAAGATCAAAATAGTGGCTTAATTCGCCCCGAAAGGCAAATATGTGGTCTAGAATATTGTGCAGAATTTTAACGTAATGTCTGTTTTTTATTTTGGCAACGGTTTTAAGTGGGCGTGGTAATGAAAAATTAGCGGTATCGACCTGTTATCAAATTACATAGTAAAATTTTGCGAATGCTGATCGGATCTATACAAACTGTATATTTTTGGAAATTCTGCGAAATTTCCTTAAGTCTTGCATTATTTTTATCCAGAAATGGTCGCCAGACTTAAAATGACAGTGCCTTAAAAATGAAAAAAGTTATCTTTGTTTTTAGCGATTTTAAAAAAAAGTTAACAGCACTGAAATTTTATGCTATACTTGCTACGATATAACAAATAAGTCAAGTTTTTTTATATGTTAAGTATAAAGCATTTCCTATTAAAATTTCAGTGTTAACTTTATTATAAAATCGCTAAAAACAAAGAAGATTTTTTTATGCTTAAGGCACTGTCATTTCAAGTCTGGCGACCATTTCTAGATAATAATAGTGCAAGACTTAAGGAAATTTTGTAGGATTTCCAAAAATATACAACTTGCATAGATCCGATTAGTACTCGCTAAATTTTACTATGCAATTTGATAACAGGTCGATATCGCTAATTTTTCATTGAAAGCCACGCCCACTTAAAATAAGTGACAAAATAAAAAAACAGACATTACGTTAAAATTCTGCACAATATTCTAGACCACATATTTGCCTTTCGGGGCAAATTTAGCCAATATTTTGACCTTTAAAAATAAAGGCAACGAACATAAAATTAGAAAAAAAATAAATCGTTCCTATTAAATTTGCCTCAACAATATGTATGTATGTATATTAGGGTGACTGTATTTTTTATTTTTTGTATATTCGAGGATTACCGGTGACACCTCAAAATGTCTATATTGAAAATTTGGGTCAGAACGGAAAACTTCAATAAATCAGAAACAAGTCATTTGCCCCAAATTCAGGCAAATCAGGATTTTTCGAACAAATAAAAAAATGAATTTTGTATTATTTATAACATAAATTGTTTTTATTAATTTCGGCATCCCAGCAAAATTTAAGTAGTGAGTGCTCATTACTAATATCTAAATTATAAGCAGTAGAATAAGAGTGTACTGCATATAATTCAGTGTCAAAATTCATTATTTTTATAGACACAAAATTTGTGAATCAGCTTACTCACTGCATTACAAAAATATAAAAAATAAGTGGTTACCAAAATAAGTATTTATTTGTATGCAGTTAAAAAATAAGTTGTTTCTACACTCAAAAAAAGTCAGTAAAGTCAGCAAAAAATGTTACTGTGTCAACAAATTTTTAGTCAGGAGCGTGCTTGCAAAAAAAGTTGGTAATTTCAGCAAAAGGTGTTTGCTTAAAAACGGGCGAGCTAATTTTTACCAAACAAAATAGTAATCTCAGCAAAAATTTTGCTAACACTTAGTCGTTTGCAAATGAAAAAAATCCTTGCTCAAATCACTAAACTTTTTGCTGAATATTAATAAACTGAAAACAAATCAAAAAATTTGTAGAGGAATTTTACTTTAGTTAATTTATTTGCTTAAAATTTAAATATATAAATTGTGTAGAGTTGTTTTTTTTTTAATTATCATTTCTGTTGTCTACAACCAGACAAGCTGCATCAACCAGACAAGCTACATCTTGTCTATCTGGTTGTCGTCCACGCTATAAACACGGTTATCAGCACAATTTTTGTAGCAAAATAAATTGGTAAAACATTAGTTCAAAATTAGTTTAGTGCTAGAAAAAATATAACTAAAACTTTGGCTGAAAACGGAATTTCAGGAAAAAAATGCTGAAAACTAGTACAGTTGATATAATGAAAGGGTTTTCGAGATATCTTTAATTATAAATATCTGATTTTTAGATCGATTTTAGTTGTACCCAGCAAACAATAAAGCAATAGAGTGCACGCAAAAGAGACATTGTTGTATATGTTTACAGGCAATTTGTATATATTTTTACAAACTACTGTATTTATATTTGAAGTGTGCTTCCAATTATTTTATTTTTATCCTAAAATACATATTTTTCCAAGTAAACACTGCAATGTTTGTATTTGTGTCATGTTTTCTCAACTAAACAAACATATATTTCCAATTTTAATACATACATATGTATGTTTGCCGGTAGACGCATTTCATATGATCTAATCATATACATATGTATATTCACAGAGATATTATATTTCCCAGCAAACATATTGTATTATATTAGAAATATGCTAAATATATTTTTATATTTTTTGAAACAAATATGTTTTTAGCAGGGCGATTTCAGCGTGTATAGTTAACGATTATTAATTTTTTTTTTCGTTTACGATACAAAAATATTAGATCGTAATAATATTATAATTTTTTTTTTTAAATAAGGATAAAATTTCTAGACAAGTCATATTTTTATACCCTCCATCCCACTGTGCAAGAGGGTATATATCATTTTGTCATTCCGTTTGTAACTCATCGAAAAAAAAATCTGGGACATAAAAAAATATGTATTCTTGATCTTTATCAATAGTGAAACCGATATAGCCGTGTCCGTCTGTCTGTTGAAATCATGATCACGCTCAAAATAGTTGTGCTAGGATGTTAATTTTTAGTCAAAATTTTTGTCCAATTTCTTAAGCAGTTTGGTATTGGAAATGTGCATATTTGGTCCAGACGTTTAAAAGTTATGAATGAAAAGCACCTCTAGAATTTTCCATTTTAACATGAAAAAATATATTAACTGTGTATTGTTGTTGTTACTGAATAAGAAAAAAATACTATACATACACACCCAGACCTTGAAAGAGATAATTCTTTTTTTGAATTTATATGCATAAAATTGGATTCATTTTATAAATTACTGAATAATTCATAATGCCTTTAAATCAATGATTGGACATTGAATAAAGTAAGATAAGATTTGTTTCTATTTGTGTTGATTCAATTTTGATTCGATTGAATAGTTTGGACGTATGTTGGCTTTAGAGGCACCTCACCGATTGATTATAAATTTTTACTACTGATATAACTCTCTTTTGGGGGCCCGAAGAAATTTTTTTTCACCGAGTGGAGTTATGGGGAGTTACTTCGGTTTAAAGTTTAAAAATGAACTTAACTATATTTTCTTCATTTATGATAGGGTTGGAACAATATGTACACCATTGGAAAGGTAATAAAAATATCTTTAGGATAGCATTTTTTGTTGACCCATTATGATTCGGCGTAGGAATTTTATTTTTTTTTTTGTTTTTTTAATGTTTTTATTCCATAAAAACCTATATAAGAACAAAAATTGTGCTTATTAGTATGTCATCAAGACATCAAGAAAAGCCTTAATTTGATATATAGATCAAGTTTTTATCACTTCAAACACCGAAGATATTAGAGGTAAAAATCGTGAGATTTTTTTTCTTTCAAAGTATGGCTAACTTTTGACGAATGAAAAATCTCAATACCGACAATAGGTTTAAAATGTGTTTACTCCCAAAATATGTTGGATTCCCGATGAGTTAATTCAGTATATTTGTTGGCTAGAGTCAAAGTTGTATTGAAAAGTACTACATCGGGGTAAAAAAAAATTCACTGAGATCAACTTATTGCAAAATTGAGATTTAAAATACGAATTAAGGAATTATAGTTTTAAAGGTATGCACACATCTATATGAATAACATAAGCAGTGTTGCCACTTTATGGGTAGGGCATTAATAGTGTTTCCAATTATTCGACATAGGCGGTTAATCGGTTAATGCATTAATCGAAAAATCACTAAAATTAATTAACCGGTTATTCGGGTCGGTTAATCGAGAAAATTGGCGATTAATCGTTTAATGCAAAATTAATGTATTTTCTTAAATTTTTATCAATAAAAACACAAAGGGCTGACTTTTTTAATATTAAAAACTAGAAGAGCCTTTTACATTGAGCCATTAATATGAAAAATGTTAAGCTCTATTTAAAAATACCAATTTACTCTGCAAAAATCAGCAAAAAAAATTTACTGAATATTTGTAGTCTGAGAATATCATAAATAATTGTTAAATTCGCAGTCTTTTCGGTTTTTAAGGGCCATTAACAATGAACAAATTTTGAGCTAATTTACGCAGAGAGAATTTAATTGGAAGAGTTTTAATGAAAATTTTCACTAAAATAATGTATTTTCTTCACAAAGTTAATGCAAAATAAATTTTACGAAAAAGGTTTTTCGTTGGGTGTATGGTATTTTAAATAAATAATACGAAATTTCTCATAAAACAATTCAATGAAAAGTTTAGTACTGTGTTGTTTTAACAGCTGCAATTAATATTGTAATTAATATGCAATTTAATCAATTTTAATAGATTTGAGGTTGAGAAGAAGAATAATCCTTTTTCTCTAAATATTGTAATCAGTTTATAATTTTCAAATCGGACTAGATCTACTTTTTGATTTTCGATTAAATTGTATTAATTATTTATATGTTTTTATTGTCAGATTGTCTCTATATAAAAATTTTTTTCAACAACCCGTCGAACACATGCTCCCACATTACAAACGTAACTATACTAAAGTGCGACAGCTTAACCATTTCAGCCAAGTAAGGCCTTGAATGCAATGTAATTAATTCGTTGTTTTCTTTCCTATTCAGGTCTCTATTATAGTTTTTACTCAGAAGTGATGAACGCAGACACATACAAACATTAAATTTTCAGATTTTTGTTTATCATCCAATCTCCTCCGTGTTTCAATAGACGAATTCCAGCAAAATTTCATTGAATCAATATAAAAATTCATAAAAATCATGTAGAAAATTGCCTCTGTGTGCAGTAACAGATGTCAAATCCCAAACAGATTTGTTTGTTCGAACTTGAACACAGATTTTCGAAAGTGAGAGCAGTTTTCCAGCTTTTCAAAATTCTATGTTTGCAATAATAAAATTTTAAAAATTAATACGCACTTTTTTTGTTAAAATAAATATAAATAAAATCTTCGACTAGAGGCTGAAAAACTGCTCTCACTTTTGAAAATTAATTTTACATTTTAAGGAATTAAAATAGAAATAAAAAAATTGTCTATTGTATTTCCTAAAGCCTTCTCAAGGCATTTTTTTTAGAAGTAGAAATTTTGTTATTTTGTTAAAAAAATTCAAAAAAATTTTATTAAAAATTAATTGCGATAATGTAAAACAAATCAGTTTTAAGGGTCTCTTAAAACCCATGACATGTCTCCCTGTTTCAATCTCGACTTACTTGGAGTTGCTCAAAAAATTCTATTTAAAGCTTCTCTTTCAATCGACTTTAAAACAATTTGATCGTATTTTAGTTAGTATTAGTTTTCTTTTTCTAAGCGTTTCTTGCAATTTTTTAGCAAAAGTTAAGAAAATTATGAAGTTTTGGGAAAAATAAAGCAACAAATTACATATTAAAAATATAACCGCTTAATCGACCAATTTTAACCGATAATTCAGGTCGAATAATTATTTGAGTTTTAAATTATTTGTTTCGACATTAACCGAAATAGAGGCGATTAATCGGGGAATCGGTTAATCGATTAACCGAATTGGAAACACTAGGCATGAATGATAGCAATTATTAAATTGAATAGTTTTTCACTTAAATTTCAATTCAAATGAATGAATTGAGAAAGTTATCAAATTTGTAAATAAAAAAATATATTATACATAAAAAAAGAATTTAATTCATAAAATAGCCAATAGATAGTGGGTCTATGAATACAACTAGCAATTACTTCCAAGCATTGTTGGTAGCAGAAACGGTGCGATTATCGGTGAGGGTAAGTAACGCTATTGTAGATTATTTCGGTTACAGTGTTTTAAGGATAATTGTATTTCGATTATTTCGATAACGGTATTTTAAGGTTAACTGTATTGAAATTATTTCGATAATAGTATTTTAAGATAACCGGTATTTCGGTACATTCCGAAAATTTTTTTTACAAAAAAACAAAGTAAAGGAAAATAAATTTATTAACTAAATGTATGTAAAATTCACAATTACGACGTGGAATTACAAAAAGTTTAGACTAAAAAATAATGGTGTTGTAACGAAAATGGTATTTCATTAATTTCGGTACTGGTATTTTAAATGTATCGATATTTGAATCTATAACAGTATTTTAGCGATAGAGCCTACCAACCCTGCCTCAATGTACGTAATTACTTTTGGCTTATGAATGACTTAACATCTAATTCATCCGTTGACTTGTAGAAGAGCAAGAAATATTAATAAAAATAAAAATTTTAGACTACTCGCAAACTGACTAAAATTGTGAAATTTGCATAAAAATTCCAATATCTAGTTTTTATTCATACGAGTTAAAGAATTGATTCACAGCGACTGATCATCCACGAATTAAACCGATACATCAGGAAAGTGTATTGATCTATACATGCTTTGTAATTCTTTCGTTATACAAATAAGCTATTAACGTATACAAAAAAATCGTTACCAAGTAATTAAGGAAATTTCAACTAATAAAGTTTTATCGAATAATTTATTATATTGTATATGCCACAAAAATATTATTTTAGTTGAAGTGCTCCCAATCGTTTGCCAAATATTTTTTGTGTGTATTTAAAAAGCGCAAATAAAACTTGATTTTTGAAAGACTCTAAAATAAGATTATTTTTAAATCGTTCACATGTGATCATAACTGACTGTTATTTACAAGCTTTTTAAGTGTTTTGTTCTAAAGTTAATTTTTTCTTTAAATTTTATGAAGATTCATATGAGACTCAAAAGTTTATCATAAATGCTGCATATTTAAGGAACTTTTCTTTGTAATAATATAACGCCCAGAACGATGGGACAATTGAAATGGCCAAATCACTTTTTTTTTAAGTTTACTGATGAGGTTATTACCTTTTTTGGGAGTTCAAATTGTAATAATATGTTAATTGAAGTCATTTATAATTTCATATTTTTTGGGTAATTTTGTCTACACTTTTGGGAATTTTGAATCTTGCTTCTGGCAGCACTGAGATTAAACTGAACTATTTACTTATAGTGGTGGAAAAATCATACACATTTATTGCACAGTGGATTGACCGAATACAAAATGGGTAATAATTCATACTTGTTTGTACTTAGTAGAATCCCCGAATAAAAACACCAGGATGGAGGGTATCTAAATACTCGGCACAGTCGAATTTAATTCCCCAGGTGACTGGGGACTTATACAAACCATCAAGCGGGCTTTAGCCCGCTTGTTTTATTTTAGTTTAATGTGTTATAATCAGAGAAGACAAAATTGCTGTTTTTGTTTTTTGCGTTTTTTACCCATATATTTGCTTCTTTTTGGATTTTCCGTTTTTTAGCTTTAAAATAGCTTTTATTAAGATTTGTTAGCTTTAAATTTCTTTTTTTAAGGCTTTTTACCCAAAAATACTTTTTTTGCCCACAAAAAAATATTTTTTCTTTTTGAAAATTTTTCAAAAAAAAACAAGGTACAGTCCAAATTATTAAGTAATATCTCTTAATTGCAACATGTTAGTCATTTGTACGGCATGATGGGTTAGGATGTTATACAGAAAATAAACAAAAAGTTTTGTAAAAGTTCTTTGCTTTCGTTCTAAAGGCACATCTACACGGGATAGAAATATCGTAAAGTTTGCGCTAAATTTGTCATCTCTAATATAGTTGGCACTAATTTTTATCGTAAAAGTATCATCTCTAGTTGCGAAGTATTAGTTTTAATTAAAATTGTTGCCTTTTAAAGAACATTTTTTTCTCCAAATACCAACAGATGCACTTAATAAACGGAAATGTTCAATAATGTTACAAGGCATCTTAAAAATTGTTACTAATTAAAGAAATTATTTTTGACAGCAATTGTCAATGGCCTATAGAGATTACATTTCGCAGACTTATACAGTGCTGCATTTTCATAAAGTCTTTCTATCCCGTATAGATGTGCATTAATCACTATAAATAGAATTAAACAGCACGAATCATTGCTTTGCCATTGAAGAAGCTTCAATAAAAAGTAACAACTATAACATACACTTTCATTCTTCATGCGACACGAACTTCCAGCTTTCGGGCCAATCCATTGATGATGTTGAAATCTTCTGTTATTTGGGGAGTATAATTTCTAAAAGAGGGGGAAGCAAAGAAGATATACAGAATAGGCTGTGCAAGGCAAAGCAAGCATACGGCATGCTTAATAAATTCTGGAGATCGCAAAATATCTCAAATCACACCAAAATCAAGGTTTTTAACAGCAACGTGAAATCTATGCTTCTGTATGGCTGGGAAACCTGGAATATTTCGAGTCGTGAAATGAGTTGTATGCAAGCTTTTGTAAACCGCTGCCTCAGGCGTATACATAGGATATTCTGACCTGCCACGGGATTTGTGGAACTTAACCAATCAAATTCCTTTAAGTATGAATATCCGATTGCGTAAATTTAGTTGGCTAGGGCACACAATGAGAAAGCCAGCGGATGATTTAACTCGTCAGTCCTTTGAAAATAACCCCCAAGGAGACCTGGCAGACCTGCGAACACTTGGAGACGCCAAATAGAGAACGAGTTGCATGAGCATGGTGTGTCCTGTAGTGAGATGAAAATGATGTCTACCGATAGAATACAATGGAGAACATTTGTTGCAGCCCTATGTTCCACTGGGAATTAAAGGATTAAATATATAACATACACTCAAAAAAATAAGTTAGTAGAAAAATTAGTAAAACGTCTTGTATATCAAGTTTACTAGTTTTGAGCAATTTTTTTGCTGAAATTCCGTTTTCAGCAAAAGTTTTAGTTATATTTTTTTAGCACTAAACTAATTTTGAACTAATGTTTTACTAATTTATTTTGCTACAAAAATTGTGCTGATAACCGCAATTATAGCGTAGACGACAACCAGATAAACAAATGTAGATGTCGCAGCTTGTCTGGATGTAGTACACACAACGGAAATGATTAAAAAGAAAAACAGCTCTACACAATTTCTATATTTAAATTTTCAGCAAATAAATTAACTAAAGTAAAATTTCGCTACAAGTTTTTTGAGTTTTTTTCAGTCTACTAATATTCAGCAAAAAGTTTAGTGATTTTAGCAAGGATTTTTTTCATTTGCCTTCGACTAAGTTAGCAAAACTTTTGCTGAAGATTACTATTTTTTTGGTTAAATTTGGCTCGCTGATTTTCAGCAAACCTTTTGCTGAAATTACCAACTTTTTTGCAAGCACGCTCCTGACTAAAAATTTGCTGACACAGCAACATTTTTTGCTGACTTTACAGACTTTTTTTGAGTGTAGAGAAAAATAATAGCTTTGTTAAAAACATGTGGTTTTCGTTCTAATATGAAATGGATAAGTAAAAATATTTGAGTTTACTTCTCAAAATGTTTTTCTTTAAAAGTTACCATACATATACAAAAAACTAAAATCTACATTATAGCCTAGAGCAGTGTCGCCCAAACACTTGTTAGAACGACGAAGATTAATCGGTGCAATAGTTACCAATGCATTCTCTTTTTTTGTAACATAACTAATACATTCTCATTTCTCTTTGTGGGCACCACTGGCCTAGAGAGAATCCCATAAAGACAATATGAAGATAGTGAATTGGTATCAATTGAAAATGCATTAATTGTCAACCATTGGTTCTAGCAAAGTTTTTTTCATAAGTTTTTTCTCTATTTGTTGTAAAATAAATTGTAAATTCTATTTGGAATTTGTAATATTTGATCTTAAACCGAACAAAAATAACACCCAAAAATTTTTTAATTTTTTTTTTCTTTAAACAAAAAGAGTAGCAACACTCAGGAAATTATTCCTATTAATTAACGTGTTGCTTCCTTTAGAAAGAGGTTAGAGAAGAAGTGAAAGGTGGTAAAAGATGAAGGGCTTCAAATATGGCAACATTGTAATTGCGCGAGAATCTTACAACAGTTGTTGCGTGCCATCTAATGAAGAGTTGGCGAGCTTCTTTGTTGAAGCTTTTTAGTTCATAACCCTGTTATATTATTTTACTTCGGTGGGGTTAAGTCCTATGGGAACACCAAAGGAGGACGCTGCGATATATATGAGGGATAGAAAAAAACTCATACATATTAATATTTTTCATAAATTGATGTTGCCTTGGTTGGGGATCAAACCGGCAACTTTATGTGTAAGAGTCCAACGCGCTAACCATTACACCACAGCGGCCACAAATTAGGAAAATAAGTGGGTTATTTTGTAAAACGCAACGCCTTGCCTTGCGTTGATTTATGTGTAGATTGTTATTGTTACAAAAACAATTTGTATGGAAAACAAAGCAACGCAAGGCGTTGCGTATTAAAAAATAACCCCCTAAATACTTTTGCTTTTATTAAATATTTTTAGCTTAACACACATCGGATTTTGCTTTTTCTGTCTTCTCTGGCTATAATACAAAACTCGAAAATTATTTTTTATTTGTTTGATAAATCTGAATTTCCATTGAGTAACGCAGCGTGTTAACGTTGTCTGATTTGGGCCAAATTTTTAGCATAGACATTTTGAAGCAAGTGTCACCAAATTTTGCCCTGCAGCCACGGAATTGCACCAAATTTTAAAATAAATCGCTATCACCCTAATATATTTATTTTTAATTATTTGAATAATGCTTTGGAACTAAATAATAAGATATTAGAATTAAAAATGTGTTTTATTGAAATAATTTTCAATCGGAGGTTGACAATCATTTTCCATTTTCCGGGATACGAGAACGGACATAGTCTATTCCGGGGAAATTATTTTAAGCTGAATTTTTGGGATGTCATTTAACTTGGTTTAGTTAAAGCGAAAACGAATTTTGTCAGTCATTTCCAAGAAAAAAAATAAACCAAATTTCAAAAGTAGTATTCCAGATACAAACTAGGTTGAACTAAGTAAAAGATGATCTATATTCTAAAAGCTCGGCCTTAGGAAATTAAGGGGGTTATTTTGTAATATTTTTTCTTACAAATTGTTTTTCTAACAATAACAATTTACACAGAAATCAAATTAACTCAACGCAAGGCGTTACGTTGTACAAAATAACCCACTAAATTATTTTTTAAATTTTTTTTTAAGGTAAAATAGAAACTATGGAAAATAACTAATTTTAAAGCTGGCTTACTCGTAAATGATAAATTTATACATTAAACTATAACGATGAGCCCCATTAGCACAACCTCGTTTTAGCTACTAACTGGGACTTTAACTGACACCTTTGTTGCTGTTTCCCATATTAATTTAAAATTTAGCTGTTTAAATTTTAATGGGATATTGTGATATCGGGTATGAGTTTCATACTAAGGGCCAGCTTTATAGTCAGAACTTAAAACGATTTTTGTATAAAATATTTCTTATGTCAGAAATTTGCAATCAAGATTTCTAATTTAAGAAATATTTAGACAAAATTCGTTCCTAGTTCTGACTATAATACTGACCCTAAAGGTTTTTGAGTTGACTATTAGATAAGCCGAAAATGTGTTGTTGTTTTTGTATAATTTTTTGACATTATCTTTTTCTTATTAGCTAACTCTTTAGTATGAAACCCAGCGTAACTGTATGAATAACTTTTGGTCAACATTAACCATAGTACAATACATATACAGTGGGTGACAATACATTGGAAATCGGGCCTAAGATTAAATTTTGTCTTATTCTCTATAAATTTGTCACCGAATAATTTTTACTGGACTTTTCCGCAAAAGTATCCAAAGAGAGTTGTCAATTCCCAGTCAGAAAAATACAAACGGGAAAGCGATGGCAAATCACTTTAACAGGTGGTACAAGTACTGGCAAAAAGTGCTTTCCCATTCCCAAAATGATAAATCATTAGACAAAAGGACCGGCTGTTCAAAAAGCGCCGGAAAAGCACTGGAGAAACAAAAGTTTTGAAGGTTGGCAAAACCAATAAATAGGTGGTCTGGAAATATATTTTCCAAAATAAAATTTAAAAAAAGTTCGTATGTATTTTTTTTGGTCCTGATTTGAACCCAGACCGTCAGATTGGCAGACGATTGCTCTACCCACTGAGCTAACGAGACATATAATACTTGATGGCTAAACACATAAACTAGTTATAACAACTGGACAACTACTGGCTGTGCTAAACTGTTAGCACTGGTAAACAGTTTTTTATTTACATAATTGCTAGGGTGTGAAATTTTTCGTTTCTTGATTTACGAACTTTTACATCGATACGAATAAAAAAGTACCAAAAAATGCCGATATTTGTCCCTGTACTTTACCCGTTAAATATCCCAATCAAAATGTTTGAAAATATAAATATTTTTGTAGGGTTTTCATTAGGGTTTGGGATTTCCCGGACTTTTTTATTTCCCGGGAAACGGGAATGAAAAAATCCCGGGAAATGTTTTTGAACAAAATTGTTAATGAAAACCACCTATATAAATAATTTTTGTTAAAAAAAAAACACTATTTCAGTACAAATGCAGTCTGTGTAGTGAGAATTCAAAGTAAAAAATATCAGAATGTTGAACATTTGATTTCACATAAATTAATAGCAGCACTGCCAAATGAATTGCATGATTCCAGCAGAAAGCACCTACTACTGGACTGTCGGAAACAAACCGTTTCATCACACTTGGCCCATTAGATATGGTGGCCACAATGTTATTTTCCAAAGACAATTAAAACTCTTCTAGTCTTATTTCTACAATTCTTCTTATTTCATCAGCATTACATCTTCCTGATATATAAACCAACCCCAGGTTATAAAATGAATTATTTACGTTTATACTTATGTTCAAATATCTCTTTTGTGATATTCTTGTCCATTCATCTAAGATTATAGTAAATCTCCTACTGTTAAAAATATTGGTCAATATTTCTTTTATCATATCTTTTACATGATTGTAGTAATTTAATATAATGTTCTTTACATCGGTTTCTTTTTTTGCAATGCCAGGTTTTTATTATAAAAACTTTCTCGAATAAAAGAAGATCTAGTTATGGTGCGGATTGACTGCGGCTAATTTGGATACCATTTTAGGAAATGTTTGCCCTACCATAAAACCTTTAATGCCTATTCAGCTTACACTTTTTTCTTCGGGTACTTTGCTGATTTTAGCTTGTTGTTGTTTTCTTCAAGAGAAGTTGCATGACCATCAATTTTTTTTTTTTTTTTTGTGGGCCAAATTTAGATGTCGGTTAACCAAATTTAGATACCACCGTTAACCATTAGTCTTTTCTTTTCACATTTATTAATGAAAACGTTACTTATAAAATTATTGACCCTTAATATAAAGGAGTATTTTAAATTTAAAGTCGACTTTATTTTTAATCAAACGGTTTTTTTCATTTTGTGTATGAAAACCTTACAAAAGTATTTTGATTGGTTGAAAATAAATTAACCAACCAGAATGCTCCAAAAATAGACCAAGTCAAGGTATACTGCCACCCAATATTTTAACTAAAGTCGACTTTACCTAAATTATACATTTGAAAAATTTAGATAGTAAGGGCGATTATTTGTAAAAAACAAAGCTTTTTTTTCATATTTCTCTTAAACATTTTACCAAGTTTTTAGGCTTTACTACTTAAATTTTGAATAAGTTATGCGAAAAATCTTTATTAGTTGAAATGCTCCTAATTACTTGGCAAAGATTTTATTTGTGTGTCAAATAAATGTATTCCCTTTTAAAAGATTTTAACAATGAAATTTTTGTTTTGGTATTTAAAATGTTTTTTATGACTAAAATTAAAAAATCCTATTCGAAACAAAAACAATTTAAAAAATTTAATATTTTTAAAATTTCCCGTTTTCCCGGGAAAAATATATTATTTTCCCGGGAATTCCCGGCAAACTCTTCCCGGGATTTCCCGGGAATTCCCGCCCGGGATTTCCCGAACCCCAAACCCTAGTTTTCATACACAAAATGTACAAAACCGTATGATTAAAAATAAAGTTGACTTTAAATTTAAAATTCTCTTATAGTAAGGGCCAATATTTGTATACCCTTTTTATTTATTCATAGAGTTTTGTGTTACTTTTTTACGATACTTCTAAACTAATTTGAGCTTAACCCTTTGACACGGGAATTTTAATGGCTAGGAATTTTCTGACCAAACTTCGTGGAAGTTTAGATCTATGCCCAAGAAATATTGTTTATTACTTTTATGGCTTTGCAGCGCCCCCTAGCGGAGATATTTGGAATCAAAGTTGAAACATTAACATGCAAAAACGTGCTGTAAATAAAATTGGTAATTGCCCAAATTATACCTGATTAATGATTATTGGCCGAAGCGATGCCGATTAATCGTTCGGACACTAATTATTTTATTTTTGAAGCTTCAAAAAGAATGCTTTCCGACAAACATTTCTTAATTATAAAAAAATTGAAGTCATTTAAAAGACTTGAATTATTAGGGCTCATAACACTGACTCATATGGGCCCAAGAGCAAAGTCTATTAATTTCGGATATAATCTTTCCATCTTTGAACCTAGCGCTCATATGGACTATATTTCCGACTTTATCTTAAATACACCCTAACATTAGGCAAAATCAAAAATTCTTCCTGAATTCCTAATTTTTTCCAATTTATAGGTAAATTTTGACAATTCCATTTCAAGCCATTAAAAATTCGAATTCCAACATTAGTTCACTTTCAACCAGACTGTTGTAGGATATCATATAATAGCCATGTCCGACTTTAACTTTTTTACTTGTTTTATTTTACAAATGTTTAGTAAACTAAACTAATGTTTAGTAAAATAAAACAAGTCCAGCTGATTTTAGCAACTAAACTAATTTTTAGGAACTTTGGGAAAAATTTTTAAAGACCATTTTATTAGTAGGTTTGTTCCACGTAATTCTGGGTAAAGTCTGGTAAAATGAGAGTAAACAAATAATTATCTCAAAAAATGGTAAAATTGCTCACAATACCGGGAACGCACAAAACCAAATTTCAAGCCCAAAAATAAACGTCAAAGTTATTCATATAAACAAAAGCTATTTTTAACAATAAAATATCGAAGGGAATAAAGAGAAAGTGTTACAACGTAGTATTTGTTAACGATATTAATTAATGTTTACAACTTTTGTCAATATTTTAATTATTTTTACAAATTTCAAACAGCTGATTTATAAAAAACAAGTGATTTGACAGTTTTACCATTTTACCCGAAAAAAAAGTGCGGGTAACTTCTGGTAAAATGAGAAACAAATTATTCTCTCATCAACGTTCTCATTTACCCAATTTTTAACAATAGAAACGCTTTTTGGTAAGATTGGGTTACCGCGGGCACCCGCGGTAACGTACGTGGAACAGAGCTAGTGTAGATAAACCTTCACTTGATTCGTTTATATTTTGGTAATATGTCAAATTTAAAATTTTAAGATTATATGGGTATTTTTCATATTTATATTTATTAAGGCATTATTCAAATAATTTTTCCGATATGATTTTTAAAGTTAACTAATTTAAAATTTTATTTTAAACCTTTTTATGTTTTGCCCAAAAATTATCATCTCTTAACCAAAACAAAAAAAAACACATATGTTTCGTGTTTTGCATTACAACAAAAAATACTAAACTATAGCTTCCTCCACATTTTGCATGTAAGATAAAACCAGAACCGAACACACAACACCTCGACACAAATAGTGAAGACAGTTTCACTGATGAGGATTCCCCGCGCGGTCGAAGAGAACTAACAAGAAGACCATCATATAATAAAATATATTCGGAAATTAGTGGTCCCGATATAACAGGTAAATATCTAGAAATATTATGATTTTATATTATCAAACGTTCATATGTCTTGTGTTTTTAAATATCATTTATTATTGTGTTACGCTCGTTTTATTTATACACCACTACCAGCATTTTTGGCGTTAAATGTTTAAAAGAATCATTTCATTTATGTATTTGCAGTTTTGTTTTTTAATATACATATCTAAGTAATTAAAATATCATAGTCATAAATACATATATGTACATTAGACCGACTCACGAAAAAAAGTGCCCCCTCAAAATAAACCTTGGTTGGTTTTATGATGATTCCCAAAATATTTCGGGTCTAGTAATGAGATCTCACGAGCTGGACCATTTTTAAAAAAGGTATATTTTTTTAGTTTTTGTAAGGATTTTTCTTTTTAGCTGAAGACAACATACTCAATATGAAAGGTTTTGAGGCGTATATATAATGTTCAAGCATATCCAGACATGTCCTATTCAAGGATCAAGGATATTCTTTACAAAAAAACTTATTTTGTGCAGAGATGTTTGCGATTGAAATGTCAAATTTACATATCATAATCTATAGTCGATTTAAGTGAACACGTGTTTTAGGTTTTTTGAAATTCGCAATTTTTCGCATTTTATCAGAAATGCATGTGGTGGATACAATGTTCTAAATAGGGCTGGACGCGCCTCATAAAACGCATATTGAGTATGTTGTCTTTAGCTAAAATGTAAAATTCTTACAAAAACTAAAAAGACCTATTTAAAAATGGTCCAGCTTATGAGATCTCATTGCTAGACCCGAAATATTTTGGGAATCATCATAAATCAAACCAAGGTTTATTTTGAGGGGGCATTCTTTTTTTTTTTTTTTTCATATAAGGTGAGTCGCTCTAATATACATATCGTCACATAAAATCAAAAAAGCCGTAAGTTCCAAAAAATTCAAAATGGACTTTTTGATCGATTATGATGCACCGTATCAACCGTATCGACTAAACACGACGATATTATAAACAAAATTCTAAAAAGCCCCACGTGTAAGCGCAAACAATTTTAAAAAGTTTTTTGCTTCTCCTGTAAAATTTTTTAAATGCAACTTACGGTTTTTTGATTTCATATGACGATATATATTTTTTTTTTCTATTTAATTTATTATATTAATGTTATTAATTTTACTCATTTGTAATTAATCATATTCATTCATTTCATACATGAATCGATTGTAGAAGTCTAGGAAATATTTTTCTTGAAAGTAGAGTATCCAAACCTGAAACCAAAAACCGGTTAACTGTTTTCGTTTTCGGTTTTTAAATAAATTCGAATAAACCAATTGTGTCGGTCAACCGAATTTATATTAAAATATAACGACAACCTAGATTCCATATCTACAAAAACACAATAATAAAATTTTTTTCAATCAATCCATCTTCTAGAATATTATTTAAAAATGCCAACTAATTCCTATGTATACATATTTTGAAATTATTTGCGTTATTTACGTCAGTAATGTAGATATGTATGTAGTTTTGTAATAAAATTTTAAATAATTTTCGGATAATACTGGCAGTAGATATGTACTTTTGATAAATATGAAAAATATGCATTATTATGAACACATTGAAAGCAGGGTTGGTTACCGTTTCATTTTTAAAATAACGGCAATTATCTAACATGCCGATACTAAAATTGATTTGAATATTTTATATCCTCGATATCAGTTAGGGCAATTGTCTTCATATTTTGGCGTTTTTATTTTCTTGGTTTGCCGGTTCAATTTCTTATTATTCCCATATTACCGTTATAAATTGCTGTTTCGGCCTTTTAGCGGTATTATAACGGTAATATGCATATATTACGCAATTGAACCAATAAAATATCGAAATAAAAACGGGTAAATATAAAGACAATTACTCTTACTGGTATCAGCATTTTAAAATGTTCACATGAGGTTTGGTTTCGGCGTGGTTGACAATTACCGTTATATTAAAACTGAAACGGTTGTTGTAGCAATGCCTCCTACAATAAAATATTTAAGCATATATAACAATATAATCATCATGTGTTCGGGATGGTGGGCTCGATCCGAGACCAATATGAATTAAGGCGTGAACACCATCCCGAACGCATTTACGCGAGGAGAACTCTTGTAGATCGTGGGAGCGTCCTCTCCTCGTTCTCCCACAACTGAAACGGTAACCAACCATGATTGAAAGTTTAATGCAAACAACAATAACAAACAGCACTTAAAGATAAAAACTTACAAATGCAATAGTGGAAATATGTGTTATTCATACTTTTTATTATCTTGGTAAAGCTTGCGGGATGATTATAAACTTGATTCAATAGACAAAAGAGAGTTGCTACTTTTAACCCTTTGACGACCAAACGGACTGTTGTCTCCAAATGGGTCAACATTTTTAAAAATTTAATTTTGTGTTTTTCTCTAAACTATGCCCAATCCAAAAATAATAAATAATTCGATGTGTATATCAAATTGAATTTTTAAAAATAAAAAAATTTAAAAAAAATTAATCTAAAAAGTAATCTTAAAAAAACAAATTTTAATTTTCGACTTTGAACTGAAAAATCAGCTCACATAAAATAGTTCGTCTTCATACAAAATTGTTGTTGTTGTTAAAAATCACATGCTTTTATGTGGATTCGTTTTCTAGAATACTGAGGGGTATATTATTTAATCCGAATGTATTTTGATCACGTGTTTTAGACTCCAATCTAATGTTGCATTTACATCTGCACCCTAATCCCGAGATTTCGACTAAAATTGAGATTTCAGTGAAATCCCGAGATTCCCCATACAAAATAAATCCCGTAAATTCGCGAGATTTCTAATAAATCTCATGAAAATCTCACAAATTTGGAGACTTTTGCAGAATATAACACTGCGTTTAGCTTAATTTGTGGAGTTTTTGCATGAAAAAGTGGCAACGATGGTCAACAGCTGACTAAAAAATAACCAAAAAATAACACAAAATAATGAAATAAAAAAATTATTATAAATATAATAAATATAACTTTAGATCCAATGGAAATGTACTAATAATTATAAGAAGTGTTGCAAGGTTCTAATTTTTGCTTCACGCGAACCATAGCTATGAAGAAAGCATTGGGAAGTGCATGTCTTCTTTCCACCAAAATATTGCAAAATCTGGCTTCTAGCTAACTTGTCGTCCTTACAAAAAAACAAATTTACTAACATATTTAGCGTTAGATCTTTAAATAAAATAATGTAAATTGTACTCCGTCAATGAATAAAATGGTTTTTAGAATTATTTTTAATTTGAGGTTATTTTTTATGGTACTTTGTTTACAGAAAAATGCAGTTGTCAAATCGAAATCTCGCTACTGTCATAAAGTGCAAATGTAAGCGGCCAAGACTTCGGATCGAGATTTCCATTGAAATCTCGGGATTTGAAAACAGATGTAAACGCAACTTAAATAGAGTGAAATTTAAAGTTTTTTAAGCCATTATTTATATATACAGTGGTGGAAAATATAATAGAAACGATTCAAGTTTTATAAAAATTCCAACTCTTTACCTCCATTAAGCTGGCTAAAGCCGGAGTCACAATGCTGTAGGACTCCACGCTGCAGAGTGGAGTGTAATAAAATAGAGATGGCATTATACAAAAAATATTTAAGTGCGAAACAAAGCAACAAAATCCACTCTGCAGAGCGGAGTAACTTCAGCATTGTGAATTTGGCTTAAAATGCTGATTTCAGTGCCTGTTTTATACAGATTACAAAGAGTTCTATATATTGCAAACCTGATTTTACTACTTGAGTCTACAGTGAAAACTAATTCCAAATAAAAAAATTATTATATTTTAATCAATCTGATGACTTCACTCACATTTTCACTCACAACTTTGGAACCGCTGCACCGATATTGATAATTTTTAACACAACGCTGATTGGGGGAATAACAAACAACCCGGGTAAAAATAAATGGTCGTAAAACTTTTCAAACACAAATATCTGTTTTTTTTAGAGATAATCAAGAAAAATGACTAGCACCACTGCATTTAGGTTTACCCACCTGGTGCCCCGCTTGTCGGATTTTTCAACTAGCACAGTGTAATTAACACTTAAAAAACCACAATTGAACTCTTTCATGCATTTGTTGTATGTATACAACAGCACTTTGAGAGCACATTTCTCATTTGCAATGGTAAATTTTGCAAAGCAAATTATTACAAAAAGATCTTAGAAACCTTTAATTTCTTCTTTAACATTAGTAGAAAGTTTTGTACTTTCATTCGATCAAGTCGATCAATTTTTTTGTAGTAAATTCTGTGAGTACCTAAGGGCTCAAGTTTTAATTAGTCTCAAAAATTGTGTGCTGAATAAAATTCAAAAACTCTGAAGATTTTATGTAGAGTTTAGTAATAGAGAAAATATAAAATTAAAATTTTAAAACAAATTTAACCTCCTCGGGACCGGCAGCATGTTAATGTTTGAACTTTGATTCTAAATATATCCGCTAGAGGGTGCTGCAAAGCCATAGAAGTAATGGAAAATATTTCTTTGGCATAGATCTATATTTCCACGAAGTTTGGTCGGAAAATTCCTAGCCATTAAAATTGCTGAGAAAGGGTTAAGAAAGAAAAAATTCTATTTCTAAAAAAAATACTGAGGGTATTCATAGTTCATGCTATTTTCAGTAGTAAATTATAATTTATCGTAAATTTGACAACTTTCTATGGGTTAAACGTCAAAAATCATGCTATTTTTCAAAGTGCTAACGTTAGCACTTAAACTGTGAATTCCTTCAATGACTAAATTCATAAATGTTTTATAAAGTTAAATAGGTTTACAAAAGAAATTTTTCATAAAAAGTTCGTTCAATAAACTTCCTTTAACCTTATAAAATATTTATGAATTTGCACGTAAATTTATAAATGTCTTACATTTTTATTTTATTTTTTTTTAAGAGAACGAAATGATGTAAATACTTGTTGTTTATTTAAAAGTTTCTAAAAATTTCCTTTAAGGAAGCCATTGATTAATTACATATTTGTTAATTTTTTTTTTTTTTTTGAAAATGCACATTGATTAATAAAATATAAGTAAAAATCATCTTCATAACCATAATTAAGCCTATAGGCTTATATATATGACACTTGCTAGTTTCTAGATTCTAGTTTTTTGCACCATCAATTCAAATCATATGAAGGGTACTGCATTACCAACATTAATTTGACAGTTTGATAGTTTTTCGATATAGTTGTTGTCTTCACACACATTATTTCTCACATAAGAAAATTCGTGCTCTCTTCTATTTTGGATTATTAATACTGAAACTAGCAAGTGTCATATAGGCTTTACCATCACCTTCATCATCATCATATATTTTATTTTCATTGGAAATATTTGGCAGAATAAGTAAATCCCCAGCAAAATATGCATCAGTCCCAGAACTAGTTCTACAACTAGTTCTTTAGAGCCAGTACTTTTATATAGAATCGTCGCACTCAGAATTAGTTCCAACAAGCCGTCAAAGAGCATTAATCCTTTCTGTAGACCGGTTTTAAAACTAATATTTTTGGTCATACTGAAACAGTTTCAGAAACAATTCCATCCCGGGAATTCCCGTGAAAGACTCTAATCACAACCAAATTGATCAAGAGGTATAAGGTAACCAACTTTAGATTAAAACCAAAAAAATGTTTCCTTTCATTTGATATATCACACATAATTGTATCTTTATAAATAAAGATAATAGATCTTGAAGTTGCTATATCAAAACGTTTTTGATTTTTAATAGCGGCCTTTTTTGTATGATTTTGTATCATCAAAACCAAAGTGAAAATATAACCTAGATCCAGTCTATATATTTTTACGATATAAGTTTTATGCGTTTCATTCTGTGACAAATTTTGGCCAGCTTATTCAAAGTTAAATGTTTTTACGAACACAATTTTTTCCTGGGTTCCAACAATGTCCATGTAATTTTTTTTTTTATTAAATCTTCATTTACATAACCGAGCCCTTAGGGCCTTATATGGCTAATTAAAGCTACTAAAAAATATATAACAGACTTCTATATAAATATATGTTAAGGCTAATGTATACAATAATAATATATAAACGCAAAATTCAAAAAATTAACATTTACACGAGATCAATTAATACAATAATATATTTAAAAATTAATTAGATCTAAAAAAAAAAATAAATAATAAATGAATGCTGCAAGAATAAATTCCAGAAACAGCTGAACTCTCACAAGTTTCATTAAAAAGGCGTACATACTAAAGCTATCCATACATCAGCAATACCATTGCGCAACCTCTCCATTTAAGTCCTTAATCTACACATGGTATAAGAATAAAGAACTAAAACGAGAAGCTGTACAACAATATTGCAAGTATATGGCCAGACTAAAGAGATGGAACATATAATTTCCACTTAAGACTCCAATACATGCAATTGTGCAAATTCTACTAATTTAGATTTAAACACAATCAGCGAATAAGTAAAATTTCTCAGTTCCCTAGGCAAATCATTCCATAGACTCGACACACGAGTTTGAAATGATTTTTCAAAAATACTTAGATGTCTAATGGGTGGAATAATTTGGGGATTTCGAATTGAACGAGTAAAATGAAATTTATCAACAATGTATACCGGGTATCCATTAACGATAGATTTATAAAAAAATAATAATAGCCTTATGCTTATGAAATTTTCAAAAGACGATCCTATAAAATTAAATGTATGTTGAGATACATGATCTCTTCTTTTCAAATTAAAAACGTAACGAATAATCCTGTTAAAAACAAGCTTATATTTCCTCAGCGCGAAACTTCTAGTACCCGAAAAAACCTCCACGCCGTACAATATATGCGGCATTAAGATAGCCGTGGCTACACGCCTTTTTATTGAACAAGGCAGATAAATATTCAATGAATACAACCTTTTTAAAAGAAAGGATATGCGAGAGGACAAGTAATTTATGTGTGGAGAAAAATTCAGTGTGGAGAAAAATTCAGTCAAATATGTGTGGAGAAAAATTCAGTCAAAAAAACAAGACCTAAACATTTCATCTTATTAACAAACTCAACAGGAATACCACCAATAGTAATACTCATGTCATTTGTAGCGAATCCAAACCCCATTAACTTCGTCTTGACAGGATTGATACAGAAACCATTATCGGACGACCATGACACAACTTCCCGCAATATAAAATTGACGCCCTCCTCCAACACATCGACAAACTCAGTATCAGAATAGCAAACAAATTGCACATCATCAGCATAAACATAAGGCAAGCAGGAAACACCATTAAAAGAACGCAAAAGATCATTCATATACACCATAAACAAAAGTGGGCCAATAACAGATCCCTGCGGGACACCACTAGTGCTCCGTCGAGTTCGTGAGAAAGAGTTACCAATAGATACATACTGGAATCTATCATATAGGTACGACTTAATCAATTCGCATGCACGGGTAGAAAACCGGAACTCGTACAGCAATTTATATAGTAATCTAGAGTGCATTACTCTATCAAATGCCTTAGAAAAGTCTATCGAAAGCAATACAACATTATTACGGCCATCCAAAAACTGTCTAATAGAATCCGTTAGCGCTAGCAGTAGAGAAGTAGTACTATAACCCTTTCGAAAGCCTGATTGGGATGGATGAATAAGAGAGTTGCAATCAAGGTACTCGATAATTTGGTCTTTCAAGATATATTCAACCACCTTAGAAAGGACAGGTAGTACTGATATAGGACGTAAATTATCAAAATCACTAGATTGACCGTCCTTCTTTATAGGGACAACCCTAGCTATTTTCCAATTCCTAGGGAAACATGACGAGGCAATAATTGTGTTCACAAGGTAAAGTAAATGTGAGGAAACAAATGGGAAAATAATGCTCAAAAATATCAATGGCAAGGAATCATGACCAACCGCATTAGATTTGATTCTGAGCAATGCTCGATATAACGTGTCCGAATCAACACATGAAAAGGAGAAACCTCCATCAACAGAGTTGTTCATATTATTGGAAAAATCACCCGAGTCTCGTAACTGACAAGCAGCAAAATAATCATTTATCTCATCAGGATCAGATGAAGTTAAATGTTCCTCAGACTCAAGACAACCATTGTTCCTTAAGAATCCCCACATTTTTTTCGAACTAATATCATGAAAAAAGTGTGTGTGAGCTCGCATCCTTACCTTCCTTATAACCCTTTTCACCTTATTCCTGTTTACACAATAAATCGACCAATTATGTGGAGTCCTATGTTGGAGGTAATGATTATATGCCAAATCTCTCAATGAAACTTGAAAGGAAATTTCCCTGTCATCAAACTAATTATCCAAACTCAAACCAACCTTTCGACGAACGAATGGCACCAAATCATGTAAAACATTAATATTCGACATGAGAACTTCAAGTTGTAAATCCACATCATCAGTCAGGTATATGGCATTGAAATCACAATTATCAACTGCAGCCTCCAAATCCTCCATTCTCAACGCTTTATAATTCGGGTACGATATAAAACGTTGAGATGACGAATTTGGAACATCGACAACTATAAAAATGAGAGAATGTCGAGTCACACCAGGACACTGCATCTGACCAGATGTGCCCAAGGAAAGAGTATTACTCAAAAGAAAATAATCAATTAGAGAAGTCGTATCACACCCCACATGGTAATTCGTTGGTATACAATTGTGGTGGTAAGTTAAATCAAGTCGCTGACACACAGAGCGTAAAACAACAGAATCAATTGGACAAAAAATATCTATTAAAATCTCCCATCAGAATAACATTTGAGTACCTTACTAACAAATCGCCCACAGAATCCTCAAAAGCACTTAAATCACCATCAGGCAAATAACAAACACCAACAAGCAAGTTAATATCCCTGACAGTAACCTCAACAAACAAATACTCACAAGCGTCATTGCCATCGGACATAAAAACGGTTCTGTATTTCATACTGTCCGATATAAACAACGCAACACCTCCACCTCTTCTTTCACCAGGTCTATAATCTCTGCATATACTATAGCCTGGAATATTTATAGCCTGAGACAAAATGTAAGGCTTTAACCAAGTTTCACTGAAACCAACAATATCCAAATGATTACCATCTAGAATATGCCTTATCTCATCAATTTTACAAGATGTAGTGGACGCACAAAAACTTGTTATATTCCAATGCCCGACCCTTAAAAAACGTTGGAAGCCATTTAAACTATTGGCGATGAAAGAATTATCACTGTAGACAGGACCTAAATTTACAGCATTCATTGTGTAATAAAAATAAATAAAAAATAATAATAATTGATATTTAATTTTAAAAGCAAAAATAAAAAATAAATAATTATTGAGAACAAAGAATAAAAAAAAAATAAAAAACAAATGCTCATAATAGTTATTAAGAAAATTTAAAGGAATTAAAAAAAAAAGCAAAACTTCTTAATTTAAGCAGCAAGTTACCAAACTGAAACTATGATTAAAACATCTGTTCTCTTTCTTACTTCACACTTTGAAAACCGTAGACATAATTGATACATTTGTGGTATTAAGGAATCAATCAAAATGTAAAATTTTCCTCCAAAAAAAAATCGGATAATACAACTACTTATCTACCAAATCAGTTAATTCGTTATGAAATTAAAATAAAAAAAGCTCTATAAAAGCCATACAAAAAATATAAATAGAGATATCCGACTAAAAAAACTACTATGCACACGAAAACCATAAAGGAGTCAGCTCTACGTAAAGCCCATAAATGACCAACAAAATTATAAGTACACTCACAAAAGTTTGTCGGTAGAATCTACTGAAAATGACAGTAAAAACAAAGGTATATGCAGTCAAAAAGGCGACAAAGGTATTTACCTTTAAAATACATAAAACTTTTGTAATTTTAACTGTTGAAAAATAACTAACAAATGCATTAGAGATAACTACCAATGCCGTAAAATTAACTGAATTTTTACTACATAAATTTAAAAACTGACAAAATCGGTAAAATCTACTGTTTTCTACAGTCAATTCTTTTTAAATGACTAACAAAAACTACTGTTTGCTGTAAAAAATACTGTTTTGCTAGTTATTATAATATCAAAAATAACTGATTTTAACAACTGTTACGAAATTACAGTACTTTTCTTAAATAGCCGTCATAAGAGTTGATTTGCCGTTTTCTATAGAAAAATAACTGTAATTACTGTTAAATACAATAACTACTGATTATTATACAAACAACTGTAACGTAGTAACTGACAAACTTTTTTGAGTGTAGAATAAAAAAAAATCTACAAAAGCCCCGAAATTTATGTATGTGCTTCGCAAGTTTTAAACCATTAATGATCTAGCCGCATAAAACATTCATCATGAAGAACACCACCCTTAAATGATCAATTCTCGTCTTTTAATATTGCTGTTAATAAAAGCAAACCCACTACTAAAACACCGCAAGTTCGATGTCGGTAAAATCTGAAATCTATATATATATATACATATATATACATACATACATACATACACATACATATAAACATACAAAGAGAAAAGAAAAAAAAATATGATATAAAAATATAATTTCAGTTTGGCAACACTAAATAATTAAAATGAAATAAAAATAAATAAATCAAAATTTTTAAAATAAAAATATTTACCCCGGATTTCATAGAGAATATTTTTTTTTTGTTTTTTTTTAAACAATACATTTTCGGAATAACTATTAGTAAACTCAAAAATATTCAGTATGAAATCCAGCGCAAATGTAAAACCGGAAAAGTACTCCTCAGCTGACATCCAGTGTATCTGAAGAATCAGCTGCACCATTTGTTTCATTTAAAAGATTAATACACTGATCATAATTAAATATATTCTCGGCACCATCCAACATTAAAATACTAACTTTAGGGACGTCATAATTCAAATGCGTATACTTTTTTATTTTCTGCTTGCATTTAAGTTGATAACAAACAGCAACTAATTTCTTTGCAGCAGGCGTCAAATGATCATTTAGATATACATTTGACTCAGCGTTACCACCGATCACATCTTTTAATAAAATGGAACAATTCTTATGGTAATTAATCATAATTTGGTCGCGAATATGGACGGAATTAAACTTCACTAGAATCGCCTTACTTCCTCTAAAATATGTGCAATGATGAATGTCCGAACTGGTAATATTAACATTACACTTTGCTGCAATTTTTAAGACAGGTTCACGCAAATTTAAAATTGACTTAGGTAAACCTCTAATAATATATTTGACCTATTAAAACGCCTTTGGTCAATGTTGGATTGTATCTCAAGATGCTGTATTTTACCACCAGTTACAACATCAACATGTTTAATAACATCGCAGCAGTTATTAATATCCGATTTTAAATCATTAATTTTAGAATTGTTCTGAAAAAATTCTTTAGAAAGTTCATCAATCTGCACTTTGATAGAGTTAACTGCAGCATCTAATTTCTCCTGGAGTTGACGTTTATTTTCCTGAACTTTCAACTCAAATTCTTTTTCCAGAGACGCTGTAAGTGCAGAGAAGCCTTTTCTCAATTCTTCATGAATATTAGAAGATTGAAGTGATTTTGGACAACTTTTACATACAAACTTTAACACTTTGTGTCTTGCCATGAAATTAAATTCTTCCGAAGTGACATTGGCACAAGTTGTATGAAAAAATAAGCCACAACAAGCACATCCAACAGATTTCTGAGTTTTTGTTACATTTTTTTTGCATGTAGGGCATTTAAAGACTTCATGTTGCGGCGCCATTTAATAATAATTAAAGAACCCAAATACTGGCACGTATATAAAAAAAAAAGTAAACAATATCAAATGTGTCCAAGCAGGAATCAGTTTTAATAATTTGTATAAACGTCCAGAAGCAGAAAACAATTGAAATTTAATTATTAACAGCAGCAAAAAATGGTGTATTTATTTTTGTTCTCTTTTGTTTACGTTTTCTGTTTTCCTTTTTTTTTTTTGTTTTTTTCTTGCCGCCACACAAACGATCACGACTTTTTGAATCTTAATAACTCCAACAGAAAAATTGAATAATTTCAATATTTAATTATACCACATAAGTTTTGCATTATTTATTTCAATTTGACTGAACAAACACACAATTTACTTTAATTTTAATTATTTTCCAAAATAATTTTCTCAATAACAAATTTTTGCTTTATCCTTGCATGGTGATGTTGCCAGAATCACCAAAGATGAATTGATAAATTTTATGCTTAAATTATAGTTTTAATAAATATGTACATATTACAAAATCTATCAGAAGTAAAATTAAAAAATCAGTGTGTTCGTTTATTCGAATATCTTACTACTTTTACTACAATTGGAAAGTTTTGTTTATTTTTTGTATTGAATTTTTCCAGCTGTAGTAAAAGTAGTAAATGTAGTAAGTAAACGAACAAGCTTAAGGCGTGAACGTATCTCATGAGAATGTGTTAGGCATTCGCCGTCAGTGAACGTATCTCATGAGAATGTGTTAGGCATACGTGGTATGCCTATACAAAAAAAAATTCAATGTATGTGTAAAAATTTGTTTGTTGACAAAAGAAGGAGAAGAGTGAGATATCTATGTAATCTATGATATGCAGCCACATTTTATATATTTTTTTCACTAATTGGGAGAATTTCATACTCTTTATTTTACAAACTCTTTGGTTGCATGAAGAACTTATTCTTTTTTTCATCACGTCAGATTTTTGTAGAATTTGCTATTCGGTTTTAATCGAAACCGAAACCGCGGTTTTTCAGGCCTCAAAACCAAAAACCGATAAAAATAAGTCGGTTTTTAATAAATACTTTAACCGATTAAAATAATTATTTAAATTGCATCCCAGTGTACAATTAGTATCCGAAAAGACTCATAAAGGAGACAGTATACCTTGACTTGGTTTATTCTTGGAGCATTCTGATTGGTTAATTTATTTTCAACCAATCAAAAAGCCTTTTTGAAACAACAAATAAAAATCTAATATGACAATATCATATTAGAATTTGGACTTGAGGTAGAAGAATATTCTAACTAAATATATGAAAATATAGAAAGTCCGAAAAAACAATTTTTGTATTTTTTAATGCAAAAATTAAGATAATTGTTGAAAATAAGCACATCACGGCTAAAATCTCATTCAAATATTTATTTTGTTTTGAGTTTAAAATTAGTTGTTTTTACAAAATGTATTGACAACAGACATACATATAAATAGTACCCAAAGGGTACTTTTATGTAATTGTTGCTTTCAAAAAGGAGTTGATTTATAACTGGTTTTACCAAATCAGACAGTTCATATACGAAAGTACAAAATTCTCATCCCGTTGGTTTTTTGTACCTTATGTAATGTCTCGTTTTGAGTAGGAAAGTTATCATTTTCTTAGCGGACAACTGAAGAGTAGAGTGATGTCTACGAAACAATTGTATTGTCTATCATGAAAATGATCAACCCTTTTTGAAACAACAAATAAAAATCTAATATGACAATATCATATTAGAATTTGGACTTGAGGTAGAAGAATATTCTAACTAAATATAGGAAAATATTTTAACAAAAAAAATGTATTCATCTCTAGCGGCCTATACGTTAAAATTGCGACTTCTCAAAAATTTTATATGGCAGCATAGCTTTCCAAGTTGTCTCCAAAGTCCAACGCAGTTGCTTATTTTTCTTCAAATTGTTTGTTATAACCAGTTTGGTGTTAAAAATTTTCGAATCGGTGTAGAAATTGTGAGTAAAAATGTCAGGACAACCGGAAATTTCCATACAAAATGAAACATTTTTTACAAACAAACAATCGGAATAAAAATGACTAGAACTGGGCATTATAGTTCACAGTTCATTTCAATCAATTTTATTTTTGAGGTAGTGTGTTCTTTTAGTTCACTAGTTCATTCGAGAAATTTTTAAAATTTTTCATACACTAATATAACAGTCTACAAAAAATTTTGCTGAAAAAACAGTTGAAATCAGCGGAACATTTGCTAAACATTAGAAAAGTACAAACAGCGAGAAAAAATCTCTTAAATTTACAAAATTTCAGCTATATTTTAGTTAATCGAAAATGACAATTTACACTGCTAAGATCGGCAAAAATTTTCATGGATATTAGTCGACTAAAAGGTCGCAAACAATTTCAAGTTTTTATTTTTTTTAATTTCTTAATGCGAATAAAAATCTACACTGCAGAAAACAGTCTACTATTTTCTAGCAAATATTTCTGTTTCTGGTTGCAGGAGAGACCGTTATTTGTATTCAACTCAATTAAATTTAAAGATAAATCAACTTTTGAATATATAACGATTTCTACTTATATTCGTCAACATTTCTTTGTCGATTTTTGCAACTCTTGTTCGATTTGCAACTCGCTTAAACAATATTTAGCTCAAATATTACTAAAATTTCGTACACTTAACAGTTGCATTTTTGCTGTTCTTATCTCACTAATATTTAGCAAAAAGGATTTACTAATTTGAAAATCTTTCTTTGCAGGCCCCTTTTAACTAATTTTGAGTATGTTTTTTGTTTGCTAATTTTACAGGTTTTTTTCTATCAGTATAATTACATTATGGCAGTGGTTTGTTTGATAATTCCGGATAAAATAAAAGAACCGAAAGGTACAGTTGAAATTTAACTTATTCGTTAAAGCGAGAGAGTTCCTAACTCTAAAAATGAGCAATATTTTTGGGGTTTCGCGGCACAAAAGATATTTAAAGAAACCATAAAATAAAAAACCGAGTTAACTTTGCAAAATCCTCTGGAATTTTACTTTCATTTAGTATTGGAACCTGAAAATTCCCACGGAGTCGATGCTTGGCAAAAATTGGTAAAACAACATATCGGAAACGGAATCGGAACTTTGAAAATGCGTTAAAAATAAAATTTTATTTTATGGGTATAAGCCATTCTTAATTGTAATATTTAAAAAGTTTCAAAAAGCTTTTAATTTTTGCGTTCTTGGAGATAATTTTACAAAATTTTGTGCCGCTGACTATGTTATAAAAAACATTTTTATATTGAAATTTTATTTCTTTCTTTACCAGTATCAGACAATTAATAAAAGAAATTTTTCTTTTTATTTTTCGACTGAAATAGCACATAAAAGGTCTGTTCCTTTATGTTACCGCGGAAACTATTCTTACCAAAAAGCGTTCCCGTACTCGAAAATTGGGCAAATGAGAGCTCTCAAAATGATGTATTTGTGTTTCTCTTTTTACTATTAACTTCGGAAAATTGTAAAAGGGACAAGCTCGAGTAATCATAAACAAATAATACAATTATGAAAAAAAATTTAATTAAACAAAGAAATACGCAAAATCAAACTTTTGTATATAAAAGTTAACTGAACAAAGTTAAAAAAAACTTTTAAATGCAAAAAATATGTGCATCTGTGCGATTTGTCAGCCTAAATCTATGTATATGCATTTTAATTTTTTTCTTTTAACTAACATAAGTTTTGGGCTAGAAAAGTGATTTTGTGCGTTCCCGTACTTTTGGGCAATTTTATCATTTAGGATTTTGTGCTTACTCTCATTTTACATTTTGTGCTTACTCATTTTGGTAAGGGTTATAAATTTTTCAACTGTGTTCATAGTTTTCCCTAGTATAAAAAAAAACATGTGAAAATTAACCACAAAAATTTTAAAAAGTGCCCCCCCCCCCATCGAATTAAATTCCTAGCTACGTGCCTGACCTCAAGTATCCCGTTCTAGTATTTACGCGCCAGATCTAAGTTCCTACCATCCTAATGTACAACCCTAATGTCAGAAAATTAAAGATGGGAAAAAATCATTAAACTTTTGCTAAGGAAGTTTTTCAAGCAGAATTTTTTTTATTTATTTTGTTGCCGAACTAGGGGTCGCCTTTTTAAATTTTTCTTCATTGGATAATTTCCTTTGAGCAAAACATTGGTCTCCTCGAGACAAAAAATCCATATATCACACTTTAAGATCCGACTGTAAATACCGAAGATATAACGATAAATTGAAAAAAGCAACCCCCTACGTTAGGCAAAAAAAAGTTGTACCACACACTTTTTTTTTTCCTGTAAGGTGGTATAGTCTAATGTATTTACATATTTGCAATTTAAAGTTATTTTTGGTTTTATTCAATTCTTATAAAAAAAAAGTATCTTTACCTATTTCCTAAGTAAAGGTGTTTTTTCGAATTTTATATAAATATTCCATACAAATTTAAGTATTTATACGAAAAATTTACAAGTAGGTGTAAATTTAGCTCCTTACGGTGGGTGGGTCTTATATTGTGTCAAAAAATTATATACGAAACAACAACAAATTTTTAGGTTAACTATTAGTTAACTCTTAAACCTTCACCGTTAAGCTTAAAAAGCTATAAAAATTATGTCAAGATATGAAAATTCTTGGCCTTTCTCTTTTAAATTTTATTTGGTTACAAAAAATTAAACAAAAGTCACGAAAGTAGCGGCAGGGCTTTGGCAACACCAAAAAATAAGTTATAACAACATCGCACTTTGTTGAAAAAATTAACAATTTTCTTTTTTTATTTAAATTTAAATAACAAACAACAAAGCAAAAAAGAAAACGGATATCTCAAATTTTGTTGTTTGAATATATTCCGCGCTTGTTTTTTACTTAGTTTGATCAGTGTTCAGCAGTTTTTGAGTTTCCATAGATAGGCTCAGCTGATACTAAAGCGGGGTTTACATTATACCATAAGTCATAGGATCTGTCAAAAAAATCAGTCAGATAGCCATAATGTGTAAACATATTTTGTCTGATACTTACAGAAAATCCGATTGAAGTTTTGACAGTCAGATTGATTTTGAAATATTTCATAAAATAATGAGAATCCGATGGTAACAACTGTTTTCATCTGATTGCATTTGATGGTGTAAACAAATATACAAAATTTTTTTGACAATCGCGTCGTTTCGTAGGATTTTTTATTTGATTTGTCAGACGTAAAATCAGATACAAAATCAGATAATGTAAACCCCGCTTAAATAGTTGCTCAGGAAATATTAAATTTCAACGCCCTCTATCGGTGAGTAGCGTAAGTTTTAATTTCCAATCTCTATAATTAATAATCTCTCAGTAGCGGTAGTCGGTTTCTTTAATAGTATCAAGGTTGGCAACCGATACCTTTATAATACCGTTATCCGTTACAAAACCCTTTCAAATTGATAACCGATACCAATACCGAAACTCTTAATTTTAAAAAATACCATTATACAAAACCTTTTACCTTAATACCGTTATCGTACCGGTATTGAATCGGTTTCTAATAAAATATTTTTTTTACGTTTTTCACAAAAAATATAAATTTTTTTATACAAAATATGCAAAATTTAAAATAGATTGAATTTTATCTGTGTTTTTAATAAAAAATCGTATTCCTAGCAGGCGTATTGCTATTATTTTTTTAATTTGGTTTAGCAACTTTGTGTTTTTTTACAACACATAATTTATTGTAAAAACTCAATTCTTCAATAATAATACCAATACCGACACAAATGAAATACCTTTACGGATACCAATACCGAAACAAACAAAAAATCGATACCAATACCGCTATTCGTTCGGTTGCCAACCTTAATAGTAGTTATAGATATGGATATAAAATTCGAAAAAAAACAAACCTTTAATTAAAATTTTGAATTTATTTTCACAATTGTTTTTTGTTTATCTTTGCATCAGCTGCGTTTTATAAGTTACCAAAGTTACCCGAAGCAAAAGTCCGGGTGAATTTTAGTAAAAAGGGAAACACAAATACACTCTGATTAGCGCTTGCATTTACCTAATTTTCGATTACGTGAACGCTTTTGGGGAAATTTCGGTGAGTTCAGGTACCCGCGGTAAGGTACGGGAACGCCGTGCTAAATTCTTTCTGAAGTTTTGTTCATGCACCATAATAAAAAAACATTTGATTTGATTGATGACATTCTAGAAATACATTGCGTGGTCACGTATAGCTTTTTTTACAATTTTTATAAGTCCAAATGCATTATTTTGACTAGTTTAAATAATTTTATTGTGCAGTTGTCTTTGATTCTCCATTGTGAACTTATAAACCAGACGATTTTTATAACATATATTACAAAGATCTTTTACTCTTTGACATTCACTGTCAGTGGACGTGTCTAAACACATTCGTTGGAGATAAGGCCTATACCTATACATAAAATGTTTTAATGTGTACACTCAAAAAAATAAATTACTAGAAAAATTAGTAAAACGTCTTGTATATCAAGTTTACTAGTTTTCATCAATTTTTTGCTGAAATTCCGTTTTCAGCAAAAGTTTTAGTTATATTTTTTTAGCACTAAACTAATTTTGAACTAATGTTTTACTAATTTATTTTGCTAAAAAAAAATTGTGCTGATAACCGCGATTATAGCGTGGACGACAACCAGATAGACAAGATGTAGATATCGCAGCTTGTCTGGATACAGTACAGACAACGGAAATGATAATTAAAAAAACAACTCTACACAATTTCTATATTTAAATCTACAGCAAATAAATTAACTAAAGTAAAATTTCTCTACAAATTTTTTGAGGTTTTTTCAGTCTACTAATATTCAGCAAAAAGTTTAGTGCTTTAAGCAAGAATTTTTTTCATTTGCAATCGACTAAGTGTTAGCAAAACTTTTGCTAACTTTTTTGCAAGCACGCTCCAGACTAAAAATTTGCTGCCACAGCAACATTTTTTGCTGACTTTACTGTCTTTTGTTTTTGAGTGTATGAAAAAATTATGGCTCCAAGCACCCCAAAACACTAGATTTTTTAATATGTTTACCGTTAATTTTTAGTTAAGTTGTTTGTTACTGTACCAAGAAGCTTTGTGTTAAAAATAATCAAAATCGGTCTTGCGGTTCAAAAGTAGTGATTAAAAATGTGAGGAGATCTTAAAAACCTTTATGCAAATTTTTCACTTCAATACAAATTTCAGTACATTTCACATTTTCACTCAGAACTTTTGAACCGCTGCACCGATTTTGATAATTTTTAACCCAAAGCTGACTGGGGGAATAACAAATAACCTAGGTGAAAATAAATGGTCAAAACGTTAGATAAATCGCGTTTTTTTGGGTCCTTGGACCCAGAATTTTTGAACACAAATATCTTTATTTCAAGAGGTAATCTAGAAAATCGTCTAGCACCACTGGATTCAGCGTACTTGAATTAGGTTTACCCGCTTGTTGGATTTTTCAACTATTCTCAAAGATATTCTAATAAAAAAAAATTTAATTAAAAGTAGGAAAACGTATGCTACGCCTTTTAATGACGCACTCCTTATTAGTCGAAAAACTACTTTTTACAACAATTTCGGCTATTTGCTACTAGGATGTAATATAAGATAGCTCAAATTGCTAATGAATGACAACAGTGGCTAACATGCCAACACTGGCATAACGTCTGTTAGATCTAGGTTGTTCAATCGATTTATCGTTATTCGATTAATCAAACAGTTTTGCTCAAATAAGTTTTAGTTGTTGAGAACTAATTGAGTTTTCAGGAGCACTTCCTTAACAAAACTTATCACAAAGTTCTTTCAAAATTCTCTGCAATACTAGAATCAAATAAAAGGAGGGATAGATAAACGTAAAATTAGAGGGAAAATCGATTCTCAAGTGATACGAAAGAAATAAAAATCAATAAACGAGGTGTTCTATTTTAATATTTTTTGTCTTTTTATCATGTCTGGCTAATACAAGCTTAACTTTAGGCTTGTTGTGCACAAATAATCGATTAAAATAAAAAGTCAACTAATGCAATACCCTAGTTAGAAAAATATTTAGGTAGTTCACAAGGGGTGTGCTATCTGTTGTATCGTTGTATCGTCCTAACCAAAAACAGAGATGTTAAAATTTAAATTGAAAAAATACAACATTTGAGAACAGCACGATACAACATTTTTACGTATGTTTAGTGTCCTATGTTTGAGTGTGCTAACAGATAGAAAACCCAAAAGAAAATCGTTGTTAAAGCCAAATAAAAAATTTAACAACTCTGTTTTTTGTTAGGACGATACTACGATACAACAGAGAGCACCCCTTTGTGAATAAGCTAATTCTTTTCATAAAAAAATATAATAAAAAATTAAATTTTATAAAATACAAATCAAACAAAAAATGTATGCCCGTGAAATTAATCGAACTCGAGACTTTATAACGTTATTTTAACAAAGCGCAGTAATCTTTATAAAACTCTGTCAGTGTATTATTTTTGGTATAGTTGGCAATTTCAGTCTGAGTAAGCATGCCAAACGACATATTTATCAAAAAGAAGTCCTTTGACATCTTTATATCAAGTTTTAAAAAATTTTCATTTAAGCGGTGCCAACTTGTGACCATCCATATGTTATATTAAAATTTATATATTAATAAGGGCTTTATTCATTTGTAAAAAATAACGACTTCATACCGACATTTTGGAAATTATTTTTTTCAAAAAATTATGCAATCTGTTGTCGTTAGTTTTAAAAAATTTTTAAAAAGTTGTTACTTCGGTAAAAAAAAAATGTAACAGATGCAATTAATCAAATCCTAGTTTAAAAAACATCAACACTTTTTGAAATTTGCTAAAAAAAAAAGAAAAACCAAAACCACACTTTTTCAATATTCATCATAATTTTGATTTCTTTCTTTTAAAAAATGTAAGAGTTAATCGTTCTAAAACATTCATAATACACATAAAACACATTTAAAACATGATTTCATTGTCAAATGAAAAATACACAGCTTTTTTGGTAGTTGAACTAAAAAATTTTAAACCATTTATTTACTACTAAATACTATGCACACTATAACTTCACAATCATGTGCTATCTGTCTACTATCAGAATTCATTAAATGTGTTAAATTTAAGAAACTGAAAAGACCAATCAAAAATCTCATTTAGATGTTAAGATGTACTACTAAATACTAATAATATAAATCAAATTGGTTTGTAAAAATTGTCTGTAAATTGTTGCTGGTCGCATTACAAATGAATATTAACACAAAACTCTGCTTCTCATTATTAAGAAACACACATTTTCAAATGAAAATATTAAATGTTATACTAACTAATGTTATTCAAAAAATAATAAAAAAAATTAATTTAATATTTTAATTTTATGTTTCTTTTTTTATTTTCCAAAACCAAAATTTATAAAACGGGATTTTCTTTAAAAATTTCAACAAAAAAAACAACTACAAAATATTAAACACTGCCAAAAATTTAATAAAATTTCAAAACACATAAAAACTGAAACTCTTACATTTTAAACGTTTTAAAATAAATGAACACGTTAACCAAAAGGTGGAACAAACATGCAAATGTCAGAAAGTGTTGGTATACCCGCTATGGCTCCCGGTTCGACAGGACCTACAACTGGTTCCCTATTACATTTACAGCCAGAGAATACGTCAGCATTTTATTTACCCAATAGGATACCGTATAATCCTAGTAAATATCTAAATTTTGAATAATCAATTTAATACTATTGTTTTTTAATTTAGGTAAAAATATTTGACCAATAATTTTGTATTTTTCATCGTTTTAGATAACAATATAGTGGCCGAAGATCAAACACGAAAGCGAGAAATACGTTTACAGAAGAATCGCGAAGCGGCCCGTGAATGTCGTCGGAAAAAGAAAGAATATATCAAGTGCCTGGAAAACAGAGTGGCGGTGCTGGAAAACCAAAATAAAGCTCTAATAGAAGAGCTTAAATCGCTCAAAGAGCTTTATTGTCAAACCAAAAATGATTGAGATATACCAACTCTAGAACACGAATGCATTGTTAAAGTTATAGAAGAAGATGAGGCTTATTATAACGTCAAAACGGAAGACGATATAGAGGAAGAAGAGGTGGAGGAGGATGAGTTACAAAAAGTAGAGGACGAAGAGTTGTTGGTCATTAAACCGAGCACCTCGGCCGCATCTTCTGTTATAACTTTAGGCAATGCTCGTTTTCTAGATGTTAGAAAGTCTATGCTTTTACGTAAAGCTTTGGTGGAGGATACCAAACAAGAGGTGGTAGCAATGGTCCGTACTACAGCTGCTGCTGCAACTTCTTGCATAAGGCCCACTACCTCGGCTACAAACGATTGTGAACCTGATTAGAAGTTTAATTTTTAACTTTTTAAAAGAAACAAACAACTCATTGTCTTAAACAACATTAAAAAAACTACACAAAAAAATCAACACAAAAAAGAATAATAATTTATTGAAAACAAAAAGAAATTGTATATATAAACAAGTCATCTTTATTATGTCTTTTTAACTTAAAAAAGCCGTATTTACACTATTGCTTTGACATTTAAGGTTATATTGTTAATCTTAAATGTACACTCTTTTTGCTCTATACTCTAATTTTTGTATATTTTTTGTTATTAAAAAAAAGAGTTATCTGTTATATAAAAAAAGAGTATAATTTATTTTTAGGCTCAAAAAATAAACTTTTTGGACAAAAGTTTATCAAAAAATTTTACTATAGAAAATTTTTTATTTAAGTTTTTATTTTACGAAAAAAATGTACTGTAATTAAATTTTAAAGAAAGCAAATCATATTTTGTAAATTTTTCTAAAAAAGATCTATTGTTTTTATATAAACTTGTAGATTAAAAAAAACTATAAAACAAATTAAGGCAATTTTAAATACTCTCTTAAAAGAGAGTAATATGCAAATGCTAAAAAAAGCATTTTTTTAACAAAAAATGTTAAAGTCTTTAAAGAGTAAAAAAAAAATTGAGTTTAATGAAAAAAACATTCTGGATTTTCTCTTTCTCTAAAAATGCATAATTAATTAAATAATTGTGTTATTATATGGTCTTTGTTATGATTTTAATTTAATTAAATAAAAACAAATAAAAAACAAAACATTTTATTAAAGTAAAAATATAAAATAAAACAAACAAAAACTTGTTATTTTTATTTAAACTAATGGCTAATACCAGGCACTATCCTGAAAAACTGAACTGGTTTTAAGAGAGTTTCAATGTAAAATAACAAAAAACGTGAAAAAGTGGTATTTTTAATTAATTATTTTTATTGTTTTTAAGCAATTTTAATTAAATTGTAAAGTGCACTTGTGTTGTTTGATATGTTCTCTGCATTATTTTTGTATAATTAACACAAAATTTTGATTATTAATATTAAATAATACGCGTTAAAAAAACACTAAAAACTGTTTCTCTTAAAACCAGTTTGCATATAAAATTAAAGAGACTTTTTAACAGCAGTTGAGGCTGGTGGTTTGTCTTTAGTCTATATAGTCGTTGCTAATACACAGTTAAGACTTATTTCAGAAAATCAAAAACAATTAAATTTATTTGAATTTCAATGCAGGCCTGCTACTCAGAGCTTTGAAGAATTAATTCCTTTTTGAATGAATTCACTACCAATCGAATTCAATTTTCTCTAGAATTGAATGAATTCCTTTTCTTATAGTAATTCACTGAATTCGTTCAAATGAACGCGTTCATCAAACAACAAATTCAAAGAATTAATTCAATTGCAATAGTTCTTTTTATTAAATCAAATGAATTAATTCACCGGTGAACGCGTTCAATTTTATAAATCGAACGGAAAAAAAAGTGAATTAATTCCTTACTGAATTAATTCACTACTGAATTCGTTCAATTTCATTTTCGTTCAGTGAATTTAAAAAAAAAAAATAATAAGTTCACTGAATTGAAAAAAAAATAAAATAAGTTCACTGAATTGAAAAAAAATAAAATAAGTTCACTGAATTCAAACTTGTTTTCTGCCGTTCAGTAGAGGAAAACAATAACGTACAAATACAATTTTTAAATAAGCAATTTTGCAGCGTGTGCTAGTAAAAATAAACAAATTAGAAACCGGATGCTGTTTATCAACCTACATGATTCAAAAATAAAGCCTTTTACTATTAAAAATAAAAACTTTACTTTTATAGATAAATTTGGAAAAAAAAATATAACTTTTAATTTTTCAAACCAGTTATATACTGAACGTAATTTTATTTTTTTTTAATTCACTGAACGAAAATGAAATTGAACGAATTCAGTAGTGAATTAATTCAGTAAGGAATTAATTCACTTTTTTTCCGTTCGATTTATAAAATTGAACGTGTTCACCAGTGAATTAATTCATTTGATTTAATAAAAAGAACTATTGCAATTGAATTAATTCGGAACAAAATAAATTGAACGAAAGCAAATATGAATTAATTCCATTCAATATATGGTACTTAGTGAATTAATTCATCGAATTTTTAATTCAGAATTGAAAAATTGAATTAAGGAATTAATTCTTCAAAGCTCTGCTGCTACTATAGTAAACTAAAGCCAAATGAATACAAAACATTAAAAGATTTATATAATATATCATCAAAACGCCTTTCAACTTTCTATGTAATTTATTCAGTAGGTGATCGTTTTTTTTTCACAAATTATGAAAGTTTTAAAAAATGTAGTTAGCAATGAGACACTTTTTTTTATATATTAAAAAAAAAATATCAATGTAAAATAAAAAACAAATTAGCTCAAAAAAAAACAGAAAAATAATTAATTTTTAAAACTATAAATACTTCAGCGAATTAATCTTTAATTATTCAAAAAAATATATAATAAAGTAAATTATGTGTGATCATTTGAGGTGAAAACGTTAAATCATTGTAACATTTTATGAAAGAAATAAAAGTCAAATTATTTTTTTAAAAAAGTGGAGTAACAAATTTTAAACCTTTATTAAAAAAAGTGAAATTTCTTTAACCAAAAATATTTAAAAAGGCATTTTATAAAACTATATAATTTTGTATAAATATCAATCATAAATAATGAAAAACAAAAATTTTTATGTCAAAAATCCTTGTAGCTAAGCACTCCTTAAAGAAAATATTTAACATTAAAGATGGGTTCCATACTGGAGAGTTTAACTTAAATATTAAGGGTGGGTCTCATACTGAAGGGTTAACTTTAACTTTACTATTTAACAAAGTAAGATGCCTAAAGACCGATTTACTTACACTACAACCAAAAAATAGTAGTTTTTGTTAAGTGTAAATGTAGTTGTAATGTAGGTTAAATAATAATGAACTCAAAAACCATCAGTATAAAACCCAAGTAAGCAAAAGAAAAAGTGAAAAAGTATGTTCAAAACAACAACAATTTTTTTGGCTAACTAAGAGTTAACTCAAAATCTTTCAGTATAAAACACACCGTAATTGTGATTACGATTTTTGATTTTAATTATTTATAAAATAAAACTTAAAAATGTCAAAGTTAAAAAAAATAATAATGTAAATTACAAAAATAAAATACATAATTGTTATTTTTGTCTGGAAAAAAAATAAATTATACAAAGAAAAAAGAAAAGATAATAGGGGTTTTCATATAAACTCGTATTTTACTCGTAAACGGTGTAAACCTGGTATGTTTATGAGTTTAATGTCAAACTCCATACATAAAAATATGGGTTATATTTATACAAGGTTTACAAGGCAATTACGAGTTTATATGAAAACCCCTAATATATACATGTGTAAATAGATTTATATATTTTCTACGAGTGGATTCATAAATTTTTTGTTATCGCGCTGCCTGATATATTTATATTATAAAGTCACATTTGCACGCTATAGAAAACTGCTATAGATAGACCAAAAAACGCTCCTAAATTTATTTTTTACTGTATCTCTATCAGTTTTCTTTCGCGTGTTAACTTGCCTACAGAAGTGCACTTTGTTCTTGAATTTCGCAAAAACTATAGAATATTTTTTAGATTTTCTTATTGAATTTAGTTTGTTAAGTTAACAACACTGAAATTTTAAAGCGAATGGTATTAGGTCTGTTCCTTTATTTTTGGGTAAAGTTCAGTAAAATGAGAGTTAACAAGAAATACTCTCACGAAATGACAAAAATGCACAAAAGTAAACGAACGCAAAAAAACATATTTGAAGCCCGAAAAACAAACGTCAATAGATTTGTGCATTATATAATTGAATTTGGTGAGCGCTCTTCTTGTTCAATTTGTTGTAAAAATCTAGGTAGCTTTTCTAGTTAAACCCCCTTTTAAATCAAAAATTTTAATAAAAATTTGGAAAAGATTTTAATATTAAACAAAAGCTTCGATTTATTTACATATTTTTTTATCTCTTTAACACATTTAAACAAGCGTCTTCAAAAATTGTCGGTAATTTTATGGAGTTGTAAAATCACCGATAGGCTTTTGCAACTATTATACTAATTTTTAGTGTCCGACCGAACTCACTTTTTAAAGGCCGAACCGAAGCCGAAGTTCGGCCAAAATTACTAAGTTCGGCCGAAACCGAAGCCGAATACTTTTATGTTTGAATAAAAATACAATTTCATGCAACTTTTTCAAATTCAAAAATGCGTAATCCAATTTCTAAATTGCAAAAACATAAAAAAGTTGTATTTTTCGCTCTTTAAGTAAAAATTAAGTTAAATATGTGCATATTTATAAGTTACTATACAAAAGTGAAGAGCTAAATGATGCAAAATATTGATTTATAGAAAAGTTCATTTACCCAATTGTGTAGTAAGAAAACGCTTTTTGGTAAAATTGGGATCCCGCGGGATGCCAATGTTGAGTACCCGAACACAGCTATTATGATATACTTAGCACGAAATAACAGATCAGTCAGGCTTTTTTTATATTATAGTATAAAACATTTCATATTAAAATTTCAGTGTTGTTAACTTATGATACATCGATGTTTTTCTCTCGATACATCGATGTTTTTCTCTCGAGGGGACCAATGTTTTGACCTCAAGTAACCCGTTCTAGTATTTACCCACCAGATCTCAGTTGATACAACCCTAATGTAAGAAAATTAAAGCTCGCAAAAAATCATTAAACTTTTGCTAAGAAAGTTTTTCGATAAACCCAGCAGAATTTTTTTTTTTATTTTTTGGTGGTCGAATTTTAAATTTTTTTTTCATTGGACTTTTCTTTAATAGCAAGACAATGGTCTCCTTGAGGCAAAAAATCGATATATCACACTTTAAAATCCGACTTTAAATGCCGAAGCTACAACAAAAAATTAAAAAAGCCGAAAAAAAATTTTTTTTTAATTGCCTTGCAAAAATACTTCTATTGGAGGGTGTACGGCGAACTTGTTTTTTGCGGTACGGTCTAATGTACACTGTACCATTTATTAAATGTGTTTCTACAAAATATAGTCGTTGCTGATACTGTAAACCCCCTCTTTATTGTTATGAAATTATTTTGCTTTTATTTGGTTTGAGTCATGTATAAACTCATACGCGTTCATTTTTGTTTTCTGATATTATTCTACATCAAAATAATCATCGTTGATCAAAACGAATATGAATGAAATGAATGGTATGGAAACGACAAATGATTAAATCAACGTTGCAAAAAAATCACTTGGTTTGATTGATTTAAAATCAGCAACGAATATGTGTATTTGAGTATATTCGGCGCTTGAACAAAAACGAATGTTTATTCGGGTGTTGATTACGTATGATGGTTTTGCAATCAGCAGTTGCAGTTCTCTGGCTTGTATTCAGAACACTTAGTTGACAACAACTAAATCAATTCAACTATATATTGGTGAGGGGTATTTCACCTATGCGATAGTTGAAAATTTCGTTATAATCAACTAGGAAATTTTTAGGGTGTACTTAAAAATTTTATAAATACTTAAGCGGGCCATACATTTGCAATATTATGGTACAACTTTCCAAGTAGTGCAAGGATATTGACCGTGTATGTATTAAATTGAAGGTTGAGGAATATTATGTAGTGAATCAAAAGACTTTTGATTTTTATTGGACAACTTGTAATATTGCATAATCTATTGGCAACACTGTGCAATTTTAATTTTGCGCTGTTTATGTTTATGTTTATTTTGGGTTATGTTGAATTCATATATTGCATAACATAATGTTACGATCTTTTGTTACATATATGTTGCAATTTATTGTATGGTGTGTGGCAAAACGAGAAAAATACTGTGCCATTATATTGGACATAATATTGCAAATGTATCGGGGGCTTTAGGGTCATATGCATAATCAATTTTCAAATTTATAAATTGCTTAGAAAACAAATAGTTCATACAAAATTCATTTTATAAACGTATTATAAGTTTTTAAAATTATTATGCATAAGTACTTTTAATTTGTATGGAATATTAGGTTTGTTTTTTTCGAATTTTGTATAAATATTCCATACAAATTTAAGCATTTATAAAATTTTTAAGTAGGTACAAATTTAGCTTCTTAAAAATTAAGTAGTTATAAAAATGCTAAAAAGTCTTATTTGGCATAAAAATATTTGAAATTTTTGTATTTTTTATTTCACAAAATATTAAAAACAACAAAAGCTAACAGATGAATTATGCGTTTGTTAGTAAAGGTAGAGCACAAAGATAATTGCTCCATTTCGATTTCCGCCGAAGTCTTTGTATGAATACAGCTTTTGTACAAAGGCAACCCTAAATGTTAAAATTTTATTTGTTTACAAAAAATAAAAGTCAGGTAAGTACGAATCAGAGCTTCGAAGAACTTAATTCAATTTGAGCTTAAATCACGAAAAATTTAATTCAGAATTTAAAAATGTTCATATACCATTCCATTTAACCATTCGTAGAGAATTCATTCATAAAGCTTTAATAACTATTGAATGCATTCCCAACTTGAATCATTCAAATCGCATGTTCATTCACCATTTTACTAATTGAATGAGGAAATTTTAATTATCATTCACTTAGTGCAGTGTAGTTTGAAACTAACCAGAGACCCAAAATAACTGTTATATTTCTTAAAAAGTCACAACCCAAATTTATTTAATTATAATATTTCAATAATGCACTATATTTTATAAATCATATTGTGTAAAAAAATCACAGTTTGGCAAACATTTTAATTTTTTCAATTTCTATATTTTACTCTATAAATTTCTGATGTTTTTTGATTTTTATTTTAAAACTTTTTATAAAAGTTACAGAATGATTTTTTTGAAAAAATTAAGCACTAACTTTTTTATTTGATAATAAAATAAAAATTTAAAATTGACCTAAATTGAATGCCGGAAGTTGCTGGAATATACATATTTACTCACTTTAAATCACTGTTCAATCTTTTATTAACACTAGTTGACATCATCAGGATATTATAATTGTTGAAGTCATTGGATCTATGGCTTTTGATTTATATTCTTACGGTGGGTCTCATACTGCAGGTTTAAACTTAGGTTAATAGTTAACCCAAAAATTTGTTATTGTTTTGTATACATTTTTTTTGACATTTTATTTTGTTTTTAGTTAAGTTAAAGTTAAACCTACAGTATGAGACCCACCCTTAATTGTTAATTTTTGATAAAGAAAAAAAATCAGAAAATAACTTTTATTATTTTTGAAAAAATAAAAATCGTGTTTGGATTGTTTTTGTTTGAATTAAAAATAAAAATCAAACAGAGCAAATAAACAGAAAATTAAAAATATTCAAACAAGAAATAATTTTAAAACAATAAGTTTTTTTGAATAAAAGTTATAACTGTTACGTCCCTGAAACTAACATATTATGTGCGTTCCCGTACGTTACTGCGGGTACCCGCGGGAACCCAAAACAGCCCAAACAACAACAATTTACACGCAATTTTGAGTACGGGAACGCCTTTGGGCTAGTTTGTTTGAATTCGGTAAAGTACGGGAACAGACATATTAATCAAAACCAAAACACACAAGCTATAACAAAGCATACACTATTTAGTTATGTTAGATGAATTTTAAACGTTTTTCATTTGTATTATGCTAATATTTCAGCATATAATTGCAAATTAATATTTTTCATTTGACTAAGTGAATGTAAAAAAATCATTTTTCATTCACCTTTTAACTAAATGAATTCAGGTTAATTTCGTTTCATTCAATTAGAATTCAATAAAAATAGAATTAATTCATATAATTTAAAGCTATCGGGAATTAAGCTATCGAATTAAATCCATAAAAATGCTATTACAGAATCAAATTTAACCCAAATTTCATTAATTTTTATAAAGTGAATTAAAGAATTAAGCCTTTTAAACCTTTGGTACGAATAGTCGTTTTTTTCACAAGTAGTTCTAACTGCTAAATTTTGATATAAGTTGCCATTTATAGTAAAAAAAAGATCGCAAATCAGAATTTAAGATTTTAATTTTTCAGAAAAATTTACATTTTGGTAATCAATCAGAAAATTATGGAATTTACCAACAAAAACTGTAATTTTTTTAAGTGAAATAGAATACATACGAAGCAATATTGAAAAGCTTTTATGAGTTTAAGCTGCTGTAAATATCAATTCCACTTTGGTTTTTAAAAGTGGAATGAAAATGATTATTTTTTTCGTTTTACGTTTTCATGAGAAGCTTTTAACGTTTTAAGTACACTATAAAGACTGTAGCATAATCGAAACTTACCAAAACGTTTTTTTTTTTTTTTTAACGTTTTTTTACAAAATTATCCGTAGCAACCTAAACTGCAATTTCAGAAGGAAAAAAATAGTTTTGGATCATTTTAGGAAAAAATTGCGAAAGTGAAATTGCGAAATCAAATCAATTCCGTAAAAAACCTTGACATGCCTGATAGATATAGATATAACATTCGAAAAAACAAACATATTTATATAAAATTCGAAAAACCTAATATTAAGCGCATTTTTTAAACACCTGAATTAAGAATTTTTTATACAAAACGTGGATTTATTAAAACAAAAAAAAAAAAAATAATAAATAAATGGAGTTATTTATCTGGGTTTACACATAGCAATAAAAATGCAGATATATGAAACGGTCTATTAATTTAATGCCAGAAAAAAATACGAATGAAAATTAAGAGAAACAAAAAGTTGCAAAACTAGCAAATAAAAGGTTTTTGTTCAAATTTTTTGTACACTTTAAAAAGTTGGTCGGTAGAATCTACTGAAAATGACAGTTAAAACAAATGTATGTGCAGTTAAAAAGGCGACAAAGGTATTTACCTTTAAAATAACTAAAATTTTTGTTATTTTTAACTGTTGAAAAATAACTAACAAATGCATTAACAATAACTACCAATGTCGTAAAATTAACTGACAAATTTTTACTACAAAAAAATTTAAAACAACTGACAAAATGGGTAAAAACTACTGTTTTTTACAGTTAATTTTTTTAATGTTATAAAAGTATATTTTAATAAAAAATAATATTTTTCTTTCGATTATAAAAATATGTGTAATTACTTCAGCCTATTTAATTAATTTAATTTAAAAATTCCAAACCGTCCTCCAATTATTAAGCTTTTATACATTGGACATACATTAAAAGTTTCTGATTTTTATTTGCCAACAAATATAAACTAAAGAATTTTTAAAATTAAAAGCAATTCAATGAAATTTTTTGTTTTGAATAACTAACAAAAACAACTGTTTACTGTAAAAATACTGTTTTGGTAGTTGTTTATTATGATATTAAAAATAACTAATTTAAGCAACTGTTACGAAATTACAGTAATTTTCGTTAGTTGTTTTCTTTAATATGTCATAAAAGTATGTTTTATATTTTTCTTTAGAAATCAACAACTACTGATTACTGCATAAACAACTGTCATGTAGCAAACTTTTTTGAGTGTTTATCTGTGAGAAAAAAACTTTCATTGAATACATTGATTTAACAATCATTTTAAATACAAAATTAAATTCATTTCTTATAAATCAGTGTTTTAAATTGTAATGGAGCCTTTCAAATGAAGTACAAATTTGACATCAATTCGCGAATAAAAAAAAAATCACGAATCAAAAAAATATGGAAATAATTTGCGCGAATTATCTTTATATTTTTTTGATTGGCAAATTTATAAATTACTTGAATCATCTTTGAAAATAGTTCTTTTTAAATCAATTCTTTACATCTTTGGGCACATAAGCTGTGTTTGTGTGACTGCCTATCAACGTTATCAAGAAAGATTTTGACAGTTTTTCAACTTATTCCGGCTTTCTTCTGCCAAACGCAGCTATATAACAATTACCTGGTAAAAAAAATAGTTCAAAAAAAAATATCAGATGTAGTGGTATATAATGATGTGTCTTATTGTATGCACCCGAGTAAAAAAGTTTATATGTCTTATATATAAGAATATAAAAAAATCATATAAGTCTTTATATAATCTGATATGTCAGGTTGCGTTAATTTATATACAATTCAATCTAATATACAACTGGATATACTCTGCTGCAATTGCATCCCACAATTGGGCACATCTAATTGAATCGTATTATATCTAATCTGATATAGTTATATACTATTTAATACAATTGGATTTCAAGATTTATACCCAAATTATGTTGGGTTTTGAAATATATTTGAATTGTATTTTTCTTTTCGAACTTTGAAATTTTTCTGATTTTAAATAATATAAATCAAAAATTGATCCAGAAAATATTTTAAATTCAGATTTATGTAAGCTTATATATAAAAATTATTTAGAAAATGTTTTGGAATCTGGATTATATAGTTTTATCTAAAATGACTTAGAAAATATTTTTGATAATTTATCATATAAAGTTATATATAAAACAACTTAAAATTTTTTTTGGTAAAGGTTTATATTAAATTATATCTAAACTAACTTAGAAAATTTCTTCGATTTGGGTTCATATGTGATTATGTATTGGGTTATATCTTATTGTATATTAAAGCTCAATTTATGGGATCAACCATATGTGATTCTACACGCAGAAAAAAAAACAGATGAAACTTTATCTAAGTGCTATGTAATAATACAACTACATAAGTTCGAAGTAAGTTTTACAATATTCTAGCAAAATATATGTAATTTTTCGGATATTTTCCGCTAAACATGTATATATTTTGCAAGGATTGTATATATTTTACAAAAAAATGGGCATATTTTACTAAAACTTTGTAAAACTAACTTGAAAATTATGTAGTTGTATAATTACATAGCTCTTAGGTAATATTCCCCCTGTTTTTTTCTGTGTGTATATAGTTATGTGTATCATTAACATTAACACATTTTTGGTATATGATTTAATATGGTTATACATAAGAAAATTTCGGAAAATATTTGAAAGATATTATAATACTATATAGCGGAGAAACACGAAGGAACAAAATTTTTAGATATTTTACGTTTCCAACTCAATGTTCCTTCGTGTATTCTCGGCTTATGAATACATATGGATGCAAAGCCATTTTATATTACTATATGTTAATGTGTATTTGTATATTAACCCCCAATTCATAAATACTTTGTAAAGTTATAGCAGGTTTACAAAACGTCATTTTCATACAAAATTTGTTCAATAAACCTCCTATAATTTTACAAAGCGTTTATGAATTTGGGGTTAAAAATATATTGTTTTATATAAACTTTTTTACTCGGTAATCCATTCATAGCCATATATAACTCAATTATATTATATATGACCATATATAACTATTTTTACCCGGGTATAGATAAACTGGGGTCAGAGCTTTGAAGAATTAATTCCTTTTTGAATGAATTCACTACCAATCGAATTCAATTTTCTCTAGAATTGAATGCATTCCTTTTCTTAAGTAATTCACTGAATTCGTTCAAATGAACGCGTTCATCAAACAACAAATTCAAAGATTTAATTCAATTGCAATAGTTCTTTTTATTAAATCAAATGAATTAATTCACCGGTGAACGCGTTCAATTTTATAAATCGAACGGAAAAAAAAGTGAATTAATTCCTTACTGAATAAATTCACTACTGAATTCGTTCAATTTCATTTTCGTTCAGTGAATTAAAAAAAAAAAATAATAAGTTCACTGAATTGAAAAAAAATAAAATAAGTTCACTGAATTGAAAAAAAATAAAATAAGTTCACTGAATTCAAACTTGTTTTCTGCCGTTCAGTAGAAGAAAACAATAACGTACAAATACAATTTTTAAATAAGCAATTTTGCAGCGTGTGCTAGTAAAAATAAACAAATTAGAAACCGGATGCTGTTTATCAACCTACATGATTCAAAAATAAAGCCTTTTACTATTAAAAATAAAAACTTTACTTTTATAAATTTGAAAAAAAAAATATAACTATTAATTTTTCAAACCAGTTATATAGTTATATTTTTTCCAAATGTATCTATATCTGTAAAGTTTTTATTTTTAATAGTAAAAGGCTTTATTTTTAGCACACGCTGTAAAATTGCTTATTTAAAAATTTTATTTGTACATTATTGTTTTCTTCTACTAAACGGCAGAAAACAGGCTTTGAATTCAGTGAACTTAAATTATTTTTTTTCAATTCAGTGAACTTATTTAATTTTTTTTTCAATTCAGTGAACTTATTATTTTTTTTTTTTAATTCACTGAACGTAATTCTATTTTTTCTTAATTCACTGAACGTAATTTTATTTTTTTTTAATTCACTGAACGAAAATGAAATTGAACGAATTCAGTAGTGAATTAATTCAGTAAGGAATTAATTCACTTTTTTTCCGTTCGATTTATAAAATTGAACGTGTTCACCAGTGAATTAATTCATTTGATTTAATAAAAAGAACTATTGCAATTGAATTAATTCGGAACAAAATAAATCGAACGAAAGCAAATATGAATTAATTCCATTCAATATATGGTACTTAGTGAATTAATTCATCGAATTTTTAATTCAGAATTGAAAAATTGAATTAAGGAATTAATTCTTCAAAGCTCTGACTGGGGTAACAGATTTTCCGCTTCTATGCCCAATAAAAAACGACACATTCACAGAAAAAGCAGCAAGTTGGCAACAATCTGTCAAACTAAACGAAAATAAATGTTTCGTTAAAAGCTTTAATAAAAGCTATACTCATAGTAGTCGTCCTTATCCTACACAAAGAAAGTGAATACCGGTAAAAACATTCCAGCAATTAGCTTTTCGTTTTACGTTTTGCAAAAACCAACGTCCTTCAGCTGACATTGGGAAGAATCATCCCCCCTCGAATACAAAATTAAGTGCATTTGAATAACTGGTGAAACTAGTAAAGTGAAGAAAGCTGCACAGTTTATTCTTTGCTAGCGAGCTGTACGGTCCGGTTGTGTGGAAAATCGAACGCTTGAATATATTCTCCAGTTATTTTAATATAAAAAAAATACAACATGTCTAAGATCGGTATTAACGGTTTCGGTCGTATTGGCCGTTTGGTTTTGCGTGCTGCCGTTGATAAGGGTGCCTCCGTTGTAGCTGTCAACGACCCTTTTATTGATGTGAACTACATGGTATATTTGTTCAAATTCGATTCAACCCATGGTCGTTTCAAGGGCACCGTTTCAGCTGAAGATGGTAAATTGGTAGTCAATGGCCAAAAGATTACTGTTTTCAGTGAACGTGACCCTGCCAACATTAACTGGGCTAGCGCTGGCGCCGAATATGTTGTAGAATCTACTGGTGTCTTCACCACAATCGAAAAAGCTTCTCTCCATTTTAAGGGCGGTGCCAAGAAGGTTGTTATATCTGCACCCTCTGCTGATGCCCCCATGTTCGTATGCGGTGTCAACTTGGACGCCTACTCACCCGACATGAAAGTAGTATCTAATGCTTCATGTACTACCAACTGTTTGGCTCCTTTGGCTAAGGTTATCAACGATAACTGGGAAATCGTAGAAGGTCTCATGACCACCGTCCACGCCACCACTGCCACCCAAAAGACCGTTGACGGTCCCTCGGGCAAATTGTGGCGTGATGGTCGTGGCGCTGCCCAAAACATCATTCCTGCATCTACCGGCGCCGCTAAGGCTGTTGGCAAAGTTATCCCTGCCTTGAATGGCAAACTCACTGGTATGGCTTTCCGTGTCCCTACCCCCAATGTGTCCGTTGTTGATTTAACTGTCCGCCTCGGCAAACCTGCCAGCTATGATGCCATCAAAGCCAAGGTTTTGGAAGCTTCTAATGGCCCCATGAAGGGAATTTTGGGCTACACCGATGAAGAAGTCGTCTCCACCGATTTCGTCAGCGATACACACTCTTCAGTTTTTGATGCTAAGGCTGGCATCTCGCTTAACGACCAATTCGTAAAGTTGATCTCCTGGTACGATAACGAATTCGGTTACTCCAACCGTGTCATCGATTTGATCAAATACATGCAAAGCAAGGATTAAACCATAGTATTCGCAGAGGATAGAAGTAAAAATATAAATTTTAAGAACTCTACAGTAAACTTTAGAAATACACACCAAAATTAAAATTAATGAGAATAGTTGAGGAAGACGCACATCAGACAGTAGCCAAAATTGAAAGATAATTTTGGGAAAAACAGGCATTTCACAAGAAAACTGCTGGTCCATAACCAACCGAGTATGGCTAAACTCCTACAAATTAAATATGTACAACCACCCGAAAACATCAAATTTAAATTCCCTATACTATATTTAACAAATTATGATTAAAAGTTGAAAACCAAACAAATAAATGTTATTTAAAACATTAAAAAATCTGTGTAATCTTCATTTTTTATTTTACAATTATATAATCACATCCACCAAAATTCTGTAGACACACATTGAACGAAAAAAGAGAAATTTCCTTTTTTATATTAGAAAATAAGGGCAGAAGAGCTTTAAATAACTCTAAAAACAAGAAAATTGCATAATTTTGTGTAATTTGTTAATCATCTCATTGGCACAGAAACAAAACTCCCGTTAATTTGTTCATTGATATTATAAAATAATTAAATCAAAATAAAAAAAACAACTCTATTTGTGTATCAGAGCTTCAGAAGAACGATTTCATTTGTTACTTTTTTAATGTCTACATCAAATTCAATAGAAAAATTTTAAAATATCCAATTCATGCTGAGCGCATTTATTACACCACAGTTCTCTTTATTACATTCCGTTTTATATTAACCTAGTGTGTGCAAACGAAATAAAATTTGCAAAAGTACTATTTCACGTTAAAGGCAGAGCTTTGAAGAATTAATTCCTTAATTCAATTTTTCAATTCTGAATTAAAAATTCGATGAATTAATTCACTAAGCACCATATATTGAATGGAATTAATTCATATTTGCTTTCGTTCGATTTATTTTGTTACGAATTAATTCAATTGTAATAGTTCTTTTTATTAAATCAAATGAATTAATTCACCGGTGAACGCGTTCAATTTTATAAATCGAACGGAAAAAAAGTGAATTAATTCCTTACTGAATTAATTCACCACTGAACTCATTCAATTTCATTTTCATTCAGTGAATTAAAAAAAATAAAATTACATTCAGTGAATTAAAAAAAAATAATAAGTTCACTAAATTGCAAAAAAAATAAAATAAGTTCACTGAATTAAAAAAAAAATAAAATAAGTTTACTGAATTCAAAGCCTGTTTTCTGCTGTTCAGTAGAAGAAAACAATAATGTACAAATAAAAGTTTTAAATAAGCAATTTTACAGCGTGTGCTAGTAACAAATTAGAAACCGGATGCTGTTTATCAACCTACATGATTCAAAAATAAAGCCTTTTACTATTAAAAATAAAAACTTTACAGATATAGATAAATTTGGAAAAAAAATATATCTATATAACTAGTTTGTAAAATGAATAGTTATATTAATTAAAATTTTCCAAATTTATATCTGTAAAGTTTTTATTTTTAATAGTAAAAGGCTTTATTTTTGAATCATGTAGGTTGATAAACAGCATCCGGTTTCTAATTTGTTACTAGCACACGCTGTAAAATTGCTCATTTAAAACTTTTATTTGTACATTATTGTTTTCTTCTACTGAACGGCAGAAAACAGGCTTTGAATTCAGTGAACTTATTTTATTATTTTTTAATTCAGTGAACTTATTTTATTTTTTTTTTCAATTCAGTGAACTTATTATTTTTTTTTTAATTCACTGAATGTAATTTTATTTTTTTTTTAATTCACTGAATGTAATTTTATTTTTTTTTTTAATTCACTGAATGTAATTTTATTTTTTTTTTTAATTCACTGAATCAAAATGAAATTGAATGAATTCAGTGGTGAATTAATTCAGTAAGGAATTAATTCACTTTTTTCCGTTAGATTTATAAAATTGAACGCGTTCACCGGTGAATTAATTCATTTGATTTAATAAAAAGAACTATTGCAATTGAATTAATTCTTTGAATATGTTGTTTGATGAACGCATTCAATTGAATGAATTCAGTGAATTACTTAAGAAAAGGAATTCATTCAATTCTAGAGAAAATTGAATTCGATTGGTAGTGAATTCATTCAAAAAGGAATTAATTCTTCAAAGCTCTGTTGAAAGGACTCTCGAGATTTTCACTTCTACTTTAGATATGAAACCACTCTTTTGATATGAGTACACGCCTGAAAATAGCTATGTTCCACGTACGTTACCGCGGGTACCCAATCTTACCAGAAAGCGTTTCTATTGTCAAAATTGTGTGTAAATTGTTGTTGTTTCGGTTAAATCGGTTTCCCGCGGGTACCCGCGGTAACGACGTCGATCAGACCTAATATGACTAATAAAATTTATTTGACAAAAGATCGTCTTTTTAAAAAATAATTTAATTTCAAAAAAAATACACGTTTTAAAATTTACCTATTTGTTTCATGGCCTTTAAAAAAATATGTTATCTTTTTCTATTTTTTATCATCAAATTAACTTTGTTTTTAATCAAAATGTTCCAAAGACAAAAGGTCATTTTCATTCGTCATAAAAATTTGTTTACCAAAACAAACATTTTATTGATTGGTTTCACAGTTTCTAAAAGATTAACGTAGGAGAAAGGGGTCTGGTTAACTTACATATATATTAATATAATACATGGCAAGCCACACGTTTTACTTTCTATAAATCACTGCTCAAAATTATAGCGCACTTACAACAGTAATTTGGTGTTTGAATATCTCGCTAACGGTTCAAAAAGTCGACTTTAAATTTAAAATACTGTTTTATAGTAAGGGCCATTATTTATTACTAAGCTTTTTGCTAAATTAAATACATATTGGAAAAAATTTTGTAAACTAGTTTTGTATTAGATGGTCTTCATTGATTTGGTTTTACATTTCAAAAAAAATTCGTGATGTATGGGATTTCATAGTTAAGAAGTTATGTCTTCTGAATACTTCTTTCATATTTTATCATATCATATATGTATATCATATTTTTATCCAAAATAGTACAAAAATATTGAGAATTGGATTTAAATTAATCTCTGATATTCCAAATTTATTAAAAAATTTAAATGCAATTGTAATGTCAACCGAAATTCATATTCAAGACCTATATTTAACCGCTCTACTCTACATTAATGTCTTTACCTCCCATATCGTATACCCTTGTAAAAATTTTAAAAACAAATATTTTATCTTTTGTACAAAAAACACCTATAAAGCCTGATTCATACTGAAACCAAAACTAGAAGTTTTCGTTTTTTTTAGTTTTCGATTTTAAATTTGTATGGGATTTGACAATCAAAAACAAAATAAATTTGAAAACTGCTAGTTTTGGGTTTAGTATGAATGAGGTATAAGTGATTTTTTTCTCAAAAAGATTGTAAAACAAGTAATTTTCCACTAAAATATTTCTTTGTTTAAATTTATTTGTATAATTTTTTAATTGCTTTTTAAGGCACATCTACACGAGATAGAAAACTGCTAGAGATAGAGCAAAAAACACCTCTAAATAGGTTAATCATTCACAATAGAGCTAATTAGAGGTGTTTTTTGCTCTTATCTCCAGCAGGTTTCTTTCTCGTGTAGATGTGTCTTAAAAGCTTTAATTTTTATTTAAATTTTGAATTCTTTATTAAGCTGTTTTGCTTCCGTGTTGTTTACAGCATTCCTATCTGGAATTTTTTTGTACTTTAAAAGTTTTCAGGCCAGCGTCCTTTTTGACCTTGTTCAAAAACTCCGAACAATCCACTTTTTGAACGACTTTTCTCCCTGAAATGTTGGGATTCTTCTTCAACAGGGCACTGATTTTGTTCTCCTTATGGTCTAAGATGCCCTTTTTTGCTAGAACCTGTCTTTCGAGTGATCTCCAAGTCGTCCTTAAACTAGAAACCGTTTTCGGGCCAACTTTTAGTTCCAAGCTATATTTTTATATGTCCAGTGTGGTTTTGAAAAGTTTTCACAATGTTTTTTCGCACTTTCAATACGCTTGCCATTTTGAATCGAATAAAAGCTTCTAGCAAAAAAAAATTTAAATATGAAATTGTCTTACATTCATTTCAAAGCCTACTAAAAATTTTGAATTTGAGTGATTTTTAAAAAAGTTTTTGCACTTTTTTCAAACGCAGTCTTTATTAGAATTTGGACTTGAGGTAGAAAATATAGAAAGTTCGAAAAAACAATTTTTGTATTTTTTCAATTGAAAAATTAAAATAAGTATTTGCTGCTAATTTTAGCAAATAAATTTTAAATTACAGATTACAACAATTTTACTAAAATTAAATAGCGGTTACTAATTTTTTCTACTAATTTCATTGTATTCACTAGACATTCCTAAAATTAGCAAAAAATAGCGCAATGCTCAAAATAGTCAAATTTCTCGTCATAACAGCAAAATTTTCGGTATTGTCATCTATTTTATCCAGAATCGTGATTGCGATAAAAAAAGAGTACATTCAAATTGTAAAATATTTATACATATTGAGTTATTTTTTCTATATTAGGTTTTTTTAATTAGGAGGTCAGAGACAAAATTACGTATTACCCGTGTAAAAAAGATCAGATCTGACCAGATCTGATGCTCCAGATCTAATTAGATCCCAAAATTGGGGACAAATTTGAGATCTAATCTAATTTGACTTTGTCTTTTAAACTAAAATTAAAAAGCTTATACATACGAACTGATGTTATTACCAAGAAATTCTTCAAGCAAAATTTGTTTATAGATTTTTATTTTGGTGTCAGCTTAAATGGATAAGATCAGATACTAAATCTGGCCAGATCTGCTAAGATCTGGTCATCAAAATCACCCACTTTTACAGATCACTTTAGATATGAACAGATCTGGCACTAGATCTGATTAGATCTGGACATAAACCCCCGTATTCAAATTGAAAAAGCATATGCTAACTAACTAGCTGCCAGCTTTTCCTTATGGGAATTTGTGTGTAAAAAAGTTAGCACCAAGTTAGTTAGCATAAACTTTTTCATTTTGAATACGGTTAAAAGTGTTTCACATATACAATATCTGATCATATATGATCTGAATTGGCACCAGATCTAAATAAATTCAATAATATCTGAACAGATCTGTTTAGATCTAAATAGATATGATGAATATAATTAGATTCGGTGCCAGATCTGATCACATACGATCAGATATGGCATATGGGATACAGTTTTTGGCCAGATCTGATCAGATCTAGTGCCAGATCTGTTCATATCTAAAGTGATCTGGTAAATTGGATGATTTTTATGGTCAGATATTAGCAGATCTGGTCAGATTTGGTACCATATCTGGTACCAAATCTCATTCATTTGAGCTCGTACCAAAAATGTACAATGTTTGAAGTATTACTCGGTGAAAAGATCGAATTCAATATACATATGTTTTTTTTTTAGTTTAAAGGCAAAATCAAATTGGTTCTGACTATATACGTATGAATTCCTTTTTTACATTTTTGGAACTTAATAGAATTTTGAGATGCAGGTTATACTTTAATATACACTTCCATAATCAAATATAATTTTTCACTTTTGTCAAAGCTTACAGACATTAAGGTAATTGTCAAAAATCGCCATGTTTAGAATTTGGTACAACTTCTGAACTCACTGGAACTATAAAATACGAGTTAGATTAGTTAATATTGTTTAAATGTCTTAAGCCACATTCATAATAATGAAATACTTCACTCTGTAGAGCAGAGGGTACTAAAATAGAGATGGCTTAAGTTTATGCATGGTTTTTAGTAGGTCGCAAACCGGTGTGGCGCAAATCATTGTGGTACATCGAATTTAAGTGGCTTCACATTTTGAACCGCTGCACAGAGAAACAAGCCAGCCGCCGTGAGCCGTTTAAGCCGCCGCCGCCGGTCAGTTTTCCCTCAGCCGCCGCCGCCGATTTTTTTCGGCTCATTTCGGCTGGGAGTATCAATTTTACAAAATAAAAAATTTGAAAACTAATGCCATTTTTAAAACAAATTTTCTACTTCATCATTTCCTGAACCATCAAGAGTAAAAAAGAAATAAAAGAACCAGTTTTGTAGTCAGAGATTAGAAAGATTTTTGTCAAAAATATTTCTTAAGATGGAAATTTTGTTTCAAAATTTCTGACTTAAGTAAAATTTTAGAATTTTTATAGTCGTTCTGACTATAAAACTGCTGACCCTAAATTTTTATAGATACAATTTTTTTAAGCCTATCCTTATTATCCTTATTATTTTCTTCGTTTTATTTCGTGTAAAAAAAGCTTTGTGAAAGTAAAACGAATATATATTTTTTTGCAACAATGAATAAATGTTTAAAAATGTTTTAAAATTTATAAATAAATGCTAAAATTTGTTCGAAACAGCCAATTTTTGACATTTTGAATTCTGTTTGATTTTACAAAACCACTCTATTTAAATATTTCGGAACTCAGAACAGGGTTGATAATGTTAAAGCTCTGTTTTTGAGCGACTTCAAGCACTTAAAAATTTGAACATCAGTAATTTTTCAAATTTTTAGCTTTTCAAATATGTATAGAATTATTTATTTGTAACTGAAATATGTTGACATTTTTTAAAAATATTGAAATTAAAAAACATTTTTTTTTAATTTGTATACTTGGACGGCTTTTTTGACAGTATTTAAAAAAACATTTCTTTACTATTGTAATTGATTCTGAAAATGTAATTGATTAGTAAAATGAGATTCTTTTGTTTAAATTAACTGAGAAAGTTATCGTACTTTTTCTATAAAATTAATTTCAGCTGTTATAAGACAACTCGATGTTCTTGTTTCCACACTCATTAAGGTTAACATCAATTTTCTTATAAATGCAGATATTCCATGTTTATAAAAAAAATTATAACTTTAGCAATTTTAAAGCCATTAAAATAAAAAAAACTTCATTTTACTCTGAATTAAACCCAGTTTAAGAATGAATTAGATAAAAATTAATTTTTTATACAAAATGTTGCAATTAAAAGATGTCGAAATAAAAAAAATTAGGAAAATCAGTTTTATTTGAAAATATTTTCACATAATTTTGTTGAAAAAAATTTTTGTTGTCCCAACCGAATTTGGTTCCAACCGATAAATCGGTTATCACAGCCCTATTTCTGTTGTTCCAACTGAAATAGGGTTGTTGCAACCCAAATAGGGTTGTGATAACCGAAATAGGGTTGAAACAACCGAATTTTCGTTGCAGCAACCGAACGATTCGGTTGGAAACAAATTCGTTGGGACTACAAATTTTTTTTTGTAGGTATATATATTTGGAAATCCCATTTATCACTCCTTCTAGGTCTGTTCAAAAACTAAAAATTGTAAATTTTATCGATGAATTTAACTTTAAATTCTTTTTATCTGATAATTCTACCTTTTTTGTACAATTTTTTACTGGTACGTTTTGGAAAAAAAACGTTCTATCCAGCCGATCAAGCCGCCGCCGCCGCCGATTAGTTGCTTGCGCCGCCGCCGCCGATTATTTTGGTCGGCTTGTTTCTCTGCCGCTGCACCTATATTAATAATTTTTAACCCAAAGCTGCTAGGTAAAAAAATAATATTCGAAATATTATTTAAAATCGCATTTTTGGGTCATTAGAACCATAGATTTCAAAATACAAATATATTTTTTGTAAGCACTTACCCAGAAAAATGGCGAGCACCGCTGATTTCATTGTAGTCGTTTTAAGTTATTCCGCCGCGTGGTTAGAAAAAAGTTTTCAATTTGAACACTGTTATAGATTTCACTTTTATAGATTTTGTAAAAATGTAATCTAATTACAAAAGAAGCAAAATTTGAAAACTTTAAAAGTATAACGATGTACAGTATCATGACCGATCATGATCAACAACAATTTACACGTAATTTTAAATACGGGAACACTTTTAGGCTAGTTTAGTTAACCGCGGTAAAGTGCGGAAACATACATTATATCAATTAAAATTTTTTGTATTAGTTTATGTACAAATTTGTTTAATCCACTTTCCATATCAAATTTTACATAATTTAGTATGATGCCAAATACAAAAAGCTATGCTACCGAATACATTTTTTTCGTGTGATATCCTTCTATTTCATAGGAACACGAACCGCATCTTTTGAATATGCAAAAATAATTGACCTCTCTTATGCACATTGTCTAAAGATTTAACTTCCCCGGTATGAATGAGGGATAAATTCAATTTGATTTTTATTAAAAAACGTTTTATTTTTTATTCTTAGAAACTTAACTATCTATATTTAATAGTCCATTGGTTTACTTTTCGTACTTTGATTATCGTCATGATTGCCATTTTCAGTTATCTTTTGTCCATCTTTATCAAAACGCATGTGTAAACCGTGTTTAATAAAGCGTCCAGCTGCTTCCTTATCCAAAACTGGACGTATGGTGTTGCGTTCATAAATTTGTTTATCACGTAAAATAGTTTGACGTACACGTGAAAGTTCGTTTTTAATACCATGCTAAAATTAAAATAGTACTTTTTTTTATTAAACTCATAGAAAAATAAATTCTTAAATGGCTTATTGATTGCTCGGATGAAAAAATTCGCAGGCCGACAAAATATGAAAAGAGTCAATACCTTGCGACTAACGGCTACTTTTATAAAGGTTTCAGGTGCGCTGAATCCGAGTCTGACATCAGATTTTCTCCATCTTTCAAGATATCTTAACCTAAAACTTAAAACATTTTTCGCTATATTTGGGACGTTATAACACCGCATATAAAGTTTTATTCACAATTTAAAAATTCAAAATTCAGGTTTAACCTTTACAATATCTTATTCCTTTTAGGAGAAATCGTCCACTGAAATTCATTGATATAGTATTTCCGCTATAAATGCATAAATATGATTTTTACGCCATTTTCGGAATTTATAAGAACTCGAATTTGAATTTTGTCCATTTGAAATTCCTACTTTTTTTAGTATGGTAGGAAAGAAATTAATTTTTTTACTATCTAAGGAGAGATGAAAAGTAACTTCTTGGGAATGCATTCAAATATATATTTTAGAAGTGATATTTATGACTTTTGAATGCATTCCCAAGAAGTTACTTTTCATCTCTCCTTAGATAGTAAAGAAAATTAATTTCTTTCCTACCATACTAAAAAAAAATTATATGACTTGATATTATATATATTTATATCCGAAAAATAAGAACATCTAATTGTATCAAATTAGATCGTATTTTGATCATATTATATCTAATTTGATAAAATTAGATCTAATTTGACGGAATAAGATATGGTTTCATACAATTTTATCCGGATTTTGTCCTCATCCAAATTTATCAAATATAATAAAATCATATCCAACTAGATATAATGGTATATAATTCGATACAATTATACATAATTATATGAGGCATATGTAACTACATATAGGTCTATATATAATTGGATATTGTAATATAATGCACTATATATTGTGCAATATATAACAAGATAGTTATATATTTAGGATATAATTTCGTAAAATTTTATATAATTATATCTTTGTATATATGTTCCAATATATAATTATACAAAATTTTATATGATAATATATGACTATATAAAAACTTTTTTACTTGGGTATATAAAAAAGAACATCCAAGCACTCAGCAGACTTAAAGTATAATAAACACCTTCTCTTCTATGCCAAGACAATGTTACAAAAATGCGTTTTTCACCTCAATTTGAACGCATTCGTGCCGAACAGTATAGGTGCTTTTACGGATCTTGGTCAGGTATTTTTTTGCTGGGGATTTAAACCATTGAACATAACCCGTGTAAAAAAGATTAGATCTGGTCAGATCTGTTTAGATCTAAAAAGATATGATTGAATCTAATTAGATTTGGGCTAGATCTGATTATATATGATAAGATATACCACATGTGATACCATTTATGGTGAGATCTGATTAGATCTAGCAGCAGATGTACTCATATCTAAAGTGATCTCGAAAACTGAAGAATTACTCGGAAAGATCAGTTTATAGGTCTAAGTTCTTTAATTTTAGTTTAAATGGATCAGGTTATATATTGTTCCCCAGATCTGCCTAGATCTGATCATATCTAATTAGATCTCAAATTATGAGATCTTTTTTAAGAATAATTTAGTCCTTAATTTCATTTGTGAGTTCTAAAATTAAAATTGAATGAATTAATGCACAAACACTATATATTGAACGGAATTAATTCAAACTTGGCGCCGTTCGATTTCTTTTTAAACGAATTAACTCAATTGCTAAAAATGTTTAAATCAAATTAATAAATTCACTAGTGAACGCGATAAATTTAATAAATCGCACTTATAAAAATCAAAGTTGGTTACTGAAACTAATAACGGTAAGGGTAACCTTATCGAATTTGTTTTTTTTTTTTTTTTCGTTATCGAAACAGCAATACCGGTACGTACAGGTATTAAAAATTACGCTAAAACATATAAAAACAACTAAAAACATGGTATATTTTTAATTTTAAGTATTAAAAATACAGATTTGAAGCTATAAATTCAATGCTGGTAGTTTTATAAGTAAAATTATTATCTATAAATTTTTTGTAAAAAAACACTCGAGATTAGAAAACAAAAAGTTTAAAAAATTGCCATTTTTATATAAATTAATAAATACCGGTAACTACCCGGTTTTTTAGAGGTATTGGTAATTCAATTTGACGCGTTATTTTAGCGGTAATGGTAACCAACCTTCACCACTGAATTCTTTCAATTTAATTATCGTTCAGTGAACTAAAAAACAAATTTTACTTTGAGCGAATTAAGACAAAAAAATTACGTCCACTGGTTGAAACCCCAAATTATTGTACATTCACAGAAATTAAGTTTTTTTGCCGTTCAAACGATTGAAACATTTATTTTTCCAAAAAAAAAAAATTATTTGTAATAAAAGCAAATTGAAGAACAACTTTGGTTATACACGTCGCTTTATATAAACTGCAACATAATCAAAAACTCGATTTATTTTGTATGCATGTTTTTTTTTTATTTAAGGGAAAATATTACAAATTAATTTGTTTTCGACAAATAATTGTTTTTATCTGCTAAACAAAAAAAATATTTTTTGAACATAAGTTTAGTAAACGTAATTTTTTTGTTTTCAATTCTCTGAAGGTAAATTTTTTTAGTTCACTGAACGAAATTAAAGGAATTCAGTGGTTAATTCACCAGCTAGGAATTAATTCAATTTTTAACATTTCGATTTACTGAACGTGTTCAACAGTGAATTTAATTGAAGGACTATAGATTTTCCCCTAAATTCATAAACGATTTGTAAAATTATAGGAGGTTTACTGAACAAATTTTGTATGAAAATGACGTTTTGTAAACCTGCTATAACTTTACAAAGCATTTATGAATTGAGGGGTTTATTTCTTCGAATTTTGTTTTAATAGAGCGAATTCAATGAATTACTTTTAAAAATAAATTATTTCAATTCAAGACAAATCTGAATTCGATTGTTAATGAATTCATTAGATCTGTTGCTTTACTTTTTGGGTAAAGTTCGGTAAAATGAGAGTTAACAAGCATTACTCTCACGAAACGACAAAAATGCACAAAAGTAAACGAACGCGAAAAACCATATTTGAAGCCCGAAAAACAAACTTCAATAGATTTGTGCATTATAGTTCGTTTTGGTGAGCGCTCTTTCTAGTTCTTGTTCAATTTGTTGTAAAAATCTAGATAGCTTTCCTATTTAAACCCCTTTTTAAATGAAAAATTTAATAAAAATTTCCTTTTTAGGCATTTCTATTTACAAAAAGGAATACATAGTTTATTAAATTTGGAAAAGATTTTAATATTAAACAAAAGCTTCGATTTATTTACATATTTATCTCTTTAACACATTTAAACAAGCATCTTCAAAAATTGTCGGTAATTTTATGGAGTTGTAAAATCACCGATAGGATTTTACAACTATTATACTAATTTTTGTAAATGATAAACATATTTTCTGAATGAATGAAATGAGCGATTGAACTAAAAGAGCTATTAGTTGTGAACTAGGTCTTTGGTTCAAATTAGTGAATAGTTCAATTGAGCTAGTTGAACCCAACTGATGATAAACAGCTGATAAAAACAATTTACAAAAAAAGTCTGGGCTTTTCGTGCAAGAAGAACAAGAATATTACTCTCTCATGACAGCTCTCATTTACCCAATTGTGTAGTAAGAAAACGCTTTTTGGTAAAATTGGGATGCGGCAGGATCCCAATGTTGAGTACCCGAACACAGCTATTGGAAGACTAAAGCCACATTCACAATGATAGAGTACTCTACTCTGCAGAGTGGATTTTGTGGCTTTTTCTTTCGCACTTACATATTTTTTGTATCATGCCATCTCTATTTTAGTACACTCCACTCTGCAGAGTGGAGTTCTCCATCACTGTGAATGTAGCTTAATTCTTCAAAGTTTTGTTCACACTGACCGATTTATAAATTGAACAAATTCTTTTTCCCGCTCGATATATAAAAAATTCATTTGTTCGTCACAGAAATAATTCATTTGATTTGAAAAAATTAACGGTAACAGTTGAATTAATTCTTAAAACATTATTACAGGTGAAAGCGTCAATTGAATGAATTCACATGACATTAAAAAAAACCTGGAAACGATGCGGTTTGCGGTTAAGGCTGACTCTATTTTAGATTACTTATGGAATTGTATTTTAAGGGTAACGCTACTTTATTTATTGGAACAAGTCTACTTTAGGGGCATCTAAAGCTACTACATAACAATAGTTACAAAATTATTATGTAGTATCTTTTAATAGCCATCTAAGCCCTTAAAGGAAATAAAAAAAATTAAATTTTTTTTTTGTAATTTTTAGTAAATTGTGAGATTCGTCATCGGAAGAAGAGGCATTGCAAAATTTGGACGCCTTGAGTGACATTACCTTTAAAATAACTCCGCCGACTCAGATGAGAATGTTTTAAATGAAGAATCGCCTTTAAGCGATTCGCTTTTTAAGCGGTTATACTGAAGAATTAACCCCTTGAAAATGAAGTTGAACATTTTTTTCTTTGGGTAAAAAATTTTGTAACCTATTATTGGTACTGAGATTTGTTCATTTGTGAAATAATTGGGTATGTTTGGAAAGGAAAAAATGTTTAACTTTATTCACAAGCGGAATTCTTCAGTATAATGGTTAAGTCATGTAAAAAGTTAGGTTTGACCCAAAATATCTTTGGTGTTTGAAGTGATAAAAACTTGATATCATGTATCTCAAATGAAAGATTTAAGGAAATAAAAACGTTTCTTTAAACAAAATAAAAATTCCTTTGCCGGGTCGTAATGGGTTAATAATAAAAAAATGTCATCTAAAACATATTGATATTTCCTCTCCAATGGTGTATATATTGTCCCAATCCAAATATAAACAAAGAAGATATAGCCAAGTCCATTTTCTACTTTTGTACGAAAATTACTCCCGACAAAAAAAGAAATATATCGTGACTCCCAAAAAAAAAAGAGCTCTCAGTGGTAAAAATTTAGAGTCAATCTGAGAGGTGCCCATAACTGTACTTTAGCCAATAAACTTTAAGCGAAGCCGAAGAAACCTCATATTACAAAAAGAAAACCCTTTAAGCACTTTGAAAGACGATTGCACATGTCTACATTATAATGGCCTATACTATTACAAAGGCGGTAGAAAATGAAAAAAATGTAAATTGTTGTGGCTTTTTAAAAGAATCTTACCTCGTTCGGATCTTGTCCTTGTAGTTTAACATACATCCAGTACAGAGAATTTATAGAGTAGGCCAAATAATTATCCAATTTAACTTTTTCCTGAGTGGATAACTCGTCAAAGTCCTTGAAGGCAACTGCAGTTAATATAGAAGCTTCAATTTTATCTAAACTACTATCAAAATTTTCTACGCATTTTATGAACCTTTCATCGTTTTGTAGTTCAGCGTAATGACGGGAAGAAGACATTATACGGTTCTTGTAAAGATAATGTTAATATTTTTGAAAGAAAAACAAAATTCCGCTTTTTTCCTAAAAAGCAGCTATCTAACCAAAACAAAAATTTGAACATATGAAATTTATAGTGAAACATTTGGCCAGTGATGCAAGTTGAGTGAAGCGAAGTCGATACGCCGCCGTGGCAGCTAAGCCGATACTTCCTTAGTTTTACAATTACCAGGTTTGAATTTAATTTTAAAGCTTATTTTTGCTTCTAAAAAATAAAATTTAACTTATTTTGCTTTCTTAACATGAACGTCAGAAAATCTTTCAATCTGAATTCCTTAGGCCGCCGCTGTTCATTTTTTTTTTAGCTACCGTTTATAATTTTGCGTCGACTTGAATAAAATTTTTAGTACTTATTACCAGATGTTACCAGACCAGACAGTTACCAGATGCGTGCAATGGATTTTTAAATTTTCAGCCAATGCATGGTTGCCAAATAGCAGTGATATTGTTCCGCTAACATGGGGGTTATACGATCATTTTTTGCCTTTCAAGTTTTAATTTTTTTACTACCACACTCACACTTTTCCCAATACAAATTTGGAAAAGTGACTTTACAAAGCACATATGAATTGAGGGGTTATTTTATGTGATTTCCCCCTTTTTATTTTTTGCGCGTACATTTCCGTTGGGTCTGAATTTATCTTTATTATATTTAAGCAAAAGAAAATGTCAAAAAATGGTACACAAAACAACAACAAATTTTTGGGTTAACTATTAACTAAAGTTTAATCCGGAAATATGAGACCAACCGTAAAGACACATCTACACGGGATAGAAATCTCGTAGAGTTTACGCCTAATTTGTCATCTCTAATATATTTGGCACTAGCTTTTATCGTAAAAGTATCATCTCTAGTTGTCAAGTATTTGTTTCTAATAAAATTGTTGTATTTTAAAGAATAATTTTTTCTCCAAATACCAAAAGGTGCATTTAATAAACTGAAATGTTCAATAATGTTACAAGACATCTTAAAAATTGTTACTAATTAAAGAAATTATGTATGACAGCAATTGTCAATGCCCTAGAGATTACATTTCGTAGACCTGTACAGAGCTGCATTTTCAAAAAGTCTAGCGAGTTTTCTATCTCGCGTAGATGTGCCTTAATAATTGTTTTATTTCATTATTTTGTGTTATTTTCAGTTTATTTTCCTAGTCAGCTGTGGACCAGCGTTGTCATTTTTCATGCAAAAACTCTACAAATTAAGCGAAACGCAGTGTTGCATTCTGTAAAAGTCTCCACTTTTGTGAGATTTTCATGAGATTTCTTAGTAATCTCGCGAATTCACGGGATTTAATTTGTATGTGGAATCTCGGGATTTCACATGAGATTTTCAATGGATGCAGATGTAATGTAACTTTAAACGCTAAAATTAAACCTTTTTTAGCGTTTTTGTGCCAAAAAAAAATTTGTAGCAATGTTAGCGCACTGATTTTTTTAGTGTTGGGCTTAATCGTTCTTTTTGGTGACTCGGTAATATCGTTCAATCAAATTCATTGAACTAGTTCGTTCAAATCGTTCTTTTTTGTTATCGTTCTTTTTTGTCATGAGCTGTGTCTAAACAGTGATTCGTGAACGACGTCGTTCATTCGACAATTTATTGGCGCACTACATGTTTATATTAATTTTATTGTGCATAGACTAATAGTGTCAGAAAATTACAATTTTATTAAAAATTTGAAATTATTAAGAAAAACATTTAATTCTGTAATAAAATTAATAAGAAAGGTATACAAACTTTTTATGACTACAAAAAAGAATAATGGTGAACGATGTCCTATCGTTCAATGAACTGAACCGTTCAAATGAACTAGTTCGTTCATGAACGACACAACTCTAGATTTTTTATTCTTTAGCACAATGCTTTTCAAACTGTATCATATGTTTTTTAAGTACTGTATATTTTTTGAGAATACAAAATTATATTTATAATATAGTTTCTATAAACAAACTTTACCATAATGTTTAAAGAACGTTTTAAATATTATAAATCAAAATGGCCTGTACCTGATTTTAAAGATGTCTTAGATTTTCGTGATGATATCTCCCGTGATAAGGTAACAGTATTTTCATTATTTGAATTTGTATCTATTTATATAATTGTTGCATTTATTTTAGCTTCAAGAACTGTATTTAAAAGATGACTATGCTTCATTGGGTTTACCTTTAGGCATGAATACTTTACACAAGTGGCGTTTATATTGCCTGACAGATCATCCGGGAATTGTAGTTATACGACATGCCTTCACCACGCAAGGTCAACGATACTGGATGGCAAGAAGTTTACGAGATTATCCCAAAAATCCCAACAGAGTTAATTTAAATGAGCGACTTTTTTCAAAATCTGTTTTAGATGATTGGTGGTCTTCGTTGCATGAATGTAAAGATAAAGATGAGGCAAGACGCATGAAAATATCTATGAGATGGACCACTTTAGGTTATCATCATGATTGGGATACCAAAATTTATAGTGAACACTTACATGCTGATTTTCCGGAGGATTTAGAGCGTATAAGTAATTTTTTTGCCAACATTTTGGGTTACGATAATTATCAGGCTCAAGCAGCTATTGTTAATTACTATCCCATTGGTGCTACATTGGCTGGTCATACAGATCATTCGGAACAAAACTTAGAGGCACCATTGTTTTCTTTTAGGTGAGTAAATAAAAAATAAACCACAATTCAAAAAAAAGGATTTCAGTTACAAACTGCGTTATTCTAAGTTTAACGACAATATGCGTCCTAAAAACGGCCTAAATCGCATTCAATCCTCATTTCAAACAGCTTTCCATCAATAACACAAAATTTTTATAAGACGGGGCTATAAAAATTTTGTTTTTTGTTTTATCAAAAAAGTATCTAAAGTTTTATAGGTCTTTTAAATTTTTGGTTCCTCTTTTTTCTTTACGATCATCGTACGATCGCCAGATAGCTATTCTGACAAGTTACGCTTTCAGTTTTACCTAGTGTTTCCAACTATTCGATATAAGCGGTTAACCGGTTAATGCATTATTCGAAAAATCACTAAAATGGATTAACCGGTTATTCGGGTCGGTTATTCGAGAAAATTGGCGGTTAATCGATTAATTGTTTAATGCTAAATTAAGGTATTTCATTACCTAATTATAATTATTTTTATTCGACCTTTTTAGTTTTTATTTTGCAATCAAATATTCGAGTTCGAGGTCCAAATTTTTTTTGTTTAAATTTTTATTTAAATATTTTCAATATTTCGCCATTTACATTGAATGGCATCATCAGGACTGTTTTTTTTATTTTTTTGATTTTATTATTATATTTATATATGATGTATTTATTTACTCTTTAACCCTTAACAGTCCTGATGATGCCATTCAATGTAAATGGCGAAATATTGAAAATATTTAAATGAACATTTAAACAAAAAATATTTGGACCTCGAGCTCGAATATTTGATTGCAAAATATTTCATTAACTTTTTATTAATTAAAACACAAAAAGCTGACTCTTTTCATTAAATATTAACGTCATATATGAATACGATGTATTTAATAAAAAAGTTTTCATATTCGAAGGTTGAAAAGTTTCGGGATCTGAGATTTTTTTTAAAAAAATGTATGTAAAAATGTTGCTAAATCTACTAAAATTTCGTTGAAGATGGCAGAAAGAACTGCTGAAACTAACAAAATATTAGTAAGTTAAGAACAGCAAACCTAAAACTGTTACATATCGATTACTTAACGTAGAGTTTTTATTCAGAAAAAAATTTAAAAATCTGAAAAGCTAAGATACAAAATTTCTTTGAATGTGATTTTTAATCAATACTGACACTATAAAATTTAATATTGCATTTAACTTTTTCAGACCCAACTAGCTTGCAAAAATGTATTCATTTTATAACTTTAAGTTAAAATGGTACTAAAACTATTAAAATTTCCTGGTGTCAATTCATATTTTATGAAATATAATTTAGCTAAAAGTATAACTGAAATTTTTTATCTAAATAAACCTATTAGTATTTAAAATATTTGTAATTTTAAAAGAAAACATCACATCTCACAATCGTGTATGCTGGGTCTGAAAGGTTTAAAGAAATGCTATACCTAAAGTTTTTTAAATTGTAATAAGATTCTTCCTACAGCTACGAAATTTTCATTAAAGTCATCGATAAAAAAATTTGAGTTCTCTTTGAGATTAATTTCAGTTAATTGAGAATACCAATTTACTTTGTTTCTTAGTATCTTTTTCGTTACTAAAGGCCATTAACAGTAAAAAAATAACCTAAAGTTTGAGCGTACTTACTCTAAGAGAATTTTATCGGACGAGCTGTAAACAAAATTTTCAATAAGCTAATGAAGTTTTCTTCAAAAAGTAAAAGCCAAATTTATTAAATTTTATGAAAAAGCTTCACAATTTTTATGAATCTCTAAAAAAACTTTTTTGGGTGTATCATATATGAAATTCTTCATAAAATTTTATGAAAAATTGCATCAATTCAATTAAAAGTTTCAATAGACGAATTCCAGCGAAACTTAATTGAATCAGTGTATAAATTCATCAATAGCATATAGACAATTCACTGAGTGTGCAGTTACAGAAGTCAAATTATATACAATGTTGCTCTAGTGGAACATGTTTTAGAATTGATGTGGTTTTGAACCGATGTGTATGTACACTTTCTTAGGAAAAATAAGAAAAGTTAAAGTTCTTTCAGAATTAACATGTTAATTGTGTAACAGTTTTAAAACAAATGCAGCCTTGTCTTAAAGGACATGGAGATATAATTTATATTAGTTTAAATTTTTAAAAGAATTGAAACAGTAATGCAAAATTGTCTATTTTATTTCATAAAGCATCCTCCAGCCAGTCGTGTATTTCGTGTGTTTTGTGAAGTTTTAAAAAACACCTTCATTTTGGACTTTTGCTATGTTCTTAAGGCATTTTTACAAATAGAAACTTTGATACATATTTTTTTTAAAACATTTGCGCAAAATTTTATTAAAAATTGGGAGTCTGATGGTACAATGTCGACTTGTTTTCGGTTGCTCGAAAAAGGTATTTAAGGACCTATTTCACACGATTTTTAAAGAATTTGATGCTATTTTAGTTAGAATTTGTTTTTTCTAAGGTTTTCTGGTAATTTTGTAGCCCAGATTAAGAAATTGTGAAGTTTTGGGAAAAAATTAAGGAAAAATTCCATATTAAAAATGTAACCGGGTAATCGAACAATTTTAACCGATTATTCGGGTCGAATAATTATTTGAGTTTTAAATTATTTGTTTCGACATTAACCGAAATAGAGGCGATTAATCGAGGAATCGGTTAATCGATCAAACGAATTGGAAACACTAGTTTTACCCAATATTCACTACAAAAATTGAAGTGAAATCAAAGTTAAGGCTTACATTTTGTTTGAATTGCACTTTGTTTTATGACTGTCACCAGCAATACAAATACATATACTGATAGAAATAAATCTGTACAACTAGCAGAATTAGTTAAAAATGGCCCTGAAGAAAAAATTGCCGACTGTAAATAAATTTTAGTTAGATAAAAACAGTAAAAATAAAACTGTTAAATCTAAAAAATTTCAGCTATATTTGGGTGATATTTTTGTTCGTTTTAAATGACAACTTACCCTTCTCATATTAGCAAAAAATTATGTGAATATTAGTTGACAACATATAAACTATAAAATTTTTGTTATATTTAAGTTAAATTTGGTTAAATGCATATAATATTCCATTTTGCTGAAATTAGCGGAAATTTTTGCTAAAAAATTGTTGAATATTAATTTCAGATAGGGAGGTTTTCAATTTATTTTACAAAATAAAGCATATTAAGTAAAAATTCTCAAAAAAAATTTTTAAATAAGTTTTTAGTTAAGTTATTATTAGAAAAGCGACTTAATGCAAATCCATTTTTGCAATAAAATAGCATCGAATTTGTAATATGTATGTATTTAGCTAGAAGTGCATATTTTTGTATATTTTGCTATAAGTGCATATTTTAATATATAGTAGCTTAGCATGTTTTATTGTATATTATGCCAATAAATGCATATTTTGCTAAAAAAAAAATAGATTTTACAAATCGTACTTTTTGGAAAATTTACCTTTAAAATAATTTTGTTCTTTAAACATTTTTTGGATTTTTTAAATCACGGAGACGAAAGTGTTCGATAAATATAGCTACTAACTTTTTGACTACGATATTTAAACTGCTTTTAAGATAATAATACTATAAAGTACTTAACAAAAATAATATTGAAAACGCTGAAATAAAAATCAATTCATGTTTAAAAACTTTGTAATAGAAACTTTCCTATTTTTAATATATACTTTAAACACGATTTTTACATTTCTTGCCCTGGTCATTACTGACGATCTACTTTCATAAGAAAGTTGAGTCAGAAATGGATAAGAATTTTTATTTTAAGTAAAAATGAAATGTTAAAAAAATCTGGGGGGGGGGGCTAAACTATTTTTGGGGGGTGCTTAGCCCCCCAGACCGGCCTATCTACGCCTTTGCAATACCCACTTTGTTAGCCAAACTGTTCTGTCGGGCATTAGTATTTAATATGAATGAAAATAAGTGATCTCAACAATATTTTCTAAAATTTTATTTGAAAATTTTCATCAAATTATATTTATATATAATTTGATGCAGTTAGATAGACCCATTTTTCGGATCAAATTGTATCAGGTTACATGATTCCCGTATCTCGCTTAATATAATTATATATTCCAATATTCGGATCAAATTACATATGGACGTATATAAAGGTTTATATATGGTGATTAGGGGTTGGGGTTCGGGAATTCCCGGGCGGGAAATCCAGAGAAAAGTTTGCCGGGAATTCCTGGGAAAATAATATATTTTTCCCGGGAAAACGGGAAATTTTAAAAATTTAAATTGTTTTTGTTTCGAATAGGATTTTTTAATTTTAGTCATAAAAAACATTTTAAATACCAAAACAAAAATGTCATTGTTAAAATCTTTTAAAAGGGAATACATTTATTTGACACACAAATAAAATCTTTGCCAAGTAATTAGGAGCATTTCAACTAATAAAGATTTTTCTCATAACTTATTCAAAATTAAGTATTCTTACAAATAATCCCTTACTATCTAAATTTTTTAAATATATAATTTAGGTAAAGTCGACTTTAGTTAAAATATTGGGTGGTGACTTGGTTTATTTTTGGAGCATTCTGATTGGTTAATTTATTTTCAACCAATCAAAATATTTGAAAATATAAATATTTTTGTAGGGTTTTCATACACAAAATGAACAAAACCGTTTGATTAAAAATAAAGTAGACTTTAAATTTAAAATACTCTTTTATATTAAGGGTAATAATTTTATAAGTAACGTTTTCATTAATAAATGTGAAAAGAAAAGACTGGTTAACGGTGGTATCTAAATTTCGTTTACAAAAAAAAAAAATTGATGGTCATGCAACTTCTCTTGAAGAAAACAACAACAAGAATAACGTTTCAGCTAAAATTAGCAAAGTACCCGAAGAAAAAAGTGTAAGTTGAATAGGCAAGGTTTTATGGTAGGGCAAACATTTCCTGAAATGGTATCCAAATTAGCCGCAGTCAATCCGCATCATAACTAGATCTTCGTTTATTCGAGAAAATTTTTATAATAAAAACCTGGCATTGCAAAAAAATGAAACCGATGTAAAGAACATTATATTAAATTACTACAATCATGTAAAAGATATCATGATGAAAGAAATATCGAGCAATATTTCTAACAATAGGAGATTTACTATAATCTTAGATGAATGGACAAGAATATCACAAAAGAGATATTTGAACATATGTATAAATGGAAATAATTCATTTTATAACCTGGGGTTGGTTTATATATCAGGAAGATGTAATGCTGATGAAATAAGAAGAATTGGAAGAGTTTTATTTGTATTTGGAAAATAACATTGTGGCCACCATATCTAATGGGCCAAGTGTGATGAAACGGTTTGTTTCCGACAGTCCAGTAGTAGGTGCTTTCTGCTGGAATCATGCAATTCATTTGGCAGTGCTGCGAGTAATTTATGTGAAATCAAATGTTCAACATTCTGATATTTTTTACTTTGAATTCTCACTACACAGACTGCATTTGTACTGAAATAGTTTTTTTTTAACAAAAATTACTTATATAGGTGGTTTTCATTAACAATTTTGTTGAAAAATATTTCCCGGGATTCCCGGGAATCAAATTTTTTCATTCCCGTTTCCCGGGAAATAAAAAAGTCCGGGAAATCCCAAACCCTAATGGTGATATATGATTGTATAACATCTTTTTTAGTTGGGTAGGACCTTTCAGGTTATATGTGACTATATATAATAATATATAAACACAAAAAATATTATTGACGTGGGACTTTATATAATCATATCTCAAATTATATTGTTAGTCTTGCACCATATATGGAGTCATATATAATTATATCTTATATCATTTAATATAATATATAATCATATATAACAATATCTTACGTCATAAAACCAACAAATTTTTATAAGAGACTATATATAATTATATCTCAAAATATATAGATTACATGCCACCATATGTGATCACATATTATGTTATATATGATCATCTATAATTATATATGACAACAGAACGTTCATATCTCATTATGTATAGCATATATGGTTGATATATAATTTTATAAAAGACAATATATAAAAATATATGGTTATATATATAAGGTACCACATAACATATAATTATATATGGCTATTCATGACAATATATATCTACACATATCATAAGATAAAATAAGATATTACTATATATGACTCATTTTTTTAATCGGGAGTATTAACTAGGAGGTAAACAAACAGACATATTCACCCCTGTTCTGAGTTCCGAAACTTTTTAATTAGAGTGGATTTGTAAAATCACACGGAAATAAAAATTTCGGAAATTTGCTGTTTCGAACAAATTTTAGAATTTTTAAACAAATTTTAAGATAAATTTTTATATGGGTGAAATCAAAAAATGTGATAAATTTTTGGGCCAAATTTGTGAGAAGCAAAAAGTGTTAATATTTCGGTTTTTTCTTAATGGAATCAGTAAGTTTAGTCATTATAAACCTAATTGCAAAAAATCTCTTCTACAAGTTGTCGCAATAACTTTTTTTCCACAATTTTAATTTTTTTTGTGGTAACGGAGTTTACATTTCTGCAAGCAAAAGCTATAACAAAAATAATTGCGTACGAATTTTCTTCAATTTATTATTTTTTCGATTTGGGGTTTCAACTTACTTTCCAATGATATATAATTTGTGTTTTTCAAATTGGCGGTTTCGCAAATAAAAATACAATTCATTCCGCGAAAAAAATTTTTCTTTTTTTAAATTTTGTATTTTTGGTCCTTTTAAATGCTTTTCAAAAATATATAATTTTTTAAAATCCAATCAGTTGCGCAGTTACAAAATAATATATTAAAAACATAACATTTCGCGATCAAAAAATTCTTAAATTGTGTGAAACAAATTTAATTTGTCAAACTAATGTCAGTAATGACTCGAAATATCGATTACAAACCAATGAAATGCAAAATCAATAGTTTTTCGCTCCAGCAGTTTAGGGTAAACACTAGTGTTTCCAACTCGGTTAATCTTTTAACCGATTCCTCGATTAATCACCTCTATTTCGGTTAATGTCGAAACAAATAATTTAAAACTCAAATAATTATTCGACCCGAATAATCGATTAAAATAGGTCGATTAACCGGTTAAATTTTTAATATGAAATTTTTTGCTTTATTTTTTCCCAAAACTTCATAATTTTCTTAACTTTGGCTAAAAAATTGCAAGAAACGCTTAGAAAAACAAATACTAACTAAAATACGATAAAATTGTTTTAAAATCGATTGAAAGAGAAACCTTTAGATGCCATTTTTTGAGCAACTCCAAGCAAGTCGACATTGAACCACCGAGACACATCATGGGTTTTAAGTACTGTTTCCAATTATTCGACATAGGCGGTTAACCGGTTATTGCATTATCCGAAAAATCACTAAAACTGATTAACCGGTTATTCGGGTCGGTTATTCGAGAAAATTGGCGATTAATCGATTAATCGTTTAAAACTAAATTAATGTATTTCCTTAACTTTTTATCAACAAAAACACTTACAGCTTCCTGTTTTTGTTAAATATCAACATGACACATGAACACGATGTATTTAAAAAAAAGTTTAATTAAAAAAGCACATCTACACTAGAGAGAAAATGCTAGAGATAAAACAAAAATCACCTCTAATTAGCTCTATTTTAATTGAGTTTAGCTATTTTGGAGTGTTTTTGGTCCATCTCTAGCAGTTTTCTCTCGCGTGTAAATGTACCTTAAGGTTGAAAAGTTTCGGAATCTGAGATTATCTGAATTGAAACATTTCTTATACTAATAGAAAAATTTATGTAAAATATAGCTGAAGCTATTAAAAATTAGTTAAAAATGGCAAAAGAAAAACTGCTGAAACTAGGAGATTTTTTTCTAAATATTAGTTAGTAAAACTTTGGATAAAAAATTTCTTTGAATGCAAATTTAATCAATACTACAATAAATATAATATTGCATTTAAAAAAATTATTATCTAAAGTTCTTCCTCCTCCGCTGAAGAAATAAAAAAAAATTAGTTCCATTTGAGTAAAATATTAGTTATGTGAAAATACCAATTTACTCTACAAAAATTTACAAAAAAAAATTCTGAATAGTAGAGTTAGTAGACTAAAGAATATCATAAACAATTGTTAAAATTCTCATTATTTTTTTCCGTTTTTAAGGGCCATTGACAATAAATAAAATTATCCAAAGTTTGAGTTAACATTCCCTTGTGTATTTATGTATTTAATAAAATTCTAATTGAATTTCAAATTTTTCCAAATGTATTTCAGAAATTTCTATTTTTATTTTAAAAGCATTTATTCTAACATACATGCTTTCTCTTTCTCTTAAGTCTTATAATTCCTATAAAATTTTCATTATCAAGGAGAAGACATGTATGTTTGTAAAAATGCTTTTAAAATAAAAGTAGAAATTTCTGAAATACATTTGGAAAAATTTGAAATGCAATTGGAATTTTATTAAATGCATTTGGAAAATTTTGGAATACAAATAGAGTCTTTTTAAATACATTTGGAAATTTCTGAAATGCATTTGGAGAATTTTGAAATACAAATGGAATTATTTTGAATGCAATTTTACAATTCTGATATACAGATTTAAATTTTTTAAGTGCAAGTGAATAATTTTGAAATGTATTTGAACAATTTTAAAATACAAATAGAATTTTCTTAAATACAAATAAAATATATTTGTAGGGGTAAATTCATAAATGCTTTGTAAAGTTATAGCAGGTTTACAAAACGTCATTTTCATACAAAATTTGTTCAATAAACCTCCTATAATTTTACAAAGCGTTTATGAATTTAGGGGGTAATATTTTTAAATATATTTGTATAATTTTGAAATATATTTTGAAAAATTTAAAACACATTTGGCCAATTTTGAAAGGGTGGACAAATATCAAAGTTTTTTAGACAATTTTAAACAATATTTGGACAATTTTGGAAGATTTTTGGATAATTCTAAAACATTTTTACACAATTTTGAGTGATTTTTGGACAATTTTAAAACATTTTTGGAAGAATTTAAAAAATTTTCTGGATAATTTTAAAATATTTTAGACAATTTTGAAATATTTTAGACAATTTTGAAACCTTTTTAGATAATTTTAAAATATATTTGGATAATTTTAAAACATTTTTAAACAATTTTGAAATAAAACTGAAAATGTTGTAGAATTAATGTGGTTTTGAACCGATTATACACACTTTCTTTGGAGATGTGAGAAAAGGTAGAGTTTCTACAGAATTAAGATGCCAGTTGACAGTTGTGGGACACATATTTGAAAAAAATGCAACCTTGCCTTGAAGGACATGGAAATATAATGTACATTAGTTTTAATTTTTAAAAGAACAGAATCAAAAATCGCTTACTGTATTGAATAAAGCCTATAGAGCACTTCGACGCTGATCCAGCCAGACACTTCGTGTATTTTGGGTAGTTTTAGAAATACCTTTATTTTGATTAAAAAAGCTATCTAAAGGCTTAACGACCTTCTTCACTCAATTTTAAAAGAATTTGATGGTATTTTAGTAATTTTATGTTTATTCTAAGCTTTTCTTGTAATTTTTTAGCCAAAGTTAAGAAAATTATGAAGTTTTGGGGAAAAAAAATAAGGGAAAAATTCTATATTAAAATTGTAACCGGTTAATCGAACTGTTTTAACCGATTATTCGGATCGAATAATTATTTGAGTTTCAAATTATTTCTTTCGACATTAACCGAAATAGAGGCGATTAATCGAGGAATCGGTTAATCGATTAACCGAATTGGAAACACTAGTTTTAAGAGACTCTTAAAACGGAATTGTTTTACATTACCAAAATTAATTTTTAATAAAATCTTTTTGAATTTTTTTTGTAACAAAATAACGAAGTTTCTATTTGTAAAAAAATGCTTTAACACTATGTGTTGGCTTGACCAGGCTTTAGGAAATACAATAGACAATTTTTCATTTCTGTTTTAATTCTTTTAAAGTGTAAAATTAATTTTCAAAAGTGAGCGCATTTTCTCAGCCTCTAGTCGATGATTTTATTTATATTTATTTTAACAAAAAGAGTGCGCATTAATTTTTAAAATTTTATTATTGCAAACATAGAATTTTGAAAGGCTGAAAAACTGCTCTCACTTTCGAACATCTGTGATAAAATTCGAACAAACAAATCTGTTTGAGATTTGACATCTGTTACTGCACACTGAGGGAATTTTCTACATGCTTTTTATGAATTTTTATACTGATTCAATGAAATTTCGTTGGAATTCGTCCATTGAAACACGGAGGAGATTGTAAGATAAACAAAAATCTAAAAACAGAATATTTGTACGTATTTGTATTGATCACTTCCGACTAAAAACAATAACAGAAAGCTGAATAGAAAAGAAAACAACGAATTAGTTATATTGTATTCAAGACCTTACTTGGGTGACGAGTTGTTGAAAAAAATTATCATATGACAATAAAAACATATAAATAATTGATACCTACAATTTAATGGAAAACCACTGACTACGCCTGTCCATCAAAAAAAATGCAGAAAATAGAGAAAAATGTTTATTTTTCTTCTTAACCTCAAATCTATTTAAAATTGATAAAATTGCATATTAATTACAATATAAATTGCAGCTGTCTATATTACGTTAAAACAAGACTGTACTAAACTTTTCACTAAGTTGATGCAGTTTTATGAAAAATTTCGTATTATTTATTAAAAATTACATACATCCAATGAAAAAGCTTTTTCGTAAAATTTGATTTGCATTAACTTTGTGAAGAAAACTTCCTTAGTTTAGTGAAAATTTTCATTAAAACTCGTCCAATTAAATTCTGTCTGCGTAAATTACCTTAAAATTTGTTTAATGTTAACGGCCTTTAAAACCGAAAAGACTGAGAATTTAACAATTATTTATGATATTCTCAGATTACTAATATTCATTTTCAGAATAAATTGGTATTTTCAAATGGAGCTTAACATTTTTTATATTGATGGCTCAATGTAAAAGGCTTTTCTAGTTTTTAATGTTAAAAAATCAGCTCTTTGTGTTTTTATTAGTGTTTCCAATTCGGTTAATCGATTAACCTATTCCTTGATAAATCGATTAACCGATTCCTCGATTAATCGCCTCTATTTCGGTTAATGTCGAAACAAATAATTTAAAACTCAAATAATAATTCGACCCGAATAATTGGTTAAAATTGGTCGATTAACCGGTTACATTTTTAATATGGAATTTTTCCTTAACCCTCTAACCGGCAAGCCCGCCTCCAGGCGGGGTATATTTAATTGCCCAGAAATGCGCCAAAGGGGTATTTTATAATAAGAAATTATGCTTTTTCAACAGAAAACAAAATTTATTAAATTTTTTGTGAAGTATTTTTTTGTATACAATGCACGGTTTGGAAGCGAGAAAGTAGCTGTGTTTGTGCGGCACGCTATCAACGTTTGCTTATGTCATTCTCATACAAATTTGACATTAGTAACTTTAAGAGTTAACACTAAACGTTGGCTTATGTCAAATTTATATGAGAATGACATAAACCAACGTTGATAACTTGCCGCACAAACACAGCTAGTGTCAAAGATTTCGTAAAATTTAAAAAATTAAATATTTTAAAACAACCAAAATTTTCAAAAATCTTAAAAACATATTTAAATTGACTAAAACAATTGCAAGTGATCATGAAGTAAGATTGGAGCTTAAGCTATTCAAAAAGTTCCTTACTTTGGTCCAAGGGCCCACAGGATTCCATAAGGATACCTTTAAAGGACATCGCCTTAACTTCAAAACGAATGGACGGATTTTTCTGAAATTTAGTAAAACGATAATATTTGGTATAGGTAGCAAAGTTGAAAAGTTTGAATAATATAAATTGAAGTTTTAGTGATGAAGAAAAATTATTTTTAATTTTATATCTGTTTTCAGTTTTGGTCAAACTGCAATATTCTTGATTGGTGGTCAAACAAGAGATGAAAAACCTACACCTTTATTTTTAGAAAGTGGTGACGTGCTGGTAATGTCCCAACAATCACGTCTGTGTTATCATGCTGTACCGCGAGTTTTGAAAGCACGAAAAGAAACATGGAATGCTCTTATACCTCCAAAAAAACAAGAAGCGTCAATAGAACCACTTCAACCATCAAAAAAACTACGTACTGATATATCCAGCATGGATGCCAATGAAATAGAAAACGCTGTAAAATGGTGTATGGATCCCCAGCTATATCAACAAGTGTCGAATGAATTATTTTGGTCGCCATTTAAAAATTACCTACATGATTCCCGTATTAATATGAACGTCAGACAAGTCTTAAAGTGTGGACAAGAACATTTAAATAGCTAAAAAGTTTGGAATAGGATCAATTTTTAATTAATTTTCATGTTTTTTTTATTTTTGTAATACTGCAAGATTGTAATTAAAATACGTGTTAATAAAACCAAAAAAAAATTTCAATATTTTAGTCATTCTTATTTTTGTTATTCCTAAACACTTTGAATTGTACCATGGACATCATATAGGGTCGAGATAGATGTTGTGAATGTGTTGGTACTAAATGGCATAAACCTAATAAATCACAGACCACAGTGCCAAATACTATAGGCCAAAGTAATAATCCTAAGGAAGATTTTTTTTGTGGCTGTAAAATAAAGTTTTCATTGGTAAATGATTTTAAAATAAATTTATAACAAAGGACTTACATCGAGACTTGATATAGCCATTTATTAAGAAGTTAAAGAGGTAAAGAATTTTTGAAAATTTTTTTTAACAAATTCAATTTTTTCCAAATCTGATTTATTTTTATTTACTGCTCAAAATGTCTGAATAGGTTTTGTTAGATTTTTACTTGTCAAAACGCAAACTAGGTAGTTATTGATCAGGCACGGGATTTCCATTCTGTATTTGCTGGTAGAAAACTTACGTACAGACAAAAAACAGGAGGAACTTTATCTAAGTGCTATGTAATTATACAACTACATAAATTCGAAGTTTTACAATTTTCTAGCAAAATATATGTATTTTTTCGGATATTTTCTACTACATATGTATATATTTTGCAAGGATTGTATATATTTTACAAAAAAATGTGCACATTTTACTAGAACTTTGTAAAACTAACTTGAAAATTATGTAATTGTATAATTACATTTAACATTTATAATTTATGAGTTTATCACAGAACGGAAATCTACAAAACAAGTTGTTGCTTGTTTTTGATGTATACGTTTTGACAAGTAAAAACTAACAGACAAAAACTACCTAGTTTCTGTACTACACAGGGTTTTCTACCGAAACGATTTGGGGTCGATTTTAACCCCCTGTTTTTATAAAGCGAAAGGAAATATTCCTCCAGAGGAATCTGTGTATTTTGTTACAATAACAAAATACACACATTCCTCAAGCGGAATTATTCCGCTCGCTTTATAAAAACAGGGGGTAAGTTCATAGTATTAACTTCATACTTATAGTGAATTTAGACTGAGCGAAAATTACCTGGTTTTTACTTATCAAAACGCATATATAAAAAACAAACAAAAACTGGTTTTGTACGAAAACTAGGTAGTTTTTGCTCAGTCTAAATTCAGTATTAAATACACTAAGCACTATACTATTGAAATTAAAGCCGATTTAAATGGATGAAGAGTATTTAAGTGCTATTTAATATTATGCTGTGCGAATTAGTATTTATAAATAACAAAATATGCTTAAATATGTACAAACTCTGCCACTAAAAGGTTAATAAAAACTGAAAAAATCGCCCCTTATTCGTTTCGGTTGATACCTATGGTTTTTGGTTGTTTTTTTTTATATATGTTGCATATTTACGTACGTTTTTTTTATGTATTTGACAAGTAAAAACTAAAAGAGTACAAAATAGGGATGCCGAACGGGACTGGTTTTTGCAAATCCCGAGATTTGGGATTTTGAAAATTTTAATCCCGGGATCATGGGATTTTTCGGGATCCCGGGATTTATCGGGATCCCGGGAAATTTCGGGGTTTCGGGATTTTCTTGTTTCATCGTATTTTTAATTTTAAAAATAAATAGCTGAAATAAAGCCTACAAATTAAAATAATTCATTATAAATCTACTTATTATTTCTTGTAGTATGAAGAAATAAACAAATTAAGCCGGATTCACAATTCTGGAGTACTTCACGCTGCAGAGTGGAGTGTGTAAAATAGAGATAGCATGATACAAAAAATATGTAAGCGCAAAAAAGAATGGAACAAAATCCACTCACAGTAGGGTGCTACAGCATTGTGAATCTGGCTTTAAACAAAAACTACACTCTTAGAAATAAGTATGTAAAAATAGCAGAAAAAGCTACCATAAATTAGCAAAAAAGGGTCCGCGATTAAAACTACTGAAATCAGCAGAACTAGTTTGCTACATAATTGTTAAATTTCCGAAATATACTTATGAGTTAAATTTAAGCAAATTGCAAATTACAATTTACCTCTGAAGAAACCTTTTAAATAAAAGTATCTAAAACGCTGCTATATCTACAAATTTTTAGTTATATTTGGCTAAAATTAATTGAATGCAAATACAAACTACTCTGCTGAAATCACCATAAATATTTAGTAACTAATAGTTTTTTTAAATCAACTAACAGAAAATATTAAGCATATTCCTCTGCTGATTTCAGAAAGGCAGATTATTGGATTTTTCTAATTTAACAAAAATTTGCTGTTTTTGGTCGACAAAATTATTTTGCATGAAGTTATGATTTCAGCAAATTATCAATAAAATAAATAAAAACAAGTCCGTTAAAAGATTAAATAAAGTTGAATTACGATTTTTAAAAGTTTCAAAGCTGAATAAAAGTTTTCAAATTATTAAGGTTTTTATTCAGATCTATTTAATCTGTAATCTATTTGAATCTATTATTTATAAATGGGAAAAATTAGTACTTTAATAACATTTAATAAGATATTAGATTTAAGTGATTTAGGTCGAATATAGAAATAAAAACAAATAAAAAAAAAGAGATAAAATATGCCAAATAATGAAATCAGAAATCCTGGGATTTTTTCAAGACCAATCCTGGGATTTCGGGATTTCTAAATCCCGGGATTTTCGGGATCGGAATCCCTAGTACAAAACTAGTTTTCGCTTTATTTTTTATGTTGGGTTTGACGAGTACAACTACCTGGTTTTTACTCTTGTTAAGTGCCCCATAGATTTTCAAAATTTTTGGTTGTTTACAAATTAATTGAAAGTCTGTAGAGTTTACAAATTAATTGAAAGTCTGTAGAGTATGTTGCCCATATTGAAATATTACTGCAGTATTCATAATCAAAATTTAGGCACTGCATATCCGCTGAATAAAATTTTCTTATTCATAACACTTTTTACTAAACGACGCACTAACGCTGCTCATCTCATAAGCAATTCGTGTCACTTTGACAACAGCTATTGCAATTGAGGAAATTCTTATTTATTTTATTTAAACTTTTTTGTCCTGGGTTAAGGTGAATTACACTGAGCATCAATTCTATATATTTCGGACATGCTGATTACAATGGCGTACTTTATTTTTCGCTAAATGTCTTTTTAAGTTTGGCGGTTTTCATTTAGTTTTTTATATGCAAAAATTTTGAAATGCAATCAAAATAAATTTTTGTGGTGAAATGTAGGCACAGGATCTGTATTCATATTTAGGCTTAAAATTTGATGCATAAAACTTGATATTAAAACCACTGTTCGCGTTTTAGATGGATTTTCACGGTTTTTAAGGTTTTAGACAATTGAATCGCTGAAAGCAAAATAGTCCTTAATAAATGATATGGCTTAGTAAAGAAGCAATTAAAAGGAAAATATTTAAAAAAAAAAAATGTATTCATCTATAGCGGCCTATACGTTAAAATCGCGATTTTCAAAAATTTTGTATGGCAGCATAGCTTTTGAAGATGTCCCCAAAGCCCAACTTTTAGTATAATATGGGGTCACCTCTAAAAACTGTTGTTGCAAAATTTCAAGCAAAAAAGTTTCCATTTGCAAAAGTTATGGCAATAAATACATTTTTTACTAAGGTTAGTATCGTACTAAAGACACTAGTATCTTAAAATGTAAAATAAATATAAAAATATAAATAAATATAAAAATATAAATAAATATAAATATTCGTTTGCAGAATGTTAATCGCTGATTGAGCTTTTAAATTAATTTTTTCTACCATAAAGGCTTTTTTAGCGTTCCGATATTATTTTGCAATTTTTTAAGTGCGGTTTTTTTTTTAATTTATAATCTAGGGACTATAATGCAAGTTTGGTGGTTAGTTGTGAAAACAGATATTCTCAAAAAACTTTTATGTATACCTTATAGAATTCAAATAATTTAAATGTATATGCAGACTTCTGTATTTGAAAATAAATTTGTAGATATGGGAAAATGTAAAATGTTCAAAAAAGTGGTAAAGAATGGGTATTTTACTTCCAAATTGATATCATAGATGGATATAATATCAACAATGATTTTGCCATCAAAAACTCATTTTGGCCAAAATTGCAGATAGAGTATTGAATAGAGGGTCTCGATATATTAAATTTTTTAATTAAATTACCAGCTCATTTTCAATTAACTAAAAGTTAACTTAAATAAAACTAAAATTCTGTAAATTTAACAGTTTTATTTTTGCTGCTCTTTTTATACCCTACACCAGTGATGGTATTTGAGAATTTTCGTTTGGTGCCTAAATTATGCCAAAAAAGTGCCAAAAAAGCTTTAAAAGTGCCAAAAAAAAATTAAGCAACGTACAAATGTTTCAAAAAATATGTTCAGCTTTTATTTCAAATATTTATACATTTACACCCTTATTCTAAACTTTATAACAATAACAAAATTGTCACAAAACTGGTGTGAATGGAAATTATTATAATTTTGGTATTCTCAGCAAAATTGTCACAGCAAAACCTTGACAAAATTGTCATATAATAAAAAGCACATAACAAACAAATATTTTTAATTGTCAACAATTTAAAATATAAAAATTTTATTTTCTTTTGAAGAATTTCAAAATTTTTCTTCACAGAAATAAAATATGAAATACCTCATTCATATTTTGAGATATTAATTTAAGATGCATCGAACCTTTTACCGATTCTGACATTCCTGCGAATTCCTCCAAAAGATTACGTATTAACATGGGATTTTTGGGGCTAAAGTTGTTAGGAATAAGCTCAGGGTGCTTGATGCTAAAATTTAAAGGAAACTCCAAGTGCTTAGAACTAGTTCTCTCTTGTTCTGCGGTTCCTGGACATTTTTTAAGTTTTCATATCACTTAAGATTTCATAATATTATCGAAAAAATCGTAATTTTTCACAAATACAATTTTTTGATTATTTTATTTTTGGCAGAAAAAGCTTTCACCATTGTAAGGTGAAATTTTTAAAACTTTTGCTTGTCAAAAAAAACTAGAATACCATAACAAATTTTTGAAAAATTCCAATGACGGACAATACAATAGAATCAATAAAGTTGTTCTTATTTTATCCCCATTGCTTTAATTTTTAAAGATCAAAATAATGATTAAATTGTCCCCGAAGAACTGGAAGCTGGTCCAGAAAATTGTAGAAATTTTTAGTGTAGCTTTTGTTTTTTAATTTTGCTACCCGTTCTAAGTAGGCGTGGCTTTTAATGAAAAACCAGCGATATCGACCTTTTATCAAATTATATAAAAATTTTCTTAAAAAGTGCCAAAATTCTATGAAGAGTGCCATGGTGCCATTAAACATTCAATAGTGCCACAAATGGCACTTTTGTGCCACTTTTACCAACAGTGCCCTACACCACTACGTGGAGAGGGTATTATAAGTTTGTGCTGATGTTTGTAACACCAAACAATATTGGTCGTAGACCAGGGATGATAAAGTTAGTACAGTAGTACTTTTTGTGGTACTATTGGAACCTCAAAAGTACTATGGTACTCCTCTGACTCATTTAGTACTATTTACACATTTTCCTACTTTTAAATTTTTTGTGCTTTTTTAATTTTCATACATATTATTGTGTTTATAGCGATAACATCAAATATCGCAGTTTTAAATAAAAAATTCTTATATTGAAAATATTTAAAATATTAGATGTTACTATTGAAAACTCAAGTTAAACAAATACAAAATGTTCTTTCGCATGTTTTATTAAAATACGTATACAAAAAAAAAATATTAAAAATTAGGAGAATTTAGAAATCTAGAAATTTTTGTGTTTTTTGAAACGAGATCCTAAAGAATTGACTTATTCGATTTTCAATTCTGTATGATTAAATACCTATACCCTATTTCGAAAAATCGAATGAATTCTTAATCCACCTAATTTAATCATTAAATTTAATTGATTCGATTTCTTTTTTCTTATGACATTCACAAGGTGGAATAGATCCGTAAATACCTTTAAAATAATTTTCGCTTTAAAACGAAGTTGAATACAGTTTTCACGGACTTTAAATTCTGAACCCTACACTCACAGAAATAACCTTTAAAATAAGCAGAAAAAGCTACTAAAAAATTAGGTAAAAATGGCCTTACAAAAGAAACTGCTGAGATTAGCAGATATATTAAGAGAAGCAAAAATAAAACTGTTAAATTTACAAAATTTTAGTTATATTTAAGTTAACTTTTAGTTTATTGAAAATAACAAATTATACTTTAAAATCTGCATAAAATATTAATATTAGTAGACTAAAAATAACAAAAATAAACTGTTGTATCTAAAAAAATTTTGTTATTTTTAAGTTTAGTTGAATGACAATAGCAGTCTATCCTGCTAAAATCAAAGGAAATGGTTGCTAAAAATAGTAAACTGCTGATTTCAGAAGACTAGATTTTCATTCGTTTTAAAAAAATTGCAAAAAAGCTTTCAAGATTTAAAATTTTTTCTGATTTTTTTAGTCTACTAATTATTATTCATTGCTGATTTTAGCAGGTTAAATTGTTATTTTCTGTTTATTATTTATTCAAATATAACTAAAATTTTGTATATGTATTTGACAGTTTGGTTTTTACTGTTCTTATCATACTAATACTTTACAAAACTAGACAGATAGTACTTTTTTTTTGCAAGATAATTTTTAACTAATTTTTACAAGTTTTAACTGAAATTTTTACGTTTTTCTATTGCTGTATGAGTTTTTTTTTGTCAATTTGTAATGATAAAAAAATTAAATGAAATAAATTTTTGGTACTATAGAGGTCGAAAAAGTACTATTTTTTAAGCTGGTTGGTACTATTTTCAAAATCCCATTTATCATCCCTGTCGTAGACCCACCTTATGGTACACCGATCGGCTTAGAATTTTTTTTATTTCGATTTAACGATGTCCGTCCGTCTGTCTGTCCATGCATACTTGTGCGCACTCTACAGGTCGCAAATATTAACATATTTTGATGAAACTTGGTACACCGACTTATGTCGGCCCAAGGACGAAGCCTATTGATTTTGGTTAAAATCGCTCCATGTTTAGACCTAGTGCCCATATAAGGGTCCCCCAAAATTATATTCGGCCTTATTATGAGTGTCGTAGTCGAATTCGAGACTAAGGGGGTAATTTTCTAAAACACTTCGGTGAAGTGTTGTGTTATTTCTATAGAAATTGTTTTTGTTACAAAAATAATTTACATTGAAAGTTCCCTTCACTTCACCCAAGTGTTTTACGAAATTAGGTACTTAGTCGAATTTGCTGAAAATTCGTTAAAAACACAACTTCTGAACAATTTTTCAATTGAAAATACCATATATAGCACTCAGATTTAAAAAAATCCAGCATCAGAGTTTCATTTCTTTATAATTTCCATTATATACAAAATGATTTTATATGGAGTCGAAAATTTCGACTACAAATTCGACACTCGTAATCAGGCCGATTGTTTATACGCTGCAGATCGCAAATATTAAGATATATTGATGAAATTTGGTACACCCACCTATGTCGGCCCAATGACGACGCCTATTGATTTTGGTTGAAATCGGTCCATGTTTAGACCTAGTCCCATATAAGGGTCCCCCCCAAAATTATATTGTTTATACGCTGCAGGTAGCAAATATTAAGGCCAAGGACGAACCCTATTGATTTTGGTTAACACCGGTCCATGTTTAGACCTAGTGTCCATATAAGGGTCCCCCCAAAATTGGCTTGGTTACACGCTGCAGGTTGCAAATATTAAGATATTTGAATGAAATTTGGTTTGCTGACTCACATGATCCCGAGAACAAAGCCAATAGATTCTAGATAGAATCGGTCCATATTTGGACCTATCGCCCATATGGGCTATATTTAAGATTTGCTCTTCTTTTATAATTTTATAGAAAATATTGACACAAGTCCCATTTTAACCCATTCGAATTTCGGATCCAAACATTAGTTGGCTCTTAACCAGACTGGTGTAGGGTATTGTATAGTTGGCATGCCCGACTTTAACCTGTTTACTCGTTTTTTAGTAGAATTTAGCAAAAAAAAAAAAAAAAAATCTTATTTGACAGTTTTTTCTGCAACATCATTTTTAACTAATTTTTAGTTGTTTTTTCTGCTTTTTTTTACAGATTTATTGCCATGAGTGTAAGCTCTCGATTTAAAGAACTATATAATTTTGTTAATTTTTACTTCCGTTTAAAAAAAATGTTTGACTTCAAACGTTTGCCTTTATTACTGTTCTCTATTTTATCAGTTTTTTACAAAACTTTGGTTGTAAACTTTCAAAACATTAAGTTAAATGTACACTCTCCATCAATGTGGGTTTTTGTTACAATATATCGGATGTTTGATAAACAATGTACGTTAAATCTAAATCATTTAAATCATTTTAAGCGTTTAAACCCCATTTTTATGATAGGCATTTTTTACTATTTTTTTTTTCTTAACTGATTTTACTCAAATTTGGCACAAATGTCAATTTACCTTATGTCAATTCATATGCTAAATTTCATGACGATCGCATAATTTTTGAAGGTTTTATAAAGATTTTAAGGTAAAGGTTATATGGCAGGACTAAGTCCTTGCTTCGATTTTGATAAAAATTGACACGAACATTTCCAGTTTTATGTGTATTTCAACGGCTACTTGTCGTAATTTTATGTCCATTTATCTACCTAATATAATATTTTTAAATTTCAGGAAGTATGGGAGGTAAGCGTGTCCTTGGCCCGATATTTCCCAAAAATTTTAACTTTTCTTAACTAAGGCGTTTTATGTCAGTGGACCAAATTTCAAAACTCTGTCTCCACTCCTATTTTTATCCAATTGTTATATGGGATGAAAGCACTGTGGGTCGGGTATACGTTAGCAAAACGTGGTGGTAACGTTGGAGTTGAGCGAAATGACTTCAAGTTGGCATGATATCGTGGTGGTAACGTCACGTTCTGCCTACGCATAAACGACCGTCGCCAACGGATTTCTAACATAATATTTTTCTGCACGGGTAGTTTTTCCATTTTCTTTTCATTTATAATTTTGGTAAACTCACCTATTTGGCATCCTTTTAAACGGCATTAATGATTTGCGTTTTTTTTTCTATATATTTTCGGTTTTTTATTAAATCATAATTTTGTTTTTCCTTGTTTTAAGTTGTTGGTTGTTTTGTTTGTTGTGTGTGTTTTTTTATATCTTTTGTGTTTGATGTTTAAATATTACAATTAAATTACAGAAATATAAATATGCGAAAAAATTTTAGACTTTTTTGCATAATCGATTTTTGCTTTTTGTTTTTAATAATTGTATATTTTTTTTTTATAAATAATCGTAAAGCTACTTAAATGTATATAATTTTTGATAATTATAATTTATAATATATAATTTTGTTTTGCTTTTCATCGTGTTAATGTTAATTTGTTGTTTAGAAATAATTTCATTATATATGCATATAATTGTATATATTATATAATTGATAATCAGATATATATATTTTTGAAATTTTTTTATTTACTGCTTTCAAGATGAAGGAAGGGGAGATGGGGGTAAGGATGTCTATATATATATATATTAATAAAAAACTACTAAAAATGTTATTTTTTGTTTTTTTACTTTCTACTATGTATATTATATAACAGTATAAATTTTTTTTAGCAAATTTGTTAACATCATTTGATTTCTTTATATTTTTTTAGTTTTATTTTTATTTATAAAAAAAATCATAGAACAACATTTAGTACAATAAGTATAAATAATAATAATAATAATAAAAAAAACTATACAAATAATACAAATGCTCTAAATATGAAGCGTCCTACTTTCTAATAAAAAAATAAAAAAAAATATCTTTTTAAAAAACATAATAGTTAATTATTTATATATACCAGACCAATAAATGGTAGTTTAATGTTTTGTTACTTAGTTATAGTATATAATATTGCATATAAGTTTTATATACTTTGTTAGATTTGTTTCTTAATTTTAGTTGTTTATTCAATGTTTTGAGTTTTACTTTAAATTTACTTTCTTTTGGAATTCAACAGTATTTTTTACAATGTTTTCTAAGGGAGGGGAAAGAAAAGGGAGAAGGGAATTTATAATTGTAGTTAACAAACTATTGACTGAAAATTAAAAATTTTGCCAAGAACTTAATATATCAATTGAAAATTTTTAAAAATTTCATTTGATATTTCTTTAATTTTTGTACAATTGAAAATGCCATGGAGATTAGAATACGTAATGGGAGTATATTATGCTTGCTTTTTGTTTCTACACACTTTTTTTTTCTAAAAAAAATAATTTTTTTAGTTAATTAATTTAAAGGAAATTGAAAAATTATACACAGTTTAGTTTATTTTTTAAGGGGGAATAACTTTGTTGTTTTAAATATAATACAATATGTTTCTTTAAAAGATTACTTGGTCTGTTTTCCGATTTATTTATAATAGTTTATAGTTTTGATATCATCTAACTTTTTAGTATCATTTAATTTTAGAATTTAAATGACATTAAACCTTGAAAGCTCTTTAGTTTATCATCGGCCGGGTTGGGCATTCGAGGATGCAGGTTGTGGTGGTTGCATGCCCATTACACCTGAGGTTGGTCCTCCCGGTTCTTCTTTTTTAGGCTGTAACATTGGATCAACCACCATCGGATGGGGCATACCACCCATATTGGGTGGTTTACCACCTAACGTAGGTGGTGGTCCCTGTTGGGGTTGACCCATTGGTCCTTGTTGCATGCGATGATGTGGTGGAGGTGGTGGTCCCAAGGGACCTCCTACTCCGGATGATGGTGGTGGTATGGGAGATGGTTCTTTGCCTCTTAAATGAGCGGCTGATTGCACTGCATACATACTCATTGCTGCTTTATGTCGTTCTTCTTCGTGTCTCAGCGCCACCTCCATTAGAGGATTATAGCGTAGGGCACTCATTCCATAGGGGTCTCGATAAGGATCCATAGGCCAGCCTGGAGGTCCTGCAGGACCGAAATGTGATAGCGGAGGTCCCCCCATAGAGGGAGGCATCATTTGTCTTGCCAAATGTGGTGGCGGTGGTACACCATGCGGGCCATGACGGCTTGCCATAAATGAAGCATGATGTGCTGCCGCCGCTGCATTTGCCTGTGCCTGAGCCAACTGATGTTGATAACGTGGATCAGCAGCAGCTGCTGCTGCCGATGCTCGCATCATCATGGCGTCTTGTTCTTCTTTAGTACGTGGCATTTCTTCCTTAATGCGCATTTCTCCGACTGGACCACCAGGGCCGCCTTGCATATCAGTAACACTACGATGTGGCGAACGTTCGCGTGCCTGATTCATAGCTGCTGCTGCAGCTGCTGCTTGTGATAGTTTATTACTCTCATTAATGCGTTGTTGTTGCAACATTCTCTCTCTTTCCATTTCACGACGTTCCATTTCTCTTCGTTCCCGCTCCTTGCGTTCACGTTCACGCTCCCTTTCGCGCATTTCCCGCTCTTGTTGTTCTCGTTTTAGTTTTTCTTCCTTTTCTTTACGTTCACGTTCTTCTCTTTCACGTTGTCGCTGGCGATCACGTTCTCTTTGTTCCCTTTCGCGCATTTCACGTTCACGTTCCCGTTCTTCCGCCTCACGGCGAGCATTATCCAAAGCCGTAGTGTCGGGTTTCATAGACCAACCTGGTGGTGCTCCAGCTGGATGATAAGGCACAGTGCGTTGTAAAGCAGCTCTAAATTGAGGAAAATCATATTATTCTTTTTTTTTCCCAAATTAAAGCAAACTTACGTTCTCCAAGGATCATGTAAAGCACCGCCAAGGGGTATTTCTCGGCCAAATGGTGATAAACCAAAACCAAATGGACCCACATAGCGGCCAAAAGGAGAAACTGCAGTACCTAAAAAAAGAAAATACAAAGGCGTTAGAAAACATAATAAATACAAAGAAAGAGCTCTAAATGCAGCTGCGACGAAATTTTTATTTTAACAAAGTTTTGAATTAAAAAATTTTCAGAAAATTTATAGCCCTTTCACATGAACGAGGATTCATTCATGTTGAAGATTTTTGCATTATCTCGTGAATTATAATTTTAGGAAAATGTATACCCCTTTCACATGATCGAGAATTCATTCATCTTGAAGCCTTTTGCATTATCTCGAAATTTTCCATACGAATATTCTGTTAATAATCAATTTGATGTGATAATTTATAAAACCCCTCAATTATCGCTTGAAAGTCAGGGTTCGCAACGATTTTTATTGTGTTCACAGTTAGATTTTGCGGTGAACACATTCCGTAAACACATTGGCGTAAATAAAAAAAATCTAAATAGTTTTAATTTCTAATAAAAATTAAAAAAAAAAAACTAAATAGCAGATTATTCCAAATATTATATTAAAATCTCTATTGAGTTAAGATTAAACTCTGTAATCAGTTTTGGTCTTAAGGCTTCTTTGGTTACCAATGATAAATAAATAAATAAAATAAATAAATAAATAAATAAATAAATAAAAAAATAAATAAATAAAAAAATAAATAAATAAATGTGTATTTCAGTGCAATTGTGTTAAATGTAACTAACTGTTACTTCCGACGAAAAAATTTTATGCTAACGCGTCTTTAAAAGCTGCAGTCTTGCCTTCACCAAAAAATTAAAAATATCCGGCGGTATTCATAAAGTTTTAGTTACGCACTCAATGTGCGCTACACATAGGGTTGCCAGATTAAATAATAAATTTAAAAAAACATAAACAAAAAGTAACACTTAAAATTCAGTGGTTTCAGTCTTTTTATATAGTTAATAAACTACGTGTTTTGCCACATATATTTAATGTTTTTAAATACAGAATTAACTAACTTGTACCATCAGGAAACAGGAAAGTTTTGAAAACTTTTGCAATCTTCATCAAAACTTATTCTTATTAATAGCTTGGCTTTTATTAGATCGAATAACATTCTATTCCTATCGTTGGAATACAGTTATTTAAAATTCTGAAGGCTTTTTCACAAAAAGCATTAGCTATTGGGATAAGTTTTATAAACTTTGTAGGTTGCTTTCTTTACATTTTTCAGTACAGTACAGTTATTAGTGTTGAATGTAGGAGGGAAATATGTGTTCATGCGGGTTTCTGTTTCAAATCAGTTGTTCAATGTTGTCAAATTATTAGTGTTGAATATAGGGGGAAGTATAAGTGTTGAAATATTTTCAAACAAATATGTATACTAAAAGAAAACACTACCATAATATTTCAATGGAATGTTCAATTGTTTTTTACAAAACGTTAAGCAAAAGTTTGAAAAAATTTAAAAAATATTTTTTGAGTTGAGCCCAATCAGAGGCTTTACAAAATCTTGACAAAGCATATTTTTTCTTGATTCTTGACGAGCATTAAAAATTCTTGAAAATCAAGCGAAATCAAGGCCGTCTGGCAACCCTAGCTACACACAACGAGTTCACAAATAAACTGTATTTTAGGCTTGTTCACTGGATGTTCGCGAGTCTATTCATAAGTCTTTTGAATATCATCTGTCTAACTAAAATTTACCAACCCTGTTTTTGAAAAAAGATATTTACTATTCGCAATATTACGCTTTAAGCACCGTAAGTTGTTTTTCACGTGGAAAAAATTCACTCAAACTTTAAAGGCCTTAAATAGTGATTTAAATTCTGAAAATGGAAATCTTTTTTATGTAATTAGAAAGCCACAATTACAAAATGTTACTTTTTCACTAGAAAAATAATAGTTTTGTATATTAAATTTGCGTGAAAACAAAGTATTACACAATTTTTACGTGAAACTCATTGTCGTGAAAAATTATTTTTTTTATGGAGTATAACAGTTTTTTCACGTGAAACTCAAACAACTTACGGTGCTTTATACGAAACTGAAATTGAAAAAAATACGTATAGAACAATTGGAAAAATGTTTGAAGGGAATAATTTAACTTAACCCGGGACAAAAAAGTTTAAATTAAATAAGAATTTCCTCAATTGCAACAGCTGTTGTCAAAGTAACACGAATTGTTTATGAGATGAGCAGGGTCTGTGAGTCGCAGAGAGGAGTATTTGACCCGAAAAGCTGGCCAAAAAGGCAAAAATTAATTTAAAGAAATCAAAAAAAAAAAAAAGTACGCTGCTGAATAGGCAACTAAATTCTGCATTATATTGCAAGTTTTCAAGATATTAAATTGAGATTTGTTGTTCTGGGAGACTGTTAAAGTCAGGAAAGTTAAAAAAAGGTCATCCGTTTTTATCGATTTTTTCAGTTTTCAGAGGTTTTTATGATATTTTTTATGGCTGAACCAATGGAAATTTTAAATTGATTTTTCTTTTTTCAATGAAAGACTTGATTAATGCTATTTTCAGCAATTTGTAAAAAAATTTTATATTAAATATTTATGTTGGAACACTTCGTTCAAAAAACAAAAAAAAAACTATTTTTTACACACTTTTTTTTTGCAAAAAAAAAAAAAAGAAGATTTTTAAAAGCCAAGGTAGTGAGTGTAGTAAAAACGTTATATAGCAAAATAAAATTGGAAATCTCTTATTTTAAACAAAAGAAAAAAAGTTTGCGCAAGTTTGCGCCATGATTTTTGGTGATTTTTTGAAAATTTCATCTTTTTTTCAATTTTTTGCTCATGAGGCACTTTTTCTCATATTTTTTTGTGAGTCATAAAAATAATGATGCGGTCAAATTAATAATGGATATAACGAGATCTCCTAGAAAAGCAAGAATTTGCAAGCAATCTTTAACAACTTCTGAGATCAACCCGGTACGAAAACCAATATGAAATTATATTGCTAAATGCTAAAAAAATTTGTTATCCTACTGAAGATGCCATAACCTTAACTGAAACCTTATCGGAAGTAAAGCTTCACTCTCTTCTCGACCGATTATGTAAATACCTTGATGAGATTTTACTGCGGTTGGATTATGAAGAACTTCATTTTCTGGAACTTATAAGTAAATAGGGTTGAGAAGGTTCGCACCAATCATCTTATATGCAAAAATTTGAAATTTGGATAGTGACGCTAGTATATTCCAAAGCTTTTGTGTGCTTTCAATTAATCACAAATGCTGGAAAAATAAAAATGGTACACTCAAAAAGTTTGGCGGTAGAATCTACGAAAAAAAGACAGTTAAAACAAAGGTATATGCAGTTAAAAAAGGCACCAAATGTATTTACTTTTAAAATAACTAAAAACGTTATTTTTAAATGTTGAAAAATAACAAATGCGTTAAAAAATAACTAACAATGGCGTAAAATTAACTGAACATTTTTTACTACAAAAATTTTAAAATGATTGACAAAATGGGTAAAATCTACTGTTTTTTTACAGTTCATTCTATTGGTATTATAAACGCATATTTCAATAAAAAAAAACAATTTTTTCTTTCGATTACAAAAATAATCGTAATTACTTCAGCCTACTTAAAATTTTAAGTAAAAATTCCAAACTGTTCTCTAATTATTATGCTTTTATGCATTGGAGATACAATACAAGTTTTTTAATTTTTATTTGTAAACTAGGAATATATCAATAATAACAAATATAAACTAAACAAAAATTTTTAACGAAATTTTTTATTTTTTAAATAACTAACAAAAAGAACTGTTTACTGGTAAAGTCTGTTTTGGTACTTGTTCATTATGATATTAAAAATAACTGCTTTAAACAACTGTTACGAAATTACAGTATTTTTCGTTAGTTGTTTCCTCAAATAACTGTCATAACAGTTGCTTTCCATTTTTCCATAGAAAAACAACAGTAATTACAGTTAAAAACAAAAACTATTAATTACTACACAAACAACTGTTATGTAGTCACTGTTAAACTTTTTTGAGTGTATGGCAAAATCCAACACCATCCTCAACTAGGTTGTATAGACCAATTCGCATTCCGCATTTTAGTTTTGGAAAAATCTTGACTAGTTCCAGAGATACAGCATGTCAAAATTTGAATTTTAGTTCCAAATATTTCCACTAGGGGCGTTACAAAAGCACAAAATAATCTAAAATACTTTCCTTATCGATAAAGGATTAAAATACAAAATAATAAAAAAAAAATTGGAAACTCTCATTATTCTGCGAAGTACGAGGAGAGAGGGGGGTCAAAATCAACTCGAACCCTCCAAAAATCCGCCACTGGATTCTTTTTATCAAACTAAACCCAAAAATATCAAAAATATCGAAGTTTTAGTTCAAAAACCACGTTTAGTAATTTTGGCCAGCTTTTCGGGTCAAATACTCCTCTGTGCGTCGTTTAGTAGAAAGTGTTATGAATAAGAAAACCTTATTATGCGGATATGCAATGCCTAAATTTTGCTTATGAATACCGCAGTTCAAGAGTGTATTCATAAGTCTTTTGGATATCCTTTGTCTAACTAAAAATTTACCAACCCTGTTTTTGAAGAAAAGAAATATAACATGCGTAATATTACGCTTATACATTTTAATTTAATGATCTTTGCCGAAGTTAAAATGAAAAAAAAATATAAAAAATTAAAAACTTTTCTATACTGGAACAAAAACACTACACTAAATGCACACACACATACATGTAAAGAAAGTGTGAATGTATGTATAAAAACAACCGTAACCGCAGTCATTTAATTTGTTTTTATCTCCGCAGCCGCAGGTTGTATCACTACTCTAAACCAGGACAAAAAAGTCTAAATTAAATAACTAAATAAGAATTTTCTCAATTGCAACAGCTGTTGTCAAAATGTCACCAATTGTTTATGAGATGAGCAGGGTTTGTGCGACGTATAGTAAGGTGTTATCAATAAGAAAACCGTATTCAGCGGATACGTAGTGTCTAAATTTTGCTTAAACATGAAAAACAATGATTTTTCAAAATAAAAGTTCAATCGTTTCAACTTTTCCATTTCTGAACATCATCAAATATCGGTATTATTTTTTTGAAAATATGGCAACATTGTAGTGAGTTTAAGAATGAAAATATGCGAGTATGAGAAAAACACAGAGAAATTAAATTAAGTTTTAATTTAGAGAGAATCCGCAGTGCGGATTGTCAAAAATCCATATTAAAAAAAAAAAAAAAAGCAGAACAAGCCGCAAGGTTGTATCTCTACTCTCATGTTAAATTATTCTCTTCTAATTTTTTTTAATTGTTCCGTATTTTTTTTCTATTTTAATTTTTTATAAAACGTAATATTACGAATATTATATTTATTTACTCAAAAAGGGTTGGTTAAATTTTACTTAGACAGGGGTTTTCCAAAATACTTATAAATATACTCGCGAACATCCAGTGAATAAGCCTAAAATGCATTCTAGTTGTGAACTCGTTGTGTGCAGCGTAACTAAAACTCATGAATACTTATTAGAGTTGTCCAAAAAAAAAAAACATGGAAGTTGGAAATCGCGATCGCCACAATATTGTCCCCAGAGTAAGGAATGGCCCACACATGCCATGTGCCGGTAGTATTGGCACATTTAAATGTGAAATCTGCCAAACACTAACGGTACATCACATATGAAATGTAAATTTGATGTTGGCACATTTACATGTGAAATGTAAATGTGAATGCATTTTAAATCGTTATTGACCTAGTGTCTTGACATGCAATAAAATGATAGCAAGCAATTGTCAAAATGATTTCACTCTAACCTAGTGTCTTCAAATTCAATGAAATGTGCAAAGAAATTTGAAGACACTAGGTAATCTAGTGTCTTGACATGCAATAAAATGATAGCAAGCAATTGTCAAAATGCTCTCATCTCAAGTGAAGACACTCAATTTCAATTTTATTGCAATATCATGATATCGCTGACATGCCATCGGATCTTGCAATGATGCCAGAGATCAAATGTCACTCTTATTTATTTATTTGGTCTATGGATACAATAATTATCATATTAATTTTGTAATAGAAAAACAACAAAATTTGGAGATAAACTAGAAACGCTTGTCCATAGAAATAATTTCAGATTTTGAGGCTGAAACATATCAGGTTCTACAGAAAGATTAGCTATTATACTGAAAATTTTAGGTTTTGTGAACTATTTCCTTAGGAAAATCATCAATTATGTGAAATTTTTTCACAGAAATGCCTTCAGATTTTAAAAATATTTTTTTATATTGATAAATCTTCAGATTCTGATGCCTGCTGCTCTCAAGAAAATTATTTTTATATAGAGAAACCATCTAATTTTAAATTCTTCCTGCTGTAGAAAAACTATTTAAGATTCAGAAAATTTTTACTGAACAATATTTTTTGTTAGTCCTATACTTTTCTTTAGAATATTTTTATATATTTTTTTCTTTAGAATATTTTTATTAATATACATTAGAGTGGGCCGAACTTTGCCGAATTGCGAATTTCAAAAACGGGGGGTGCGGAAAAGTTGCATATGCGTCCAGTAAACAGCAAAAAATAAAAATTTTGAAAATCGGTTCACGTTCAAGGTCCCCGCAAAGCGGTTGAAATTTAAAAAAAAAATCCTTAAATTTTGTTAAAAAATATTTGTTGTTGTGATATATTATTTCTAATAAATTATAGTTCGCTAAATCCAAAAAAAATAAAAATTTTTTAATCCGCCGAAGGGGTTCTGAAATATTGCAACTTGAATTTTGCTGAAAAACACGTTTTTTTATTTTTCAGTCGAGCCTTCAAAAAGTTAGTCTAAAAATGTTTTCAATTTTTTTCATTTTCATGTGTTACAAAATTTTAAATCCGAGCACGCAATTTAATTTTTTTAATATTTACTAAACACTAATGTATTAAGTTCTATTCAATTATATTTTTTTATATATACTTTTGTGGCACAGTGTATAAAAAATTTTTCAAAACTTTTACAAAAAAAACTTTTAGGTATTTAATTTTATGCTAAAAGATTCTTTTAATAGAACAAAAAATATAAAGTAGGATACTTTTCGAACATTGTGTGGACAAAAAAGAGAATACTATTCGAGCATTGTGTCCCAAATCTCGAGATCCGATCACGCTATTTTAAATTTATTATCAAAATACCCAAATTTATTAAAAAAGATGGACCAGTCATAAAAATGTTATTTTATGTTGGTCCAAAACAATAAATGGGTAAAATCTCTGATCACTTAATAAAAAAACGGTGATCACAAAAAACATTCACTTTTAACTGTGAAAATTTTTACAACTTTTGTCGCAGGATAGCGCTTGTTTTTTTCCTTATTTTGAGCAGTTTTCAGCAGTTTTTGAGTTTTTAAATATAGGCTCAGCTGATACTAAACTGATAGTAAATAGTTGCTCAGGCAATACTAAATTGTAGCGCCCTCTATCGGTTAGTAGTATAAGTTTTGATTTCCTATCTCTATAATTAATAGTCTCTGATATTTGGTCTTACAATTTAAATTCCATGGGCGAGATCTGATTAAATATGACAACATATGTAAAAAGATATATTTAGATATTGGGTCATATAAAATTTGTTCGAAAGACGAAAATTATGTCTTATTATATATAGTGCCATACAAAGCAATATATAACGAGACATAATTGTATTAAATAATATAAAATAATGTATAACCCGTTTTACTCGGGTGTATGTTATTTAAATTATATTTTGCACCGTGTCAATGTGTGTTTTTAAGATGAATGAGGGGAATGTTTATTTTATCTCTTATTTTGGTAAATGAATGTTCTTTTTTTTTTGTGTGTTTGGGATTCCTTCATCACCCTCCAACGTCGTCAAAGGATAGAAGAGTTACTTGGCTGGTCCAATGGAATACAACGCCATCAAAAATTTAACTGATTTAGTTCATAGATCCACTTTAATCTCCTCTAAGAATTCAATTATCACTCTATAACTCGTTTCCCTTTCCTTGATGAAAAATTGTGCTATTTCCTTATATTTGAGTAGTAGTCGATACTTGGCTCGTTGTCGATCATATTTCGTACAGTTGAAAATAATATGCGAATCATCTTCAGGTATCCCACAGGTTTCGCACAGAACATCTCCCGCAGATCGAACCTTCATCCTTGCCAGAGAAAACCGACTGAACGAGTGCCCCGTCATAATCCTGTTGATCTGCTTATTTGTCTGCCATTTAAGTCCAGCTTGCATTTCTCAAACCATGACTTATTTATTAACGCCTGATGTAATTTGCCATAATCTGCTCCTTTCCTTCTTCTTATACATTCAAACTCTCTTTCCCACTCTACATGTATCCTTCTTTCAATTTCATTAACTGCATCTTTTCTTGACCATTTAATTTCCTGCTCAATGTCATCCGTAATGGCCCTCTTAGCAGCTTCATCTACAATTGAGTTACCAGCTATACCTCTGTGGGACGGAATATAGTGAAATTCAACCTGGTCAATGCAGTGAGCTTCATTAACCATATTGTGTATCCGTATACATATATCATTATCACTGGGCTTCTGTACACTTAAGCAACCGCTCTTGCTATCTGTTAGTATTGCCAATTTCCTGAGATTTCTCCCAATAGCCCATTCAATCGCCTTCATAATTATAAATAGTTCTGCCGTCATTGTCGACACCCGTATGGGTATCCTGTACAATGTGGTAGTGTTGGAATCGTGATGAAATACAGCACCCCCAACCTTACATTCTTTAATAGACGCGTCTGTGAAAATTATCTCTGTTTTTTCCTTTACCAACTTTTCCTTTTTCTCCAAGAATATCTGCTCAATTATTTCCGGGTTCGTATTACTCTTATTTCTTCCTTCATTACCAGCACCATAAAAGTCAGTTATAATTTTTATCTTGGGGGATCTCATACTAAGTAACTGTTGCTCTTCCACATTCAAAAGAATCCGCTTATATTTATCAAATACTTTATAGAGACTTGTTTTTATTGGCTTTTCAATAGAAGGCAACATTTCAGACATATTCATGCCCCGATGAAAAATATTCACAAGATCCTTCGCCGTTCTAAGCTCCAAACGGAACTCAGGGGGTAATTCTGCTGCCATATGATACATCACATGAATCGGCGTTGATCTAAACAACCCCAGTGATTTCCTTATTTGAAAATTCATACACGTTTTAAATTTCGCCATGGTCGATTTATTCAGATTTGCGAAACTTGAGGCTGCATATTCAATTTTAGCCCGCGTAAATACTCTATAAAACTGCAACGATTTCCTCGGATCCACTCCAAAACGACATCCACTTAGTGTAAGTAAAAATCCACAAGTACGATTGACCTTATCGACAGCACACTTAACATGAGGTGCATTAGAATTGTTAGTTGCTATGACCCTGCCAAGATATTTTATCTCCTCTTCTTGTTTTATCGGAATATCATTTATGTTAATGTTCAGTTTCATAGTTTTAGATCCAAAGGCCATAACTTTAGTTTTCTGAAGATTTATTCTGAGATCCATTTTGCCACATGCCGTAGTAAAATTCCTCATTTTGTCGACTAGATTTAATCTAGCTTCTTCAAAATTATCGCCAAATGAAAGTATAAAAAAGTCATCAGCAAACTGATAAATATACGTGACATCATCTTCAATTTCGTGTAATGAAGCTGTGTATAAGTTGAACAATAGAGGGCTTAGGCCACTGCCTTGGGCCAGACCTCGATATGAGGTTTTCCTACTGTTCCCCAAAATTAAAGTTCGCTCTCTCAGAAATAATCCCAGTCAGAAAAATACAAACGGGAAAGCGGTGGCAAAGCACTTTAACAGGTGGTATAAGTACTGGCAAAAAGTGCTTTCCCATTCCCAAAATGATAACATCATTATACAAAAGGACCGGCTGTTCAAAAAGCGCCGGAAAAGCACTGGAGGAACAAAATTTTTAAACGTTGGCAAAACGCTGGCAAAACCAATAGATAGGTGGTCTGGAAATATATTTTCCAAAATAAAATTTAAAAAAAGTTCATATGTATTTTTTTTTTTTGGTCCTGCCGTGATTTGAACCCAGGCCGTCAGATTGGCAGACGATTGCTCTACCCACTGAGCCATAACACTGAGACCCACTGAGACATATAATATTTAATGGCTAAACACATAAATGAGTGATAATAGCTGGACAACTACTGGCTGTGCCAAAATGCTAGTACTGGCAAACAATTTTTAGTAACTAGTATGCCAGTGTTGGGAGGGCAAAAAAAAAGTTGGTCTAGAAGGAGCTTTCCCACAAACAAAAAAATTGATTTTATAAAACAAAAAAAATTTTAAAATAAAAAAAAACTAAAAAAAAATTTTTTGCTTGCAACCGGATTTGAACTCGGAACCCTCCGACTACAAACATTTTTTAACGAAGCGTCAGCATTTTTATAAAATCATTGGTTTTCCAGTGAATTGATTTTTGTACGCCTGGTAGCATTGGCTAGGTAGCACTGGATAACCACTGGTTGCAAACCATGGCATATCACTCTAAGCCAATTCTTTGCCAGTGGTTTTTTTTATAAACCACCGAAATTTTTGTAAAAAAATACTGGTAAAACGCTTTTCGCAAACGCTGGCAAAGCGTCCCAAATGAGTGTTCTGCCAGTCATTTATTTTTAATACCGTGGTTACCCAGTGGTATGCCAGTGCTTGATTTTTTGTACCACTGGCGATTTCTGACTGGGATATAATCCAGTTTATAATGCCCTTATTGAATTTCATATTAATCAAATTAACCTCCAGAACCTATGTATTTACGCAATCATAAGCTTTTTCCAAATCAATTCAAGCAGCTACTACCTTTTTCCTGTCGCTTTGTAAGATTTGTATAGTATTCAAAAGATCATTGATACAGAGAACCGTGCTCCTATTCTTCCTGAACCCTCAATGCACTTAGCAAGTACCGATAATAGACAGATCGGTCTAAAATTAACAATTTCCGTGGATTCCTCCTTTTTAGAAATAGGGTGAATTTTTATTACCCTCCATGTATCCGGTATCATAGCCGATTTCCACGTTTCATTCAGGATATTAAATCATTTTATCTTACCATCCTCAGAAAGATTTAGTATCATTCTATAACTAATGCCATCAGCTCCCTTTGCAGAATCCGGTCTTCTTCCATTTAAGAAGATTATAAAATCCCCAAATTCAAATGAAGGGGCGGAGTCATTATTCACATAATCAGGTTTTCCAATGCCAATGTTAGCCACATTCTGACAAGTAATCATCTCCAAATATGAAGATTTTTCATTGTCACTCCAGACTTTCACTTTTTTAAGGCGATTGTACTTTTTCAAATTATTCAACTTTCGCCACATGATATTCTGTGATTCAGGTTCAGACAATTCATCCTGAAGCCTACTAAAATTTAGGCGCTTGCGCTCTTTAATGTGATTCTGAAATACCTTATCAGCATTAACTGCTAATATACTGTGTCCAAAAGATTTCGTTCGATAGTATTTTAATCTGGCCGCATTTCTTAACCTGAATAGTCTCGCAGATTCTTCATCCCACCAACCCTTTGGTATATACTGCCTGTTGGGGTTTAGGTAAACGGTGTTGCGTTGAACTATCTCATTGAATCCGTTGTTAATTTCATTTATACAATCGCCTATTTCCATATTCGATATTTCCTTAAAGATTTTCCCATAAATTACCTTTCTAGTCTTGCCTTGGATATTGTTGGGCGTGTCCGATTCAATAATTATTGGAAATTCAAATATGATTACTACCTGAAATTTTGATGTTTAGAGTTCTCCACTTAAACAATTGATGCTCCTTACTAATAAGGGTTAAGTCAATAGCCGATTCACGCTGTGGACCGCAAAAGGTGCCAGATCCGTCATTCAATATAGCATAGCCAAAGTTCTGTATAACTGCTTCTAACGTCATTCCCTTTAATTCTGTATTAGGGTCACCCCAAGCCGCTGGATGTGTATTGAAGTCGCCTCCGATAATCGTAATGTTGTTTGAATTTTCAAAAAATTTCATTATCTTATTTATTTCACTTTGAATAAAAACTTCATCTTCTTCATGTGGAATATACAAACTTACAATATTCAGGTTTTTGGAAAGATTACGAGTTGTTACCGAAATCGCCTCGCATTCAGTTACCATCCTATTGATTGAAAATCGAATATTATTTTTTAAGTAGATACCAACACCGCCGTAGCCATCACTTCTGCATTTTCCAATAAAGTTGTAATTTCTCATACTTGTGTTTCTATTATCTTCTAACCACGTTTCCGAAAGAAGCGCAGCATCAAAATTATTATGATTCTGGTAAAATTCCAGTGTTTCCTTATTACCTGGTTTTTTAAGACTCTGTATGTTGTATTGCAATATCTTCATTGTGCTTGTTCTAATTTATTTACGACAGGCTCTAGCAATATCCTGTCTATCTTTTTCATTTGCTGCTTCTTCAATAATTTCCTTAATATTCTTAACTAGATTTACATTATCATGAGAATGACTCTCACTTGTTCCATTATTCATCCAAGATGTTATTATCATATTCAATTTCCTGATTAATTTTTCAAAATCTGACGATTTGTACGGGTTATTCAATTCTCTAATGTAAGAGGATTTTTCATCAAAACTTTCGTTCACCTTTCTCCATTCGCTCATATTTTCCCGAGCCTTCTCTTCCTCTCTTTTCCTGTTCAAACTGATTTTCGTTGCCTTAGCATACGAGACGTTTTTGTGTATGTATTTAGCCGCTTCGTTAGTATTATTCAAAATAGTCGGTTGTTGTTGTTTACGTTTAATAGCAGGGAAAGCTTTATCTATGCCCTCCTCACTTAATAATTCAAATCTGTTTGCTCCTATTATAGTCGCATATCTTCCCCTTGCCTCTCTAATACTCAAATTTTCCAAAACCATTAATCTTTTCAAATTCAAAGCCTTCTCCCTGGCTGGGCAGTTTCTGTCTGTCGGTGGGTGCGATTCATGGCAATTTGTACATTTAATTTCAATACTCTCACAAGCATTTTCCCCATCATGTTTTTCAAAACATTTGCTACAAGTCGGAATTCTCTGTTTGCACTGATCCGCTTTATGGTTAAATCTATAGCATCTATAGCATTGTCCAAATGGGATAAAAGGTTTCGTTGTTACCTTTGTAAAAGCAAAATTCATTTCATGAGGTAATTGCAAACCCTTGAAAATTACCTTAATTTTCATTGTCTTTACTCTCTGCTTCGTTCCATCATTCCTGGTCATTCTGACCAATCTAGCAATCGGAATGGGAGAAGACAAGAGCTTATATAATTCCCACATTGGTATATCTTCAGGTATATTGAAAATGAGACCAGTTTTAGTAAACAGATGTTCAAAAACCTTTACCTCGTAATCATATTTATCCAGTCTTTTTTCATCTATCAGATTATTGGCATTTATCTGTGAATTCACAATCACTTTACAACGTGAATATCCGATTTTAATGATATCCATGATTCCAGGAACCTTTAGCTCGATTAAGGCACGTGTCAGTCTGAATTGATTAATAGGTACTTTGTTCTCCGGGTTTTTCTTTGGGTCCTTTTCAGATTTATCTTTAGGGTCCGTATCATTATCTGGTGTAATATCAGTCTTTCTCTTTGTATCAATATAAACCACAAACGGGCCAAGATGAACCGCGTCATACTTCATTCTTATTTCACAAGCAGAATACATGAGATCATCACCCTCCGTTACAATTCGACCAGCGAATCCAGGTGGTGCGTTATTGGTTTCCCCAGGTGTTTGTGTTAATTTCTATACATTTCCGTCATCCGACCTTTGCCTTTTGGCCTTATTTTCACCGTCAGTGTCTTCCCCCATTTTGCTGAAGCAGAGGCACCAACTAGGTGCTAATTGTCAAAACGATTCCAGTCAAAACTTATGGCCCAATATCTAATTGTCATCAAAAAAAAAAAACAAAAGTAGAGTTAATACACGGATTAATCGTAAAATTTCTCAAATCTTATTCCGAAAACCACTAATTAATTTGATTTTCTCGCAGTTTAAAAAATTTTCCAATTGTTGCGTCTAGCAGTGCTACCAACTTCTTATGAATGTTCTTTAGTTTGACTATTTCAGTGTTGTTAACTTTCTTTTAAAATCGCTGCAATTTTAAATCTGGTGACTATTTGTAGATAAAAATAATTCAAGACTTAAGGAAATTTTATAGGATTTACAAAAATATACAGTTTGTACAGAACCGATCAGTACTGCCTAAAGTTTACTATGTAATTTGATAAAAGGTTGATATCGCAAATTTTTCGTTAAAAGCCACGCCCACTTAAAACAAGTGACATAATGAAAAAAAACAAATTACTTTAAAATTCTGTACACTTTTCTGAACCATCTCCTTGCCTTTCGTGGCGAATTTAGTCACTATTTTGATATTTAAAAATAAAGGCAACAACAATAAAATTAGAAAAAACTTGAATTGACTTAAATTCGTGGCCACAACTATAGATGATCCCATAAATTAAGGTTTAATACACAATAAGATATAACCCAATACATAATCACATATAAACCCATATCGAAGAAATTTTCTAAATCATTTTAGATTTTCTTTTGTTTATTTTACTTATCTCCTCTATGAATTAGCCACACTATGAGCAAGGGCTTACGTGGGTTAGATGGCTAAGCTGTCGAACTCTAGTATAGTTACGTTTGTAATGTGGGAATGCATGGGTTCGATTCCTACAGCCGACAGGTTGTTGAAAAAATTATCATATAGAGACAATCTGACAATAAATATAAACAATAATACAATTTAATGGAAAATCACTGATGAAGCCTGTCCAAAGGAAAAAGGCAGAAACTAGATCTAGTCTGATTTGCAGATTAATAATGTGTTTATAGCTTTGAAAAATGTTTATTCTTCTTCTTAACCTCAAACCTACATAATTAAAAATTAATAAAAAATGCATATTAATTACAATATTAATTGCATTTGGCCTATATGACGCGTTTGAAAAAACAACACTTTACCATTTTAGATATAATTTAATATAAACCTTTATCAAAAAATTTCTAAGTTGTTTTACATATAACTGTATAAGATAAATTATCAAAAATATTTTCTAAGTCATTTTAGATATAACTTTATACGATAAATATCAAAAATACCCGAGTAAAAAAGTGTATATAAAATTATATGTGAATGGATATATTTGCAATATGTAACTGGATATAATTTCATCCGGTTATATTAAATTCAAATGGTTATCATATTGGATGTAATTGTATTGACAAGGATACAAAGTTATATCAAATGATAAACTTATATCCGAATTTTGTCCCGATCAAATTGCATATAAGTTAATACAATACGATATGATTAAATTTAAATGATAAAAAAACTTTGAATTGATGAAAATCGAAAACGAACAGTTTTTCAATCTAGAATAATTTGTTTCGCGAAAATCAAATTGGCTTCAAATTATTATTTATCGTTTTATTTGACGCCGAACATCTAAATTAGGAAATAAAAAATAATTGGTATTGTACAGATCCATCATCACATGCCTGACTGTCAGCCGAGGGGTACTGTTCATAATGAGTAACTATTAAAGACGTTAATGTATAAATCTGTTATTCTTTAAAGACTAGATAATTTTTTATCAAATATGGGAATTTTCTTTGGACTTATAAATTTTTTTTAAATATGTTAAGCTTTTTTTATTTTAAATAAAATTTTAATGGTTAGCCCGGCAATGCACTTCTTTTTTGTTTGAGGCTCATAGTTCCCGATTTATGGAGCTGAAGATGATCTACAACAATATTCGGTGGCTTATTTCGTATGAAAGGTATATATCGTTGGAAAGGTACTTGAAATACCTTTCCAATGATATGCAACATGCCTAGACTTATTAACCCATTACGAGACGGGCCATGATTTTAAATGTTAATTTTTTTAAATTGGATTTTTTAAATTTAAAAAAAAACTTTTAGAAGTAAAAAAGCTCAGAAAATATTAATTTAATGAAAAAATTGAGTAAAACATATAAAAAATTGTTTTTGATCAAATATTATATTAATCTTAAATACCCGTGAAAAAAATTTATTCAGTAGCATATCTTTTTTTAGGGTGCGTACAGAGTGGCCGCTTGTTGCCGAGCCGAGCCGACTGACGCTTATTGCGAGAACTTGTTCAAGCGAGAAACAAGTTTGGGTGTGCATAGTGGATGCGAGAATCATCGCTGATATTTTATCTATTATTTGTGTTTTATGTATGTTTGTATGCATTTGGGTTTGTTGTTCAAACTGACATTGAGTTTTAAAATTTTACTTATTAACGCATTTCTTCAATTATTCTTGAAATTTTTATTACATTTTTTTTAAATTTTGTTTATAAGTTTTTTTCAATTTTTTTATAATTGTTATATTATTTAATTTTTATTATTTATTTGAATTTTTATTTGTTTTGTTTAATTTTTATTTTATTAACATTTCATAAACAATGTTTTCGGCGCTGAAATACGCTTTGGAACTGTTTTCTCGCATTCAATCAGCTTTGCGCTCTGACCAGCTCGGCGCCCACTATGACCTGTTCGCGCTTATTTGTATTAATTTGTATAGTACCAGTTTTCTCGCATTGGTTCTCGCAATAAGCGTCAGTCGGCTCGGCTCGGCAACAAGCGGCCACTCTGTACGCACCCTTATTTGGTATCATACTAAATTATATAAAATTTTATCCGGAAAATGGATTAATAAAATTGTATATAAACGAATAAAAAAGATATTTGAATTGATATAATTTCATCCAATTTATGGGAGTTTTGGTCTTATTCAATTGCATTAAATTTTGTTTGTTTATATGAATATGTATAGTGTAGGAAAACAACCAATTAATTAACTGAGAGAATTATCTGAATAATTTTAATAAATTTTTGCACAAAACCGATGAATTTCACAAGGCCTCGTCCATTGAAACTTTTTACTAAATAATGGAATTCTTGATTAAATGTTGTCAAAATATTCATTTTATTTATTAAAAGTTTCATACACTTAATGAAAAAGCTTCGTTAAAACTAAATTTATAAAATATATTAAGCGTTTTCATCAAATTTAAGAAATTTTTCAATTACCTTGTGAAGAAAACTTTATTATTTTACTAAAAAATTTTCATTAAAACTGGTCCAGCAAACTTCTCTCTGTGTAGGTTATATAATCCATTATCAGTTAGTAGTAACTACACAGAGGAAAAAAATTAAAATCATACATAAACAAAGTTTACTAAGATAGAAACAGCTTTGAAATCACACAAATCTCAGGTTTTTTCCTTTTTATATAAAAAATTGCTCATTTTTAAAATCGGAAAACACATTAACTTATATAGGAAAAAGTTTAACTAGAATCATATTTACTTTAATAAGGATAAGTATTATAGCCACCAATTATAAAATTTCGTTTTAAAGTTTCTTACTTAAATAAAATATCCTACTAAGTGATGACCAGGGCAAGGACTTTCATGCACTAAAAAATCGAAAATATGCGCTTAAAATATGCACTCTAAAATGGAAAATATGCACTTAAATATGCATTTATAACGAAATATGCACTAAAAACCAAAAAATATGCAATTAAAAATAAATGTTTTTTTTTTAATTATATTTATTAAAAACTAATATAAACGTAAAAATTCAGGTATCGGTTACAATAAGCTTGTTCGTTTACTTACTACAAGTTACTATATTTACTACAACTGGAAAAATTCAATACAAAAAGTAAACAAAACTCTGCAGTTGTAGTAGTAAGAAATTCGAGTAAACGAACACACTGAATATGTCTTCAAATACACATAGTTAAATATATTTTTGTGTTTGGCATTTTACCTGAAAAAAACTTCATTATAAAATAGAACTTAAATATGTGTACTATAAAATCGTACTCACTTTCGTAACTCAGAGAAAAAAGTGGTAGAAATTAATGCTCGGGGACAAGTTTCCTTAGAATATTTTTTTATAAAATTTTTTAACTTTCTGTTAGCAATAACACCCGAAAACGTTAATTTAAAATTACATCTATAAAAAATGTGTTAGTGGATGACAACATATTGTACTATGCTGTGTTTCTCTTTCTAGTGTGGTGTTATATTGCCAACAGAGCTTCCAAATAATTAATTCTTTAGAATTTTTTTTAGTTTTAAAGTATGAATTCTTAAATTGAATTTCATATTTAAAAATATGCAATAATGTGCAAAATATGCAAAAATATGCAATAAAAGTCATAAAATATGCAATAAAATATGCACTTAAAATCAAAATATGCATTTATAACAAAATATGCAAAAATATGCAACAACAAATCTATGCCATTTTTTTGCAAATTCTTTTATTCGGAAAAGTATTTGGTCAAAATCATTTTCGGGCCACTGACTACAAACATGCATTTGCATGAAAGTCCTTGCCCTGGTGATGACTATAACACTGGCCCTAATATTCATACTTTATTTACAAATATATCGTCGGCTTGCCTGCACGAAGTGCTGTTTTTGGTTTTAACAGGTTTTCAGGAGAGCGAAGAAACTGATTTATATTATCCTTTTAATATATTTTATTGACATCATATGCCCTAATGATTCACGACCTTATTTATTACAATCATTATTAAGGCATATGATGTCAATGAAATAAATTAAAAGGATAATATAAACCAGTTTTTTCGCCCTCCTGAAAACCTGTAAAAGAACATATAACACTACTTGCAGGCAAGCCGACGATATTATATAAAAAATAAAATTAAAAATATTTTTCGTATCTATTTATATATAAAATTTTGAACGGTTTTATCAATAATATATTCCTATATATACAATTTGTAATAAAGCAAATACTAATATATGATTTAATATGATTACATATGAGAAAATTTCTAAAAAAATTTCTAATATATCATCATATAAAAACATATAAGGTCGCACACAATATTTTATATTATCATATATTTTAATATTAAAAAATATATGTTATATATACTCTCTTTTATTCGGGTATTTTCTAAGTCATTTTAGATAAAACTTTATATAATCCAGCTTCCAAAACATTTCCTAAGTCATTTTTTTATATATAAGTTTACATAAATCTTAATTTAAAATATTTTCTGAGTCAATTTTTGATAAACATTTATATTATTTAAAATCAGAAAAATTTTAAAGTTCGAAAGGAAAAATATTTTTTATGTCAGTTTTACAAATCATACATATGTATTTCAAAACCCAAAATATTATGGGTATAAATCTTGAAGTCCAATTGTATTAAATAGTATATAACTATATCAGATAAGATATACCTAATACGATTCAATTAGATGTGCCCAATTTTGGGATGGAATTGCATCAGAGTATATCCAATTGTATAATATTAGATAGAATTGTATCTGATATAATATTATAGACCCATTTTGCGGATCATATATGATTATATGATTATTTTAAATTCTTAGATATAAGATATATAAACTTTTTTACTCGGGTGTTTACAAAAACCGGAAAACCCGGTTATTCAAACCGGTTTTGAATTAAAAAAAACCGAAAACAGGTTTTTCAAAAAGGCAGTTTTTAGAAGTATTCGAAAAACGGTTTTGCAAATAGGTCGGTTACTTCACAAACTCTAATATGACCCTTACGGTCGGTCTCATGCTGTAGATTTAAGCGTTAATTAATGTTAAGTAGGGTTTGGGATTTCCCGGACTTTTTTATTTCCCGGGAAACGGGAATGAAAAAATTTGATTCCCGGGATTCCCGGGAAATATTTTAGAACAAAATTGTTAATGAAAACCACCTATATAAATAAGTAATTTTTGTTAAAAAAAAAACACTATTTCAGTACAAATTCATTCTGTGTAGTGAGAATTCAAAGTAAAAATATCAGAATGTTGAACATTTGATTTCACATAAGTTACTCTTAGCACTGCCAAATGAAATGCATGATTCCAGCAGAAAGCACCCACTACTGGACTGTCGGAAACAAACCGTTTCATCACACTTGGCCCATTAGATATGGTGGCCACAATGTTATTTTCCAAAGACAAATAAAACTTTTCTAGTCTTATTTCTACAATTCTTCTTATTTCATCAGCATTACACCGTCCTGATATATAAACCAACCCCAGGTTATAAAATGAATTATTTCCGTTTATACATATGTTCAAATATCTCTTTTGTGATATTCTTGTCCATTTATCTAAGAATATAGTAAATCTCCTATTGTTAGAAATATTGCTCGATATTTCTTTTATCATGATATCTTTTACATGATTGTAGTAATTTAATATAATGTTCTTTACATCGGTTTCATTTTTTTGCAATGCCAGGTTTTTATTATAAAAACTTTCTCGAATAAACGAAGATCTAGTTATGGTGCGGATTGACTGCGGCTAATTTGGATACCATTTCAGGAAATGTTTGCCCTACCATAAAACCTTTAAGGGCTATTCAGCGTACACTTTTTTCTTCGGGTACTTTGCTAATTTTAGCTGAAACGTTATTCTTGTTGTTGTTTTCTTCAAGAGAAGTTGCATGACCATCAATTTTTTTTTTTTTTTGTGAACCAAATTTAGATGTCGGATAACCAAATTTAGGTACCACCGTTAACCATTAGTCTTTTCTTTTCATATTTATTAATGAAAACGTTACTGATGAAATTATTGACCCTTAATATTAAGGAGTATTTTAAATTTAAAGTCGACTTTATTTTTAATCAAACGGTTTTGTTCATTTTGTGTATGAAAACCTTACAAAAATATTTATATTTTCAAATATTTTGATTGGTTAAAAATAAATTAACCAATCAGAATGCTCCAAAAATATACCAAGTTAAGGTATACTGCCACCCAATATTTTAACTAAAGTCGACTTTACCTAAATTATACATTTGAAAAATTTAGATAGTAAGGGCGATTATTTGTAAGAAACAAAGCTATTTTTTCATATTTCTTTTAAACATTTTACCAAGTTTTTAGGTTTTACTACTTACATTTTGAATAAGTTATGCGAAAAATCTTTATTAGTTGAAATGCTTCTAATTACTTGGCAAAGATTTTATTTCTGTGTCAAATAAATATATTCCCTTTTAAAAGATTTTAACAATGGCATGGTATTTAAAATGTTTTTTATGACTAAAATTAAAAAATCCTATTCGAAACAAAAACAATTTAATATTTTTAAAATTTCCCGTTTTCCCGGGAAAAATATATTATTTTCCCGGGAATTCCCGGCAAACTTTTCCCGGGATTTCCCGGGAATTCCCGCCCGGGAATTCCCGAACCACAAACCCTAATGTTAAGCCAAACAATTGTTGTTGCTCTACCCTACGGGAAATTTTATCAAACTGTCACCGAACTGGCCCCTTTATATGAAATAGAGTGGTCACTTTTACATAACGTTGTCATAGGAGGGGGAAATTAACCCCTTGTGACATGTCACAAGACAAATCCTAGGACAGGTACTGAACTCTCACAAAAAAACAAAGCTCAGGGACCTGTCCTGGGATTTGTCTTATGACATGTCACAAGGGGTCAATTTCCCCCTCCTATGACAACGCCATGTAAAAGTGACCACTCCATTTCATATAAAGGGGCCAGTTCGGTGACAGTTTGTTAAAATTTCCCGTAGGGTATATACAATTTTTTTTACATTTTTTATTTAATAGTTAAGTTAAAGTTAAACCTACAGTTTAGGATCCACTGTTAATGTTTAATTTTATTTTTTGTTGAAAAAAAAAATAATAAATTAAATAAATAATAATAAATATTGTTGTACAACTGTTATAAAAAAAATATTTTCTATTTCATCTATTAACAGGGCACTTCCGCGTAAAAGAAAAGGGTAGTGTAATTATTAGTGGCAATGAATTTAAAGATAATATCGCTTTTTTAAAATAATAAAAAACCTCCAACTTGATTTAAGATTTAAAATGTCAGCAAACAATCAAATTGAAAAGCATTTTGGAATTCAAAATTGCAAGGATTCGAAATTTACTGTTGAAGAGTATTTTCAAATGAAAGGTCTGTGGAATGCTGTCTAAGGAACGGAAGCAAAGGGCGAGAATAAAATTAAAGCTAAAGCAGAATTGGTTTTGATGGTCGACAGATCGGTATTTCCTCACATTCGTGAGTGTAAGACCACCAATAATATTGAGTGCACACTAGCAACAATTTCTCAAGTGTTGAAGAATATGACAATGAAATCCTCACAACGGCTCACAAATTAAGAGCGGCTGGTCTTCAAGTGCATAAAGAATGGATAGGGTCTATGACGTTAGTTCTGAAATTTTAAAAATAAAGCACATATACATTAGAGTGGGCCGAACTTTGCCGAATTGCGAATTTCAAAAACGGGGGGTGCGGAAAAGTTGCGTATGCGTCCAGTAAACAGTAAAAAATAAAAATTTTGAAAATCGGTTCACGTTCAAGGTCCCCGCAAAGCGGTTAAAATTTCGAAATTTCGGAAAGTTTAAAAAAAATCCTTAAATTTTATTAAAAAATATTTGTTGTTGTGATATATTATTTCTAATAAATTATAGTTCGCTGAATACAAAAAAAAAATAAAATTTTTTTAATCGGCCGAAGAGGTTCTGAAATATTGCTACTTGAATTTTGCTGAAAAACACGTTTTTTAATTTTTCAGTCGAGCCTTCAAAAAGTTAGTCTAAAAATGTTTTTAAGTTTTTTGAAAAATGTTGAAGGATATTCCAAGACGCTGTGACGAATGTTGTAAAAATTTTCACATTTAAAAGTGATTGTTTTTTGTGATCACTGTTTTTTTATTAAGTGATCAGAGATTTTACCCATTTATTGTTTTGGATCAACATAAAATAACAATTTTATGACTGGTCCATCTTTTTTCATAATTTTGGGTATTTTGATAATAAATATAAAATAGTGTGATCGGATCTCGAGATTTGGGACACAAAGCAGAATTTAAAGAAAAAATTAATTCAATGGTAGGATCTTTTGCTGCACGTGAGTTAAACAGAAACGTTCAATCGTTCATTTCGTTCTTTTTATTTAACAATTGCATCTCATTCCATAAAAATACAAAGTAATAACACTAAAGCACCGTAAGTTGTTTCTATTTCACTTGAAAAAAACTGTTATACTCCATTTAAAAAACGATTTTTTCACGGTAATGAGTTTCACGTGGAAATAATGTAGACTTTGATTCCACACAAATTTAAAATACAAGACTACATATTATTTTTTTTTGTGAAAAAGTGACATTTTGTGTTTCTTGTGAATGTGTCATTCTAATAAAATTGGCCTTTTAATTTCAAGTAAAATTTTTTCACGTGAAAAACAACTTACGGTGCTTGAGCACTAAACATATTTAAATTTTTTTTATTTATTAAAGTTTTATAAACGTTTTCCCCCACATTTTTCCAAAAATGGTTTCCCACCTTACGTGGCAGAAAGTTTTCAAAAAAAAAAAAAAGTTGTAGAAACGATTGTGGTTATTTGGTCGTGTTGATCTGGCTTAACATTATTTTTGGTAGTTTCGTTTTTATAAAATAAATCAATTGATCTCATTTAAAAAAAATTGTTTTTGTATTTTTCCTAAAAGTTTAGGGGAAAATATTAATAACAAACACTTTAAGTTTCGGTTTGGCCGAAAACAGCTTTCGGAACCGAATATTCGTTTGAGTCTTGACAAAAGCCCGCTTTCGGTCGGATTCCAAAATGTATTCTTTAAATAAGATATTGATTGAACAAATCAGTTTTACGAACCAATTCGTTCAAATTAAATCATATTTAAAAATCGAATTCAGTAATTCGCCCTTATTACGATTGTCCTTGTCGAATTCGAGAGTAAGTCGAATTTGCTAAAAAGCTGTTATAGACACAACTTTTGAACAATTGTATAATTGAAATAATCATAAATAACACTCCGATTGTAAAAAATTTATAACCACTTTTATTTTCTTATAATTTCCAATTTATGCAAAACCAAAACTTTGATTGCAAATTCCACAACCGTAATCAGGCCGGTTATGTTTTTGAAAGTCTGCGCCGAAAGTTCTGGACGTTCAATTGAAAATGTAGAAAAAATTAACGATATGGTGTTGGGCGACCGGATAGCTACCCCATCCGAATAGATTTAGAAATTTTTACACAAAATTCTTTGTAATGAAATTTTATTCAAATTCCGTAAGTATATGAAATTAGCTTATTTCGAATCTTACCTATATGACTAGGTGGTGCCCCTATAAAACTAGCAGACAGGGGAGAAGTCTCAAAAGGCGAACGTCCTGGCATAGCGGTAGCATAAGCAGCACCTGGTGGCAATTCTCCCGGTCGATGCAACATATGTGGTGAAGCTGCTGCACTTAACGATAATGCTGGTGATGCTTTCATACTCATGGCAGATACAGCTGAGGGAGAAGGACCTGCTCCTAGATTTGAAGTAGCTGTACTGGGTTGAGATACTGTAGCTGTGGGTGTAACACCAGCGCTGCTACTAGGGGGAGCTCCAGGTGTTGAACTATTACTCGCAGCACCACTGGCGGCTGCCGCTGCCAACTTATCGGGATTTTGTTTGTTTTGATGATAGTAAATTTCCCACGCTATACGAACATGCATAGCATTCCAACGTCCAGTTTTCTAAAAGTTTAACGAGGTTGTTAAATATTAAAAGATATTAAGAATCAAATACTTTTATAAAGATCTTTCTTTAAAATTTAAAAAAGCACAAGAGATAGAGTGAGATATGTTAGTTGCCAAGCATTTTATACTTTCTCAGGGGAACCCTTGTCGTTTCTTGATGGGAATTAATTTTCACATAAAATGTATTCAGTTTTTGACTGATCGTTTCTAAAATATATTGTTTCTCTTTCAATCTATCTTTTTTTTTACTTATTTTAACATTTGTAATTAGAAAGTCTCATTGGCCAATTAATAAATTACAGTATTCCACTCTTTATTTAACACTACCTAATAAAATATTTTTTTTTTCTTATAAATTCTTGACTCAGAGTAGATTAATAAAGAAATGAATAAAATTTAGAAAACATACCGTAAATTTAATAGATTTGGAAGAGGAATCAATGATATTAGTTGGTAGTGGCGGTTGAGGTTGTTGATGAGGATTATTGGAGGGCGATGGTTGTATCGTCTAATTGTTGGAATGGATGAAATTTGATGTTAATCATATGGTGGTGGTAGTGGTGGAGGTGGATGTTTTAGTTTGTTTTTTTTTTTAAGTTTGGATGAATGAATGATGATGACAGTGATGATGAGGTATTATAAATATTAAATGAACATGAAAATGAGGAAACAGTTTTTTTGTTGGGTTAAAAAAAGAATTTCAACAAGTTTTTCTTTTACAGAAATGCAATATGAAATATTAAAAGTATTAAGTGCCTAGAGATGTTTGATGGCTAGTTAGAGAAGTCTAGAGAATAGGATGGTGGATAAGTTTAGAGTTTTGTTAATGGAACATACCTTTGGCGCAAATGAAGTTAAATGGCTGGGAGGCATAAATGGTGTAGCACCTCCCAAACCAGGATGTAAAAGACCAGCTGGCGTGTATCCCGTATAACCGGGCAAACCTAAGCCCGTTCGATAGAATGGAGATTCAACGGCCGCCATTTTGGGAATGTCTTTGAAAAGAGGTGGGGGAAAGAGGGGAGCCGGGGCTGGTGGAGGAGCTGCCGCCAAAGCTGTAGGCAAAAGTTGTTGATGTTGATGCAGATGTGTGTGTTGATGTTGATGATGATGTAATTCTTGCCTTAGATAAGGTGAAGGAACTGTTGCTGGGGGAGCATGAGGTGAAGGCCCCGATGGAAGTCCAGACGAGAGTCCCACACCGCCAGCTGAAGAAGTAGGGGGAACGGATGAGGGTGAAGCCGATGGTGCACCTGGTGGTGGAGCAGAAGTTGCTGTTGGTGGCTGCTGATGGGCCGTTTGTTGTGTGGAAGGTGGCTGTGCCAAACCACTACGATCCAAGAAGCGATTATCCAGCTCGCGCCTTAACAAATCAGCTTGATCATCTGTGAAAAAGATTACATTTTTATTCTATTTAAATTCTATTTTTTATTCCACACTTACTTTTACTGGGTTGAAAAAGAGATTCGGCAGAAAATGGGTGTGGCGCTGTGCTTTGCGTGGTAGTAGTCACCGGAGCACTGTTAGTAGCCGTTGTTAATACGGTGGATGATGTAGCCGTTGATGTGGCTGACATCGAACTATTTATAGAACTATTGGTTATACCGCTCATTGTTGACGATACTGGAGGATGTTGATGTGGCATAGGAGGCACAAAATATTGTGGATGAAATCCACCAGCTCCAGGTGGTACACCTGGCGGCGGAATGCCCGAAGAGGAATGCAGTGTGGGAGTATGTGGTGAAACCGATATGGGTGGTAATCCTCCCGCAGAGCTTGTAGGTGGCGGTGGTGTCGGTCGTGTAGCCATACTGGACGAGGGATGAGCGGAAGCCACTGATGAGGGTGGTGGTATAGATAAAGATGAAGAACTGAAATTTAGAATTTACAATAGTATACTTAATAATGTTGAATTATTCTTTATTCATCGAACTTACCCTGGTGGTGGCCACATTGAAGGTGGCTTATGTCCTGGTCCATATTGCAAATTACCCGGCGGGGGCTGATGCAGTTGCGTTGTCATCATAGGCATTACACCTGAGGCATGTGTGGTTGTAGGCAACGTAACCGTGGAACTATAGGAGGCATTTGATGAAATGGCCAAGGAAGCAGCAGAATGTGGTATTGGCAGCGGTGGTGCCCCACTGGTGGTTATATATGGCGTCGATGAGGACGACGACGATGAAGATGATGAAGTCAAAGGGGCACCACCCAAATGAGTATTGGCAGCTGAGGAGCGCGGTAGGTAACCAACATTGTCGTTACGCTCTTTTGTTGGGCTTTCAGTATGTGGCGACATTCCTTTATGGATCACAGATGTTGAAAATGTAGGAGTAGTTGTTCCCATACTTGATGACTGACTACTGCTGCCGCTGCTGTTATTGGGTATTGTGGTTGGCGAGGCTCCCCTCAGTAGCGCCGGATGTGGAGGCAACATATGAGGTGGTAGTGGTGGCATATGTGGCGGACCCAAATGTGGGTGTCCCAACATATGTGGATGTGGTGGCAACAACTGCGTACCATCTCGGTTTAGAGAAGATGGTGCCAAACCATTAGCGCCCGCACCGCTTAATGTTGCACTGAGTGGCGTCGAAGTCGATGTGGTCGTCGTTACACTCGCTATGCTATGAGCTGAATGAGAGACCGACGGATGGGGTCCTAATGGAGACTGATGATGTGACATATGACCAACCATCATTTGTTGCTGTAACTGGAGAGATTGTGGGTAAGGAAGATGTGGATGATGCAGCATATGGGGAGGTATAGACGATGGCGGCATTCCTGTTGATAGAGGAGGATGTTGACTTAAGTTTACCGTTGATGAAGACATCGAATTCGGTGTTGGAACTGTCGTGGACGTAGAACTAGTAGGCGTACTAGAACCACTACCACTGTTACTCATCGACATTTGCTGTTGTTGCTGCTGTTGTTGTCCTGGCGTAGAGGATTGACTTACCGGCGTTGGTGGCCGTAAGCTGGGTGGCTTTGCCATTTGCTGCATCATTGGAGATTCTCGACTGTTACGCGGCGAGGCACTTGGCGATGGCACTGCAGGTGGCAAATACGGACTATGGGGTAAACCACTATGTGGCAAACCACTATATGGTGCGTACAGTGGATAGTTCGGATAGGGCGGGCGATATGGCGACGAATGTAATAGCATAGGAGATATGCCATTGGGTGGTAGACCCCCTGGAATCATTCCGGGCGGCGCCACTCCAGGTGGTAAACCCGGTGGTAGACCACCTGGAAAAATTCCAGCTGTGGCTTGCATGGGAGGTAAACCGCTACTACTGCTTGAGAGATTTGAGAATTTTGCCATTGATGTGACTGTTGCTGCTGAAGACGGAGGAAGCGATGCCACCGACGAAGCCGATGAAGAGGAGGAATGAAACGAGGCGGATGTTGTAATTGCTAATGAAGGTTTATTTGTTGGTCCCGTTGAAGACTGAGGCGGTGGTGCTAAGCCTTGACCAGGACCGGGTGGTGTGTTTGTTGATGGCATGGAATTGGGATGTGGTGAGATCCTAGAGCCAATACTAGTTTGCTGATTTTGTCCCCCACTGCTACCAAACGGAGGCAGATAACCGTTCATCATAGGAGGTGGCGCCGGGCCACTGACGCCACCATGAGAACCCTTTTCGCGACTATCCGACTCATTTGGCTTCATCATTAACGATTGCGAGTTGGCATTGGAATGCAGGGACGAGGGAGGGAATGGATGTGTTGGAGGTGGAGGACCTAGTCTACTAGTTATCGAACCAGCCACTGTAAAACCACCACCTGGTGGCCCACCTGATAAATTAGGGCCAGTCGATGATGGCGGCATTTGAGCACCGGGAGGCAGTTGCATATTTGCTTGAGTATTGGTAGCCACTGGTGGCGGAGGAAGTCCCGAATTCGATTTCGGATGCATACCTGGCAAAGGCGAGGCATTGGGCGGTGGTGGTTGAGCGGGAGACATGAGATTACCAGAAGCCGGAGATGGAGATCCAGCTAAATGCTTATTTCCAAATGGACTATCACTAGATACAAGAGAGTGTTGTGAGTGCGGCGAAGGCCCTGAAGGAGATGGTGATGCCAGAGCATTGCGAGGATCATTAGGAAGCTAAAAAAGAAGGAAGTAATAAAGTATAAAAACTACTACTACTGATTTGATCTAAAGCTAGCCATATACACTACGCAATATCACTCACAAATATTATTGCCAATATTATCATCGTTTTGCCCTACACTGTACAATACACAGAAAAAACAGTAGGCACCAACAATGGGAATTTGTAAAAGCAATCACATTGGGCAGGTTTACCAGAGAAACCCGCTACCGCTACAATTTATATGTAGCGCTTTATGATTACATTAATCTGGTAAACGACGCTACTTTTGTTTTTGTTTTAAAATAAAAATATTTATAGATGTTTCATTGATTTTTTCGAAATTTTTTATTCCTTTATACTTATATTTGTATATGTTTATTATTCTTTAAAAAAAAATATACAAAAAAACAAACGACAGCTGAAGTATCATTAACTGCTCATAAGTAGCGCAAAATTTTTGCTCTACCAAAACAAGGTGGCGCTACCACAACATGTTGACTTAGCGGTTGCTAATCAAATCGTTCACAAGATTGTTGATTAGCGGATTAGCAACAGTTGAGCGTCTGGTACACGCACTCATTTTCTTTTAAATTGAAATTTTATTTCCAACAATTTTTTTGTTTGAAATATTTGTAACTCGTTTGTAAATTGTTATCTTTCATATAAAAACTGTTTAAAAATAAAAATTCAAAGTTACAAAAAAAAAGAATTTTTTTTTTGGATTTACAAATTTCTTTGTTGGTGCTTTTTTGAAAAGTTTTTTTTTTATTTACAAATTTGGTATGAGAAAGGTGTTTAAAAATTTAATTAGAATTTTGTAAATTCTTTCTGTGTAAGATCTACAATACTCTTGCACAAGAAATGACACAATATGACCTTTACATTACAAAATATTTTTCACTTTTCCAGCATTCGCAATAAGAATCAAATCCGTTTTGATTTTTTCCAATGTATTGTACAACCTTGCAATATGGCATACACAATACCAAAAGTTGCACAAGAATATTGCGTAGTGTATGGGCAGCTTAATAACAATTTGTGCAATGTTAATGGCCTGCTTTTTTTTTTAACGTACGTAATTAAGTATTTGAACTATAAAGGATATTACAAATAAAAATTTTTGTTGTTTTTTTATATTTCAAATGTTTAATAAAGCTCCTAGACGAAAACATGAAATTCTCATTGACTTTGTAATTAAACCTAACTAATGTTTCTAGAAATTCTAAAAACTTCGTCTCCTGAGGATTTCCTTAGGCAGGAATAAAATACGGATAGGGACATGCCTTCAAGAAATTACTTTTCACAATTTTTTAAATTTTGAGCACATTTGATTCCTTTACTACAAAAAATTAAGCAGTTGAAACCTTTTTAATACACTGAAAATAATCCACAAAACAAACTAAATTAATCATTTTAAAACTATTAGTCGGCTTTAGCCGACTACGAGCCGCCGCCGATAATTTTTTACTTAGCCGCCGCCGACTATTTTGTGTCGATTTGTTTCTCTGGAACCTACATTACGCTTAACAAACGAGCATAGAATCTCAAAAGTATGCATTCGTCTCTACCTCTATTAGCTGGCTCCGTCCGACATTTCAAGATATTTTATTAGAAGGTGATAAGTTCTATGATTAAATTTTAATAAATATTAAAAATTGTTGCAATAAATATGCATACTATGAAAAAATAAAATAAAAAAAACTAAACCCATTGAAAGCAATTTAACTTCTTGAAGTCTCAGACCGAGCGAGTGAGAGAGCGCGTAACAGTACGTGAGTGAATTGCATAGAGCCTGGCTTAACTAATAACGGTTTTGGATTTTGATCAATTTAAGACAGACATGTTTTTATTAAAAAAAAAAAGTAAAATATATACATTTTGCTTTAAAATTGTTTATTACTTAAAGAACTACAGTTTAAACGATTGAAAAATTGTTTACAACCCAACTAAAAATCTACATAAGATTTTTATATAAAATTTTTCAGCATAAATATTTGCTAAAAAAAATTGTAAACTGCTATTTTCAAACGGCTCGATTTTTATTTGCATTTAAAAAAAATTGAAAAAAAAATTTCAAAAATTAAAAAAAAATTTTATTTTGATTATTTAGGCTACTAATTATTTAGCAAAATTTTTTGCTGATTTTAGGAGGTTAATTTGATATTTTCCATTTACAAAAATTGAACTCAAATATAACTAAAATTCTGTACATTGTTTGTCGTCAGACGAACGATTGACTGTACTACATCCAGACAAGCTAAGACATCTACATCTTGTCTATCTGGTTGTCGTCCACGATATAAATGCGGTTATTAGCACAATTTTTGTAGCAAAATAAATTAGTAAAACATTAGTTCAAAATTAGTTTAGTGCTAAAAAAAATATAACTAAAACTTTTGCTGAAAACGAAGTTTCAGCAAAAAAATTGCTGAAAACTAGTACACTTGATATACAAGACGTTTTACTAATTTTTCTACTAACTTATTTTTTTGAGTGTACTTAAAGTGTACTTTTTATCTTTTTTAAAATTCAAACGGAATATAGCAGCAATTTAACAATGCTATTTGCATTTTCATTAACTTAAAAGTAACAAAAATTTTGTTTTTGCTATTTTTAGTCTACTAATAAATTTGTCATTTTCAATTAACTAAAAGTTAACTTAAATATAACTAAAATTCTGTAAATTTTACCAGTATTTTGCAAAAAATCTGCTAATTTAACAGTTTTTTCTGCAGTATAATTTTTAATTCATGTTTAGTTGCTTTTTCTGCTATTTTTACAGATTTATTTCTATGAGTGTATAGGTAAAGCACACATTAATTCTTGATTCATAATCGTACTTTAACTATAAATTAATTTTTAGTTTTAATAGTGCCAACACTATTGTTTATTTTCTCTCTTCTCTCAAATAAGTTGTAAGTGATGCAAAAATTCAGAAAACGACTGACTGTGAAATCAAAGTAAATATTTGTGTTTAAAAAGCGATTAAAACATTGTTTTTTATTTATAAAGGAAATAAGTGTGTGTAAAAAAGCTATTTTTAGAACATATTATTCGAAGCATACAAAAAGTTTTCGAATATCGAATAACTGAATTACTAGTATTATGGAAATATAATTTAAAAACAATAACAAACCTGATTAGCAGGAGAAAATGCAGGCGGTATATGAGAAGAATGTGGAGGGCCTAATGCCGTTGGTTTTTCTCCGGCATTAGGTGGCGGTCCCGGTGGTGGTGTTGGTCCATACATTGCATGTGGTGGTACCGTTGGCGAAGACATAACCATATTATTATTTGATGGCGGTCCTCCTCCTCCTGTTGTTTGTGGTCGATTATCATGAGAATGATGACCTGTAGTTGTACTACCACCTTGGGGTATCGTACACGATAGAATACCACCACCAGCAACATTTGCTGGAGGCCCAGGGAATGGCGACGATGATGATTGTTGCTCATTGTTGACAGTTTTTGGCTGTAATGTAGCAGAAGCTGCGTTGGCGGGTGTTGAAGAACTAGTTGTTGAGCTTGTCGTGTTTGACGGAGCTGCTGTACTTGTCGCCTGCTGTGGATAGTCAGATGATTTTCGTGGCGTTGTAGGACTTGGGGTTGCATTTGTAATTTGTTGAGTGGGCGTCGAAGGAAAAACTATGGATCCTAACTTTTCGGAACCCTAAGAAAATAAAAAAACGAAAAAAATATTTTAGAAAAAAATACCAAGATTAGCATATTTAATTAGAGATATTGAGATGCATTTCAAACGAAAGATCAAGAATGTTGTATAAAAGGGTAGCTATTTAATATTTTCTTGGAAAAATTATTGTCAGCTATATTTTATTTTCAAATTGTACTTACATGGGGTTTCTGGAAGACGTTCGTTGTCACACGAATGAGTGACTACATGTATTTTGTTTTTGTATTGCATGTATTTGTTATTGTGTTTTCGCTCGTGTGAAGCAAAACGTCATCTAGAAACACCACCTTAATTGTAGGCCTAAAAATATACTCAAATGTGAGTCACTGATGAAGCCTTTTAAAGGAACAATTCCAGATTTTTAGAAACACAGTTGGTGTTTCAGAATCGCAATTGAAGAAGTTATGGAATATTTAATTTTGCGAGTTTTAAAAGATCTGCAAAAACCCTAACCGTGGGATTTGTAAAGATATGAGCCAAAATATTTTTTAGACAATATCGTAGATGCATAAAGAGGTCTGTCAAGACCCCATTCGGAGAACCTTTTACCCAATCGTGGATATTGAAATAGGTCTATTAGTACTCGTTAGTTACGACAAAAATAATATTTTAAGAAGTTTGATTAAATACAATATTTATCCGTTAACATAAATGTTGGTATACCCAGAAAACAGACAACCCCATTTGTTGCCAATCGAATAGTTCAGTTACATCAAATGAATTTTTCGGTTGCGACTACCGAATTATTTTTGATACAACTGATATTTCGTTGTCACAGCCAAATTAGTCTTGTCTGAATTGGTTTTATGTTGTCACAACCTAAAAACTCAGCTACCACATCCGAACCATTCTATTGGCAACAAATGCGGTTGTCAGCACTGAATCTGGGTGTACAATATAAACATTTTCATTTACTTTTCCTGCTAACAAATACCATGTGTAGTTAGAGATTGTTTAAATGATTCCAGTTACCATACGAGTATATACAAAGGGGGAAGAAATAAAAGAAAAAACCAACGATGATTGAAGTCTGATGCCAAAGGTTATCGTTTATTTTTGTGCAGCTAACAAACAACTCACCTTTTGCACTGTTGACGTAATTGTTGATGCTGAATTCGAAGACAACAATGCTGACGAAGACGATGATGATGTTGTAGCTGTTGAAGTTGTTGATGACGATAATGCTGCTGTTGTTGATAATGAGGACAAGGGTTCAACAGAGTTTTTGGAACAACTTGGTGCCATTTTAACAACTTTAGACAATGGTGTTGCTTTTGAAGCTGATGCTGAGGATGATGATGTTGCAGCCGTTTTAGTTTTACTTGTTTTTTGTTGTTGTTGACTATTTTTTGTCGACGTTGATGACTTTGACGACAAGGTTGATGATGATGTTGGTGGAGTGGTTGTTGTTGCCGATACCGTTGCATTTTGTGTTTGGCTATTTGTTGTGGTGGGTGTCGTTTTTTCTGATTTTTTAATGATCGCCGTAGTGCCAGCAACTGCAGCAACGGCTGTTTCAGCGGCAGCAGCTGCACAAACACCATCCTGTTGTTGTGCATTGCTACTGGAAGACTCGACACGTACAATAATAGCTATTTTGTTAACTTGTATAGAATGTTGTACCGTGAATGTTTTCGATTTCAAAATATTCGAAAATCACGGTTTAGGCAACACGACTACTACTACGACCACGCAGCAACAACAACAAATTTAAATGAAACAACAAATTTCGAAAACAAAAGCAATTTAATATTTGCTTTTATAGTTCACTGAATTGGTTTATCGGTTTTTTATATTTTCAAAATTACACTTGTTTTTTTTTGCAGTGTGTTTTTTATTATTATTTAAAAAAAATGTTAAATAAACATTATAATTGATTTTTAATACAATTTGCTTTATCAATTAAGTATAATTTGATAAAGTCACCGTCATTATTACTTCAATCTAGTTATTTATATCACTTAAGCACTTTTAATAGTCTCAAGTATCTGAAAAATTTCATAACGATACATTTTTCATGGTGGTTTGAATTTTAATACGATTCCTTTTGACTGCCTGAACGATTGACTGGTTGTCTCACTTTTATTTATTTTTATGCTTAAGTCGTTTTTATTCACTAATTTACAATCTTGTTTTCAGTTTTTTGTTGCTTGGTCTTTGTGACAATTTTCTTTTACACATTTTCATTATATAAAGAAAAAACTCCTTTTCACCGAAAATATTTCAGATTTGATGATGATGAGTGTTTCATTACATTCCTATTAAAAGAACAAGCAGCAATGAAGAACCATGTTTTTTGTTACACTCTCTTGTGTTTTTATTGCTTTGATGAGGATTGCTTTATTGTTGATGTTTGTATTTCGTTCCTGAAAATTAACATTCATAAATCACTCTTTCAGATATTTGCTATGGAAAGTCGTATGATATACACAAGTACAATTTCATTCGTTTATTCAATTTCCATTCCCTCCCAGCAAAAACATGGTAATGACAGGTCATTACCATACGGATTACCAAGTAATGATAGGTCATTACCTTTTTCATTACTTTAAAATACAAAATAATGACTTACCGATAATAAGTTATAGAAGTACTTACATATTCGTGCAAAGTAATCACTTACTGGTAATTTATTAAATAAGTACTGATTAAGTATTTTTTATATTAATATTTTATTTATATATTTGTTTTGAACTAAATAGGAAATTTTCCTACCCTAGTAAAAATGATTTTTATATAATCAGATAAGATTTTTATACAATCATTTATGATTTTATACAATTATAACTTGTCGAGTATTGTGAAACATATATTTTTATATGAATATATCAAAAGATATTTAATTATATAAAATTATATTAACCAGATCTACCATTTTCCGGATCAAATCATGTATGGGTTAATATAATTATATAAAAAATATATTATTTGATCCGAAAAATGGTGGATCTGGTTAATATAATTTTATATAATTAAATATCTTTTGATATAATCATATAAAAATATATGTTTCACAATACTCGACAAGTTATAATTGTACAAAATCATAAATGATTGTATAAAAATCATATATGAATATATAAAAATCATTTTTACTAGGGTAGGTAAAAAGTTTGTTTTTTCAATATGACCAACTATTTTACAATGTAGGGTAACCACTGATTTCCTAACTTCTGAGTAACCACTTATTCTATCTTTGTGAGTAACTAATTATTCTTTCACTATGGGTAACTCGTTATTCGCAATTTTTTGTAAGCGAGACGGTGATGACCACCCACGAATTTTTGGACATCGCGGACAAAAGTAATGTTGCGAGTAAATAGCCTGGTAAGTAGTGAAACCCTTTGTGTGCTACTTACTCGCTTAATTACTCGGTAATGTCTGTTTTTGCTGGGCTGTTTTTGAAAGAGGCAAGCACACAGACATTTCAAGCAAACATTCTTTTCTTTAAAAAAGGAATTAGAACTGTATATAGCGAATTTTTCGATTTTACTAACAAGACAATCAATGTATATAAAAAATTCTACAAAATTATAGCGGATTTCCATTGTTGAAACCTTATTTAAACAAGGTGACTAAAATTTAAACAAGATGACTACATTTTTTGGAATTGCTACCAAATATTAGTCCTTTGGACCAATAATAAAATAAATTTTCTTAAAAACATTTACTTAAATTATGTAAATTTTTATTTAATTTAATCACAAAATATAAAACAAAATTTAAAATTTTTGTACAGAGAAAATTCTTATTAAAATAAGAATACATTTTTTATTAATTTTCGATTTTATGAAGTAGAAAAAATTATTTATTTCTTTACAAAATTCACTATCATAATGAATTATAGAATAAATGAAAAGCTTTCATAGGCACTAACATCTAAGGTTTTGGCTCGTGAAATAGAAAAATTATTCGGCTAAACAATCATAATTTCTGTACGAAAATGAAAACCAGATGTTAATCAATATTTTTTGATATAATTATAATTTTATTATGAGTAAACCCTTAAATATTTTTTTTTTTTTAGATTTTATTTTTTATTGAATAATAATAAAATTCAAGGGATTTTATTTTTTTTCTCAATTTTTCATAATGTAGATAAATTTTCTTTGACTTCAAAATTGCATAAACTATACTAAATAAAATTAACTTTTAATTTTAATCATTACAAAAAATTTTAATCAACCGTATTAAACCAATTATTGAGCAAAAAAATTTGATTCTATTTTTCTCGATGTCGCTCAGGCATTCGATAAGGTGTGACAGGAAGGCTTACTAGCGAAGTTATATACCAACTTACCAGAAAATTATTGTCAGATACTGGAGTCATATCTTACAAACCGATATTTTCGCGTTAAATATGAAAATCAATATTCAGAACTGAAAGAAATAAAAGCTGGAGTTCCCCAGTGAAACATAGGTCCTCTCTTATATGTGCTGTTCACTAACGACATCCCGAATATTAAAAATACAACCTTAGCGACATTTGCTGGTGACACTGTTACTTTAAGCCTAGGATAAACAGCTACAGGTGCAGCACATAATCTTCAACCAGCTATAAATTTAGTTATTAACAGGACCGAAAAATGGGGAATAAAAATTAATAATAATAAATCAGTACCCGTTGATTTCAAGCACAAAAAAATAACTCACGGATGTATAATTCCTTATGAAAATAAAGCTAAATATCTTTGAATGTTGCTTATATACAACCAAGTTATAAAACCCATCTGGAACTAAACTCATAAAAAAAAGCCCGTACAAATGGTTCAAAATTCTGCTAAAATAACAGCAGAATTTTCAATGAAGTTGAAAATCATGGTCTGTTAAATTTAGGTAAGCCAAATTTTACATACTGCTAAATATACAGACAATTTTAGTTAAATTAGCTAGGAAACTTCTGCTCAAACTGAATTCAGCAGAAATTTTACCTGATTTAACTAAAAATTTCTGGTAAAATGTCGCTTAAATTTCGATTTCCGGGATCTGACCCTAGACGGGCCCATATTTATTATTAGTATAAAAATTAGTATGCAAAGTTAGTTCAAATACGGATGAAAGTAACAGTTATGCTGAATAAGATTTACAAAAAATATTAGTTCAATTCTAAGTTTTTAGCCAAAATAACAGAAAAATTAGTTCAACAGAATCAGAACGCGTTTAAAGACTTTTATACTAACTTTTTTTTATGAGTGAATTCAAGATAGTATTTTTTTATTAAAGGCCCTAGAGACGTCAAGCCTGCTGTACAGCTTGGCTTGATGGTTCCGTGTATTTGTTTTTGTAATTTCCATCAAACAAGGCATTTCACGATCAAATGCTGTACATGTTGTACAGCATGCTTGACCGTATATAGGCCGCTTTACATATAAATAATAGTACCTGTATGCATAAGTAATATTTTAATTAAATATTAATCATACGTACCAGTGTGTTAATATTATTTTAAATGATAATAAAAAATTTTTTCGAGAAGAAATTTAACGGGAAACATTTTTTTGTATTTTTATTAATTGAACTGCAAAAATTTGAAAGTTTGAGCGAAATGAATTAAATCGATTGATTTGATAAAACTGTTACAACTAAATTAATTCTTTTAAAAATAAATAGAGCGGGGTCAAATGCGAATTAAATACATTCAATGACTGGTTATTTTTAGGTTAAATTAGTTAAATTTCAATTCAAATTTCAGAAATTGAATTAATTTATTAAAACGTTGCTACTGACACTGAAGTACATCATGCCATAAAAAAAACGATAACTATCTCAAAAAAAAAATAAATAAATAAATAAATAATAAATAAAGAAAAGCACATACGGACCAAAAGTTAGTGAGAAAAACTGATAAGACTTGCTGCAGCAGTTTAAAAGCAAAACAATTTTTTTTTAATCCATATGCAAATTTGCCAAATATTAAATGCCGTTTAATATATTTGCTAACAAAATAACATTTCTTTCATAAACATTTTGTTATATTCATTTAGTGAATAACACAAAAATTACCGAAAATACCCAAAATTGTACCTACGTATACGTATGATTAATATTCAATTTATTAATATAACAATAGGTTGGTTTGTTCGAATTTTATATCTACACTCAGATAAAAAAAATTTGAAAACAGTTTTCAATCGCACTATACTATTTTTATACTGATTATTAGTACAATTTATATTTTTAGTAATCATTTTTGCTATTCTCTTATTACAAATTACGGATTTTTTTACTAATTTTCGCTGCTGATTTCAGCAAAACATTTTACTAATTTTTCAAAACCGAGTGCTAAATTTAGCAGAAAAATATACTAATTTAAAAATATTTTTTTTTTTTTTTGATTTTTTACAATTCTTGTTTAGTTTATATTTGTTACTATTGATATATTCTTAGTTTAGCAATAACACCCAGAAAATTTTATTGCATCTCCAATGCATAAAACGGCAATAACTGGAGAACCGTTTGCAATTTTGACTCCAAATTTCAAGTACGATGAAGTAGTTATACGCTTGTTGCAATCGAAAAAAAATTTTTTTTTTAGATTTTACAGTTTTTTTTTTATTTTTTAGTACAATTTTTTGCTAATTTCAGCAGATTGATTTTAAATTACAGTTTACAGCAATTCACTGAAATTTAGTAGCTGCAACTAATCATTTATACTAATTTCATTGTACTAAAATTATGATATTTAGTAAGTTTTTTAACTGATTTTAGCAAATCGATTTTGAAACGCATTTTACATAAATTTTTTTAGTAGCGGCTACTAATTTTTTCTACTAATTTTATTGTACTACAGATCAGCAGACATGTGTTGCTAAAATTAGCAAAAAATACCGCTGGCCTCAAAACCAAGGTTGCCAATTTAGCCATTTTCCGGCTAGATCTAGCCATTTTAATTTCATCTAGCCATAAAAAAATGGCTAGATTGGATCTAGCCGGAAGATTTAGCCATTTTATTTTGCCAGAGCCATTTTTTCTTTTAATGTTTTACAGTTAATTTCATATAAAAGTGCTTGAATTTTTATGATTTTCAAAATTTTAGTATAAAATTTTCAATTTTTAAAACTTTTATTTGGGTTCACAGACACATGTAATTTTTACATTCGATTTAAAATCATGTATTTTGTAAAATTTAAAGGAAAATATTTTAGAAATTCGAAAAACACTAAAAGTTAAAGGCTACTTTCATGAAATTCGTGTTAGAACTCTTCATTATCACTGAATTATATTAAAATTATTGGGTTTTTGCATTATTTTTCAATTTTAGCAATTTCTAGCCATTTTTTCTGCGTTATCTAGCCATTTTTTCAGTTCAAGTGTTGGCAACCTTGCTCAAAACAGTTAAATTTCCCGTAATAACAGCAAAATTTTCAGTAGCCATTACAGACTTTTTTGGTTGAGTGTACCCGAGTAAAAAAGTTCATATATAACAATATATTTTTTAATACAAAAATACACATTAACATATAGTAATATAAAATGGCTTTGCATCCATATGTATTCATATATTATAATATCTTTCAAATATTTCCCGAAATGTTCTTATGTATAACCATATAAAATCATATACCAAAAAATGTGTTAATGTTAATGACACACATATCTATATCTAACCAGATATGGTTGATCCCATAAATTGTTTAATATACAATAAGATATAGCCCAATACATAATCACATATAAACCCAAATCGAAAAAATTTTCCAAGTCGTTTTAGATATAATTTAATATAAACCTTTATCAAAAAAATTTCTAAGTTGTTTTACATATAACTTTATATGATAAATTATCAAAAATATTTTCTAAGTCTTATTTTTTTAAGTCATTTTAGATAAAACTTTATATAATCTAGATTCCAAAAAATTTTCTAAGTCATTTTATATATAAATTTAGATAAATCTTAATTTAAAATATTTTCTGAAGCAATTTTTGACAAAAATTTATATTATTAAAAATCAGAAAAAATTTCGAAAGGAAAATATTTTTTATGTCAGTTTTACAATTCAAACATATTTCAAAACCCAGCATATTTTGGGTTTAAATTTTGAAATACAATTGTATTAAATAGTATATAACTATATCAGATTAGATATAATACGATTCTATTAGATGTGCCCAATTTTGGGATGCAATTGCATCAGAGTATATGCAACTGTATAATATTAGATTAAATTGTATCTAAAATAATACAATCTGATATAAATTTATAGACCCATTTTGCGGATCAGATTATATAAACACTTATATAATTATTTTATATTCTTATATATAAGATATATAAACTTTTTTACTAGGGTATGTATATCTATAACGACCCAATAAGCACGTAGGTTTTAAAAATTCAAGTGCTTTAAATTTTGCTTGAAGTAAAGTATATTTCAAATTCTAGCACTTGTTTTTTTAACAAAAATATTTCAAACTTGAATTTTTGTTTCCCTTTTGCTGGAGTATGCTATTGAATTAAAATGTAATAAAAGTTGAATTCAAGCCTTGAAACTGGAAAACAGGGCTGGAATTGAACTTGATTTCAACTTGAATTCCAGTGAAAATGTTTATAGGGGACTTGTAAAAAAACGACTATCCGTACTTACCTGACATTTCTTTTATTTTTCGTAAACAAATAAAATTTAAACATTTGGGGTCGCCTTTGTACAAAAGCTGTTTTCGTACAAAGACTTCGCCGGAACTTGAAATGGAGCAATTATCTTGTGTGCCATGCTCCACCTTTACTAACAAACGCATAATTCATTTGTTAGCTTTTGTTGTTTTTCATATTTTATCAAATAAAAAATTCTAAAATTTAAAATATTTTTATGACAAATATTTTTGTTTACATTTAAAAGAGAAAAGCCAAGAATTTTTAAGACTTGGTAGCATTTTTATAACTACTTAATTTTTAAGCCACTAAATTTATACATACTTAAGATTTATAAATGCTTAAATTTGTATGGAAAATTTATACAAAATTCGAAAAAAAACAAACCTAATATCATATTAGAATTTGGACTGAGGTAGAACAATATTCTAACTAAATATATGAAAATATAGAAAGTCCGATCGATTACTAAAAATACAGTAATCAAAAATTAAAATAATTCTTGATTCAATTCAAATATTACAAATGCACACTGGAACGTATTTATTACTTGTAAAGGCATTGCCATATTAAAATTATTTAAAAACGAATTGTCACGTTTACTTTCAGTTAAATTAACTAAAATTAAACATAAGAAATAATAAGCAAGTGTATTTAGTCATTTTTTACAATTTGTGTTTAAATAACTGCATATAGTTGGCCCCAAAAAATTTCTTCCTCGGTTTTCGCAACAACTTCAGTTTTCGCAACTGCCTAAATTTCTATTAGTTGCCTTAAGCGAGGTTACACTCTATAAAAATTTAAAATTGATTAATTGCGAATTCATTCAAAACAGAATTAATTCTTCAAAGATCTGGCAGCAACATTGTGCTTCTGAGTTGATTTTTTTTTTGCAAAAATAACTAATGTACATATGTATGTATGAAACAAAATAAACAATGTCGAGAACAGAGATGGGAGTAATTAATTACTTTGTAATGACCATTGCGGGTTTTCATTACCATTAAATATATAAAATGAAAATTAAAAAAAAATTCATTACCATTACAAAATGTAATTGCAATGAAAAAAATGTTCATTTCATTTGTTTTCTTTACATGTAATGAAACGCTTTTATAATTTTCAATACAATACGCAATGGTAGTAAAAACAAAAAATCATTTTCATTTTTTCTACACTAGGTAAACAAATGAAATTTCATTACCATTACTTAACATAATGATGTAAAGAACGTTTTGAAAAATTTTCCTTTATGGAAATTTTTTTTCGCAATTTTTTGGCAAGTAGGCACCAAACTTAGATGTATGTCTCTACATTATAAATTTAAAAAAACCGCACTTAAAAAATAGCAAAATTATAGCGGAACGCGAAAAAAGCCTTTATGGCAGAAAAATTCAATTAAAAACTTAATCAGCGATTAACATTCTTCAAACAAATATACTGATGCAAAAAGTTTCCTTTTGGCAAATTTTTTTTCGCGATTTTTTTTTTTCAACTAACCACCAAACTTTGTTATATGAAATAGGCATTATAAATTTGAAAAAACCGCACTTAAGAAATTGCATAATAATGGTGGAACGCGAAAAAAGAGATTTATGGTACAAAAACTGAATTAAAAAACCTAATCAGCGATTAACATTCTGCAAACAAATATATTGATGTAAGAAATTTCCTTTTTGCAAATTTTTTTTAACTAGCCACCAAACTTTGTTGTATGAAATGGGCATTATAGTCCCTAGATTATAGTCCTAGATTCAAAAATAATGGTGGGACGCGAAAAAAAAACTTTATGGTAACAAAATTTAAATAAAACACTTATTCAGCGATTTACATTCTGCAAACAAATCTATTGATGTAAGAATTTTCCTTTTTGTAAAAAACTCCAAAATAATGGCGGGACGCGAAAAAAAACTTTATGGTAAAAAAATTTAATGAAAACATTTAATCGGCGACTTACATTCCGCAAAAAATCAATTGATGTAAGAATTTTCCTTTTTGTAAATTTTTTTTTCGCGATTTTTTTCGCGGTTTTTTTTAACTAGCCCCCAAACTTTGTTATATGAAACGGGCATTATAGTCCCTAGATTACAAATTTTAATAAACTGCACTTAAAAAACTCCAAAATAATGGCGGGACGCGAAAAAAGACTTTATGGTAAAAAAATTTAATTAAAACACTTATTCAGCGATTTACATTCTGCAAACAAATCTATTGATGTAAGAATTTTCCTTTTTGTAAATTTTTTTTCGCGACTTTTTTCGCGTTTTTTTTAACTAGCTCCCAAACTTTGTTGTATGAAACGGGTATTATAGTCACTAGAATATAAATTTTAAGAAACCGCACTTAAAAAACTCCAAAATAATGGCGGGACGCGAAAAAAGACTTTTTGGTAAAAAAAATTTAATTAAAACACTTAATCAGCGATTTACATTCTGCAAACAAATCTATTGATGTAAGAATTTTCCTTTTTGTAAATTTTTTTTTTGCGATTTTTTTCGCGGTTTTTTTTTTAACTAGCTCCCAAACTTTGTTGTATGAAACGGGTATTATAGTCACTAGAATATAAATTTTAAGAAACCGCACTTAAAAAACTCCAAAATAATGGCGGGACGCGAAAAAAGACTTTATGGTAAAATAATTGAATTAAAACACTTAATCAGCGATTTACATTCTGCAAGCAAATATATTAATGCAATAACTTTCCTTTTTGGATTTTTTTTTTGTTTGCGATTTTTTTTCGCAATTTTTCTTTTTCAACTAGCCACCAAACTTTGTTGTACGAAATGAGTATTATAGTCCTAAGATCATAAATTAAAAAAAAACCGCACTTACAAAATTGCAAAATAATGGCGGATCGCGAAAAAAGACTATGGTACTAGAATTGAATTAAAAAAACTTAATCAGCTATTTATGTTCTCTAAACAAATATATTGATGAAAGAATTTTCCTATATGCAATTTTTTTCACGATTTTTTTTTTGCAACTAGCCACCAAAACTTGGTATCAAATATGAATACCATAGGCCTCGGATTATGAACTAAAAAATGCTTTTAGTAAATGTAAACCTCATATTTTAAAAATAAAAAACTTCGACAAAAACGGCATGTAATGGAAAACAAATGGGTGTTTCATTACTATGTAAACATTAGGTAAAAGTAATGAAAATTAAAAAAATGTTCATTTTAATTTTCAAAACAAATGAAAATTAAAAAAATATTCATAACCATTTTTTAACGCAATTGTAATGAAAAAAAAACATTACAATTTCTTCAAAAAATGTTAATGATAAAAAAAGCTCCATTACCATTACATCAAGTAATGGTAATGAAAATGTAATGGTAATGATTTTGCCCATCTCTAGTCGAGAATAACTGAAGTCACAAAAAACATAGAGATGAAATTATTTAACACAGAACTTTGGAAACATCCTACATAAATTGTTGATTTCGTTGTGTTGATTAAAATTTTCATAAAAAATATCATCAAAGTTTTGGTGCTTACAAGAAGCACCGCTATAAGTCATTGCTTTTTGGCTTACCGTTATTCTTTTGTTACGCAATAAAAATATTAGAGACTAAATAACATTGTAGCCCCTAACATGTCAAAATTAAATTATGTGGAAAATGTGTACATATTTTTGCATATTTTGCTTAATATGCATATTTTGCTTAAAATGCATATGCTGCTAAAAATGCATGTTTTAATGGATATTTTGCTCAAAATGTGTGTTTTGTACGGCTTTGAATGCATATTTTGTCAAAAATTCCTGTTAAATATATTTTCGATTTTTTTTTTATTTTAAAATTCATTGTGGATTTCCTGAAAAATAGGAAAATGTGGAAAACTTAAGTTGCTTAACTACTTCAACTGATAACAGGAGGGCAGATCAATAAATAAGTCACTGACTTTTTGAACTTTCCTTGTAGCTACTAAAAATCAACACTGCTGTCAAATTTGGCAAGTACCTTCTCTCAAACTGGCAGCTTTTCATAGCATATAACTTTGTGCATTTTTGTAAAAATGAAAAAAGGTGAATTTCGAGTGTTAATATATATGATTTTTTTCGGTAAAAAACTATCACCTAAACTTTTTGAGGTCATCAACCACAACAAACGATCAGTTGAGTTTTAGAAAGATGGCAGCAAGATGAGGTGCCGCGCAGAGATACAAGCCGGTCCATTTTCTCGGCTGGCGGCGGCTAATGGCTAAAATGGTCGGCGGCGATTGATTTTTAAGCTGCATACACACTAGGGAACATGGTTGAGGGAACAAAAAATATCAAAAAATTTTGTAAACACGAAATGCACGCTCTCAACACGCACACACACACAAACGCACTCACACATTCACAAAAAATGCTCTCTTTTTTTAAGTATGTTCCCTAGTGTGTAGGCAGCTTTAGAGTTGAGCCGCAAACGCATCGGCGGCGGCTGGCTTAAAAAAATAGTGTCGACTGGCGGCGGCTAACCGGCTAACGTCGGCTAAAAGGTACATTTTCCAAGAATTTCAACAGAAACATACACGCAAAAAAACAACTGCAAAAATATCGAAGTCAACTTTGTAATTTTTTTATAGGTACACTTAAAATAATACGTCAGTAGAAAAATCTGTCAAACCGGTTTCAAATCGATTTGACTAATTTTTAACAAATTTTTGGTTGAAACACTGATTTAAGCAAAGATTTTAATTATCTTCATTTAACACTATACTAAAATTCCGCAGTACTTTAACTAATTTTGAGTGTTAATTTTCACCAATGTATCCGAAGTTTTAAAGATGGCGCCATTTCTTTCCCTCCCGATTTTTTAAAATGGCCCATATCTCGAAAACTAAGAGAGATAGAGCCAAATTGATGAAAATTTCGACTACCTCTAACCGTGTAATACCCCAAAGAAAGGGGATATCTCTATCCAAAAATGGACCTTGGCGGGGCCTTGGACCCTCGGAAATTTTTAATAAAAATTTTCCATATCTCGAGAACTAAACGAGATAGAGCAAAGCGGACAAAATATTTGCTCCATTGGAGTGCCCTTATATGCCCTCACATGATATGGTTTAGGCCCGGGAGGGTCCCGAGGCCCTAAATTTCAATAAATTCTACGACTCAGTATAATTACAGATAAAACTGAAGGTTTGCAAATTTTTTACTTAAATTGATTTGTTAAATTTGACAAAAAAAAGTGTTAAAATCAACAAATTTTATTTTAAGCCAAAAACATTTTTTGCATTTTTCTATCGGCTTTAGCCGAAAATTGGCTTAGCCGATTATTGTCGGCGTCTGAATCGGCTTGGTAAATGTGTCGGCTGGCGGCGGCTGACCGGCTAAAGTCGGCTGGCTTGTATCTCTGGTGCCGCGTTGGCTCATAACTAATCATACACGAAATCGTGTGACAACTTGGCGTTGTTCAATCGGAATGCAATTGAGTTTTTCCGTACTTTTGTAGCTATGGATTAAATATGGATCCATTACAACAAACCGGATACCAATCAGCATTCTAAACGATGGGTTTCTCCGAGCGAACTAGGCCAAGGCGATTTTATCGGCTAAGAAGGTCATGATGAGTTTTCTGGGATGCACGCGGCATAATTCACGTCGATTTCCTTCAAAAGGAAATAACAACAAGGAAAGGTGAATATTGTGATAACTTATTGGACCAATTTAACGACGATTAAAAAAAACGACCGATTGGGATACGAACTGATGCCCCATCCGCCATGAAATCATTGAAGAAACTAATGCCTATTTTGAGCACCTTGAGAAATCGTATTATATTGAATTAAAAGATTACGTTCAGAAATAAACTATTTTTTTTTTTTGCTAAAAAACTGTTTTTCCTTGTATATAGAGAACATACATAGCTACCACCAACATATTTGTTTGAGTAGACTCGGTTATTACAATACAATTTCGGGTAAAAAAATACATTTCACTTATGTCAGGAATACATTTGATTGCGACAACTAAGAAATTTGGTTGTCATAATGATTCAGTTTTATCTGTGTGGACATAGATTATTAGATTATAGATACATACATGTTTCTTCAATTGCAATTTTTGTAAAAATAAAATTTAAATTTTTGTAAAAACTTCTGAAATATAAACCGATAACGTTTAAGTAAAGATTAGGAATTCCGTTGTCGGTTTATATTACTTTTTGTGAAACGAAAACACGAAGTAAAAATAATTTTTTTTAAATAATGAAAGCGTTAAAATAAATATGTATATACATATCGTCGGCTTGCCTGCAAGTGCCTGCTTGCCTGTCGGCGCAGTGGTGTAATGGTTAGCGCGTTGCGGGTTCGAGCCCCAACCAAGGCAACATCAATTTATGATAAATAGTAATATGTATGAGATTTTTCTATCCCTCATACATATCGCAGCGTCCTCCTTCTGTGTTCCCATAGCACTTAATCCCACCGAAGTAAAATAATATAACAGTGCTATGAACTAAAAAGCTTCAACAAAGTACGCCAACTCACCATCAGATGGCGAGCAACAACTGTTCTAAAAATTCAACATCTCGCGCAATTACAGTGTTGCCATATTTGAAGCCCTTGATCTTTCACCACCTTTCACTTCTTCTCTATCCCCTTTCCAAAGGAAGCAACACGTTAATTAATAGAAGAATTTCCTGAGTGTTGCTTCTCTTTAAAAAAAAAAAAGAAAAAAGTAGTGCTATGTGTTTTTTTTAACAAGTTTTGAGGACAGTGATAAAATTGTTAAAAAATTGCCTTTTAAGATATTTGGCATCTTGTGCCTTAATGATTCACGACCTCATTTACTAAAATCATCATTAAGGCATATGATGTCAATAAAATATCTTAAAACGTCACTTTTTAACAGTTTTTTAGTTCCCCTGAAAATCTATTAAAAAACACATAGCACTACTTGCAGGCAAGCCGACGATATGTTATATTTTTATGAATATTTTCGAATATTTTTTTTTTCATGTTTTAAGCGCTTAAAAAGTAAAGCAGTATCCTTATGTAGGGTAATACAAAACAACTAAAAATCGTTTAAAAGTCCCTTAACAATGTAACAAAAAACTACAAAATGCATGAATATAACAAAAAAAATGCAGTGAAAATAACAACAACTATTACAGTAACGTTGTTAATGTCGACAAGAACAGTCAGCTAAAACTGATGACTGGGTGCGGTTTCACTCATAAAACGTAGAGGTGATAGAGTAAAATATTGGTGTTTTAATGTATTTCATATGATTTTTTTATACTCATGCATTCTACAGATTTTGTAAAACAGATCTGAAACTAGTTGTTCTGTGGTCAGTGTTTCCAAGCAATTTCGTAAGAAACGTTCTTAACAAAATTCCAAATAATTTGTTTTCTAAATGGCATCTACAATACGAACATTCATGGAAACTCTGGCTTATAGTCGACGACCACCTATAATTTTGTGTATAAAAAAAAACTCTACTAAAGTAAAAACTTTGTGTATACAGTTAGTGTAGATTTCAGAGTTAAAAAGAATGAATTTATTTGTGAACTATTAACTTTTAATTAAACAAAAAGATTTAAAAATTAGAAAATAAAATTTACCCTATATACACTCAGAAAAAGAATTTGTTATCTCAACCGAATTTGTTTTCAAACGAATTGTTCGGTTGCTTTAACCTATAATTCGGTTGCTTCAACATATAATTCGGCTGTCACTGTTCAGATTTAACTGAAATAGGATTGGAACACCCGGTCGAACACTACGGGCGACATCTCGCAAAAAATAGTATTTTGTCGGGCTGTGTAATTTGATAAGAACTAAAGAATGGAAAACTTTTACATTTTACTGCCAAATTATCAATCCTAATTTTCATTAGCTTTATACTTAAGTTACTCAATAGCGAGCACTATACGATGAAACAAATACATTACATATATACATTTCTTATCGAAATATGAATTTTTTAGAAAGCATTTGGATTTTTTTACTAATCGACAAAAAAATGTGTTATATGTGAATTTGAACACCAACATGCTATTCAAAAAAAATTTAATTACAAAAAAAGTTATCCAATTGACAATTTTTATATACCGTCAAAAAAAACCTTTGATGAAACATAATTTGTTTCCACTGAAACGAAAGAAACTGAATCGCACTTTTTATACCTCAATATTGGGCCGGTAAAAGAAAAATATGTGACAATAAAAAGTTCCCTGTCGTCAGTTTTTCATAAAAAATTTATTTTTTGAAAATTCAATTAATAAATTCTTTAGAAGCACTGGTATGTACATTCAGTTATTTTAACGTGTTGTATGGAGTACACAAAGTAACCAGGTCTTATGCTGTCTTATTGCAAAGCTTTGCGCATTGTTTTTTTTTTGTTGGAAACTCAATTTAATTCTTTTTATTTATACGTTTTTTTTATTATACTTTCTACAATTTTACATGCAGTGATGTACAGTTTTTAGAAATAAAAAGCGCTGACAGAAAATTGAAAAAGGCTAATACTAAATTTATAACTGCGCAAAAACCACCTGGTTTTTGGCTTTTGTAGTTTTTAGCTTGTCAAAACGTATACAAAAAACAGGCAAAAACTAGTTTTGTGCAAAAACTAGGTGGTTTTTGCTCAGTCTAAATTCAGTATTAATCTAAATGTAATCTAAAAAAATTTAATATAATGTTAACAAAATGCTTCATAATTTTTATGAAAATGTTTCATTGAATGTATGAATAGCGTTAAACGTTTTTCAACATCTGCACCCGTTTGTTTTATTTCTAACTGTGGATGAATTAAGTTTTATAAAATACGTAGACAGAGGAATACGTTGCATGCAGTGCATTATTAACTAGGGATACTGATCCCAAATTTCGTTAATGCACGTGTGTGGGCATACATGATGCATGTATGGAGATTTATGTATCCATGTATGGACATAAATGCATGTTTATGAGCATGCAGGAACATACATTTAACCTGTATGTATTCATATATGTGGATTTTTAGCTGGGTTCTCAAATTTAATATGTATATTCTTTTAAAGATGTGTACACTGTAGAGTACAAGGGTAGTGAAAGATTTAAGTATATTTTATTGTTTGCGAGTAACCCACTGGAGAAAATAGTTATACGACCAAAATTTGATTTTGAATTACTCGAAAAGTTTAGATTCTATCTTTATCATATTTACTATAACCAGGTCAAGTTAAAAATGGCACAATTGCCATTTTTACAAAATAATTGAAAAAATTACAAAAATGGCATTTAATGGCAAATGCCAAAAAAAGTTTGCCTTGATTTTAACGCTTAGTTAAGTGAAATAAAATTTTGAAAAGAAACAAAAAAAATAAATTTATTTACTACACTTCACCTAGTTTAATTCCAAAATTGTATATGGCTCATTCCATCTCAAATCGACCAATGCACTATAAGTAAAATGGCCCCATTTTCTGGCCAAAACTATAAGGAATCACTGAATAATGATGAAAATCTATATACGGGGGTTTTCAAGGTTGCTGATTTCGAATCTGAGGTAAAAATTTTCAAATTCAAAATGGCGGATCCAATATGGCGGCGTAAATTTTAGAATTTCTTCAGATTCACATGAAAATCGGTTACGGGGGTTTTCAAAGTTGATGATTTCGAATCTGAGGTAAAATTTTTCAAAATCAAAATGGCGAATCCAATATGGCGGCGTAAATTTTAGAATTTCTTCTGATTTACATGAAAATTGCAATACCGGGGTTTTTAAGGTTACTGATTTCGAATATGAGGTCAATTTTTTCAAATTCAAAATGGCGGATCCAATATGGCGGCGTAAATTTTAAAATATTCTTCTGAATTGCTTGGGTAAAAATGTTAACTGTGTAAAATGCAATCTTTTTTTGTCCAAAATCAAAAAAGAAAATATAAAAATATTTTTTTTTTAAATCTGGGGCATATTATAGCAGAAAATTGAACCAAGTAGATACTTTTGTAAAAACCATTTTTTTTTTAATAAAGCTATTTAAAATTTTGCTTTACATTTCATTACCCAGTGTAGAAAATCATTACCAGATATGTGGTTATTTAACTACATACTTGGTAATGGTACCTAGTTACTTTTGTTATTACATTTCTTATTACCTTTATATGGCGATGTCGCGAAAAATAATGAGTTGTCGTTACACACCAGCATACGAAAAACCAAAAAAGATATCGTTAACTATGTGCTTACCAGTACTGACAAAAATAATGAGTCTAAAAATAGATGTTCTAAAAAATAAATTATATAAAAAAAAAAATTTTTTTTTTGTATTTTTTTTTATAAAATTTGCTGGTGCGTGAATCGAACCTGGGTCTACAGATTGCCAGTCAACAGCTCTACCATCTGAGCTATATCGACTTGTAATATTTAATAGATAAAAACACAATTGACCTGCTGCACACAAGTAAGCTTACTCGCCAACATACAAAAAATCAAAAAATATGTGGTTACATATATCCTTACCAGTGTTTAAAAAATATTGAGTCTAATAATAGATTTCAAAAAAATCTAAAAAATTATTTTATATTTGAAATAATGATAGAAATAAGTAATTATCAGTAACTCATTATTATATGTTTTAAAATAATGCAGAAGGTAAGTGCAAAAAATTATGATATGTCATTACCGTTTCTACACTGGGTATCTAAATTAATTTCATTTCATTTTTAATTTCATTTTTATTGTTTAATAAAGCTATTTAAAATTTCCTCGTTGTTCGTTCAGATTGCTCAGGATACTCTTTCTTTGGAAGCTCTATTGAAGCTGCAGTTGGCTAAGTTTTAATTGCCAAAATTAATTCAGCGTTTAGCCAGAGTTCGTTTTGCATCTGAAATATGTTTATCTTCCTATGAGAACTCTCCCATCTGAGATATTCTTACAAAAAATTCGCACTTTCTCTTTCCCATAAGCCGATTCCTTATTCAAAACATTGCCGCATTCAGCTTTATCAACACAAATATTGTAAACAGTAGTATTCTTCTCCTCTTTCTTTTGCTCATCCAACCAAATTTCCGCAAGTTCGCTATCTTGCAAGCGGAGGCTACCTACCAAAAATGATATTTCACAAAACACGCAAAAAATCGCAACACGAAATTGACAAGTTAAACTCAAAATTCTTCATTAAACACAGCCAAATTCGGCCAACTTTTTAAAAGCTTATCCAAAGTTCATTTTTCAGAAAAAAAAACTTGAATTAAAAGTTGTCAGAAGTACGAGTTTTTTCGCCAAAAAAAATTTTTTTTTAATAAAGTCTTTCTCTTAAACCATTAAGCACTTACTATCACAGTGACAAAATGAAAAAACAAACATTACGTTAAAATTTTGTACAATTTTCTGAACCATCTCCTTGCCTTTCGTGGCGAATTTAGCCACTATTTTGATCTTTAAAAATAAAAGCAACAACAATAAAATTAGAAAAAACTTGAATTGTCTTAAATTCGTGGCCACAACTGTATAGTGTGGCCAAATTCGGCCAACTTTTTAAAAGCTTATCCAAAGTTAATTTTTCAGAAAAAAAAAACTTGAATTAAAAGTTATGTCAGAAGTACGAGTTTTTTCGCCAAAAAATTTTTTTTTAATAGTCTTTCTCTTGAACCATTAAGCACTTACTATCACAGTGACAAAATGAAAAAACAAACATTTCGTTAAAATTTTGTACAATTTTCTGAACCATCTCCTTGCCTTTCGTGGCGAATTTAGCCACTATTTTGATCTTTAAAAATAAAAGCAACAACAATAAAATTAGAAAAAACTTGAATTGTCTTAAATTCGTGGCCACAACTGTAGTGTTTAAAAAATATTGAGTCTAAAAATAGATTTCAAAAAATTTTCAAAAAAATCTAGAAAATTATTTTCTATTTGAAATAATGATAAAAATAAGTCATTATCAGTAACTCATTATTATATGTTTTAAAATAATGCAGAAGGTAAGTGGGTGTCATTACTGGTAATCCAAGAAATAATGTCATTACAGTTTCTACACTGGGTGGTATCGACACAATCATAACATTGACAAATAAAATTTCAATTTATTGAATTTTATTGTTGTTTTGTAAGAAAAGTTATGACTCTCAGTTTTAAAAATTAGTCTTTTTTGTATTAATATTTTATTTATTAAATAAAAAATTTCCCGAGGTAAAAAGTTATATTTCCAATATGACCAACTAACTAACTTCTGAGTAACCAGTTATTTTATCTTTGTAACTACTTATTCTTTTACTATGGGTAACTCGTTATTCGCACTTTTTCTTAAACCGAAAGGGTAATGACCACCCATGAACTTTTGGACATCGCGAACAAAAGTAGTGTTGCGAGTAAATAGCCTGGTAAGTAGTGAAACCCTTTGTGTGCTACTTACTCGCTTAATTACTCGGTAATGTCTGATTTTGCTGGGCACAACGCCTGTACAAACAAAATAAAATTCAAATTATCTTTTTTGGTGGGTATCTCATGTATTATTGAGACCAAATTTGGTTTTTTTGTAAAGCGCTAAATCCAAAAAGAAAACCGCTAATTTGGCATTACTGTTTATATGTAGCGTTATTGGTTGGCTTGTTCTTATGGTTTTTCAGGGTGATTTTCTATTTGACAAAAAAAAAATAAAGAAAAATAAATAAAAAAAAAAATACACTTAAGCTGTATGGCGCGCATAGTAAAGCACTTAATTAGAGAAGCGATTACTTTACTACTTGAATGTTTAAGCTGTTGTGTGTATTACACTATTACACTCAACCAAAAAACTGTAATGCCAACTGAAAATTTTGCTGTTATTACGGGAAATTTAACTGTTTTGAGGCCAGCGGTATTTTTTGCTAATTTTAGCAACACATGTTTGCTGATCTGTAGTACAATAAAATTAGTAGAAACAATTAGTAGCCGCTACTAAATTTTAGTAAAATTTATGTAAAATGCAATTCAAAATCGATTTGCTAAAATCAGTTAAAAAGCTTACTAAATATCATAATTTTAGTACAATGAAATTAGTATAAATAATTAGTTGCAGCTACTAAATTTCAGTAAATTGCTGTAAACTGTAATTTAAAATTAATCTGCTGAAATTAGCAAAAAATTGTACTAAAAAATAAAAAAACTGTAAAATATAAAAAAAAAATACTTGAAATTTGGAGTCAAAATTGCAAACGGTTCTCCAGTTATTGCCGTTTTATGCATTGGAGATGCAATAAAATTTTCTGGGTGTTATCTCTAAACTAAGAATATATCAATAGTAACAAATATAAACTAAACAAGAATTGTAAAAAATCAAAAAAAAAAAAAAAAAAAAAAAAAAAAAAATTAGTATATTTTTCTGCTGAATTTAGCACTCGGTTTTGAAAAATTAGTAAAATGTTTTGCTGAAATCAGCATCGAAAATTAGTAAAAAAAATCCGTAATTTGTAATAAGAGAATAGCAAAAATGATTACTAAAAATAAAAATTGTACTAATAATCAGTATAAAAATAGTATAGTGCGATTGGAAACTGTTTACAAAGTTTTTTACAAACTTTTTTATCTGAGTGTAAATTTAGCACTCGGTTTTGAAAAATTAGTAAAATGTTTTACTGAAATCAGCAGCGAAAATTAGTAAAAAAAAAAATCCGTAATTTGTAATAAGAGAATAGCAAAAATGATTACTTAAAATAAAAATTGTACTAATAATCAGTATAAAAATAGTATAGCGCGATTGGAAACTGTTTACAAATTTTTTACAAACTTTTTTATCTGAGTGTACTATTCTGGTTACTTTAACCCTTTCACCACCGACGTTTTGCTTGGATATATTACAGTGTTTTAAGATTCTTGTTACGGATATACGAATTAAAAAAATATATACATAATACGTTTGTTCCTATTGCAACTTTGTTGGTTTAGGACATATATAAAAATTATATAAAGGGTTTTCACAAGGGGTGTGCTATTTGTTGTATCGTTGTATCGTCCTAACAAAAAACAGAGTTGTTAAAAATTAAATTGAAAAAATACAACATTTGAGAATAGCACGATACAACATTTTTACGTATGTTTAATGTCTTATGTTTGAGTGTGCTAACAGATAGAAAACTGAATACAAAATCGTTGTTAAACACAAATAAAAATTTTAACAACTCTGTTTTTTGTTAGGACGATACAACGATACAACAGATAGCACACCCCTTAGTTTACATTTATTTCCCTGAAGGAATTAACTTTTTCGTTTAATTCCCTAAGGAATTAAATTTTTCGTTTAATTCCCTAAGGATTTAACTTTTTCTTTTAATTCCTTAGGAATTAAATTTTTCTTTTAATTCCCTAAGGAATTAACTTTTTTGTTTGATTCCCTAAGAAATTAACTTTTTCTTTTAATTCCCTAATTGACCAAAAGTTGAATTAACTAGAATTGAATGAATTCCTTGGAGAATAAATGCATTAAATTTTATGATGGAATAGAAAAAAATTAATGAATTCCATTAAGATAAATCGAATGTAAAAAAAGGAATTCATTCAATTCCTTAAGTTTGGTCAGGGAATTCATTCCTAAAATATAAATTCAGTTCAAAAAAAGGGAATTAGGGAATTAATTCTTCAAAGCTCTGGATATTAAGTTTTTAACATTATTAGATTTTTTTTTTGAAAAATGGTACAAGGGTAGTAAAAGGGTTAATGTTTCTCTGGGTGTGTGTGTGTGTATTGTATTGTTTGTGCAGAAATGATGATTCTTTTTAAGAGATTTTTTTCCCTTCATCCTTTTCTATTTAAAATGTGAGTAAGATGTGTACGAGTATAATGATTGTGATGGATGCTAGTAACAAGATGAGATTTGGGGTTGCCATTATTTACAAAGATTTTCCAGAAAATTTCTTGCGCATCTCTAGAGTTTCTCAATTTGAATTTATATAAGCTCTGTTTTCGACTTTACAATATCCGTTAACTCCGAAAAAACTTAAAGTACACAAAAACGCGTTTGAGACGAAAACTTACACATTAATTTTCGTATGCACGTTAACTTGCAACGTGGATAATTATCAACGCTTAAAACCCAACGTATATGCATTTTCACATTTAACACAACTTTTTCGCGTTACTTCCTAAAAAGTTTTGCTGGCACACGTTCGATTATACCGCAACTATTATAAACATTAGCTGCTGTTTAGAATTTTTTTATACTTTATTCGGTTAAACGTTAGATTTGCCTTAAATACTTAACGTTGATAGGTATGAGCGAAAATACAGCTATAGTTGCAACATAATGTAGGGTGGAGTGTAGCACACCGCATATGACTCTCTCTGGGAGTCCTATCCAACCAAGCAACCGCATGTGGGATAGGGCTAATTTATCTCAATTGTCACTTGTGTCTAAAAAGTAGATACGAGTAAAAGTTAAAGAATGGCTATAACACTAGCTTTTTCTCTAAATTTATCTTGACTTTTTTAGGTTTTTTATTAAAAGTTATTAACGAAAAAGTTAAAAAGGAATAGCAAAAAATTAAATAAAAACCACTAAAAAAAGTTAAGAAAAAAACTACTAAGCAAAACCTTCTATTAACTTGGTAATGAGGTAGGTAACCCTTTATTTTTCTATTACAAAACCAATTATTTTAACAAGGGCATGTCCTTCGATGTAACTCCTTACCAAATAACATATTACTCTTAACTTACAGGTAAGGAGTTTTCAAAAACATTTTATTTAAATTTGAATTTTTTAAACCGAATATTAATTTGAAATTCACAAACCCTTAACAAAAAATTAACCCCTTAATCCATAAAAGATTTATTAAGTTATAGAAGGTTTATGAAGCAAATTTTATATGAAAAATTTGTTTTGTAAACTTCCATTAAGTTCATAATGCGTTTATGAATTAACTGGTAAATTTATAAAATTGTGTAGAAAAACGAACTGTTGATATCAATAAAACTTCCAAACGTCTGAATTTGGTATCCGTAGTAATGAAAGGTAAGGTGAAAGATTGTCGTGAATGTGGGTCAGTAAAATAAAATTATATACGAAAATTTGTTAATCTGGTGTTGTTAATTTAGAAGTTGTGTCGATTTTCGGTTTTGTAAAATTGCCAAATTTAGAGAAATTGCCACTAAACACCAACAAACTTTGACAAAATTAGTTTTGCTCTGAGCATATCAGCTGTGTTTACACGCAGAAAAAAACAGGTGTTAATTTTAAAAAGCATGCTAAGGTAACATTTGTTTGCGTGGAACTAATAGAAAAATACATGCGCAAAGTCTTGGGTAATCAGAGCTTCCAAGAATTAACTCCCTAATTCCCTTTTTTTAACTGAATTTATATTTTGGGAACGAATTCCCTAACTGAACTTAAGGAATTGAATGAATTCCTTTTTTTCATTCGATTTATCTTAAAGGAATTCATTAATTTTTTTCTAATTCCTTCATTAAATTTAATGCATCTATTTACCAAGGAATTCATTCCATATTCAATCCCTAGGGAATGAATTCCCTGCGAATTAAGTGAAAACTTAATTTCAGGGAATTAAACGAAAAAGTTAATTCCTTCAGGGAATTAAATGTACAAGGGAAGAATTCCCAGGGAAGTCATTCCCTAGGGAATGAATTCCATGGCTTAAAATTGCATTAACTCGTGTTGAATGAATTCATTAGTGAATGAATTCTTTAATTTTAATGCTTAATGCTTTGTTCAGGGAATTCATTCCCTTAATTTGAATTCTTTGAATTCATTCACCGGAATTAATTCCTGCTTATTTCTTACTAATGAATTCATTCCTTGAAATAAAAAAATGAATTAAATTTCAGGGAATTCATTCCAAAAAGCTATTAATTCTTTAAAGCTCTGTGGGTAATTTATTGATCTGGGGGGTTACCGCGTAACTCGATTCGAAAAAAAAAGTTCGAATTCGTAAATTTTGTACCTTTCGTAAAAAGAAAAGTTTTAGCAAAAATCTTACTTTTTGAATTTTTATTTGTAGTGGACAAGGTTTGGGATATTAATAAATTAAAAAGTATAATTTTTATACAGAATTATATTTTTTACAATATTTGCAAGATTTACGAATTCGAAAATTTTTTATCGAATCGAGTTACGCGGTTACCCCCTGCATTTTGTTAAATTATACATGTTTTTGCGTTGTGTCAAGTGCATGCTTTGTTACCCCCCGTTTCCACATGCAAGTGCAAGTTCGAAAAACTCAATACACTCACACTTTTTCACTAATACAATCACACTTATACAACTTGCGACTCAACTTGCAAGTAAATTTTGAAGACAGTGAATTTTTGATACTTGCGGCAAGTGAAATGACAGAATAAAGAAAACAGTGTTGCCTAGTAATGTTTTCTATTAATTTACTAGTATTTGGTAAAGTAAGAGTTGTAATGCAACTGATTTTGTATTTATTTATAAAAAAAAAAAATAAAAAAGAACACAATGACATATCTTAATGGTAATTTAAATTGTCAATTTTATAAGTTTTTGAAAAAAAAATTGTTAAGAACAAATTTTTTCCCAGCTTTGTTAGAATATTGAATGTAGTGTGGACACATGTAAAATTTTCATGTTTTTTCGGTAATTTTCGAAATTTTCTCTGATAATACGTATTCTCAACTTGCAACCATTTACTTGCATGTGGAAACGGGGGGTTAAATTTACATTGAGAAAAATTATAATTGCTGGAATATAAGCAATAAGAATATTTTTCTATTAAAACATGCTAAATGCCAAAAACATTTCGAATTTTCTTTGACATACTCAAATCAATAGGGTGGATACATATTTCCAACATAAAAGAATAATGATGCTGGATTTTCCTAAGTTTTTATTTTATGATGTAATATTATTAATGCAAACAAAAAGCCAAAAATTATTAATGCAATAAAAAAATGTTATTTAATTGTAATTTGTATGGAAAAATACAACCCTAAAAGCATTAAGTATTTATTTTACAGCACTGAGTACCCTAAAAAAGTCAGAATCGAGTACTCAATACTCAATACTTTTACACTCTTGGTAATTTTGTATTTGGTCAATTTCTTGTTTGGATAGCGTATCTTCTAATTCTCTTTTCCTTTGTAGACAAATTTTTTTAAATTTTCGTACATTCGTAAAATTCGTTTTCAGATCGGTCAGATTTTCATAAAGTATATAAAATTGACGAGCTAATTTTGGCACAAGAATAAAGTCTAGTTTTTTCTTATCTACATATCAATCAAAGATATAAAAGTTTAGCCTTTTGTATATTTTTAAATAATCTGTTTAAAAAGTTGCATATGAAAATGTCTGCAATTGATTTTTTTAAATAATTATTTAGCAACTCTGTATAAAATGTTTCTACAGTTTTTATTTACGATTGCAGTCAAGATATCAAATTATGTTATTGTTTTTAAATTATTAAATTATCTTTATCCAGTAAAAAATATAGCCTAAAGTACTGGATTGAAAATGGAACAGTTTGTCCAGAATGAGTTAACTTGGTAAATTCATAAATACTGTTTAGGATTAAAATTATCTAATTATATGGCCACACCATGTGTTATTAGAGGTATTAAGCCAAAAGGCATTAAAAACTGCTTACGAAAAAAAAACACACACATAAGAAGTGAGAAGTATGGAATAATAATACAATAATAATGAATAAAAAAACCGACTTGTCGGCATGTTTCTCGTAATGTTGCACTGCAACGTAATTAACACTGTAATCCGTACCGATTATAAATTAAGACAAATTGATGGAGTGTGTCGACGAGGAGGTATTATAAGTTTTTGGCAAAAGTCCACAATACGGTAGAAAAACAAAAAGAAAATATGAAAAACATACACACATACCAGGGATGGAAAATTAAAAGTTTGGAATGGTGCTGAACTTAACCAAAATCGTAACTACTTGTTTAAACATGCCTAAGCTACTCACAGTAACTTAACACCGCTTTTAAAAATGTATGGTAAATTAATATTTGTAAACCTAAATGAGATGTTTAACAAACAATAATTTGTATTTAACAACTTTTCCAGTACTCTGGTTTTATACCCTTCAAAACTCTGTGGAACAGGGTATATTCAGCAGAGATTCTTCAAAAACAATTTTTTTCAAAGATGATTCAAGAAAAGTGATTTATAAATTCGCGAATCAAAAAAATATAAAAATAATTCGCGCGAATTATTTCCATATTTTTTGATTCGTGAATCAAATAGTAATTAATTCTAATATTAATTACGATTGTCCTATGCGACGGTTACAAACACTAAACTAAAAAATAATAAATTTGAAAAAATTTGCACAGCAACCTCTCAACACTCAGTGAATCAACACTGTGAAAGAAGCGCACATAATGTGATAATTACTTGTGAAAAAGGAGAAAAAAACAATACGATTAAGAGAGGAAACATTCTAATTGAAAAATAAATTGCTCAAGTATTAGTTAATTCTGGCTGTGATTGAAAAAACTTCCATTAGCTACACTCAGCGCTATGCCGACCGTGGTGTATCTTGTTAAAGCGGGGTTTACATTATACCATAAGTCATAGGATCTGTCAAAAAAATCAGTCAGATAGCCAAAATCCTATAATGTAAACATATTTCTTCTGATACTTACAGAAAATCCGATTGAAGTTTTGACAATCAGATTGATTTTGAAATATTTCATAAAATTATGAGAATCCGATGGTAACAGCTGTTTTCATCTTATTGCATTTGATGGTGTAAACAAATATACAAGATTTTTTTTGACAATCGCGTCGTTTCGTAGGATTTTTTATTTGATTTGTCAGACGTAAAATCAGATACAAAATCAGATAATGTAAACTCCGCTTAAGAGGTGATGCTACGAGTGATAGCCTGTGCAGAGGGTTGCCGGTTCAATACCCGGTCATGGCAATACACAAAAAGTTTTTCATATAGAGACAAATTAACAATTAGAAATTACTTTGATCAGTTGACACAAACTAACCACTGACGAGTCTTTGGGTGAGACGAAACTGCGGCAGTCTGGTGATTCCCTTGTGTCTGTTAAATTTTTCAATAAAAATATTTTATTCTTCTTCTTCCTATAAATCAACTCTAGAACAATTTTTTTTTATGTTTTGATCCGTGAACTGATGTCAATTTTTTAATTCGTTTAAAAGACTCCATTACAATTTAAAACATTTATTTGTTAGGAGTAAATTTAATTTTGTATTTAAAATGATGGTTAAATCAATGTATTCAATGCGTTTTATTTCTTACAGATATATTAATGACTGAAATTGATTCGCGAATCATAAAAATACAATTTTAATTCGAGAATCATAAAATAAAATGCTAATTCGGGCGAATCAAATAAATTCAGACATAATTCGCGAATCAAAAACGAATTCTTTTTTAGAAATTGACTTATTACTGATGATTGCATTTTTAAAAGGTTTGATATTGAGTTTGTGCCGATGCTTGTAACTACCAAAAATAATGGGGCATAGAACCTTAAGTATACCGATCGACTCAGAATCAGAATTCTGAGTTGATTTGGCGATGATCCATGTATCCATACATTCTTGCAATAAGATAATTGGAGAAAATAATTTACATAATTTTTTACTGCCCCAAGGACAAACCCTAATAAAAATAGTTAAAATTGGTGCATGTTTGACGTCCCCGAAATCTTAGATTTCTTTTCTCTATCACATATCAAAATTTCATACAAATGTGAAATGTTAGCTTTGATTACTTTCCTTGTAAGATATTTTCTTAAAAAAAATATATTTGCTTTCTGGCAAAAAAAAAGTGCGCCGTACACCTGCGGCAAGGCAGTTTCGAAAAAATTTCTTTTTTTTCCCGAACGCCTTTTTGAATTTTTCGTTATATCTTCGGCATTTATAGTCGAATCTTAAAGTGTGATACATTAATGTTTTTGTATCGACGAGACCAATGTTTTGTTCCAAAGGCCATTGGCCTCAAGTACCCCGTTCTAGTATTTACCCACTAGAAAAAAAATCATTAAACTCTTGTTAAGGAAGTATTGCAATAATTCCAGCAAAACTATTTAAAAAAAATTATTTTTTACCATTAAATGTTAATGAAATGTTTTTTATTGACATTAATATCAACTAATGGCAATGAAAATTTGAGGATAAAAATAAATTAAAAAAAAAAAAATTTTATACGGAATTATATTTTTAACAATATTTGCAAGATTTACGAATTCGAAATTTTTTTTCGGATCGATTTACGCGGTTACCCCCCAGAGTACTCTCTTCATAATGAGCTTCGAATAAGCTTTAGGCAAGCACTTACCTCCAATGACACCCCCATGTTAAAATAATGTGTTATTTGACCAAAGTGTAAGTACTTACAATTTTTGGTTTCTTATTCAATTTCCCTTTACCTGGTAATATAAGGTTTTGCTGGGTATGAATATAATTGAAATATTCTTTCAGAGAAATACCTGCTTAAATGAGTTTCGTTTTATGTCGTTTAGGAAACATATACATTATGCCGAAAGGATAAATGGTCTATGTAGGCCTATGTGATTATTATAAAGGATCCAAAAATATTGTTACGAAATTTGATTGATCTGGTTCTGGTATTTTGGAATCAGACTATCCCGAGAAACGGGATTCACTAAACCTGTCAATCTGGCAACGCTACATTTGAGTATACAACATTATGCTATAATGTGCTATAAAGTGTTATACTGTGAAGTGGTTTGTGTCTCGGCTAAAATCCAAGTGGTTGGTGTCTCCGCTACGAATACTCTGGATACTTCTGGAAACTTCTGGTATGTTCTACAACCATGGCTAACAATCTGGATGTCTCTGGAACCTTCTAGTTCATTCTACACAAATCTGGATGTCTCTGGAACCTTCTAGTTCATTCTACACAGATCTGGATGTCTCTGGAACCTTCTAGTTCATTCTACACAAATCTGGATGTCTCTGGAACCTTCTAGTTCATTCCACACACACAATCTGGGTGTCTCTGGAACATTCGAGATCATTCTACAATTGCAGACATTACACTATAAAAGGGCTGCAACTTGTGTTAAGGGGTCAGTCACGCAGTAGCGTTTGTACAGTTAAGTTGTGCTCTAGTAAATCATTGTGAAATTGTAAAGTAATAAAGTGTTAAGATATAAACAATAAATAGTAAACAACAAGTGTGTGTGCGTTTTTAGTTAATTTTAATTGCCAGCCAGGTTTATTTAAAAGGAAATAAACGTACGTTTTTGAAGGTAAAACGTAACAATTGGTGTCTGGATTTAGATTGGTTATTTTGATTGCAATAGAAAAGAATCCGGTTTATCTAAAGGAGATAAACCAACGTTTTTAAAAGGTAAAAACGTAACAATTGGTGTCAGAAGTGGGATTGCAAAATATAAGTAACCAGGATATTGCAAAATAAAAAAAAATAGCCAGGAGTTTGCAAAATAAACATAACTAAAAGCAATGAAGTTTGAAGAGCTTAAAGTGGAACAGCTCAAGCAGGAGTTGAGTAAGTTGGAGCTGCCGACAACAGGTAATAAGGCAGAACTTCAAAAAAGGCTAATAGATGAATTCATGCGGCTTGGCATTCACATCAATACTTACGTATTTGATGGAAAAGAAGAAATGGAGGTATGTACCCGTTCAGCGGAAAGCAGTATGGACATTAATGCAGCGTTGACAGTCATGATGGAGAAAATGGACGAAAACTCTAGAAAAATGATGGAAGAAAATTGTAGAAATATGGAAGAAAATTCTAGAAAAATGGAAGAAAATTCTAGCAAAATGGAAGAAAACTCTAGAAAAATGATGGAGAAAATGGAAGAAAACTCTAGAGAAACTAGAGCAACAAATGAGAAATTGACAGAAATGACAGAGGCCATAAACCAAAGAATGGATCGCGTTGAGGTACAAGTCAGCAAATTTGATGAGAAGCTTGTCGATTTAGAGAGTAAGATGAATAATCTGGAAATTGACATAGAGGCGAAAATTAACAATCTTCAATGCCAAGGTGGGCCAGTTCGTGTTATTCCAGAAGTCTCTAGTAGAATAAAGACACCATGTTTCGATGGCAGTACACCCTTTAATGTATTCAAGTTCCAGTTTGAAACTGTGGCTGGCAGAAATTTGTTGACAAATGAAGAAAAAGCCATTGAGTTGATTTTGGCCTTAAAAGGAACCGCAGCAGAAGTCCTTGAAAGCATACCAATGAGCTGCAGAAATAATTTTGACGACGTAATGGCTGCACTACAACGAAAGTATGGTGGAGAACATAAAAAGGAAATCTACAGAATGGAATTGCGAGGCAGAGTGCAGAAGGTCAATGAAACGTTGCAAGATTTCGCGATGGAGGTTGAACGATTGGTGCAGATGACATACCCTGGTGAAAACCACCCATTCTTGGATCAATTCAAAATTGAGGCGTTTGTAAATGGCATTCGTGATCCCGATGTTAAACATGCAGTATGCGCTACACAGAAATCAACTTTTGCAGAAACTGTTTCATTTGCACTGGCACAGGAGACAGCTAAAATAATTACTAAGCCGCAAATATATAAGGTGCGAAATCTGGAGGTTATCGCTGAGAAAGATAGAGATATAGTCAACGACATAAAAGAGGCAGTTATGCAAGCACTAGAGGAGAAACGAAACAAGCCACAAGCTAAATGCTATAACTGCGGTAGAGTCGGCCATTTTCAGCGAAATTGTAAAGCACCAAGAAAACGATCTAGATCTTCTTCGCCACCACGGAGCAATAAGAGAGCCCACCAACAATCATCACAGGAGTCACAGTTAAAACTAAAACGGGCTAGCACTACGGGGCGTGAGCTAGCTCCCACAAACGAGGGCCCCACAATTTCCATATCAGTAATGCAGCAGAAAAACAGCAATCTTACTACTTATGGGTATATCAACGGCAAAAAGCACATCTTCACGATAGACACAGGAGCGTCACAGTCAATTATTAGGCCCGATTTAGTGAAAGGTACAATTGAACCAGTGTACAATATAAGACTGCGCACAGCTACTGGGGAGCTGGCTACCGTGTATGGTAAAATTAAAACGAAATTAACCATAGCCAACATCCACGTAAATCACGTTTTTATTGTTGCTGATATTGTGGACGAAGTAATAATCGGTGCAGATTTTATGATTAGCCATAACATTAATCTGCATATGGGACAACAAATCATGATTTGGCGCAACATTGAAATACCCCTTGATATTGGTTATGAAAGTAAAGCTCAATTAAGAAAGCTAGCTACTGTTGGACGCCAGAAACTACCACCGCAGTCGGAAACTATAGTGTGGGCACGAATAGAGGGAAATTGTGTGGACAACCGGTTGTGGGTAGTAGAACCTAAAGAAATAAAAAGTGATATTATAACAGCCAAAGCCCTCGTCAAAGCCTGCAACGATGGAAGAGTCCCTGTAAGAGTGATAAATCTATCCAGCAGCGAAAAATTGTTCAGCCAAAACACCGACATTGGTCAATGCGCTCCAGCAGAGGCGGTAATAAATTGTGAGAGAAAGCCGAAACCCGTTACATTGTCAGAAAAGGAACATGAGATGCTAACCGAACATGTGGGGGAATGGGTAGAAGGATTGGCGGCGCCTGATAGAAATAAAGCTAAACAGCTACTTAAGAAATATGCCTCCGGCTTCGCCTTAAACAGTCAAAGTCATGGTCGAACGGCTATTGTGAATCACGAAATAAATACCGGCGAAGCAAGGCCAATTAAACAAGCGCCTAGAAGTATCCCCTTAGCAAAGCGAAGTGAAGTAAAGGAGTTAATCAATGAAATGGAGCAAAACGGTATAATAGAACCATCCTCAAGTCCATGGAGCTCGCCAGTGGTTTTGGTAAAGAAGAAAGATGGCAGCACCAGATTTTGTGTCGACTACAGAAAACTTAATGACGTCACCAAGAAGGACAGTTATCCGCTACCGAGAATTGACGACACTTTGGACACGCTAGCCGGAACAAAATGGTTCTCCACATTAGACTTGCAAAACGGGTATTGGCAGGTAGAAATTGCAGACAAAGACAAAGAGAAAACTGCCTTTAGTGCGGGTGATGGTTTGTGGTAGTTTAATGTGATGCCATTTGGACTTTGTAACGCTCCGGCCACATTCGAGCGCTTGATGGAACGGGTGTTAAAAGGACTTCACTGGAAGACTTGTTCGATGTACCTTGATGACATCATAGTCACGGGAAAGACTTTTGACGAACATCTCAAAAACCTAGAAGAAGTTCTTAATCGTATATCAGCGGCTGGGCTAAAGCTAAATGCCAAGAAATGTGCACTGTTTCAGAAAGAAGTTAAGTACCTGGGACATCGCGTTGCAGCAGAAGGTATATCGACCGATGAAGATAAAATACGGACAGTAAAGGATTGGCCTCGTCCACAAAATCTGCATGAACTGCGCAGCTTTCTAGGACTTTGCACATACTACAGACGATTTGTGCCAAACTTTGCCAGAGTGGCTGCAAGTTTACATGAGCTGACCAAAAAGTCCCGGCGTTACCATTGGGGTGAATCACAAGAGCAGGCATTCCAGGAACTCAAAGAGTTATTATGTACAGCACCAGTCCTGGCATATCCAATTGCTGGAGAGAAATTTGTGCTAGATAGTGATGCGAGCGGTTACGGAATAGGAGGTGTGCTCTCTCAGTTAGTCAATGGGACTGAAAAAGTCATAGGCTACTATAGCCGAATACTTTCGAAGCCTGAGAGGAATTACTGTGTAACGCGACGAGAGCTCCTAGCATTATTAGAGTGCGTAAAACATTACCACAAGTATCTTTATGGTCAACACTTCACACTAAGAACAGACCATTCCGCACTCAGGTGGCTACTACAATTTAAAAATCCTGAAGGGCAACTTGCACGTTGGATTGAACGCCTTCAAAGCTACAACTTTAGCATTGAGTACAGAAGAGGTGGAAAGCATAATAATGCGGATGCTCTCTCAAGACGTCCCTGCAATCTGGAGTGCAAACATTGTAGCAGGGCAGAGAGGAAAGAATGCGTTATTGATGTTCGACTAACGCACATAGACTCCAGCGTAGACTGGTCAACGGCGCAAAGAAATGACCCCATATTATCGAGAATTATATCCGCCAAAGAACAGGGCAGAAGGCCAGCTCGCCACGAAATATTTTCAGAAAGCCCAATAACTAAATCATATTGGACCCTATGGGATAGTCTTAAACTAGTAAATGGCTGTTTATACCAGACATGGGAAGATGCAGGCGGAAAAGCAGCAACTGATTTAATTGTTGTGCCAACCTCCAAAATAAACGAAGTAATGAAAGAGTTCCATAATGGTCCCAGTGGCGGTCATCTTGGTGTAACAAAAACGTTAGAAAAACTAAAACTAAGGTTCTATTGGGTTGGATGCCAGCAATCTGTAGCCGATTGGATAGCCAATTGCCCACAATGCATTACGGCCAAAGGTCCAGTAAGAAGAAGCCGCGGACAACTCCAACAATACAATTCAGGTGCACCATTTGAGCGTATCGCAATGGATGTAGCCGGTCCTTTTCCTGTCAGTGAGGCTGGAAACAGATATGTTCTAGTGGTTATGGATTATTTCAGCAAATGGCCAGAAGTGTATGCCATACCCAACCAAGAAGCTAGAACTGTAGTAGACGTATTTGTGAACAACTGGGTGTGCCGTTACGGAGTTCCATTAGAATTGCATTCCGATCAGGGTAGGAATTTTGAGTCGGCCATATTTAAGGAAATGTGTGAATTATATGGCATCAGAAAGACAAGGACAACACCACTACATCCGCAATCTGATGGCATGGTTGAACGATTTAATCGTACCCTGGAGGAACATTTGAGAAAAGTGGTCAGCAGGCATCAAAAGGATTGGGATGTGCACATACCAAAATTTCTGCTAGCATACCGGTCAGCCGTGCATGATTCCACCTCACGAGCACCTGCAAAGATTATATTTGGAACTGAGTTAAGACTGCCTGGAGACTTAGAGTTTGGCGTTAAACCTACACCACTAGAGGAAGACGGTGGAAACCCCTGCAAGAACGACCTCGAAGAACTTCATGAATTCGTGCGTAACCGAATTAAAATGACCAGCGATAAAATGAAGGCCAGATACGACCAAGCTGCAAATTCTGAAGGATTCACCGAAGGCCAGTTGGTTCTACTTTTTAACCCTCAACGAAAGAAAGGATTGTCACCTAAACTACAAACTCATTGGGACGGTCCCTACAAAGTAATCAAGAGGCTAAATGACGTAGTTTATAGAATACAAAAGTACAACAGCACAAGATCTAAAATGAAGGTTGTACACCTAGAGAGGCTAGCCAAATATGGAAAGGGTACATCTATGCCTATTCGGGACGAACAGGCTTAAGTGGGCGGCAGTGTTACGAAATTTGATTGATCTGGTTCTGGTATTTTGGAATCAGACTATCCCGAGAAACGGGATTCACTAAACCTGTCAATCTGGCAACGCTACATTTGAGTATACAACATTATGCTATAATGTGCTATAAAGTGTTATACTGTGAAGTGGTTTGTGTCTCGGCTAAAATCCAAGTGGTTGGTGTCTCCGCTACGAATACTCTGGATACTTCTGGAAACTTCTGGTATGTTCTACAACCATGGCTAACAATCTGGATGTCTCTGGAACCTTCTAGTTCATTCTACACAAATCTGGATGTCTCTGGAACCTTCTAGTTCATTCTACACAGATCTGGATGTCTCTGGAACCTTCTAGTTCATTCTACACAAATCTGGATGTCTCTGGAACCTTCTAGTTCATTCCACACACACAATCTGGGTGTCTCTGGAACATTCGAGATCATTCTACAATTGCAGACATTACACTATAAAAGGGCTGCAACTTGTGTTAAGGGGTCAGTCACGCAGTAGCGTTTGTACAGTTAAGTTGTGCTCTAGTAAATCATTGTGAAATTGTAAAGTAATAAAGTGTTAAGAAATAAACAATAAATAGTAAACAACAAGTGTGTGTGCGTTTTTAGTTAATTTTAATTGCCAGCCAGGTTTATTTAAAAGGAAATAAACGTACGTTTTTGAAGGTAAAACGTAACAATTGGTGTCTGGATTTAGATTGGTTATTTTGATTGCAATAGAAAAGAATCCGGTTTATCTAAAGGAGATAAACCAACGTTTTTAAAAGGTAAAAACGTAACAATATGTTAAAATCTTTAAAAAACAAATTTTTTCTATAAGAAAAACACACATAGTGAGGGATCGGAAACACCATTTTCAATTTCAATGAAATTCACCATAAATGTTCCATATTACTAGCCTTCAAGCGAACTTGTACTTTCGGATCCCAGACCCTTTCCGTCTCCGAAATATGACGTCTTGAATGAACACAAAACATACTAAGCGCTTAAGCGAATTTGATACGGTTCCCAGAATTTGATCCGCTTCCCGGAATATGACCCAAATCTGTAATGCGGGGTAACATATAGTCGGCATTTTTGACTTTGATTTTTTTAACTTGTTTCTTAATATTTTGATTTTTATACTTTTCCTTAGAAATTTTTTACATATGGCTTAAAATTAAAGTATTTTTTAAAGTAGAATTTTATTTGATTCACTGAAAAAATATTAAACCATTCACGAAGGTACTTCGGCACTTTAGGAAGAAATGTACTGAAAATATACTCCAAAAAGTACTAAAGATCAGAATTTTCCATCCCTGATGCACCACAAACACTATACGCTCACTCAACTCGTAAAAATGGTCGCGTATGGATGGATGAATGGTTGAAAACAGGAAGGGTCGTTTAATATACTAGTATACTACATACAGGCGTACATATGAGGGGGAAAGAGGAGGGAACGAGAAATATATGTGTGAATGTTGTAAAAACGCACACAAGAGCTTTAGAAAGCAGAAAAAGTAAGAAAGCATACAAACAGCAACAACATTCGAAAAAGTGGTGTTTGCAAATAAATTCACAACGGGCACCAATATTAGGCACAACAACAAAAAGTATACATCTATAAAACCTCAGTAAAGTCATATGCGTTCATAACCTACCCCCCAAACGTGCTACTAAAAAAAACAAGTCAACTTTAGAATACAGTGGAATTTTTAAGAGACTTTAAATTTAAATATCTCAAGTTTATTCTTGTGAATATCACACCAAATTAACCAGATCGTTTAATAATGGTATAAACAATGATATGGCAAAAAAGAAAAAAAAAAAAACACATTTCAAAACAGTTAGCTTAGTTTCAATTAATAACTGAACAGAAAAAATTAAAAAGTTTGACGAATTTTAATCCAAATGGAACGAATTGGATTAGCTGAAAACCAACCAAAAAAACCGGATTTTTATATTAGGCCTTGTCGAATCTTTTAGTACCCTAAAATAGAGCTCCAAAAGAATTCAGTCTTTAATTAAATTTAAATTTTGAATGCAAACTGAGAGATAAAATTCCTAAACCACATTTTATTAAATGAAATCAATTTATGAAACATTCACTTTTTCTCAAGGTTGGTAACCGAAACGAATAAGGGGCTGTTCTTTATTTTATATTATACCCCATTTACATGAACGAGGTTTCAGTTATCTTGAAGATTTTTGCATTATCTTGTGTATTATCTCGAGATTTTCCATACAAATATTCTGTTGATAATTCAATTTGATGAGATAATTTATAAACATCCTCAATTATCCCTTCAAAGTCAGGGTTCGCAACTATTTTTCTTGTGTTCAGAGTTGATTTTTCCTTTTTTTCTAGCAGTGAACAGACTTCGTAATGGCGTAAATTTAAACAAAAAAAATATAAATAGTAATTATTTTAATTTATAATAAAAATCTAAAAAAAAAACTTAATGGTGAATCATTTAAAATGTGTATTTTAGTACAATTGTGTTAAATGTAAAGTAATTATTTCTTCCGACGAAGAAATTTTATGGAAACAGATCTTCAAAAGCTGCAGTCTTGGCTTCGCCAAAAAATTAAAAATTTCATCTTTAAACTGTTCATCCCTATTTAAAAAGGTGTTCCACATCAATAATACCGTTGTATCTTAGCAAAAGTTAATAAATATTGTGTTCCGGCCATAAAGAATATGCTTTTTGAAATATTTTGTTAAATTTTAGGTTAGATTATAAGTGTTGTTTGTTTACAAAATATAACGAAACAGCTGTTAAAGAGATAATGAAAACTCAATCAACCTCATGTGAATAGTTTTGATTAGTTTTCAAATCTAATTGCTAAATCGCCCACAAAACTTGCTTGTGAATGGGGTATAAACCTTTAAGTGGCAGAGTTTCTACATATTTAAGAAAATTTGGTATTTATAAACACTAATTTGCACAGTAAAAGTATACAGCCTATATACAATATGATTTGTATCTTTCCAAACTGGCTTTAATTTCAGTAGAATATAGGCCCTTATTATCCCATCTCCATCATATGACGACACAAATCCGACCAGATCCGATATTTCAAAACGGTATTTAATATAACAGCAAAAAGCATCAGATAGTTTACCTATAACCATAAATAAAAAATATAAGATTATCATTACTGGGTTGCCACGTATTGACTTCAAGATCTTAATGTCGGAGTTCTTTCAAAAAGCTAAAAAAATGACAAAACATAAATTATTGTAAAAAAAAAAATGTTTAACAATTCATATTAATTTTTTTTTAAGAGGTCTTGATTATTCATATCGATTTTAATTAGAAGAACAAATTAAAATTATAATTTTGAAAAAAATCTGGATCCATTTAAGAATGACAAGCGGGTTAACGTATCGACTTTGGTAGGAAATATCTTCGCTAGAGGTCGGGGTGCGATAATAAAAAAACGCAGAAAAATCTTATTTTGGGTACAGGTTTTAGGCAATACCATTTTCGTTAGAAAAATCGCACGATTTCTTAATTCAGGAGGATAAGGATTAAGTATGAATCATAAAATCTACTCTAATTCTTTTCGTTTGCCAACCCTGCTTTTTGTCATTCGATTTAAGAAGTTATGATTAATAATTGCATTCCAAGAAGTTTATTATCGAAAGTTTTCAAATATTATCAAGTTGTTTTCCTCTCTTATAAAGAAAAAATCAGGTTATAAACAATTTACACAGAAAAGTTAAACTAACAAAAAGTGGATTAACTAAACAAGTGGAATAAACCATATTTAGTTTTCCGATTTATGAAGTTATGAATAAAATTTGCATTCCAAGAAGATCGTCATCTAAAGTTTTCAAATATTATTAGGTGGTTTTTCTTTCTTATTAAGATAAAAATCGAGTTATACCCGATCTACACAGAAAAGTTAAACCAGCAAAAAGTGGATAACAGTTAATCCAATATTACATCTGTTATTACTATATCTATTAAGTAATAACAGATGTAAGATGTATGAATACGACTAGTTGTCTGTTTTGCTATAACGACGCTTTTCAACACTAAAAAGCGCACACAAAAATACTGATACAAATTCACGTTAAGACACTGACGTAAAAATATTTTGGGGCTGTCGACCAACTTTTTACTAATGCCGATATTTTCCTTGTTCATAAAGAAATCGTCTGAATTTTTTACAGCGAAAATTAGTATAGCCAAATGTTTGTACCCAAATAAGATTTTCCTGCTAAGCCCTCTAGAGACCGTTCTTCAATGTATCCAGATTTTTGTAAATTAAACTTTATGGGCCAGTTTTATAGTCCGACTTAAGAATAAATATTTCGAAGAAATATTTAATAAATCTTTGTTCTGACTAAAACTGGCCCTAATTTGTTTAGATTTTTTGGAAAATTTTTTGTTTTGTATTGATTTTTCCGACACTCATTTTGAAATTTTTTGTATAGATACCAATACTATACCAAAGCAGAACTTACCTCATTGAAATACTTCCTTGTGAATAAATAGCATTGCTACAATCTTTATTATTCAAACATTGTAAGTTTAGGCCAAAAGGTTATTAAAAAGATAAGAAAAATAAAATAAAGAACAAAACATTGCTGTATGTCTGAATAGATTACAACGCCCTATATAAGTTTAACTTTTAACAACTTGTTATATTCTATAGTTGATGTGATCATCTGGGAAAATTTGAAGGAAAGATTTGCATGGCCTCGGAAAAATGGAATTTATTAAAGGCTTTCGGAAGTTTATTTGATGTTTGTGATATAATACACTGATATAATATAATGCACTGCTTTTGGATTACACTGGATTACACTGATAGTTTTTACAACGATGGATTTTTAAACTGATAAATTCTTTATTTTGATGTGGCATTTGGGATAACCGATAACGAAAGAAAATACAAGAATATATATAAATTAGATCACTGATATATGAAAACAAATTTCATTGAGAGATGGCCAATGAAATTATCTGGAATAACATAGGTTTTAGCGAGCACAGGGAACAGGAATTTAATTGTATACCTACTCAGTTTGAGCAAAGTTTATTCTCATAGCTTTCTGACCTAACTACGGGGCACAATACTTGTGTTAACGACATATTAAATTATATCGTCAGTGGTATTTTAAGGTTATCGGTAGTCATTGGAAAGGGTTTTAAAGCGTTATTGGTATTTTAGGGTTAGCAACACATCAAGATCCAAATTAAAAGATGTTCGTTTAGAATGAAATGGTTAAAAACTTATATAAAGATAAAATGTTTTCAATTATAAGTCAACATCGAAATATGTTTATTTAGAGCGATAAATGCCAAACGATTTTTTTAATAAAAAAATATTTTAAAATAGAAATAACATCGTATGCAATTTTTATTTTTATGGGCCAGGAGTCTTTATGTATATCAGTTACCTAAACCATTTGTTTGATTGCAACAATTTAACTTAAACCACTAATTTTGACAATCGACAATTTAAAAACAAATCATTATCGTAATAAGCACTTTTCGCATCACTTTGAATTACTGATTTTTTGAATTTTGGTGAAAAAAATGTTTGCAGTAAATTATACAAATTTTTTTAATTGTAAAATACCATTTTCACACAAGCAGGGGTTTGAGTAGGTACTAAATATGTACATATATGTATATACAAGTCGTCGCTGATCCTAAGGAATTAGCTATTTCTTTTTAAAAATTATTTGTAATTTAGCCATGATAATGGTACTCATTACCCTCTCGCTTACAAGGAGCCAAAAAATAATGAGTATCCATTACTTTTGGGGCATTGCGAACAAAAGTAATTAAGCGAGTAAATAGCCTGGTAAGTAGTTGAGACCATGTTTTTGCTGGGTTATTGTGACTTTGCAACAACAAACACAAGGGAAATAGTCACAACTGAGAGTTACATACTTCTCCTAGGAATATAATAAGACAATGGGTCATATGAATAAAACTTAGCAATTACTTCGAAATAATTACTTTGGGCTTAGGAATGGCTTTTAACTCCAAATTTACCAATTGGCTGGTAGAATAGTATGAAATGTAACCAAAAATTAAAAAATTAAATTTCTAGTCTACTCCCAAGCAGACTAGATTTGTGAAGTAATTGCTTAAAAAACCCTGTATTTCCCCCTATTAGTAATATCTATATTTTATTCATATGAGCCAATAGCCGAAAACTCTAAATTATTACAGAAAAAAAACGAAACATATTGATAAAGGGTCATATGTATAAAACAATTACTTCGAAGTAATTACTTTGGGCTTAGGAATGACTTTTAACACCAAATTTATACATAGACTTGTAAGAACAGCATAAAATACGAACGAAAATAAAAAAAACGAGTAAAAAGGTTAAAGTCGGGCATGCCGACTATACAATACCCTACACCACTCTGGTGTATTGTTTGGATCCGAAATTCGAATGGGATAAAAAGGGGCTTGTGTCAAAATTTTCTTTAATATGAGTCAGCGCACCAAATTTCATTAAAATATCTTAATATTTGCGACCTGCAGTTTGTAACCAAGCCAATTTTGGGAGGACCCTTATATGGGCACTAGTTCTAAACATGGACCGATATTCACTAAAATCAATAGGCTTCGTCCTTGGGCCAACATAGGTCTATGTACCAAATTTCATCAAAATATCTTAATATTTGCGACCTGCAGTTTGCAACCAAGCCAATTTTGGGGGGACCCTTATATGGGCACTAGTTCTAAACATGGACCGATGTTCACCAAAATCAATAGGCTTCGTCCTTGGGCCAACATAGGTCTATGTACCAAATTTCATCAAAATATCTTAATACTTGCGACCTGCAGCGTATAAACAGTATAATTTTGGTAGGACCCTTATATGGGCACTAGATCTAAACATGGACCGATGTTCACCAAAATCAATAGGCTGCGTTATTGGGCCAATATAGATCTGTGTACCAAATTTCATCAAAATATCTTAATATTTGCGACCTGCAGCGTATAAACAGTATAATTTTGGTAGGACCCTTATATGGGCACTAGGTCTAAACATAGACCGATGTTCACCAAAATCAATAGGCTGCGTTATTGGGCCAATGTAGGTCTGTGTACCAAATTTCATCAAAATATCTTAATATTTACGACCTGCAGCGTATAAACAGTATAATTTTGGTAGGACCCTTATATGGGCACTAGGTCTAAACATGGACCGATGTTCACCAAAATCAATAGGCTGCGTTATTGGGCCAATATAGGTCTGTGTACCAAATTTCATCAAAATATCTTAATATTTACGACCTGCAGCGTATAAACAGTATAATTTTGGTAGGACCCTTATATGGGCACTAGGTCTAAACATGGACCGATGTTCACCAAAATCAATAGGCTGCGTTATTGGGCTAACATAGGTCCGTGTACCAAATTTCGTCAAAATTTCTTAATATTTACGACCTGCAGCGAATAAACAATATAATTTTGGTAGGACCCTTATATGGGCACTAGGTCTAAACATGGACCGATGTTCACAAAAATCAAACTTGTTCGTCCTTCGGTCTGTGTACCAAATTTCATCAAAATATCTTAATAGGTGCGACCTGTAGAGTGCGCACAAGATTGCATGGACAGACAGACAGACGGACGGACGGACATCGTTAAATCGAAATAAAAAAAAATTCTGAACCGATCGGTATACTATAAGGTGGGTCTACGACCAATATTTTTTGGTGTTACAAACATCAGCACAAACTTATAATACCCTGACCACATAGTGGTGTAGGGTATAATAATACCCTGACCACATAGTGGTGTAGGGTATAATTAATATTAAGACTACTCGCAAGCAGACTAGAATTGTGAATTATTCAAAAAACCCAGTATTTCCCCCTATTAGTAATATCTATTTTTTATTCATACGAGCCAATATCAGAAATGAAAAACTGTAATAATTTATGAAATTTGAGAAATTTAAAATTTTTGAGAATGAATTTCGGTTATGAATGAATTAATTTTCGCTTATTTTTTATTTTTGATGTTTTCATATTTTTTTAAATTTGTATTGTAATTTTTAGTTCCTGCCAATTTAATTTTACTTTTTCCTCATTTTTCGATCGACTGTCTGACAACGCCATAATGTTCTGTCCGGTCCTATGCGCGGTCCGATAGCGATTGCATCTCCTAGTCTTATAAACTTCTTTGTTTTACCCTAATTCGTGATACATTTAAACCACTGTTTTTCAATATACATAGTACATACAGTACGAGAATCAACGTTCAAAGAATTTTTTTAATTTTTTTCTTTTAACAATCAGACATAATACACTCTACTCTATAGATTTTACAGAGGCGGCTACAAAAGGAAAGCTAAAATACACAAAAAAGATGGCAAGCGACTATAACGACAACGATGACTACGACAATGTCGTTCTTTCGTCTTCCCATCCGCTCGACTGCCACATGTTGTGTGTAGTGTATCAGGGATGGAAAACTCAGTACTTTTGTACCTTTTGGCTGGCCGAAGAACTGTAGCACCTCCTTTAATTTTGAGTCATAAAGTAAAAATTGTTCACAGGAAAGAGTTCTCAAAATAAAAATAATAAGTATGGAAAAAATAGTAAAAAAATAAGTTTTTTTAATAGAAAAATTTTAACACAAATACTGCTTAACCCGGTGTTTTCAAATGCAATAAATTACATGATATGAAATATCAAAACCATTGCAGAGAAACGCGAAAATGATATCAATTGCAAAGTTGTGGAGAACACTTGATTGACCATTTCATGGCTAAGAAATATTATAGATTTTTCTTCGAAAAACAAAAATTTATCAAACATTAATTTTTATACACACATAATAAATAATTAAACTCATTTCTATTCTATTTTACCAAATTTTATGTTATTTTTGCAATAAAATTCAAATTGAGTGTCTTCACTTGAGATGAAATTATTTTGACAATTGCTTGCTATCATCCCAATAAGCACATAGGTTTTAAAAATTCAAGTGCTTTAAATTTAGCTTGAAGTAAAGTAGATTTCAAATTCTAGCATTTGTATATTTAACGAAAATATTTCAAACTTAAATTTTTGTTTCCCTTTTGTTGGGAGTATGCTATTGAAATAAAATGTTAGTTGTAATCAAGCCTTGAAACTGGAAAACAGGGCTGGAATTGAACTGGATTTCAACTTGAATTCCATTGAAATTGTTTATAGGGATTTTATTGCATGTCAAGACACTAGGTAAGGCATTTCTACACTTAGGTTGTTCACAAGGGGTGTACTATTTGTTATATCTTTGTATTGTCCTAATAAAAAAGTTGTTAAAATTTTTATTTTACTTTAACAGCGATTTTCAGCCGGCTTTTCTCTCTGTTGGCACACGTAAACATAGGACACTAAACACACAAAAAATGTTGTAACTTGTTGTATTTTTTCAATTTATATTTTAACAACTCTGTTTTTTGTTAGGACAACACAATGATACAACAAATAGCAGCACACCCCTTGTGAACGACCTTACTATAAATTTAGTAGTAAAATCATGCAGAATGGTAATATATTGCAGTGTGAATAAAAAAAAACGAACGATAATTTTGGTATGCGTATAGATTTCTGGATTTTTTGAAATGTTTCAAAAACTCGTAAATGTTATCGCACCTATGTACTTTTATGTTAATAAGCAAAAAGAGACTAGCAAAACAAAAGAATTAAAAGAAAAAAGATTACAGATATTTTTTATCGATTACTATTTTCAAAATATTGAGCATGTGATAGTGTGAACAAATAATTAGGTTGTTCACAAGGGTTGTGCTATCTGTTGTATCGTTCTAACAAAAAACAGAGTTGTTAAAATTTTTATTTGACTTTAACAACGATTTTCTATTGGGTTTTCTATCAGTTAGCACACTCAAACATAGGACACTAAACATACGTAAAAATATTGTATCGTGCTACTCTCAAATGTTGTATTTTTTCAATTTAATTATAACAACTCTGTTTTTTCTTAGGTCGATACAACGGTACAATAAATAGCACACCCCTTGTGAACTACCTTAATGTAGTTTTCTTTAAGATTGTTAGGATACATATTGTATGAAATTGCATATATGTTTAACTCAAAATCTTACGACACAATATAACAATGTAGAAACACTTTTAATGAAGTTAAAAGAGGTTTGTTAAAAATAACGTCCTATACAAATTTTGTTTAATAAACCTCTTATTTTCTTTATTTATCATTCGTAAATACAAGTAGTGTAAGGAGTAATGACATAAGACCTATAATGTATGAAAACTCTGTATCAAAATTTCAATTTTATGTTAATTCGATTCGTCTTTGGAACTCCCTACCATCAAATATTAAAATCTATAAGTCCAGCAGTTTAAGAAATAAATTTTTAACCTGTATATGTTAAATTGATTTTGTATTTAAAATAATATGTTAATTTTTTTTTATTTTGCTTGACCTATTTAAGATTTTATTTCTGATAATATTATAATAATTATGCCCTAGATATTAAACTTTCTTAATAATTAACATTGAAAAATCCTTTACGATAATTATAAGATTTAATATATTGCTGTATTGGAAACAAATAAATACAAATAGTGGCATTCTATACCTCTCTTCCTCTCTCAATCTTTGTTCTTTTTTTATTTGTTCGTGAAGTCGGGCAAATCAAATTAAAACATGTTGGTAAAATATGGCTCTTTTTAAACTCACTTTTTTATATTTTTTAAGAATATTTCAACACATTTTTTATTTAAATAATCAGTATTTTAACTAACAAGTAATTAAAATAATATTAATTTTGAATAGAAAATAACATAATAAAAGCGAAATAAAAGTTCGTGTTGATAGCAACAATTTTTATTTAACAAGTTGCAGTGAAATTTTTTCTATGTAAAAAAAATGTTTATATTTGCTTTTCCGAGCCACTGATACAACAACAAAGAACGGTAAGAAAAATACTCTAGTAAGAGATTAATCGCAACTGGGTCGACAACAACGGGAATTGCTTTTTCATATGTTTTGTATGGGAAGCAAAATGTCGTCCGGCGAATTTGTGGTCGTAATAGTATCTATTCTATTTTCATGACGACACACTAATACACACTAAAAATATTTGTCAAATTGTTGCCATGATTAATGATTGCCAGAGTTGTTAGAAATTCGTATTAGAGCTGCAAAAATTCGTACTTTGATTACAAAAAAAGACAATCGATAAAATGTAAAACAACAAGATTTAATAATTAAATTGGTGAAGAATTGTGGTGAAACAAATACAAGCATATTCTTGTTTTGCTTTCCTTTTTTATAAACGTCAAAAAATGTCGACGATCGATTGTCGCTGAATTTAAATTAAACGCGATGACTTTTGCTGTCGTCGATCAACAACCGACCCAGTTGTGATTAATCTCTAAGTCTATAAGTTTTGATACAAGCCTTATGTTCTTAATTTTTTTTCTAATAAAAAAAATAATCAATTCGATGTTTAAAAATTTACCATCATCAGATTGGTTTGAAAAAGTACTATGAATTTTGGTTAATACTATTTTAAATTTCCATCCCTGGAGTGTATGCATAGTATTTGACAACAATAAATGTTTTGCGAGGAAGGGTGGGGAAAGAGGGACAAACATTTATTCGTATAGTGGCAAACAATTCTCGGTTATTATTTTTTGTTGTTATTTTTAATACGTTTTTATTTTTATTTCTTGTTTCATCGTTGTTATGCGCAACGCGTACTTATGCAAATTTACACATAAAACATAAAAAAATCAAGTACGAATATAAAAAAAACTAAATAAACGCCGAAAGACCGTAAGACTGAATAAAATGAAAAAGACATTCAGCCAGTAAGTGAAACAAGTTGATGATGGTGAAGAAGATGATGATAATGACGACGACGGTGGTTAAAAGAATTGGTCAGGTCTTAAATGCCACAATGAGCGCTACTACGTGTATTACTTGATGCAATCAGTTAAGCTGTTTTTACTTTTGTTGGAGTTGTTTTGTATTGCCTACTCCTCTACTGCTGCCAACCAAAAAGCACACATGTAATTTAGCCTGTCTGCCACGTATCTACATACATAAATTGCATACAAGCAGCAGACCAACAAAAAAATTTAAAAAAAAAATGAAAATGAATGATCAAATGAATGTGTATAAACGATGTACAAAATAAGGAGGGTACGGCCTCTTTTTAGGTATAAACATCAGTGGCGTAACAATTACGTCTCTCCTCTAAGATAATAATGCCAAATTATAAAAAAGAAAGATCTCATATTTAGGAGATGAGAATATTTTGGAACAAAGGATTATGTATTTATCTTTTATTCTACAAGTATTTTTAAACTGTGGTGTTTCCGCTGCGATTTGTACACGACACAAAATTTTAAACAAAAGTTTCAATCCTTAACACATTTTAAATGAAAATAAGGTTGCCAATTAAATTATGTTCCCAAAAATTTTTTGGAATTAAAACAAGAAAACTGTACATTTGTCGGACCATACAGTACTAAATATTAATATATTAAGACTTAACGCTGTTATTCACAATAATTTCTAATTAACCTTTAAATATCAATTTGATATTATCTTTATTAAACCTTCATTAAGAAATTGTATACAAAAACATACAATAAGTTTATTAATTTTTTAATTCTGGCAACACTTTCTATATATTAATATTGTTCGTGATGGTTAGGTTAGGTTCCAGAGGCAGCCGCCATATAGGTCAGCTCATGTGGGTCCCGTTGTGATACCTGTAAAGCCCTTAGGCGACCACATCAGGGTCCGAACCAAACCAGTTCGACCCCGTGATGAACCGACTTATCCTGCCAACGTCAGGATCAGACATTGTTGACATCACTGTCCCGATGTCCCGGCATCCATATGAGTATCAATCGCAAATGTCTCGTCATCTCGTCCAGAGACATCCGGAATTCATGGACAATCCTCGATGTGGCAAAACACACCTACTAGGGACTTTATGGCTGCTTGGCTGTCTGCGAAAACAACAACACCCTCCGAGGATATCCCTTGACACCTTATGCAAGACATAGCACGCTGTATGGCCGCTAGCTCAGCCTGTATAATGCTGCACTGATCCGGCAGCCTAAAGGATAGTCATAGCGACTCACATATACGCCACCTCCTACTCCTCCAACCCTCATGGAGCCATCCGTATAAATCTCGAGTGCCCCCATAGCTAGGTCAATCCTTTTGACAATTCCGGGTTGTGGGATGCGATAATCAAAACGCACCGAAGCGTCCCCCTGGAGGCCTAATGTCCTGGCATGTCCAAATGACCTGTATATCCATGCACCAATAGCCGCCAGCCTTATAGCCATCTTTGCTCACATTTGCCTCGTGAAAAAGTCTATTGGTAACCAGTGCAAATAGAGCCTTCGTGGGAATAGCGCCCGTAATCAGCAACGCCATTGTCCGCAAAATCCTCTCGAACTTCATCCGGTGAGTGCTCTTATCCAGCGCACTCCACCGAATAGACACTCCATACATCAGTATGGGACTGATGACGGCAATAAAAAGCCAATTGACATTTCGGGGGTTGATACCCCAGTTCACACCAATGGCTTTTTTACAGCAATAAATGACAGAATCTACCTTAGACACTCTAGCCTGAGTGTTTAGATTCCATAGTAACCTTCTATCAAGGATAATTCCGAAATAGATGGCACTATCGTTAAATGTAAGGTCAATGCCGTTCAAACTCGGCAGTTTGAGCCCCCTGATCTTATTCCTAGTGAAGAGAACAAGATCCGTTTTTCTCGGATTTACCCCCAGCCCACTATCACTCCACTCAGAGAGAAGTTTCAGTGAGGACTCCATAAGCGCCGACTGAATATTCGGGTATTTATCCGATACCGCAATTGCCACATCATCCGCATAAGCAACTGCCCTACAGCCAATATCGACAAGTTGAACGAGTAGACGATTCATGGTCAGATTCAAGAGTAGCGGCGACAGAACACCCCCCTGTGGGGTGCCTCTCACCACCTAGATACCGTCGATGCGCCGAGCGTGGATACAACAACGAACATATAATTAAAAGAGGTACCAACTCACCCCACCTCTGTTAAATCACTCTCTTCATAATTTGTATCGAAAAATGTTACCATATGAATTACACATGTCTGTAAAGGCTAACATTTTTCGATACAAAATGTTAATGGTCGAAAGAGGCGATGAAAACCGCCTGGATACAATCACCCTGTACCCCAGCAAGATCATGATGAACTCGGTGATGGTATCATTCACCCCCAAGTCCCGTATGGCCGAACGCATCGGGTCTGACGTTATTAAAGGCGCCCTCTATCTCCAGAAAGGCCACCAAAGTGTACTCCTTATACTCGATAGATGGGATATATTGAGATCCCACGAGTGAGCGAAGTGCCGTCTCCACCGACCTGCCCCTATTATAGGCATGTTAGGAACTGTTATGTGGGCGATGTGGTGTAATGGTTAGCGCGTTCGACTGTTTCTCATAAGGTTGAGGGTTCGATCCCCAGCCCAGGCAACACCAATTTATGAAAAATAATAATATGTATGAGTTTTTTCTATCCCTCATACATATCGCAGCGGCTTCCTTCGTTGTTCCCACAGCACTTAACCTCACCGCTGTAAAATAACATAACAGAGCTATAAACTAAAAACCTTAACGTTCGACAACTCTTCATCCGATGGCGCGCAACAACTGTTCTAGGATTCAACATCTCGCGCAATTACAGTGTTGCAATATTTGAAGCCCTTCATCTTTCACCACCTTTCACTTTTTCTCTATCCCCTTTCCAAAGAAAGCAACAGTTAATTAATAGGAAGAATTTTCTGAGTGTTGCTTCTCTTTAAGACAAAAAAAGATAGCAAACCTGGTTCAATGGACATCCTAAGGTGTACATCGATAATTCTCTCCAGGGTCTTCAATAGACAGGACGATAGACTTACTGGTATATAGTCCTTCGTATCGGATGTCCTCGCCCTCCTTGGGAATAAATACAGCCCTGTTCACGGTTATTGTCAGTGATACATTAATTTAGTGAGCGATAGACTCAGTAATCGTAGATGAGTAATATTGTATTGTATTTTGGAGTATGGTTTTATTATAAATACATCACTATTTTATTTAATTTTTTTTTTACTTTATTTTCATGCAAATTTGGGAAAATTTTATAAACAAAAGTGTTTAGAATGTTGGTTTTTAATTTTTATTTAAAAAATAAAAATTATTTTTTCGACCTTTTTAATTGATAAATTAGAAATTTATTAATTCTAGTTCGAGGCCAATTTTAGTCTTGGAATTTTTGCAGTTTTTTTTTTGCTTCTGTTGGATTAAAAATGTTGTATTCCATCTCTTCTTGGGTTGATGAATTTTAAACAAGTAATTTAATCATGGTAAATTCACGTTTTTTAGTTTTTTTGCAGTGGTTTTTTTTTCCAAACTTTATCAAAGGAATATTTTAGGCTATTCCCTGCTTTAAGCATTTAAAAAATTTTTCTTTATTAATCATTTGTGAATATTCTTTTTTCCCAATAAGATTAAAAATATTTAATTAGGCTATTTTAAAAGTTTTTAATAACACTGTAAATATTTAAACTGGCTCATTATATCCCATTGCAAATTCCACTTTTCGCACACATTTTAGAATATTTATGGTACCCTGTCAACCTGGATAAGGTGTAACTGATCAAAAAGAGTAAAGAATATAAAAATACAAAAACATCAATAAGAAGTTTCAGCCATGTGCACAAGAAGAATTTTCAGCCTTGAAAATTAAATTTATTGTCAAATGATAGCTTCCCAGCAACAACTATGTTTCAACCACTTGCCAGCCTATTTACTCGCTTAATAAGTAATTGATAATAATTGGGACATTGCGAACAAAAGTAATTAAGCGAGTAAATAGGCTGGTAAGTGTTTGCAACCTAGTTGTTGCTGGGAAGCTGTCATTTGATACTAAATTTGAATTTGATCCGAAAACATCTTGCGATGCCAATAATATGATACAAGCATTAAAGTGTGAATTGTCGCCAATTTCACTGAATTTTTGACATTTCGTTCGTTACTACTGGATTTTGTTACGCAACATAAAAAGAGGAAATACCATGGAATGCGATAGAAATCTAATCTCATATAAGAATCTTATTTTGGGGAACATCCGAAGTAGCAACATTAGTATGTTAAAACTAATAACGCAATCTATCAAAAATAATTTGATATATATATAATCGATCTTTTTACAGAATCTGGGTTTAAATCTCTTATTATTCAGTCAAAACTAGAAGTCAAATTTCAAAATTTTTTATGTTCTGTTAATCTTTTGACGACACTGATCCTTTGTATTTTATTTTAACCCTAACTGATTATGACAATTAGGGATTTTTAAATTCCAACTGTCCTATAGATTTAACTGACTGGAATTTTTGTTTATACGTCACTGAACATTTTGTAGCGTTGTTGCACAGTTTTGGAATAATACGACAACAACAACGAAATAACCATGATGTTGATGATGACGACGACGATAGGCAATCAACATGCAACCACAATCAACCACAACAGCCATGCAGGCCAAGCAAGGCAAAGCACTAAGGCAGTCAGTGAACGAGGCAGGCAGGCTGGCTGACTTACAGTCAGAGTCATATATACAGGGTTAGGCGATTGAAGTGTTACCTATTCAAACGACCATAGTTTTTTTTTTGTGTGAAATTATTTTTTATGGATTCAAATTACAAAATGAGTGGAAATAATCAAAATTTCAGAATCTACTCACTTTAGCTCGATGTGGCCACCAAAGCAAAAAAAAAAAAAAGTTAGACTCGAAAGAGCTACGCGGAGTTGTTATGCTTGCACGAACGTGGCGAATTTCCAAACATTGTGTTCTTTGATGAAAAAAATTTCCTATTGGGCAGTTCATAAACTCTCAAAAATATCGCGTTTAATTAAATGAACGCTCTCACGAAAATTTGAGCCTTATGAACGGCCACCCGAAATAATTTTCCATCTCAAGTAAGGGTATGGACAGCTGCGACCACCGATTGACGCTGTCCAATCGTTTCATCGAGCCCGGTGTCAAAGTCAATGCGACTTATTATCGGGAAAATGTTTTGGAAGCTGCTTTAGAGCCGTAGGACCGCCAACATTTCGGTTGTATACCATGGACGTTCCAACAAGACTCGACACCGTCTCATAAAGCTCGTGTGAACCAAGAATGGTTAAAAAACCATGTTCCACACTTCATTTCGTCCACACAATGGCTTTCGAATTCGCCAGATGCAAATCCGATGGACTATTCCATCTGGGCCATTTTGGACAGCAAGGTGAGCACTAAAAAATATGCCAGTATGAATATGCTAAAGAAAGCCATTGTACGGGAATGGGCCAAAATACCGCAAGATCATATTCGTGCAGCATGCAACTCATTTTTTAACCGTTTGGAAGCCAGAGTCAAGGCAAAAGGTGGGCACATCGGGCTAAAGTGAATGAATTCTAAAATTTTGATTATTTCCACACATTCTGTAATTTGAATCAATAAAAAATAATTTCACACAAAAAAATATGGTCGTTTGAATAAAAACAAAAAAAAAACAAAAAAATTTTTTGTTGTTTTTGTTTTTTCTTTGATATTTTAAATGTTAAATGACGCTCCAAGACGAGAACAGGAAATTCTGATTGAGTTTGTGATTTAACCTAATAAATATTTCTATAAATTCTAAAACGTCGTCCCCTGACGATTTCCTTAGGCTAGAATGAAATCTGGATAGAGATTTTAGCACATTTAATTCAACACTTCAATCGCCTAACCCTGTAGTATCGGAATAAACAGGCAACAACATACGAATGAATAAGCAACCATCCATTGGTAAATAACAACAAAACAGCCCCTGTGTGCCTACAAATGTTAATGAAAAAAAAAAAATAAAAGAACAAGAACAAAAACCTAAAACATAGGAAGCCCTCACGCAGTGGTGGTGTGTAGTGCAGTGCATATATTTGAAAGCTTTGGCACCACTTCGGTACAACTATGTAGTATAGTGACTGTGGCAATTCGCACAACAATTGCCAAAATAGCACATACACACACAAGGAATGCACATCAATAATGAAAACAACAAATTCACCGAAATATTGTTTAAAAATTTTAACGCAATCTGTCCATTGTGATTGTATACACCATTTTTCCATATACAATGCGTTTATATATGAAACAGAACACAAATTGTACGTCGAGTATTTCAATCCAGTCAATCCATATTTGCTTGTTACTTTTTTTTTTTTTGGTAATTTTGTCCGTCTTAACGTCCGTCCAATCCAATCATACCGTATCAATGGTTTACAATTTTTTTGTGATATTTTTCAACTTAATTCAAAAGAAAAAACTTTACACACACGGAACTTGTAAAGCGACGTTTAAAACAAACAACAAACGACGTCGACGACTACGACACAATCGAGTTTATCGCGCTGTCAAATATCGAACGTGTAATTTTTTCAAATAAGTTTCCGACAAACGTCAATCGACGACAACCGTTATATTTAGCGTACCAAAAAAGCTCCACTTGCTTTCATATCACGAAACACTCTGAATACTATGGATTTTGTAAAGTACTCAACAACCTATTACTTTGATTTGGTTTGGTATCAGATACATGGATAGTGTATTGTACGTGAGAGCACACAGAGAGTTTAGTGCAGGGATGGAAAATTTATATTTTTGTAATAGTATTAAAAATTAACCAAAGTAGTACCTTTTTTTACTCGAAGGTAATAAATATATTTTTACGAATTTCGTTTATTACAATAATTAATTGGACTCTTCTTAATTATCGAAGACAAAAAAATTTGAATCACGACCAAAAAAATATGGAAATAAAACGCGCGAATTATTTTTATATTACACGAATTTTTAAATCACTTTTCTTGAATCATCTTTGAAAATAATTCTTTTTTAATCAATTCTTCAAAGACAGAAACTTTTTTTTGTAAAAATCTATAAGGTGGTGTTTCTAGATCACGTTTTGCTTCACAGAAACGAAAATACAATAACAAAATACATGCAATACAAAAACAAAATACATGTAGTCAATCATTCGTGTGACAAAGAACGTCTTCTAGAAACCCAATGTAAATCTTATATAAATCACTCACAGCGAAAGTATTTTACTGAGTTGAGTCTCCGATTTTTACGAAATTCGAATGTGTGGCAGAGAAGGAAAATCCAAGAACAACCTATTTCATTATATTGGTCATCTCGGGAATTTAGAGGACAAAATAGGCGAAAGAAATCGAACATTTTTTGGTACTGTTTTTTTCGGCAGTATGTCGGAAACTTTTGACATAAAAACTGGACAAAAAACTACTCGGTTCTTTGGTATTTGGTTCTTACAGAATATGAATAGAATATTCACATAAAATTATAGAAAAATGAGCGCCATATGGACTGAGCTCTCCATCCCTGTTTAGTGTGTTATTAATAGAACAAAAGTGTAGTGACGGCAGGCAGAAAATAAGAGAGAGTTAAAAAAAAATTAATTTAAATAACATAAAAAAAATCACAAACAAATCAAATTGGTGGGGGGTAAAGAAACAGCTATAACAAAACAATAAAGTATGCAAAAATCTGTGATGAGTCTTTTTTGTTTTTGTTTTTATATGAGAGTAGAGAAAATTGTTGCATTTTTTATGCAGTTTACTCAAATAGAGTTGCCAGAAAATTGAATGCCTTTAATATTTATTATAAGGATAACTGGACGATCCTTAACCTAGTGTCTTCAAATACAATGAAATGTGCAAAGAAATTTAAAAATAACACACAAAGCAACAACAAAATTATTTTCGTTGTTGTTGTTTTGTGTGTTATTTTCAAATTTCTTTGCACATTTCATTGCATTGAAGACACTATGTAACTTACGGGAATTTTATTGATACTAAGGATTGAGATCATAAAAATGTTAACACACATAAAGTTAAATAAAAAACAAACCACTGAATTTTAAGACTTCGAACCACATTTTTATTAAATAAAATTTAATACAAAATCAAACAAAAAAAAAACACATGGAATTCTAACCACTACGAACAAAGTTATCCACTTTTTCCGGAAACCCTCCCATTAGGGCTTTTATGGTAGTTTCTGCCACCTTTTTAGAGCAGATGGTCCATCTACGTTTGAAATCTTGCATGTCCTGGGAGACCTTTTTTGTGCCCTTTAATTCTCTTTTAACAAAAGCCCAATATCTCTCCACTGGCCTGAGCTCCGGGCAGTTTGGTGGATTTGCCTCTCTTGGTACAAAAACCACATTACTATCATTATACCACTCCAGCGCTTTCTTGCTGTAGTGACAATATGCTAAATCGGGCCAAAAGTAAGTGGATACATTGTGCTGACTCAAAAATGGAAGAAGTCTCTTCTGCAAACACTCCTTGATATAAATTTCGCTGTTTATAGAGCCAGATGTCACAAATGACTGGCTTATTTGGCCGCAGCTACATATGGCTTGTCATACTAGAAATTTTTCAAGGAATTTCGTTTGCTTTTTTGACCTACATTTTTCCGCAACATTTCTTCGAACATCGGAAACATAAAATTCTTGACCAGGGAGCTGCGAAAAATCAGCCAGGACATAAGTTTCGTCGTCCATTACACAACAGTTGTATTTTTGTATAAAATTTGATTTCAATTTTCGAGCTCTGGTTTTGGCCTCCAAATTTTTAAAAGTGTTTCTATTGGGAACTTTTTGAACTTTGTAGGACTTTAGTCCTGCCTTACGTTTCACTTTACGTACAAAAAAGTCCGAGCATTGGGCTAACCGAGCTGTATTTCTGCCAGATGTGTTAGGAGCGCTCTTAAGGATGCTTTTAAATTTATATGCCTTACCAATGTTACGATAACCAGTCGCTGTTCCTGTTCCCGGCTTCCTTTTAATTGTTAGGTGTTCCAGATACCTTTTTACTACTTTTGAAACTGTTTGGCGGCATACATTAGTTTCTTCGGCAATTTTTTTGTATGCCCATGTTTGGTTTTGTTGAAAATATTTAATTATTTTTGAATGCACTTTTCTTTTATCGTCCATTTTGTAAAAACTTGCTAATTAAAACTCATGATGTAAATCAATTTATTAACTGACATATTTTTAAAATGCAAACTGCCCAAAAAAAAAATATGAGAAGCTTTAAACCAAAGTTATAGGCGAAAATGTGTGTTAACATTTTTATGATCTCACTCCTTAGGCAGTTCCTATATAAATACATCCTTTTATATATTTAAATGGGCTGGTTCTGCGGCAGTTGGTACAAGTTTGCCGAAGCAGACAAGTATTTTTTATTCATCTGAGAAAATGTCAAAGTAACGAACTTATTTGTCCATTTCGCTAAAGCAATAGGCCACCACTAACAAACAAAGTTTCGAAAGACTTCAATACAATTTTGATTTACGGTAATCTCTTTTTTTTTTCAAACAGAAAAAAATTGTGTGCTCCTTTTTGGAAATTTTGAACAGGGCATTTCACCTTCGCAACTTCTGGGTTAATGATTGAGGGCCAACAGTCACAGCTTTAAAGAGTTAATTCCATTTTGGAATGAATTCCCAAAAATTTAATTAAATTTTTTGATTCAAGGAATGAATTCAATAATGAGAAAAAAACCAGGAATTCATTCCTGTGAATGATTTCAAAGAATTTAAATTTAGCGAATGAATTCGCTGACCAAAACCTTAAGCATTAAATTAAAGAATTCATTCACAAACGAATTCATTCAAATACAGTTACTTTAATTTTTGGTCAAGGAATTCATTCTCTAGGTAATGAATTCCCTGGGAATTCATTCAATTGTGCACTTAATTCCCGGAAGGAATTAACTTTTTCGTTTAATTTCCCAAGGAATTAATTTTTGTATTAAATTCCCTGAATTGAAGTTTTTCATTTAATGCCCAGAAACATTTAAATTTTCACGTAAGACTATAAAATGGAAAACGAAATATTTATAAAATACTGATGTATTTTATTTAACAAATATGTCATTGAGGTTATTTAACACTTTGACTACTTTTGTACACTTTAGTCTGCACGTCTTTAAATGATTATAAAAACAAAATATATATATTTGCATTAAGTGTGTGTTAACATTTTTATGATCTCACTCCTTAGGCAGTTCCTATATACATACATCCTTTTATATATTTAAATGGGCTGGTTCTGCGGCAGTTGGTACAAGTTTGCCGAAGCAGACAAGTATTTTTTATTCATCTGAGAAAATGTCAAAGTAACGAACTTATTTGTCCATTTCGCTAAAGCAATAGGCCACCACTAACAAACAAAGTTTCGAAAGACTTCAATACAATTTTGATTTACGGTAATCTCTTTTTTTTTTTCAAACAGAAAAAAATTGTGTGCTCCTTTTTGGAAATTTTGAACAGGGCATTTCACCTTCGCAACTTCTGGGTTAATGATTGAGGGCCAACAGTCACAGCTTTAAAGAGTTAATTCCATTTTGGAATGAATTCCCAAAAATTTAATTAAATTTTTTGATTCAAGGAATGAATTCAATAATGAGAAAAAAACCAGGAATTCATTCCTGTGAATGATTTCAAAGAATTTAAATTTAGCGAATGAATTCGCTGACCAAAACCTTAAGCATTAAATTAAAGAATTCATTCACAAACGAATTCATTCAAATACAGTTACTTTAATTTTTGGTCAAGGAATTCATTCTCTAGGTAATGAATTCCCTGGGAATTCATTCAATTGTGCACTTAATTCCCGGAAGGAATTAACTTTTTCGTTTAATTTCCCAAGGAATTAATTTTTGTATTAAATTCCCTGAATTGAAGTTTTTCATTTAATGCCCAGAAACATTTAAATTTTCACGTAAGACTATAAAATGGAAAACGAAATATTTATAAAATACTGATGTATTTTATTTAACAAATATGTCATTGAGGTTATTTAACACTTTGACTACTTTTGTACACTTTAGTCTGCACGTCTTTAAATGATTATAAAAACAAAATATATATATTTGCATTAAGTGAAGAACTTACATTAAGGGAATTAACAAAAAAGTTAATTCCTTTAGGGAATTAAAAGAAAAAGTAAAGTCCTTAGGGAATTAAACGAAAGAGTTAATTCCTTCCGGGAATTAAACGAAAAATTTAAACCCTTCCGGGTATTAAGTTCACAATTGTATAAATTCCCGGGAATTCAGTCCCTAGGGAGTAAATTCCTTGACCAAAAGTTGATTTAACTAGAATTGAATGAATTCCTAAATGAATGAATGCATTAATTTTTATGAAGGAATTAGAAAATAATGACTGAATTCCTTCAAAAAAATTCGAATGAAAAAAAGGGGAATTCATTCAATTCCTTAAGTTCGGTCAGAGAATTTATTCCCAAAATATAAATTCAGTTAAAGAAAAGGGAATTAGGGAATTAATTCTTCGAAGCTCTGCAAAGAGTTGACCTTTAGAATACATACCTATACATTAGTGGTCCAAAAAAACATGAAAAATGGAATTCACAGTCTCCACATTGTTGCCCATATTCCTTAATTTCTAAAAAATGTCTGTGCCAAGTTTCAGCTAAATCCCAAGTTTCTTCTGATAATTAGTAATTTGTATCTAGTTAGAGTAATTTATACAAAAAGTAGGGTTAACTTTAAATTGAATTATTTCTAAAACTATACGCTATAACTTAAAATTTTTTTTTAATCTAGTCTTAATTAATGTGCAAAAAAGGAATATGAAAAGTTAAAAAAAGTTAACTTTTAAGTAGTTAGCTGTTTTTTTTTAATAATGTGTATTAAAAAATACAAATTTAATTGAAATTTTCAAATTTTCTAAAAATATATAACAAAAATCCATGAGGAAATTTCTCAAATCCGCAGTGGGATTCTCTAACTTTTTAACGACAAAATTGGTAGTTAAGTTGTCAGTTTACTAGGAAAACTTGTCAATTTAACTACCGAATTTTGTCGTTAAAAAGTTACAGAATTGCCCCTCTGATCTTTATTTTAACGAAGATTATGAATCTGTAACCGAAATTAAAAAACAATTGTAGTTTATAAATTTCCAGGAAAACATTGGTAATAGGGTATAACCAGTTCATGTATTATTAGTAATGAGATTTGTGCAGTACCCTATACCCTTCGCCTTACAAAACCCTTTACCAGTAAAGGGTACGAAATTTCCGGTAATTTTCTTTTTAATTCTTAGGCATTCAAAGAAACACTAAGTGGATTATTTTGTAAAACGTAACGCCTTGCGTTGCGTTGATTTGTGTGTAAATTGTTGTTACAAAAACAATTTTATAAACCCTACGGGGAAAGGGACCGGTCCAAAGTGACACCCCCTTGGGCCGATAAATGACCGGTCCCAAGGGGGTAGGGACCGGTCATTTATCGGCCTTTTTGTTTGAAAGAGACACGTCACTTTAACATGGCGTTGTCATTGGAAATGACCAATTGCCACAGTTTAGACACTTTGTGGCAGTAAGGTGGTGTGTCTAAAAATAGCTTTTCAAATAAACTAGCTACCGTCTGAGCTAGTGTTGCTTGTAGATGATGCGTGCCTGATGGTAAAGTTATATATTTTTCGTTTCTGTTCAAATAAAAAAGGAAAAACAAACACTACAAGCAAGTAAAAAAATGGAAAATAAAAAAATAGAAAAGAAAACAACATTAACACACACACAAACATAGTGGAAGTGCCTTGAATATGCCCCCGATTCACCGTTCATGGAATAGGTCCTTTAATGGCAGTTAACTCGTATTTTGCGTTGGCCATATTTAAATTAAAAAAAATCAATTAAAAATTAGAAAGTTATCTCAAGAACTCTGATAATATAAATAAAAAATTAAAAAATTCCCCTTGAGTTAAAAAGAAAATTAAATGAATGAAATACTTAAAACTAAAACAGCTTTAACATTAAAAAACGTTCTTAGCAAAAAATTATAGACATTTAAAATAATACCTAAAATAAGCAAATCGTGAAAAAATAAAGTTCAAAATAAATAAAAGAGTGAAATAAATAAAAAAATATTTTTAAAAATATGCCGCGAATTTTGTTTTTTAATTCGGTATCGGTCAAGTTTTCTAAAAGCAACAGTAAAAGTAACGAATCAGAAAATACTTAGAAAATTAATTAATGCCTTCGGTTGACCGGTCACGTGATAGGTCCTTGGAGTGCAATTGGCTCCTCATTCCCCGTAGGGAAATTACCCTGTAAAACAACCATGTATCTTAACTTGAGAATTCGCGAAAAGCTAAAAAATCAGCAAACATTTGAAAAACTTTATATATTTTAATGTTCTAGTAAACCTTAGTTGAAATTTAATTTTTATTTTCCTCTTGGCTTTTCAAGAGTTCAAAGTCTTGCACAGGGCCTGCAAACAAACCGCTAAAATACCAATATCGATTCAAAACCCTTTCGACTGACTACCGTTAAAAATATAGTAAACGAAATACCGTTATCCTTAAAATACCGTTGCCGAAATAACTGAAATACAGTTGGTTTTAAAATATAGATACCGAAATAAAGGAAATATCGATATCCTTACCGAAATAAATGAAATACCGTTATTCTTGAAATATCGTTACCGTTATTTTTAATTTTCTGCTCTTAGCTACTGAACGTAGTTATTAAGTAATTTACATAAATTAAGTTGATTAATTAACTTTGTTTTTATTTTCATAGAAATAACTGACTACCGTTACCATTAAAATACCGTTTCCAAAATATCTGAAATACCGTTAAACTTAAAATACTGTTACCGAAATAACCGAAATATAGTTATCCTTAAAATACCGTTCCGAAATAACTGAATAAATGAAATAAAAATAATAAATGAAATTAAAATAATAATCGTTGTCCTTAAAATACCGATAACGAAATAAACGACAAAATAATCTAAAATAGCTTCACCCTTGCCGATAACTGCATCGATTCGATTCCCATCCATGGTCTTGTATGAAAAATACAACAAAAAATAGTATACAGGAAAAACGTAGTTTTATCAATATGAAAAATCATGAATATTTTCATAATTTAAGAATATGAAATTTGTCTTTAACGGAAGCTATACAAAATTCGGCACAGCCGACTTTAATGCTTTCGACTTATTTCATACACTTTATAACAAAAAAAATTTAACTTTCATTTAGCGATAACATAAAAGTTGTAGTAGCTTTTATTAATCATATATGGCCCCCAGGGCTTTGGTTATGTAATTTGAAGTAAATAAATGCTGTATTTATTATTAAAAAAAAAAAAAAGTTTTACCTACAAGCGCCAAAAATTAACCCCCCTGTTTTTATAAAACGAGCGGAATATTTCCGCCTGAGGAATGTGTGTATTTTGTTATTATAACAAAAACAAAATACACACCTCTGGAGAAATAATTCCGTTCGCTTTATAAAAACAAAACTTTTTTGACGTTGGAATTATCCACCTAGCATAGTGTATGTAGTATTGTTCTAGTGGCGTCAAAGTCTCAGAATGTTCAAAGAAACTAAAATTTCTACGTAAACTAAAGCCTTCAATCAATTTATTTATATTTTGCACTATGAAAAATGTTCTCCAAATTATTGCTTGAAACTTGTATTATTTAAGAGATAGTGATGGAAAATTTTCCAGACCTGATACATTTTGAGAAAATCTCATGTCAAAAGTAGAACTTCGAACTGCTAATTAAGCAAAACCACAACTGGTTTTTGAAATAGTAAAACTCTTCTGAGATTAGTTAACGGATAGATTGTTTCATTTATAAATAATACATATGGCAACCCTTGGATATCTCTTTTTTAGTACAAAAACAAAAAATGGCAAACAGTTGTACTCTTGTCTTCATGTTAGCCATGTTTTTTGTGTGAGTAAGTAAATGGCAATATTAAAATTTCAATTCATGCTTGAGCATATCCAACAGATACAATAATCCCCAAAATAAAGAAGAAAAAAGCTAAAAAATCACAACGTAGACAACATCAACAACAAACAAAAAAATAACTAAAACTCGTAAAAAAAAAATATCCATACAATACTATTTTGATACTTTCTAAGATTTTTTTTTTTATTTGTTATTCTTTTGTGGAAACTCACAAAAGAGTAGTTTAATTTAAAATAGAATTGCATTGAATTTAAATTGAAAGAAATGAATAAAAAACAGAAATCAGTAAATAAAAAAACGAACAAGGAATGAAACCAATATAGCATAGCATTCCAAAGAAATTTATTCTATGGACGGACAAACGAGTCAAATACACACAGGCGAATCTCGACATACGGACGGACAATAGAACAGGGGACAACCAACCAATGTGAATTAAAAAAAAAAAAAAACAAGGAACGTGTAGTGAGTGCATAAACCACAGAAGCACGTAGAATACAAATTCAGAAATTCGAAAACAAAAAAATTTATACATATAATTTGATATTCAGCATCAGTACAGCTATCAAATACGAGTATTGCAAACGTAACGAGAGATGATATTGGCAATAAACGACGAATGAATATGCAGCAATGCAATGAAATGCAATAATAACTTCTGCTACTCCACTACCACTTTACTCGACTATACTCTACTCCAACTGAAATCAACTCACACACTACATTTATGCACTTTGAAATTATAATTTACTTATATGAATATATGTGGGGATATGGATAGATGGATGGATGGATGGAGGAATGCATGAATATGCATTGCATTGCACTGCACACACATATTCCCCACATACCACTAGCATACCAATCAACCATCCAACCAACCAACCGACCGAACGACCAAAACCAAATATCCAATTTGAACCAATCTACTCAACCAAACAACCAGCAAACTGACTGCCTAAGTGAGTAGTACCACTACTCTACTCGTACCTACAACTACTGTACTGTGCATTGTAAGTGGTCTGTTTGATAAATATTTAAAGAAAAGTTTATATATAAAAAGAATTTTATATTTATGTTTTCAACAGCTTATTGAAGTTCAATGTTGTTTTTTTATGTGGTCAAATTTTGGCCCCCAAAATTAATTTTCACAAGTAGTAAAGTTTAATCGAAGTGCTCATTTACAAGAAGAAAAACACATATATATGGAAAAACTAGCGGGCAAAGCTCGCTACGTTGTTAGCGTGCCTTAAAGTTTATTTAATTCCAGTTTATGTAAAAGTAGACCTGGCAATTCAAGTAAATTCGCAAATTCAGTTGGAAAATTTAATTTAAAATCGGTTTTTCCACCGATGCTTCGTTACCTGCAGTTTAAATATCGGAATATATAAATTGTATTCTTTTTCTAAGGTTTTTTCTGTTTTAATAAATTTGTTTATTTAACCTTTTGTAGAGTCATTCCTCTTTCCATTTCTTTGCATTTGCTTCGTCCCATTCCTTTTTTAGCTGTAGTGTTTCAATTGCACTCGTTCCCCATTCTTGCCATCTCGATCTCTATTCCATTTTTTTCCATATTCCATTCCATTTCTGTTGGCTATTGTTTCAATTCCCCATTCATTTCAATTTTGTTCCACTTGTGTAGCTTTTCAGTTTCATTCGTTTCTCATTTCGTTTCTTAATTTTAGTGTTCCAAATACTTACCTGATACATATTATTCTTTCGTTGCATTTTTTTTCTCGCACAAAATAGGCACTAGTTTAAAAAAAAAAGTTCGCAAAAACTAATTCACATAAATAAATGCAAATCAAACGACTTAAATATAAACTTACACATCAACGAATATAATAACAAAAGATAAGCGCATTTTTATGCTCGCAACTGTAGGTTTACCAAGGTTTTGCTGGGATCATATTAAAAAGATATGGGACACTTATAGAAATAGTTCATAGCTTTTTAATTTAAGAACCGCTAAGTCCAGGCAGATTTAGCAACTTTTAATTTTTGACAGTTGGCAAAATTAAAAAAATTGTTTCCAAAAAATTTAAAAAAGTTTTTTTTTGACATTCACAAAAAAAATGAAAATATTTATTTTCAAATAAATAAAAATAATTTTGAAAATCAGTTAAGCCCGTATGAGTGTAGGCTCAGAATAAGAGCGCAGCGATTTTTCCATACATTTTGACATTTAAAAATCGCTGAGCGGTGCTGTCGTCAGATAGAATCCATTTTATTTTAATGACGGTTTTTGTTATTCCCACATTTTTTCTTTCTCAAACTCTCACCAATGTTGTCAACGATATTGTTATTTTTGCTGGTGTTCACTACATTTTGAAATTTCAAAAAATATAGCTATCAAAGGAACAATGGCCCTTCTAACCCTTTTTCAATTTTTTGCAAAAAATTTATAAAATTTTTAAATTATTAAAATTTTTTGTTTTCTTTATTAAACTTAGATATTGAACATTATTAGTAGCTCGCTAGTTCATCATTTAGTATTGTATATTATGTTTTCTGTAAATTAAGAGGAATATGAGTAACGTAAAGTCGCCTTGTTATATATGATCCATTCTAAATTATGAGAGACAGAGCGACAATCGCTAGCCTATGCGATTGTCGCTCTGTCGCTTGCTTAATTTAGAGAGAGCAAATATTAGAGAGTAAAAAATACAATTTGTAAACAAATAAACAGTGATGCACACTTCGTTGCAAAGGAAAATCGCTAAAATTTGTTTAAAATCGTTACAAACAAAAAAAAAACGCTAGAAACAGAGAAAAACTTAATAAATTGACAACATTCTAGACAATCAATAACTAAATGTCATTTAAAAGTTGAAAATTTTTATAAACTTTTTGACAGTTAGTGATTGATTTCCCTGATATGTAACTATGGTTGTACTTTACGTCTATAAGTTGCGCGAATTGATGACTGATTTTCAAAGTAAATCTGGATAATTTGATAGCGTTGTTCAAGCGCCAATCTAGTCATGATGATTTGACGGAGTATACTGGTCGTAAATTTAAAAAAGTGAGGGCAGTATGACAGTTCGTTTGAAAGTTAACCCTTTCGTAAGTTCTATCGGATTTAAAAAACACCATTTACATATTATTGCTTATAGGCTTACAAAAACTATTTTAAAATGAAATATTTTCATTCGATTTTATTCTGAAAGATTTATGAGGAATGTTTACATGAGGAATTTTGTTTCATAAGCCGTTTATAAATTTAAAAAGTGACTATACATATACTGTAGTTTAGTATTTTTAGAACCAAATTTATTGAAGGAATTCACAGTTTAAGTGCCAATGTGCTATCGTTGTAAAATAGCATGCATAGAAAGTTGTCAAATTTAAGATAAATGCTAATTTACTACTTTAGATTTCTTTACAATCGACCGGCATCAAAATAAAATCGTATTACTTAAAGCCCCAACATACACGGTCAAAATGCTTGACATCAAATTCATGTAGGTGTGCTTGAAGCTTTGAACATACAATCATTCATTTGGTATTTGATTTTGTGCTGTAAACACGATGTCGGTAGCGGACGTATCCTGCAATTCCAACACGGTTTTCTTTTCATCCGACATGTCCTCATAACAATTTGCTTCGAAGTCACATCAAAAATGAGAACATGCTTGATCACACATCAAATTCGCAAGTCAAGCGAGCACAAAATCTAAAATTTTTGATTTTGCTTCAATCATCGTCGGTGTGACAAAAACAAACACATTTTCACTAATCCCACAACAAATCTTGTCCTTCATTTTGACCGCGTATACTCCGCTTAAATCTATTACCACACTGAATAAATTATAGAAATATGAGTCTATAGATTTTTAGCCAAAAACCTAGTAAACTTTCTCAATCTTTTCGCTGAAAATGTGAAAACTTATATAATTTATGTATACACACAAAAAAATATTAGCTTAAATCATCTAATTAAAGATTTGTTTAAAATAAAATTTGTTTTTAAATAAATATTTCATTGAATTAATTAAATCTTGTGAATTCTTTAATTGATTCAATTAATCGTACACAATTTTTAGTAATTGATAGTATCATTTAATTGTCTGGAACAATTTGGTAATTAAACCAGGTTTTTACGTTTTTGTGTGTACCAACATGCGTGGATTGAGCTATATAACACTATGTTGACAATAATTTTTTTGTGTGTGTGTATACATATATGTATATATAAGAATTTAGTCTCTGAAAACCACAATAATTGATAGCGCTTTTAAATAATCCAATTAGAATCTCTTGTAATTCTTGTTTAATCTGAGTAATCATCAAAGATCCCATGTAAACTGCACTACACTATTTTAACTATACATGATACTTTGATAAACTATACTATGCCACATTACCTTATACACCAAATTTAACAGCTATAATAACAACAGCAACAACAACAACTAACAAACCACTTACTTATTTAGTACCTGGTGAATTAAAGCAAATACAATAAATAAATAAATACGAAAAATGCCATATAATCACTGCTAAAGCATCTAAATTAGCGGCAATCACACAAAAACATTCACACATTATATGTGAAAGACGGACGGACGGACGACAACAACAACGACGATGACGACGAGAATGAACGCCAAACCAAAACCAACTAAACAGCCCAACCATGAAAGCCAGCAATCCAACAATAACAACAATTATCAACCAAACATTCAAGTAGTAGTTAAAATAATAATAATATATAGAAGTACAGAGAGCTCAGTTAACTCGGTAAAACAACCATCAACGACTATACCAGCCTGCCAGCCATTCAGGCAAAGAACTAACAACCAAACAAACTAAAATAATACCAAACCAAACCGAATCAGCCAACCAAACAACCAACCAAGTACTCATGTACAAGTACACTTCTCAAGTTGTAGTCACTTGAGTGCTTGAGGGGCAACAAAGAGGAATGAATCAAAAGTAGCAGCTCGTATACTCGTCGTATTGCAATAATAAAATACTTGAACAAGCATTTATACAAGAAAAGCCAAGTTAAAGACTACACCCGAAAAGAACAACATTTTTATAAATGTGCGACCCCACACTCGCAATATATTTACCGTAAAGGTTCAATAGTTATTTAAAACGTAAACCGGTCAAGTTGTTTTCCCGACTCACCTGCAAGTTGTTCTCGTGAGTTACTCGTCGTATTTAGAACCTGTTTTTCCGAATTAACCCGACTCACCCGCCGATTATTCTCGTGAGTTACTAATCGTATTTAGAACTTGTTTTTCCGAATTAACCCAACTCACCTGCCGATTATTCTCCTGAGTTAATTATAAATATTTACTAGTCGTTGTTCAAAACCTAATCATATCGAACCAGTGACAGAGCCATCGACGTTTGGAGGAACTGCCGGAGTTGCCGAAGATCATTCTGTGCACCGAATTGTCGACGTCGTTTAAAGAATAAGTCATTAGGTTAAGTAATTTAAGCAGTTTAAGATCTTAGCAAATAAAACTGTGTACGATACAGCATCGTACAGTTGAACTGAACAAAAGAAACAGTCGTTGTTTTATTTCAAAGGAGGCATACCTTTGACGGACTTAGACGAAGTAAGTCGTACCCCAGCCGAAGGTTAACTGTATCATACATATTCGCTATGCTCCCGATCCTTTTAAAAACCCCCACTGGAGGAGCAAAACATTCTATCGTATCGAATCTATAAACGGCTTGAAGTCATTCCTCGTCTATTCTCCTTCTGCCAACTGGTATCCCATATTCATAGTTTCCATGTGTGCGGATGGAATTGGCCTAGGTACATATTTTTTATTCTTCTTATCACACTTGAAACATATTGTATAGGATATAACGCGGCTTTGTTAATTGTTAGATTTGTGGCAGAAACCCCTACTTTCATCCGGAAGTCACATATAAACCAAGATCTTTTGAATCGACTTTCGATCCTGGACCGTCCGTGCAAAAATAGATTACGATACATCACCCTGAATAACATATTCCCTGAGAATATCTTCTCTAGTCGTCACTCTGATCTCAAATAATACTATGCAACAAAATAATGACCCTCGTTTTTAACTAGGGCGTCGATGATTCCTACACCAGATGAATGAATGAATGTATTAGGTTACCACAGCCCAACACTATATGAAATAAGACACAACACCTACAAAAAAAATGTTTGTCCCTACCGAATTTAGTTTCAACCGAATAGTTCGGTTACTGCAACTGAAAATTCCGTTGTTCCAACTCTATTTCGGTTGACACAACCCTATTTCAGTTGGAACAACAGAAATAGGGTTGCGACAACCGAATTATCGGTTGCAGCAACCGAACGACTCGGTTGGAACCAAATTCGGTTGGGACAATAAAATTTTTTTGTAGGTGAAAAACAGTATACTCGTAGAAGTTCTGCTGACCTTAATTCTGTGTTCGAATGTCGATAATAAATTTTTATGAAGATTTTTTTGTAGACCATTTTAACCCTATATCTGCCTTTAGGGGTTTTACTATACTAACTTGATACATTTATCTGGCATAAGATTTATCGACGTCCGGAAATACAAATACGTAATACAAATTTTAACTACATTGGACTACACGTGATAAAATACTATTAATCGTTTTGAAACTTTAAATCTCCAAATGAAATTTCAATCTCTAGTAACAGTTTGCAGCAAAATATATTCCAGGACATTTTTACCCTTAAAACGTCCATTTTACGGGACTATTTTCGCATTTCTTAGAAAAATAACTTAAATGGCCCATAGGAAAAGCCAGATATAGGATTAATATTCTACAAAAATCATCATAAGAGTTCATTGTAAACATCCAAGCACAGAACTAGGGTGTATTTAAATTGCAGATAATCTTATTTGAACAAGATTTAGATCATATGGTAGTGAATAATATAATATATAAACTAGATTTTGAAATTTAAAAAGTATTAGGTACGTGTGCAATGTAAATACCCCCTTAGCTCAAAAGATCTTTTCTACCGTTTTTGCGTTTTACTCCAAACAGTGTTGGTAACAAAAAATGAAAACTTTTACTTGCCATATAACTTGACTGTACCCATACAGCGCCAAATCCTTTGAGGGGTTTACTACAGCAACTTAATACACATGAATGTTATAGGATTTGGGCGAAAGTGCGATGTCACAAGACCATCCTGTTAAAAGCGATTCCCAAGTGCCAAATTGGGTTAATAAAATATGAGAAAATTAAGTCCTTTCTCTTAACGGGATAAATTTTAAAATACCCATCAGCGTTTTTGGAATGTACTTGGAAAGTTTGGGGCTTCCCAAAATGGAATATCTTAGATGACATCTGAAAAAGGATATATTTGGCTAGGTCTTAAATATTGCATATAAAACTCAAATGCAAATGCTGTCATTTTATTGCAGCAATAATTTAATTTGACTTTAAGTGCTCAATACGATTTTGGCGTCCAAAATTTTTCTTCATATTAGTTGTTAAGAAATCGACAAGGACAACATTTTCAAATATTCAAGTCCATTCGTTATCCCGAAATGTTCGTTTGATCGCAACACCTTTTAGTGTAAATTTTACTGCACCTTTAGCATTTTAAAAATTTCTGAGATTTTTAAAAATGTAAAAAAGGACTGCAATATTGGGTATTGGAATCTAAAGCGTTCTCCAATAGAGATGCCAAAATTGGATGATATGGATGTAAACGACATGCATTATTCGTTTTAGAAGTTCTTGAAGACTCATTTCATCTGGCGATTGATAGCCAACAATAGATGCTATTGGACTTCAATGTCAGCTTAATTCCTAGGACACGACATCGGACAAAACAGCTCTGCCTCTGCATCCAAAATGAGAAATTGGCACAGATGAACAAGACCGACATTTAAGTGAAAATAATTTAAAAGTGGAAATAAAAATTCGAAAAAAAAGTCGTTGAGGAGCGTTCAGATGACTGATGTCACGTGTCATGTCACGTGTCATGTCCGATGTATTGTCCGATTAATTTTGTGACTCCTGAAGTTAAAGCCTTTTTGGCAATTCACGACGTGCCAAATATTGTACATTCAATTAACATCACAAAACAAAACGTCACTTTGTGTACACCATGTATAGAATTCATGCCTTCTTCTTTCATGGTTTCACAGTCAGCAGATTGAAGGGTTGTCGTGACGTTCTTACGTTCGAATAAACCAACGAACTAACAAACGACTAAAAGGCAGTCAAATAGGCAGAAAGACAGACATTTTGTCCTCCTGTTTGTACCACGTACGTATGAATGTTTGTCCATACAATCATTTAACTTGTACATATGTTTATGCCTGCCTTTTTCGTTGTCTGTTAGCGTAAAATAATCGTTTTGCTGTTATCGCACACAAAGATTTGTAGTAGTTGTTGCTGTTTTTTTTTATTTTATTTTTTTTTTTCATCGTTGTTATTGCTCTTGTCGAAAAGTACATATGAATGTATGTAGGTTTGTTCATATTATACTCAAGTAGAGCAGCAGAGGCAGTTGAGTGCCTCTAATCGTTGTTGCCGCCACTGTTGTAATCGTAATAATGCGCGTAATTTAATAAATCGTAAAAAAGCTACTTGAATGAAACATGATTACTATTTATGATATGCGCACGCCGAAGCGAAAATTACCGACAACAGCAACAAAAACAACATCAAACACTAACAGCCATAACGATAATATTTCAAAAGAAGGTTGGGGGGACTTAATCCAAAACACTTAATGGGAGAGAGAGAAGGTAGAGAGGGACGAACGGCGGCTAAGCGAGATTGCTATGGATTTTAATGCCGACAGCCATAAGCAAGAAAAACAGCATCAACAATGAGAATCATGAGGATAAAGATGACGACGATGTGTAAAAGTGCGAAAACGTATAAAAAAACAACGACGACGACAAAATGTTAGTAAAGACCAACTCAACTGACAAACGGAGCGTATAATTTTTACACAATCTCTACTACTAAAAACGACAGCAACGACAACAAGATGAACCTAACAAATCAACACTACCAAACCGTGCGAATAACTAAAGTTTTTTTTAATTCATTTGTGGATTTTTTTTGCCAGTTTTCAGTTTTGTTTAGTTAGTTTTGTCTACCCCAGTATGGATGTTGGGTCAGAGATTTAAGGTATAAATTGCTTACAATTGTTGTAGATTTTAGAAAAATTCAAAGTAATCTGCTGCTTTTCACTTCGACAATAAGGTCAGATCAGTACATGTATTCCCGGTATCGTCATGACTTCATAGGGTTTCTACATTTTGAAAACAGATGCGATAAATCCATAAAGAATTCCGTACAAATATCATATATTTGAAAGGTATATAGATAACAGAAAATAGTACCTACATTTGCGCCTGCAAAATTTCCAAAAAGTGTGGTCAAAAGTTACCCCAATGTTTTGGTGTGTTTTAAATGAAATTAAAATTAACATTTTGTTAAGAATTAGGTTCAGTTTCAATTTAAAATGCCTATTTAAATTAATCTAGGGGGTGCCTGCGCTTTTTCCCAGATTCCGAACACAGAACATACTAAATAACCCAGGAACCAAATTTTCTACAAATGTAGAAGAGGGTTTACTAATTGTCATATAATTTATATAGAATTTCCAAAAATAGCGTTTTCCCAGATATGGGCTTTTGAATTTTATTAAATTTCAACAAAATATCGACATGCATAAAATTTTAAAGGGTATACTTTCAACTTTAAAAGGGAACCAAAAAATAAATTGTATCTTTTGTAAGATTGAATCACGATTTGGTTTGGAGTGGATTCTCACGGGTATCAAATTTGGTTTTCTCAATAAATCAATTTGTTTTAAAGCTTAATTCTCGACTCCATGCTTTAACCCTTAAAAATGAGATTAAGGCGCTATAAAAAAATACTCGTCTTATTTTCTTCTATTCTACAACATATCTAAAGTTCATTAAGATCTGCGGGTCCTCCCCGGGAGATCTCTCCTGTTTTTCAGTTGCATTTCTGACAAGTTGTCAGAAATGTGGAATAATACTGAATTTAAACTAAGCAAAAACTAGCTGATTTTTGTACAAAACTAAATTGCAAAAGCCAAGTTGTTGTTGTTGTAGCAACGACTCCTGCAATAGAATATGTAAGCATATTAGTCTTCTTGTTCTTCTTCTGCTGACTCAGCTAGATCCAGACCCAGGAACCGGGCCGCCTCAACCGGGTGGGTCCATAGTGACGTGGGATCTAGGTGAGTCGGGTTTGCCGTGCAGCCAAAGAGGTGGTTTACGTCGTGAGGACCTCTTTGGCATGCGGGACATGTGTTCGGGATGGTGGACTCGATCCAAGACCAATATGAATTAAGGCGTGAACACCATCCCGAACGCAATTGCGCGAGGAGGACTCTTGTAGATCGTGGGAGAGTTTTCTCCTCGTTTTCTGCAATAGGTGGGGGACGACCTCCAAGAACGATATTCATCCGGTAAGAATTGATGGCGTCATTTACCGTGTCCCTATGAATATCGTTTATACCTGCCCTGTAGGATGCTTCGTCCAGCGGATTTCTCATGTAACTCTGGACCGTGCCCTCAAAGATAAGAAGGTCCTTTCTGACATGCCTCGGGGGGGGGGGGGGGGGGGGGTCCACCTCTGTAAGATGGTGATTCGGGTGGTTCCTCCGATGACATCCCAGCAGGAACTGCTTCGACAGCATATGGCAGTGTTCCTTTACTGTTAGGACCTTCGTTTCCTCGTGAAGATGTTGAACTGAGGACATTTGTAGGCATCCAGTAATTGTCCTGAGGGCAGAATTTTGGCAGGTTTGGAGCTTTCTCCACTGGGTATCTCTGACTCTAGGCGACCACACTGGTGCAGCATAATTAACCACTGACCGGCCAATTGTTTTGTAGGTTGCCAACAAGGTTTCTTTGTCCGTACCCCAAGAGCTGCCGGCTAGCGACTTAAGGACCTTGTTCCTACTCTGCATCTTGTTGCAAATTGCAGTGGTGTGCGCTGAGGAAATAAACAGACTGTCGAATGTGACCCCAAGAATTTTGGGGTGAAGTGTCGGCATTCGCACGCCATCGACTACTACATTCAGTTCCAGCCTTACTTCTTTCGTCCAAGTGGTAAAAAGAGTCGCCGAGGATTTTGCAGGGGAGAGCTGCATATTCCTTCCAGTGAAGAAATTCGTAAGATCATGAAGATAACTGTTCAACCTACCGCATAAGCCATCAATGTCGTGACCCGTCGCCAGTATCGTACAGTCGTCGGCGTATGAAATCAATTCCACTCCTTCTGGTGGAGCCGGGAGTTTCGAAACGTAGAAATTAAACAATATAGGGGAGAGAACTCCACCCTGAGGAACTCCTTGTTTAATTCTACGAGGTTTGGACTTTCTGTTTCGAAACTCCACAAACGACTGGCGACCACACAGATAATTCGCTATCCACCTCTTCGTACCATTTGGGAGACTGGATTCGGCGATGTCTCTGAAGAGGGTCGCGTGGCTGACCGTATCAAATGCCTTCGATAGGTCAAGCGCCACTAGAACCGTCCTTTCGCAAGGGCGGCTTTGATTTAGACCGCTGGTTATCTGTGTGGCAATGGCGGTTAAAGCTGTTGTCGTACTATGCTGCTTTTGGAATCCATGCTGGTGCTGAGCAAGCTGAAAATGCTGTGTGAGACTGGGGAGGAGTAGAGCCTCAAGTGTCTTAGGGACCGGTGACTGTATGATTCTCCCTGGTTCGCATACTTTCCTGGCTTCAAAATTGGCACCATCCTGCCCATTTTCCAGACCTCGGGCAGAATTAGAGTGGATAAGGAAAGGTTAAAGACCTTTGTCAGGTACTCTACTCCTGGCATCTCCAGTTGTTTGATCATCAGCATGGAAATTCCGTCGGGTCCTAGAGCTCTAGATGGTTTGGCTCTTTTGATGGCTTCGGCAACCTCTGTTGACGTAAAAGCTAATGGCTCGTCATTGACTCGATTTTAAACAAAATCCATAGTATTCGTCCTTGGGCCAACATAGGTCTGTGTACCAAATTTCATTGAAATATCTTCGTATTTGCGACTTGCAGCATGTAAAAAAGAAAATTTTGGGGGTACCCTTAATGGGCACATGGACCGATTTCTTACAAACATCAGCTCAAACTTATAATACCCTCTCCACGTAGTGGTGTAGGGTATAAAAAAAAAAGTATTTAATAAAAAGGTGTTGTGACAAAGAAAAACTAAATAACCAGTGTAAATGACTTGGCTTTTGCAATTTAGTTTTGTACAAAAACCAGCTGGTTTTTGCTCAGTCTAAATTCAGTATAAACCAAAAATATTCTTAAAAAATTAAAAAATCTTTTTTTGACACTTGCTTTACTTTTATATTCGTTGTAACAGGGTGTATGGAAAATTAATTAATTGACATTTCGTATATTTTTACTTGGTTTTAGCAAAAAATAAAGACTACAACTTTTCTTAATTCCTTTTTCCAAATTTCATGACAATTTTTCATTTGAAACCCAAAACACTAACCCCTAAATTCATAAATGCTTTGTAAAGTTATAGCAGGTTTACAAAACGTCATTTTCATACAAAATTTGTTCAATAAACCTCCTATAATTTTACAAAGCGTTTATGAATTTAGGGGTAAAATTCTATATATTTTCAAGAGATTTAGGTGACATGTAATCGATGATGAATATTGTGTAGTATAATAAATAACATTTTTTTTCTGGGATATCTAAATAACGATGTTTTGTGTCTTCGATATTGGAAGTACACACAGAATTTTTTTTTTAATCAAGCACAAACATCATCAAATTAAGCAGAAGCAGATTTGAGATCATACTAAGTTTGTTTTCTTTTTAATTGAAATGTTTCTACTTATTGACATATTAATTTAAGTACGAAAAAGTTCATTTTAACTAAAATAATATTTACATTAATAAAATTTATACTTAATTTAAAAATGTTCCCAAACAAAAATGTAACATTGCATTTTATACATATACAATATGATAGTTGATTTAACTATAATTTTTTTCTCTGTGTATTTGTTTTATACGTGGAAAGTTTGGCATTTTGCTTATATATGTAAAAAATAATTTCTAAAGCGTCGCGAAGGGCTGAAATAAATCTGTTATAGGTCTCCTCACAAAATTTTTTTTCTACAAATAGCTATTTTCTTAGATGGAGCGACAAAATTTGTTATTGATGTACAAGATTTAAATAACTCTTGTGAAAATCAGCATAATGTTAATGCAATTTTGCTAATAATCTTTACAAACTAGTCTTTTTGGACAATATTTCTCTAGCATATTCACGACTAGAAACTAAACCTTCAAATTTAAACTACAAATTAAATTTAAGAAAGTATTTATTCAAAACTCTGTTGATAGAGAATAGTACGAGGAGTAAATATTTATGTACGGACTTTTGTACATACTGTGAGCATGAAAAGAAACTGTACACGTTGGTTTTTTATGTTTTTTAATTATTCTTCAATTACATAACCGAGCCCAAATGGCCATATATGGTTAAGAAATAACTACAACACAAAACTACTAAAAAAAACAGTTATAATTGATGCACAAGTTGTACAGTTTCTTTTGACGCTAAGAATATGAAGATTTTTTTTGTTTTTGTTATATAATTTTTGTTATTGAAATATTGTTTTTTATATAAAAAATTAACGGCTAGGTTCTGCATTTCGTAGTGATTCCAAGTTAACTTGCAACGTGGATAATTATCAACGTTGAAAACTCATCGTTTATAGATTTTGCGTTACTTATGAATTAAAATTGTATGTTTTAAATTTGTATGCTTTAGCTAACATCCAGTAATGAAGATTTTTGTTATTTTTTTTTTATTAAATGAGAATAGAGAAAATATATGTTTTAAAAAACATAAAATGTTGAATTAAATGATAAAGCAAAATAGTAAAATAAAATTGAAATCATTAATGTGTAAATTGTACAGTTTCTTTTGACGCTCACAGTATATTCTGAACGTAACATACCAATATTGTGATGCTAGCCAGCAAAGTTAGCAGCCTCCGTGTAAAATTGAAATTTAATAACATTTGTGGGGTCGTTGGAGGACTTAAACCTAAATGCTGTAGATATTTTGAAGGGTCTTTTTATTGCTACTCGTATGTATGAACATTTTTTGATAGAGTCTCTATAAATGGTAAATTTTAAAAGGGTGGGGTGGTCAGGGTAGAGAATCAGAAGAGGGAATAAAGTTAAATGATGTTAAGAGTATACTCTATGGCTTTTATGTTGAGCTGTGTATTTGACTCTATACAACGTTATTGTTCGTATAAATTTGGTGGTATAAATAAAAGGGGGTATGCATGACAAATTGTTGATGTTAGACACAAGATACTTTTCATTCTTTCCCAACCAACCATTCAGGCATTCATCGTTAGTCAGTTTTGGTTTTGGTACTACATATATTGTTGGTATGATGATGCTGATGTTGCTGCTGCTGCTGCTAACACATATCTCTTTCGCTTTAAGGTTTTATGTTTTTTTTTTGTTTCTTCGTTTGTGTATTATAAAGCTATGGAGTAGTATAAGTTAACACATAATACACATGCAACAACATGAACATTCTGGCATGTAGAACTTTTTAGTTCGTTTGCATTTTGGGGAATATTTGGTATGAACATACCCTATAGGAAACTAGTTCGCAGTGATCAATTATTAAATTCCATGTACATTTGTTTGAGACCTTGTTTAGCTACACTTTATAGTGGAAATTAACCCTCTGATGCTCTTTCTTCTCAGATTGTGACAATATTTAAACTATATATTTGTCATTGAAAATCCACTATGGCATAAATATTAAAATTGAAGATGAACTAAGAAAACCAGTAGTCAAATAATTACAGTTTCTGCACTATCAGTAAATTAAAATTATATAACAAAAATCTATTGTTATTTCAAAATTTTGGCAAATTGCGAAATTTAGCGAATATTGCACTTAACTTACTACCAACTCCAAGTGTAAAATTTGTGCTTAATATCAAAAAAACTTGTCAGTGAAATTTTGAGTTGGAGATATATTCATAAGACGTTACAGCTGTTTTAGTGACGCTACTTTGGCGATGTTCAAAACAATGTATTCAAAGCAATTTCGTGTGTTGATTTATCATTGCTTTTTAATGGGAAAAACACCGTTCAAGCCAAAGATTGGCTTGATAAGTGGTAGAAAAGTTGTTTGCTGACTTTAAACGTGGTCATACAACCGATGACGCCGAACACTCCGGTCGCCCAAAAGAGGTGGTGATACCGAAAAACAGCAAAAAAGTTCACAAAATCCTTTTGGCAGACCGTAAAGTGAAGTTGCAGGAGATAGCTGATACCTTAAAGATATCGAAGGAACGTGTCGGCTTTATTTTGCAAAAAAAAAAAACGTTCCTTATGAAAAATAAAAAGTGCTCTTTCACCAAGACGATGTGCCGTGTCACAATTCGTTGGCTACCATGGCGAAATTGCACGAATTGCACTTTCAATTGTTTCCGCACCTACCGTATTCGCCAGATTTGACTTACCTGTTTTCAGACTTCAAAAAAAATGGTCGCTGGAAAGAGATTTGGTTCGAATCAAGAGGTGATTGCCGAAACAGAGGCCTATTTTGAGGCCAAAGACAAATCATTATATAAAAAAGGTATCGAAATATTAGGCGTTGGAGTGATTGTATCGCTGTTGAAGGAGACTATGTTGATGAATAAAGTTGAATTTTTCCAAAAAAAAAAAAGTGTTTTTTGGTTATCCTACGGACTTTTCAGCCGATGTGTTATAAAATAAAATTATAAATCAAATTTAATTTGTTTCCCATGTATTTGTGATGAAAGTTATTGCCAATTTTGATTGTTTTGTAAAAGATGAGCATATCTTCAATTTTATTTTGTAAGTAGAAGATTTAATTTTTATAAAAACGAACAAAACTTTCAATAACCCTTTATTAAATTAGCAAAATATTTTGCTAATTTTATCAACCCGCATTTCAAAAATTTGTAAAGTGCCGTTTGAAATCATCAACGAAAATTAGTTGTTTATTAAAGTATATATTTTTCCTAACAATTCCCTGCAAACATTTGGAAGATATCTTCCAAGAAGATAATAAAGTGATATCTTCTATTTTTCATTTGAATGACAATAATCAAGTAGTATTTTGAAATTATCTTCCTTTTATCATTTGGAAGATATTTTGGAGATATTTGGAAAAACCAATTCCAAAATTGTGTTTTTTGCCATAATTTTTTTATGATAATATTGCGGCAATATTATCTTTTTATCATCTGGAAGATAAACACAATTCGTTTAAAATTTTTGAAAATGTTGGAAAAAATAATACAAAAATTTGTACAAAAAACAATTATAAGAAATATGGGAAACAAATTCGTTGAAAAATGAGGATTTAGTGCGCGGAAAAACTAGGGTATGATGCCAACAAATTAATTAATGTTTTTGACAATATATTATGTATGCAGATATTCTTTTTCAGAGTTACATTTAATAATGAAAAATATAAATCGTTTAGTTTGTTTCGAGGAGTTAATTCAGCGATATCACCTTTTTTTCTTCCAGGCGATAAATTAGCGATATCACCGATTTATCATTCAGAAGTATTGCTTTCGTATTGCTTGGGAGTATCGCTATAGAGAGGACATTTACTCCCAAAAGGGGGATCTTCCGCAATAAGAATATGATTATTGCCACAATAAAGTTTTTCTTCCAGGCGATACGATTGCGAAACATTTTCGTATTGTAATGTTTGCAGGGTTAGTATAAAAAGTAGTAAAGTGAAATTGAAAACCGTTTTCAAATTTTTCGAATAACATTTTTTCGAAGTGTATATTATGATATCCCACATTGGGCGACATTAATTTATTATTCCATAATGGCTATTTTAGGTCAGATTTAACGATACTACACTCATAAAAAAAGTTAGTACAAAAGTCTGTTAAACGCGTTTTGATTTAATTTTTCTGTTATTTTCACTAAAAAAGCTCGTACAAAAAGGTAAAAATTCTGCTAAAATAACAGGAAATAGTACATGTATTTGCGCCAGCACAATTTTGACCTATTTGTACGGGATTTTTTTTATTAGTGTATAGTTAGCTGACCCTTAATAACGAACAGTGTATATTTGAATTTGACAGTCAGATAGCAGTTTTATTTAATTTTCTTTTCGACCACTTTTCCAACTGGGTATTATGCTCATAACAAAATACAAACAAATAAGCATTACCAAATAATCCAGAGGTTTATTCATTGTAAAAAAATCAGGATACAATAGAATATTGTTATGTACTCGTTCCTATATGTGGATGGATGGATGAAAATACCATGCAGAAGAATAGTAGTAAGCTTTACACACAAACACTCTATCAGCAACGAAAATCATTGGAATGGATGATGTTAACTTGAATGTAACAAGGGGGAAATAACAACAAAAACCATATTAATATCTCAAGAGGAATTGGGAAATTTTATTATTATTTTAGCAACAAACATAATCGTCAAGTACATATTGAATATCAATTGCTTTTTTGGGGCGCGCGAGGGAGGTATAATGGTTGGTCTGTATGTAAGACTGTCGGTCGATTCGTCGTTCATTCGGTTGCCATTGCTATTGTACATTGTACCTTTCCATATATGTATTATACGGTAAACCAAATAGGAATACTAATGCTAACTGTGTTATAAAATCATATTAATATTTGATTAGCTTGTACCATTTTCATTTGAACATGCTACATTAAGTGACTGAATATGTTGTATAAATTTACTACAATATGCGAAACAACAAGGAGTGAGGTTATAACACGGGATGAGCATAAGCTGGGGAAGGGGACAAGAGAAATGACTAGATGTTTTTAGGTATAAAAGGTGAGGTAGGGTAATGTTAATCCATGTTAGTTCAAACAAAAAAAAAAATAAAAATAACAAGCCCCCATGCTGGGACCATTTAGCAGCAGTAATAGTATGACTACAGAGCTGCTGCTCTATTACCACCAACAACAGCTAAATCGGCACACCAACGAACGAACAACAACTAAGGAGTCATGGGTTATAAAAAAAAAGAGACTAATGTTTATGTTTTTTTTTGTACAGATGGATGGATGGATGGATTGTACAAATATGTCTGGGTTTATTGCACAAAATAATAAAAACGTTATACTAAGAGTAGATAGGACAAGAAGGTAAAATTCCTGATGGATGAAGAGAGTGTAAGCCCAAAGAGATGTATAGTTGCAAGAAAAAAAAGCCCAACATAAACATTATGGTATGTCACGTCAACATACACACTAACAAATAGGGAAGGCCCAGTGGCAGTTCACTTGAGTTTCATTACATTTTTTTTTTGTGAAAAGTCTTTTACAGGCACTTTACAAGAGCCACAAAAATGTAAAATAAAAACAAGAAATTCATATGGCATGTGACAAACCAGGAAGGCAGGATATACAGACAAAAAAATAAATTTCTAACTGAAAAAATATACAATGAGTTGCAAATACAGATGCAACAAAACTTGGTGTACTCTCCACCAAAGCCAAGGTTAATAATGAAAATTAAGGATATATAGTGATAGATCTGATTAACCAAGTCCCTAGTGTTAGACGCCAAAAAATGTATGTATAGATCATCACCAAACGTTTACATTTTGTAGGAAAGATTGCTGTATCAGGTTGGGCGCCATTCAATTTATATTTAAAACGTTAGCTTCTTGTAGTTTTAAATTTTAGATCATGTGACCATGTTTTGCAATACTTGCATTGTCTCCCCAAACCATAGTTAACTGACACTTTAAGTTAAACCAGCTATCAAAAAATCTAAAATTATATAACAATATTATCAAAAATTTGTTCAAGCTGTACTGGCAACGGAATCCTTATTGACTAAATTATGATTAATAACGATTTTTATCCTTGTTTGGAATTTAAAATATAAAGACTTTTTTATGTAACCAACTATACAAAAAGTACTGGTCAATATTATAGCACACTTTTCTGTGTAGAATTTTTGACTTGAATATTATTTAAACAAAATCTATTCAAATGTGTTTTTTTTATCAGATTAACAACGCATTTTCCTGTGAACAATAAAATACATATATTTATTATGTAAAAAAATAGCATAAATTAATTATATGCATTTTACACATAACACTCAAAAAAATTTGTGGCTAAATTATAGCACAAATTACAATATTATTATAATACAAGTTTAAAATTTTTAATACTTCCTGCTTTTGTTTGTAAAATATTTAAAACTCTATTCGGCATTGAATTAAACAATTTTACATATTGATCAATTATTTTGGACCATATGTCGCGGATTGCGTCCTTGATATCATTTGCTGTGGAAATCGTATAAATGATCAAGGATCTGTCAATAATTGCCCACAAATTTGTGGTCGTATTTCTATCAGCAGTTGCTAACCTAATATAAGAGAGGTATTTTATTTCTGAACCATTCCAAAATTTTTTTCCAAAGTTAAGCAATTTAAAATTTCAAAAAATGTCATAATTTTTCTATTTTTTTTTTTTTTGTTTTGTTGAATATCTCGAAAACTATAACAGCTACAACAATGGTTCTTAGCTCGGTTTAATGTGTCTTCTTCCTGTAACAATCCAGTTTGTGCAGAGCATTCAACAATTATGCATCGATGCTACACCTGCACACAAAATATAATGGGCGAGGGACAATCTACACAACAATAGTTTTTTTAGGCTTTTTTCATATAAAACTCATAAAAAATTAATAATGTTATTAAATAAAAAAAATTTTTTTTACAAAAAAAAAACCACTGGCAAAGAATTGGCTTAGAGTGATGTGCCAAGGTTTGCAACCAGTGGTTATCCAGTGCTACCTAGCCAATGCTACCAGTGGTACAAAAATCAATTCACTGGTAGACCAATGATTTTATAAAAATGCTGACGCTTCGTTAAAAAAGGTTTGTAGGTTCCGAGTTCAAATCCAGTTGCAAGCAAAAAATTTTTTTTTGATTTTTTTTAATTTAAAATTTTTTTTGTTTTATAAAATCAATCTTTTTGTTTGTGGGAACCAACTTTTCTTTTTCAACGCTGACATTTTTAGCACAGCCAGTAGTTGTCCAGTTGTTATCAACTCATTTATGTGTTTAGTCACCAAGTATTATATGTGTCGTTAGCTCAGTGGGTAGAGCAATCGTCTGCCAATCTGACGGCCTGTTTCAAATCACGGCAGGACCAAAAAAAATAAATATGAACTTTTTCTTAAATTTTATTTTGTAAAATATATTTCCAGGCCACCTATTTATTGGTTTTGCCAGCGTTTTGCCAACGTTCAAAAATTTGTTCCTCCAGTGCTTTTCCGGCGCTTTTTGAACAACCGGTCCTTTTGTCTAATGATGTTATCATTTTGGGAATGGGAAATGACTTTTTGCCAGTACTTGTACCACCCGTTAAAGTGCTTTGCCCGTTTGTATTTTTCTGACTGGGTAATAATAAAGCAAAACAAACAAAACTGAAAAAAGGCGTTTTCATATAAAATTCCATACAAATAGAAATAGGTCCCCCATCGGAGGGTTAAAAATCAAAATTCAAAGTTACAAAAATAAATTTTTTTTTGGATTTACAAATTTCTTTGTTGGTACTTTTTAAAAAGTTTTTTTTTTTTTTCATATATTTGGTATGAGAAAGGTGTTTTAAAATTTAATTAGAATTTTGTAAATTCTTTCTGTGTAGGGGACAGAGTGGAAAAATATACAACTTTTTACTTCAACAAAAATGGGGTTTCGACACAGTAAATAAGAACCGCTCAAAATGTTGGTTAAAAAATATTTAAGCCAAAAGTTCTACAATGGAAAAGTGTGCTACAATATTGTGCAGCACTTTATATAGGGTGATTCAATAGTAGTGCAGATTTTTGAAAGCAAGTATTTGTGATTTGTGGAGGTTTTTAAAAATTTTTTTGCGACAATTGGTACTACAGTCTTTCGCAAATTAAGTCATGGAGCGATATTCCTTTTTTTTCGTTTTTTTCCGTTTTTTTTTGTTTTTTTTTGTTTTTTTTTTTTTGTTTTTTTTTATATTTATAATCTTTTTACAAAATATTTATTTATTATTTATTTAAAATATAATATAATACATTCTTAATGCTGAAAAACCTGCTAAGCCTTTTTGGCTTGTCTGCAGGTAGATTATCAGTTGAAGAACGCGTAAAAATTATCCAAACATTTCATGAAAATGGTCGTTGTGCAAGAACATTTCGAGCATTGCGGGATTTTTTTATCGTGACATGATAAGAAACTTTTTATGGCCTGAATTAGATGGCATAGACTTGGAACACATGTGGTTTCAACAGGACGGTGCCACTTGCCATACTGCGCATGAAACAATGACCCTATTGCGAACGAAGTTCCCAGGACGCATTATTTCAAGAAACAACGAGGTCAAATGGCCGCCTGGATCTTGCGATTTGGCACCATTGGACTTCTTTCTCTGGGGTTATGTGAACAGTTTGGTCTATGTTAATAAGCCGGAGACGATTCCAGAGCTGAAGGACGAAATCATACGCGTTATAAATGATATACAGCCCGAACTATGCAAAAAAGTTATGGAATATTTCGATACGCGCATCTTGTGCCAGAGAAGTCTCGGTGGACATTTAACGGATATTGTGTTTCATACGTAAATCCCATAGATTAATAAAAATGATGAAATAAAAAAAATATAGTTTTGACCAATTTTGATGTGTTTTATTTATAAAAGAAAATCTGCGGTCTTATTGAATCACCCTGTATATGTGAACAAAATATAAACAACAACAAAAATTGCAACAAAAATATGTAAACAGAAGACAGGAATATACATGATATAAAAAACCCTAAAGTGAGCAGCAAAGTACTGCAACAACATTATAATCTACTGAACAACTATGGTGGAAGAAATAAAGTGCCAAGCAAGCAAACAAATTGTCTGTAAAATGTTCAAAAACAAAAAATAAAAAAAGTAAAGAATAAAAGGGCGCCACTCCCTTCATAACACCTTATCCATGTAAGCCACCGTTTAAGAAACTTTAAAATGATGGGTATAAAGTGTATGACAAGCTCTTTTTATTCATGTAATCTTATGTTTGTTTACCAAGTTACAGAAGCGTGTATATCTATGCCCTAAATGGGGAACTTAGGTGTTAATAAAAGAAGGAAACTTTATTGGAAGTTATTTTTTCACTTATAAGAATTTTCCCCCCTCATATCGGAGAAGATAGAGGGGTGTAGTGATTATGTTAAACTTCTGCGGAAGTTTATTTCACATATAACTAATTGGACTTAGAAAACTTAATGCGCTGTTTAATCAACTGTACAATCGACTTCCAAATTATGTAGTTGACATTTTTTTAAGGGGGTTATAGACTCTAGGAAAATTTTTGTTTTCGAATTTTTTTATATTTTATTTGGATGGAGCATACTTTTCTCTATATGCTCCGAAAAGTTCAATAAAAAATTCGAAGAAATTAAATTTTCACGTTTTTTTTGTAAAATGTTTTAGTCCCAAAATGTGTTAAATTTGTGTGTAACACTTTTTGTTTGCATTTTTATTAAATTATTTTTATTAGAAATCGTATATATTATAACAGGGCAGAATAAAAAGATAAAAACTACATCAAAAGATGTAGAATTGCAAGCAGTTTTCAAAGAAAAGAAAATGATTCATTGATGGATGTTGTAGACACGTCATATGGGGCAGGTGCTGATGGCTTAATATAAGTTATAAAAGTAATCAATATATACAAAAATGGAGGAAAAAAATACGAAATAAATTAAAAACTTTACAAAATTATATCATTTTTTCAAAATAATATGAGTAGCATTATGTATTTACCATCGTTTTTAAGACTATTAGGTTTAATATATCAAATACCCATTAACCGATTCGTCCCAAATCTGCTGGACATGTAGTAAGCTAGGAGATATAACTTTTCTTCATTTACAATTTTTTTAAATGTTGCTTAAAATTAACTTTAGACTTCAAACGCGTTTTTCTCGCAACCATGAGTTCAAAAATCGGCTGCTACTGGGTTAACCGATTTCGATCCGGTTTTTTTCTTTCTTAGTCAACAAAGAACTGAAGTCCTTATCCTTTTATATTCCCAAGCAAAATTGTTTTTTCTTGCCTTTTTAGGAATTTTCAAGTTTGTGTGGCAACTTTGTTAAAAAAAAATTAAAAAATAAAAATCTGGTCACGATAAGGACTATTTATCTGGTATTAAGAATCACTTTACATTTTTATTTTGCAATAATTAATGAAGGCTGTACAGTGGCAGCCAATTTTGCCTTTTTTAAAAAAGGCTAATAATGAAGTGGCAACCCTGGCGATTTTGGTCGGAGAAATTTAAAACTAATATTTTTTAAAAATACTACAATAATATATGTTTTAAATAAAGAAATACTATAGTAAAAATATTGTTATTTGAATTTTTGACAACGGTTTAAATATGCCCCTTAAAATTCTGTTGTTACAGTATTTAACTCCCTTAAATGACAAAATATATGCAATGCAAAAACACAACACATTCGACGCACGTCTTGTTTTAACCATGTAAATAAAAAATCATGGGTCTAACCCTCATTTCAAAATTCCATTTACTCGTAGTTCGAAAGTTTTAAAGTCGGCGATTTTCGAAAGAAACCTTTCTCTCAACAAATATTAACATAAGTATAAAAATCTTTTCAACAACAATTGTTGATATGGCTGTCAAAACTTCTTTTTAGAATTCCATTAAGTTTAAAAGTTATAACTAGGCGACCCAAAAAAAACCAGAGATTTTTTTTATTTTAAAAGATATTGTAGAATAATTAAGGGTATTCACGTCAAAAAATTTACTCTTGCAAAAATGCGAAATTGAGAAATTGCACCTTCGATGATGTGAGAGCCCCTTTTAAAATTTTAATGGAGCAAAATTTTCACAAACACTATATTATCAGATTAATTTTAATTAATTAATTTTTTAATTCCAAGAACAACATACGCAACAAATTTTATATTTATACAGTGCTGCTAATTTTAGTGCTTTTTACATACTTTTAGTACGTTTGGCATACAATTTGTATGCCTTTTGAATTTTGGTAAATACTGGCAACACTATTAAAAGTTGCAATTTTCCACTTTTGCAAGACCAAAATTTTACACTTGGTAGTGGGTATTGCGAAATTGTAAGGTTTGTGGAAAATTATTCGCATGTGTTTGTTGTTGTGTTTGAGGAAAATTTTACACTTTCGCAATTTTACAAGTCTTAAATTTCTGACATGAAACCCCTTATTATTTAGATTGAAAACAAATACTGATATTAAAAATTTTAAGCTACATTTATTGTAGCTTTTTTATTTGAAAATATACTATATTTTTGCTCTTTTTCTCACATACATATGTATATAAAACCTAAATATTTGTAATTCAAATTTTAAAAATTTTAATGGGGCAAAATTTCCACAAACACTGTATTATCCGATCAAAACAACACTGTGTTATGTGACTTAAGTTTAGTTTTTATTTATTTATATTTTTTAACTATAATTTTTCTGGTGAATAAAATAAACTTCACTTCCCAAGTAAAAAAGTTTATATATAATTATATATAGTTATATATTTTTATATATGAACATATATTGTCCCATACAAAATTATATATAATTATACACTAATAGAAAAAAGTCCGTAGAAAATTTAGTAAAAACTACTAAAAATTAGTTAAAAATGATGCTGCAGAAAAAAACTGCTAAATTAGCAGATTATTTTTGCTATATATTAGTAATATAGGAACAGCAAAACTAAAACTGTTAAATATACAGAATTTTAGTTTTATATGAGCTAAATTTTTGTAAATGGAGATTAGCAAATTAACCTGCTAAAATCAGCAAAAAATTTTGCTAAATAATTAGTAGCCTAAAAAATCACCAAAAAATTTAAAATTTTCGAAGTTTTTTTTTTCGATTTTTTTTTTAAATGCAAATAAAAATCGAGCCTTTTGAAAACAGCAGTTTACAATTTTTTAGCAAATATTTCTGCTGATTTTAGCAGAATAGACTGCTATTTGCATTCAACTAAATTTAGCTTAAAAATAGCAAAAATTTTCTAGATTTAACAGTTTATTTTTGCTATTTTTAGTCTACAAATATTTAGCAAAATTTTCTGCAGATTTTACAGTACAATTTGCTATTTTCAATTAACTAAAAGTTAGCCTAAATATAACTAAAATTCTGTAAATTTAGCAGTTTTAATTTTGCTGTTCTCATTTTACTAGTATTTAGTAAAAAAATCTGCTAATTTTAGCAGTTTTTTCTGCGGCATCATTTTTAACTAATTTTTAGTAACTTTTTCTGCTATTTTTACGGATTTATTTCTATGAGTGTATCTGACATTGATTATTTGCAAATTGGTTTATATGGTGCCATATAAAATAATATATAATTAAATATGGTCCAATATATAATTATATATGCCTTATATAATTATATATATTTATGTATGGTACTTTTTGAGTGTAGTTATAACATATTTTTATTTCACCTATTCTATACAGATATGTATCTTTTGTCAAAACTACAAATTTCGACTTAAGCGATTATGCGACAACTATATAAATATTATCTGATCTTGAACCTCATACCAATAAAATCAGCGACCCATTTACATTAAAAACTACGCCTTTGATTGTGACTTTTCTACACGTATGAAGTGTGCTTGCTATATATACAAAGACACAAAGACCTAAAACATATAATCATCAACATGAGTTTTAAAAAGCAAATAGATTTTGTTTGGTAAATGTTGAGCAGATACTTAATGCAAACATGTAAGTACTCGTAGTATTTTTTTCTGTTCCTCATCTATTACCAACAACAAAGTCCTACAAAGAGTGTTTGTAAAAATAACATCAACAAAAACATACAAACACCAATTTGAGTAAAAGAAAAATATTATTTACTTTTTTTCTATACACTGTTCATTTTTCTATACACTTTACACAGTGTATATGCCCTACGGGAAATTTTAACAAACTGTCACCGAAATGGCCCCTTTACATGAACTAGACTGGTCACTTTTACATGGCGTTGTCATAGGAGGGGAAAATTGACCCCTTGTGACGTGTCACAAGACAAATCCCAGGACAGCTCCCTGAACTTTGTTTTTTATGAGAGTTCAGTAACCTGTCCTAGGATTTGTCTTGTGACATGTCACAAGGGGTCAATTTCCCCTTCCTATGACAACGCCATGTAAAAGTGACCAGTCTATTTAAGGTAAAGGGGCCAGTTCGGTGACAGTTTGTTAAAATTTCCCGTAGGGTGGCAACACTACAAATCCGTCCCGACCAATCAACCAACCAACGAATTAACCATTCAACCAAACCCTTTAGTAAGCAAAGTGTAAAAATAAAAAAATAAATTAAATGTGAAAAAAGCTATGTAAAGCTTAACTCTTTTGTCTGCTAATTTATCGTTTAATTTGCATGTGAACGCGACGAACGTGTAATTTACTAATTTGCACTTAATGTGCGCGAATTAACCTTTTTAGTTGTTGTTGTTATTATAGCAAGCAAGCTAAATAAAAAAAATCAACAACAAAATTGAATTTTAGCACAGAAAAAAAAGGTGACAACATAAAACGTTTCAAGCGAGTAAGTAGCGTGTTTGAATTTGAGAAACGTTTGTAATGCAATATTAATTAAATAAAGACTGATTGTGAGTGATGGTGGGAAGGAGGGAAGCTAGGTAGGCAGTCAGGAGCAATTGGATTTTAAAAGCCACTTGATCTTCTTAATAACAACCGTGTCACAACTAAGTTGTAGCAAAACCCCACAAAAATAGACTTATGGAGTATTTACAATAGTTATTTTTGTGCGGTAAATTATGTTAAAAAATCACATATAAATTTGACATTGGGCGCGTTTACCAGACACTCAACTGCTATTGATCTGCTACTTAAAAATCCAGTGAATGATTTGATTACTTAACGCTAAGTCAACATGTTGAGGAAGCGCTACCTTGTTTTTGTAGAGTGAAATTTTATAACACTTCTGACTGATACATCAGCTGTTTGTTTTTTAGTTTCGTTTTAGAAAATTAAAAATAAAAACTCAAATATAATTGTAAAACAAAAAAAAGATTAATGAAAATGTTATTTAAATTATATTTTGCACCGTGTCAATGTGTTTCTAAGATGAATGAAAAAAAAAAATATTTTTTTTTTGGATTCAGCGAACTACAATTTATTAGAAATAATATATCACAACAGCAAATATTTTTTAACAAAATTTAAGAATTTTTTTTAAACTTTCCGAAATTTTGAAATTTCCACCGCTTGAACTTGAACTGATTTACAAAATTTTTATTTTTTACTGTTTACTGGAAGCATACGCAACTTTTCCGCACCCCCGTTTTTGAATTTCGCAATTCGGCAAAGTTCACCCCACTCTAATATACATATGTATATCACAAAGCGCTACAACTTAAATGTAGCGTTAGAGGGTTTCTCTGATAAACCTACCCATTAGTTCACGTTTAAGGCATTTGCAATAACATTTGCAATATTGTACAATAAGAATAAAAAATGTTTTGATTCAATCCACAATTTTGAATTCAACACACACACCATCAATTTGTTTGCCCAACTTCGAAAGTTATGGCAAAATATTGATAATATACAGGACGCTTAATGCGTTTCCGTAATTTTTAGTTAAATTTAGGCAATCATTTATTCTACGTAATTTAGCTCTGTTCCAATTACGTTATCGCCTAATGTTACCAAAAAGCGTTTCTATTGTCAAAATTGTGTAAATCGTTGTTTCCGGTAAATTGGGTTCCCGCGGGTACCCGCGGTGACGACGTCGAACAAACCTTTTATAATCATGATACAAATGTTTTTATTTATTATTGCATCAGCTGTTCGTTTTAAGCGGCCCATATACGATCAAGCATGCTGTCCAGCTTGTTTGACATACAGAAAATGGTTTTTGGAATACGCGGTCAAGCATGCAGTAAAATTTGACTTCAAAAACACAAAATCATCACAGAGGATGATAATCACAAAATTATTTTTATTAATATTTTTTCTTTGAATTACATTTCTTAATTTCTGTTTTTGCACTTTTTAGTTTATTTATTAACTAATTAAAAATGTAAAATTCTCCAATGTATGATGATTTTTTTTCATTAGACGGTAAAGCGTGTTTGTCAAACTTGCCGAAAAATCAAAAAATTTTGTTTTTCGTCCAACATGATTGACAAAGCGTCAAACTAAACATTACATGATCAAATTCATACAGACGTCCAGCATGTTGTACACAGAGACTATCAATTATAGAGATAGGAAATCAAAAAGTACACTACTCACCGGTAGGGGGCGCTGAAATTTAGCATTACCTGAGCAGCTATTTAGTATCAGCTCAGCTTATATTTCAAAAGAAAAAATTGTTGAAAACAGCGCAAATTAAAAGGAAACACGCGCTAAATATGTTTGATTAATAAAATTTTATTTTCTTTACTTTTTTTTACACTTTTTTATTTGTTTTTATTTAAATTTTGAATAAAAATGAAGTGTCAGTTTACTGAACAAAGCGCCACCTATTGATAACGATGTTGTTATAACTTATTTTTTTGGTGATGCTATAGCCCTGGTTGTACAGCATGCTTGGTCGTATATGGGCCGCTCTTCAAATGCAATAAATGATATTATGCTAAATGTCAAATCGATTGCAGAGAAATGTCAAAATTATATCAATTGCACTGTAGTAGAGAACAGTGATGGTATTTGAGAATTTTCGTTTGGTGCCTCAATGATGCCAAAAAAGTGCCAAAAAAGCTTTAGAAGTGCCAAAAAAAAATTAAGCAACATTTAATGTTTCAAAAAAAATATGTTCAGCTTTTATTTCAAATATTTATACATTTAGTTACTTTAACCCTTAAATGCATGGTGTAGCCATTTGGCAACATTCCAGTTTCTTAATAAAAAACCCCACTTGATGCATAAAACTCAATTTTTGGGCATTGGGGCCCTTTCTGCACAAAGTGCTCTTATAAACTATAACTCAGATTTTTTAAACAGTTATAGGAAAAATCTTGGTTTTGTTTCGTATGTTTGTGAAAAATCTAAAACATGCGTTTTTTTTTACAAAAAGTGCAATATTCAAAAATGTTTGTTTAAATATTTAAAGTGGTATTCTCGCAATAAAATTAATTTTGGCAACAATAAATGTATAATTAATATTTCATATATTTTTTTTTGTTTCTTTTTTTTCATACATTTTTTGGTATTTTTCTTGAAATGCTTGAAATTCTTGAAAACGCCTTTAGAAATCATATATAAAAAAATGGTTAAAATTGTAGAGATCGTGCATTTAAGGGTTAAGTAAAAAGACAAAAAAAAGGCGGGCAACTTATCTAAAAAGTAACCCGAGTTTAACATTACCTACCACAAATATTTTCATATAAAAATGCCATTCTTAACTAAAGTAAAGTACTAAACTTACGTTATTTTAAGATAAGTTAGCAGGTCCAAGACTTTCAAAAAATTTTACAATTAAATTTGACAATACAATAGAATCAATTAAAGTTTTTCTAATTTTATCCCCGTTGCTTTTATTTTTAAATATCAAATAATGATTAAATTGTCCCCGAAGAACTGGAAGGTGGTCCAAAAAATTGTATATTTTTAGTGTAGCATTTGTTTTTTAATTTTGCTACCCCTTCTTAATAGGCATGGCTTTTAATGAAAAACCAGCGATATCGACCTTTTATCAAATTATATAGAAATTTTCGTAAAAAGTGCCAAAATTCTATGGAGAGTGCCAAGGTGCCATTGAACATTCAATAGTGCCACAAATGGCACTTTTGTGCCACTTTTACCAACAGTGGTAGAGAACACTGTCCCATTTCATTGCTAAGAAATATCATAGTCTCTTTCTTCGAAAAAAAACACAATCTTGACATTTTTTTTTGTTTTACAAATAATAAATAATACAACATTTCTACGTTTTTTGATTGCTTAAATTTTTGTTTTTAATTGTAAATTTAAAATGAAAACTAAAAGTGACATTTGATGGCAGACATCACTGCAAGAACTGCTTGCATGTCAGTGATATCATGATCCTAGCAAAACATTTTATTACCCGGTAATGACTTTGGTAGAAGAAATAAGGGTAGGTAACCTCATACTTTCGTATTACCAAATCTATTATTTTAACAAGGGCATGTCTATCGAAATAACTCCTTACCTAGTAATATCCCAGTGTAGAAAATCATTACCAGATATGTGGTTATGTAACTACATACTTGGTAATGGTAACTAGTTACTTTTCTTATTACATTTCTTATTACCTTTGTATGGCGATGTCGCGAAAAATAATGAGTTATGCTTACAAACCAGATTACGAAAAATCTGAAAATATGTCATTACCTATATGCTTACCAGTACTGAAAAAAGAATGAGTCTAAAAATAGATTTTCAAAAAACTAAGTTTTATAAAAAAATATTTTTTTATTGTAAAATTTTTTTTAATAAAATTTTCTAGTGCGGGAATTGAACCTGGGACTCCAGGTTGCCAGCCAACGGCTCTAACCAGCAAAATCGTTCATTACCAAATAAGTGGTTATATAATAGCAATTCATAGCTCCGCACAACTTATTTTTTGGCGTCTAAACTCATTATTTTTGTTCGGGGTGGTCGTTTTTATAAGTAGTCACGCTTACCCGCTCGCTTACGAAAAAATGAGAAATAAGTAGTTATGAGATTTTGAATAATAAGTGGTTACAAACATGCTTACAAAAAGTTGAATTATAAGTGGTTATCCGATTGCTTACTTGATTCTTAAAAAATAAGGAGTTAAGCAAATACTATTAGCTTAAGGAAATACATTCAGAAAAATTTAAGTTTTCTCTAGTGTGTAATTTTAGGACTCGTCATAAAAATTTAAACATAAAACATATTAACATATAATTGATAAAAATGTGTAAAATTTAACTGTGTAAAAAGTACTTATTTAAACTATTACGAGTAAGTCATTATTTTATATTTAGAAACAATGAATACAAAAGGCCGGTATTAGGAATTCATTATTTTATATTATAAAACAATGCAAAAGGTAATGATATATCATTTTTGGTAATTCAGATAGTAATGAGTTGTCACAACCAATATTTTGCTGGGTACCATCTGAGCTATATCGACATGTAATGTGTATATCCTTACCAGTGTTGTAAAAATATTGAGTCTAAAAATAGATTCCAAAAAATTTAAAAAAAAATCTAGAAAATTACTTTCTATTTAAAATAATGATAAAAATAATTCATTATCAGTAACTCATTATTATATGTTTTAAAATAATGCAGAAGGTAAGTGGGTGTCATTACTGGTAGTCCAAAAAATAATGATATGTCATTACCTTTTCTACACTGGGATGTTATACTGAACTTACATGTTACGCTTACCTATTACTTCTAGGTTACAAAAAACTTTAAAATACTTTTTTTTCTTAAAATTTCAATTTGTTTTATATTGACTATTAATGAAGGGAGTAAGCTCTTACTTTTATATTACTAGACCTATTATTTTAACAAGGACATGTCCATCGATGTAACTCCTTACCTAGTAACATGTTATTCTGAACTTACAGGTAAGGAGTTTTTAAAAAATTTTAATTTTTGTTAAAATTTTAATTTTTTAAACCGAATATCAATTTTAAATTCATGGGTTTTTAACAAAAAAATAGAATTTCTAAAATTTTCTAGAAAAACGAATTATTTATAGCAATAAAACATCCAAACGTATGAATTTGTTATTTCAAGTAATGCAAGGGTAATGCAAGGGTAAGCGGTTTATATATATTGAATATATGAATAGTAGTACCCATATATTACCAAGGTTTTGCTGGGATATTGCAATAACACTGAACTTTCTTCACTTGAGGTGCAAGTGAAGACACTAGGTTAGCAAACTTAGCCAGAGAAAGTCTGGGTAACTTTTGCCAAAAAAAAAAAAAAATACAAATACATTCTCCTGAGCGCTCTCATTCACCCAATTTTCGAGTACTAGAACGCTTTTAGGTTATCTATTTAACATAGGTCAGTTTATAGTGAATATTCCTATTAACACCTTGTCGCATAAACACAGCAAATATATCACAAGAGCTACGAAAGAAAGCATTGATTATATGAATTTTAAAATTCAAATACAAATTTTAATTAATTCACTTAGAAACATTGACTCTATTACACGAACGTTACCGCGGGCACACTCATAGAAATATATACATAAATCTGCAACAATACCAGAAAAAGCTACTAAAAATTAGTTAAAAATGACCTTGCAGAAAAAACTGTTGAAGTTATCAGATATGTTTTGCTAAATACTAGTAAGATACACTCAAAAAAATAAGTTAGTAGAAAAATTAGTAAAACGCCTACTATATCAAGTATAGTAGTTTTCAGCAATTTTTTTATTGCAATTTTCTATTGCTTTTATATTATAAAAACCTTTTTCCACAAACGACTGAAAAAAATGTATGTACTTGTATTTTACAGAACCACTATTTATAAACATTTGGTTTATACATTCACATTTTATTTTATCTTCGTTAAATTTAAATATTTTATTTTTTTATAATTTAAATCATATTTTATCTTACTGTGTTATATTTTATGTATTCTATTTGCTTCCTTTTGTTTTATGTATGAAAGACAGATACAAAAATTGTTCACGGTTGTATTTTGTATATGTCTTAGAAGAGTTGTATTGTTAGTATCATTTTCTTTGTCCGCACTACATCTGCGACGTCTACATTTTGTTTGTCTGGTTGTTGTCCGCACTATTTGGGTAGTAATATAAATTAGTAGAACATTATTTCAAAATTAGTTTAGTGCTAATAAAAATATAACTAAAACCTCTGCTGATATACAAGACGTTTTACTAATTTTTCTACTAACTTATTTATTTAAGTATAATAAACAAAGTTGAGTTACATCCAAAAAACTCGGCCTAAGTCGACTTCAGTGCTTTTGTCAAAGTCCTCAGAAATAATCAAATTTCCATTCTGATTCAAAAAAAAATATCCTTTCTTTAAAGCTCTGCACTTGTGGTAGTTCAATAATTTATTCAGTGTGGTATTAAATTACTATTTAAAACAAAAATTAATACAATATAAAAAAACATCACCGCTATAGGGCATTTTATGTTAATTTAAATACCACCTACTGTTTAGAAAGTGATAATGATAGAATATATTCTGTATTAACTTATTAACGACTGATTCGTCGTCACAATGCAATGCAATGAAACTAATAACAATAATAAAAGAAAAACGACAACCACATTTCAAACTTAATGAATATTATCAGTAAATTGGTCAATAAATTTGAAATTATTAGTTTATATAGTTGTTTATAATAAACAGGTTTTCTTCATTTTCCTGTTATGGGGTCTTGTAATCTCAGTCAGTAATCATTCATCATAATTATGGTGTTTTTATTGAACTCTTACTAGCAAAATCAAGTAGTGTGATTTTTAGCAAAATTAAAAAAAAAATAATTAGGTTGTTCACGAGGGGTGTGCTATCTGTTGTATCGTCCTAACAAAAAACAGAGTTGTTAAAATTTTTATTTGAGTTTAACAACGATTTTCTATTTGGTTTTCTATCTGTTAGCACACTCAAACATAGGACACAAAATATACGCGAATATATTGTATCGTGATATTCACACATGTTGTATTTTTGCAATTTAATTTTTAACAACACTGTTTTTTTTTTTTTGTTAGAACGATACAACGATACAACAAATAGCACACCCCTTCTGAAAAACCTTAATAAGTACAAGTTATATTGATTGTTTTAAATAGATTTGTTTGTAGTTTTTTTGATAACTTATGTTAAGTAGGGTTTCTAATTTCCCCAACTTTGTCTTTTCCAGGAATACGGGAATAGAAATTAACAATTCCACGGAATTTTATTTAAAGCACTGAAAATTTTTAAGTTTTGTTTAAATATCATTTTTTATGCCCAGTTTCGTAGGGAATGCATTTTGGAGTCATAAATGTGACTTTTGAAATTTATATAGCATTCACAGAAGACTACAAAATACATTATTAAAGATTTAAGTGTTTATGCATAATAATTTGAAAACCTTATAATACGTTTATAAAATGAATTTTGTATGAAAAATTTGTTTTATAAGCCGTTTGTAAATTTAAAAAGTGATTATGCATATGACCCTTAGAAAAGGAAGAAATATTCTTTGAAGATTGTTCCGAGGTTGGTTTTGAGACAATTTCAAAGAAAAAACAAAAACCGAGAGTAAAACAGGTTAAAAAGAATAAAGTTGTTATACATTCGGTTCTTTGGAACAAGAAATTTTGCTTGGCAGCCAAATAGGGTTTTCATACAATTTCTAACTAGCTTGTACACAAGTTTTTAAAAACGTGGGCAAATTAATTGGACATTGTGATACCGTATTTAATTTTGCAATTTTTTTTAGTTTAGACAACCCATGTGAAAATCGAAATATATATGAACACACATGATCATACATTGACTTGTATGTGATCATGCATGGGCATACATTGTCATATACGTATAAGCATAGTTCAATGTATGACCATACATGATCTCATATATTTCCATATATCTTTGGATCCGAAATTTGAGGGTATATGACCGTACATATTCATATATGACCATATATGCTCACATATGATCCATGTATGCTCATATATGGCCATATACCTCCATATACTCTCAAATTTCGGATCCAAAGGTATATGGAAATATATGAGATCATGTATGATCATACATTGAACTATGCATGTACGTATATGACTATGTATGCCCCCATCAAAAACTGTTTTTTTGGAATTAGATTTTCAATGTGAAAATTCTGTTCGAAAGCATTTCCGTTTCGAATCGAAGTACATAATAACACCCCAGGCTACATGCAATCCCTCTCCTATTTCAAGAAGTTAAATTGTTCTTAAATTCAATATAAATAGATCATCTATTATTAACCCATAAAGGCATTTTTAAAATTTTTATTCTCGTTAATTTATTTGTAAAAATTTTATATTTCTTTAATTTGAAAATACTTAAATAATCTCAAATCGAAAAACATTCAAAATATCATAATTTGACAGAAGTATTATGACAATATCGTCATCAGTGTTAGGCTTACATGGCTTAAGTTCACATTCCAATATATGCTGATTAAACTATAGATTGTAATTTTATTGTAGATTTTTAGTTGATCCGAAGATGTTTTACAATGAGTGTTATTTTTGTTCGGTTTAAGATCAAATATTACAAATTCTAAATAGAATTTACAATTTTTTATTTTACAACCAATAGAGAAAAACTTATGAAAAAAAACTTTCCTAGAACCAATGGTTGACAATTAATGCACTTTCAAGTGACACCGCTCACTATCATCAGATTGTCTTTATGGGGTCCTCTCTAGGCTATAATGTAGATTTTAGTTTTTAGTATATATATTAGGGCGGGTCGATTTAATAATCGCCCATGCCTCAGTGAAAATCGTATTCTAGGGATCAAAATAAGAAACTTTGCCGAAGGAACCATACCTCTAAAACGAATTCTACTACCCCCAACTGTTGACTTTTGTCCCGTAGGGTCAAGTTTTGAAAAATCCCACTTTGACCCATTTAGAGTGCCCCAATCGAGTCCAAATGTATGACCGACCCCCACTAACTTTGGAGGGCCGATCCACCCATGCCAGTGGCACACCCCCTGGAACTCCCCTGGGGGGTTCCCCATACAAACATTTTAAAAAATCACCATTTTTGGCACTTTATTTTATTATTTTTTATTTATTTTATTTATTTTTATTATTTTATTTATTTTTTCTCTTTAGAAATTTATTTAGTCAGAACATATGTAAATGAAAAAATTAATTTAACTTAGTAATAGAAAAGAAAATAAAAAAAATTACTGTGTGAAGTCTTTTGTGCTTTCAAGTCTGGGCATTTTTTCTTTTCTATTACTAAGTTAAATTAATTTTTTCATTTACATATGTTCTGACTAAATAAATTTCTAAGGAGAAAAAATAAATAAAATAATAAAAATAAATAAAATAAATAAAAAATAATAAAATAAAGTGCCAAAAATGGTGATTTTTTAAAATGTTTGTATGGGGAACCCCCCAGGGGAGTTCCAGGGGGTGTACCACTGGCATGGGTGGATCGGCCCTCCAAAGTTAGTGGGGGTCGGTCATACATTTGGACTCGATTGGGGCACTCTAAATGGGTCAAAGTGGGATTTTTCAAAACTTGACCCTACGGGACAAAAGTCAACAGTTAGGGGTAGTAGAATTCGTTTTAGAGGTATGGTTCCTTCGGCAAAGTTTCTTATTTTGATCCCTAGAATACGATTTTCCCTGAGCCATAGGCGATTTTTTTGCCTCCCCACAAATCGACCCAGCCTAATATATATGTTCAATTTTGTAATTTTAAAGTCTTAAAAGATTATATACACTGATATTAATCAATTTTTGCACAAAACCCGTGAAGTTTCAGTGGAACTCGTCCATTGAAACTCTTCTTAATGGAATTTTTCATAAAATGTTGTGAAATATTTCATATTATTTATTAAAAGTTTCATACATTCAATAAAATAACTTTCATTAGAACTAGATTCATAATATATATGGAGCTTTTTCATCAAATTTAAGAAAATTTTCATTTACTTTGTGAAGAAAACTTCATTAATTTACTGAAAATTTTCATTAAAACTAGTCCAGCAAAATTCTCTCTGTGTATGTGCTGAAAATCTAAGTCGTTTATGCCGACTATCTTTATTTTTGAAAATGTCAATACTGTTATTGCTCTTGTTTTTGTCATAAAAATCCGTGCTTTTGGAATTGTACAACTCTTGAAAAGTGTCTTCAAAAGAGATTACTTTCATTTCTAAGAAAGCACAGCGTATCTAAATTTTTCTGACCAGATCTTGCATCTTGCCATTGTAGAATGGTACAATCAAAATAATGTTATTTTCGTACTAAAAGAGGCCAACCTACCAAACTGCTCAGAACTGCGGCCAGTGGAAAGATACTGGGCTCCGGTCAAAAGAGAACTAAATAGCACTCCAGCTTTGCCAAGTATTGAATATTCTAACAAAGCTGGGAAAAAATTTGTTCTTAACAATTTTTTTTTTCAAAAACTTATAAAATTGATATTTTAAATTACCATTAAGGTATGTCATTGTGTTTTTTTTTTTTTTTACTTTTTTAAAGAAATAATAACAAAATCAGTTGCATTACAACTCTTACTTTACCAAAGACTAGTAAATTAATAGAAAACATTACTAGGCAACACTATTTTCTTTATTTTTGTCATTTCACTTGCCGCAAGTGCCAAAAATTCACTGCCTTCAAAATTTACTTGCAAGTTGAGCCGCAAGTCGAATAAGTGTGATTGTATTAGTGAAAAAGTGTGAGTGTATTGAGTTTTTCGAACTTGCACTTGCATGAGGAAACCGGGGGTAAAGTATTGATGTTAATGATTATTTTATGTTAGGATAAGTTACCACTGGTTACAATTATGTACTGTGTTGAAACACTGTATTGGGAACTCTGTATGAAATCGAGTTTTGTTTTTGTATTTAGTTTTTCAATACTGACTTTTGTATATTTTACTTTCAATAAAACATTTACAATAATAGGTTGTGAGCCCAGGAAGCTCTTGGAAAATAAAGTCTAGAAAAAATTTTCAAGTCAAAATCAAGAAAAAAAAGAAATCCCAGCGAATAATCAAGATTTTCAAACAATTATTTCAAGATAATCAAGAGAAAATGGATTTTGTAAAGAATATTAAGGTTCTTCAAGGTGAGATTGACTGGCCTATTTGGAAGCGCAAGATAAGAGATCTGTTGGATTACCATGAAGGTGCATTGGGTGCAATTGACAGAAAATCCAGCTGCTTCAACAGAACAAAAACAGCTATTTAAGGAAGAATGCGGTTTGTATAGAAAGGCAAACAGTTATGCAAAATCAGTGCTGTGCAGTTCCATAAGTGACGATGTATACCAGAAAGTTATGGACAAAGATATCGCCCACATCAAATCTGATGTTTTATAATTGCAGTAATGCCACCACTTTCTAAAGAAAACTGTTGATGGGGAACTGGAAAATTCCCGATATTATCGTCTTTTTATTCCTGAAGGTGTAGAATATTTTGAAACACAAACTCTGTGAAGTATCTGTTAGGAGAAGGTAGAGTTTTTGGAAAAAAGTACTTATTATGTTATTTTATAATAAGAAAATAATTGGCCTCGAACAAGAAATAATAAATAAATAACAAGAATAAATAAATTTTTCGTTTTTTTAATTTTATTTATTTCCAATACAATAAGTCAATAAGATCAAAGGTGCATTGCTAACACATTGTACAAATTCATATTTACATCTACAAAATGAAAAATCCTTAAAATAGCCCAAGAAACATTTTAACTCCGTATTGGTGTATCCGTTTCCGTACCTTTAAATACGGATTTCATCGGTTTGTTTACAAAATAAAAAATTTTTGTAAAGTCGGTAAAAATATTATTATAATAGGAATATATGGAGAATATGCAATAGAGGGAATTCTTTCTATCACACCATTAATCAAACAACATCAAGTTTCATATAGATGTTGGATTTTACTCCGGGTCCCTAAGCGCTGGATAGATAGGTAAACCGAGCTGGATGTGCTAAATATTGTAATTATAAATAATAATTATAAATGAATATATAAAAAAGAAAAAAAAGTACTTTGTATTGAAAATAATAAACATATGGTCTATTTTTTTGAAAAAATCGGTAGGATATGGACAAGGAAATACTCCGTTATTACACGACATAACGGTCTTTCAGCGGACTAGTCCGTTTTTTAAATGACAACGGTCCGTAAACGGTCCGTCATTGACGGACTTTAAACGGACTTGTCCGTTTTTAACACGACATACCGGTCCGTAAACGGTCCGTCATTGACGGATTTTCAACGGATTCGAATCAGTTTCGATGTTCCTTATGTTCCGTTTTCTGGTCCGTATACGGATCCCGAAAACGGTACGTATACGGAGTTGGATTCCGTTTATGACGGACCGAAAACGGTGCGTAAACGGAACGAATTGTTTGTTGGGAAGATTGTAATATGAAATGCAATAAGAATTTAATGTTTCATATTGAAAGCTATATATTTTTGGACACTGCTAAGGCACAAACAACACCATCATAACTTAAGTCCCTATTGGTCACATCATAACCAAAAGCCAATGAAACATTTTTGAAGCCAAAATTCTATGCTTAAAAGCACCAGGTAAGTTAACATAAAATCATGCAAACGATACGGTATATAACTCTAGTCTGTACAAGTTCTTATTATAAAGGAATGATCAAAGATCGTACATGAAATAAGAGCTCCAACAACACGTGGGGTTGTCGTGTATCTCGTGAAAGTAAATCTCGAAAATAAATAATTTGGGACCATAGTAGATTATCTTGTAAAAGAATATCAAATTTTTTAATTGAAAATAGAACAGAAACAGCCAATAAATTTATTTATTATCACGATAGCGAATACCACACACAAATCTTACAATCCTCTTAACAAAACGTTCAAGTTTAGTTAAATTATAACCACATAAGCATAACGCATAAGCTGCAGTATACTCTACCCTCAATGGAGGATGCAGCCCACAATTTAATAACTTCCCAAGACCAAGGGCAACTATAGCCGAGATGGCATCAATATGCTGACCGAAATTAACACATTCATCAAGCATGAAAGTGATTGGACAAAATCTAGCAATAATTATTTCAGGAAAGTCAATTCCGTGAGAACTACGTAGGTGCGGAACATAATAGCCTTTGCCTTGGAAGGGGCAAAAGAAAAATCACTGCTTACCATCCAGCTATTTAGCCTTTTGGTTTTTGCATGTTTGGAAAATTTAACAACTGTAGAGGGCTGGTTTAATTGGCACCACATTTTTCGTAAAAAGCTGCAATTCAATGCACGGATTTTAATTGGATTTTAAGTATAAGGTAAAAAAAAATGTTATTTATTTAATGTTCCTTATTTGGTTAAATCCGCAAAAAAAGAGCATCCACCTACATGTCTCTACATTTAAAATAAGATAGTGCAAAAATCAAATACTACAAACACAACAACACATAGAGACATGACGCACAAGCATAATTTTCTACTAAAAATTTATTAAATTACAACGATATCGGTTCTTTCCTATGGCACACAGACGTTAAATCCATTGATGGAAATGCCAAATTTTGAACTACTAACAGTATGTTAGAAAGATTTTGCGGAGGTTCTACTCCAATGGCCAAGGTGGGGTAAAGCTCTGAAGCAGGGAAAGTAAAGGATGTTTACAAATTTTCCAATAATGTACTTAATGCTAGGTACTAGACCAGACCTTGCATTCAGTATGCGTTACTTGTCTAGAACTTTATAAAATCCTACCAAAGAAGATATTGCCAGAGTCAATAGAGTTTTTCGATACATAGTTGGTACGAAATATGGGATAACATACAAAGCTGACAATAATTTAAATTTCGAATGCTACAGTGATGCTGATTTCGGAGGTTGTATAAAAACTGGTAGATCAACATCTGAAATCATACTCAAAATGTTACTTTGCATATAGAATAATTAAAAAGTTTATGGCAAAAATTCAATAGCGGTCTTAAAGAAAAGAATTTAAACTAATTGCCAGAGTTATTGATAGCGGATAAGATTCTACACATTTTTCCATCAAGTTTTGAGAATTTTAGATCAATTATTATTATTTGCAAAAGGAACTAGTAATGATGACCACGGGCTTTTGGTAAGAGAAAAATCTAAGGTGCAAGATTCGAAAAAAACTTTTCAAAAAAAGGCTGGTGTCTGAAACTACCGTAAAAAGAAAGGGCATTGGGTACCAGATTGCCAAAAATGGGCAGCCGATGATAAGCCTAATAAAGAATTAAATGAGGCAAAATCTGATAGTTTTACTGTATTTATTTTATTTATTTTTATTATTATTTATTTATATTATTATTTTTATTTAAATTATAATTTTTTTGTAGTAACTTTTATTAATCATATATGGCCCTCAAGGCTTTGGGTATATAATTTGAAGTTAATAAATTCTGTATTTATTATAAAAAAAAGAAAATCTGTGTCGCAAAAGTGTTTGCCAGCTAATGCGGTTCAAGATGCCGATGACGCAAGATGGTGGATTGATAATGGGGCAACACGTAATGTTACAAATAAGAGGTTGTGAGCCCAGGAAGCTCTTAGAAAATAGTAAAAAGTAGTAAAAATTGTAGGGGAAATTTTACTTTTACTTGAAAAATTTCTTCTAGCAAAAACTAGTAATATATTTTTGTTTAACAAACGATAAAATTGAACACATTTTTATATGAGTCGTTATTAAATTAATTAATTCTTATGATTCGCATAATTAATTAATTAATTCTTATGATTCGCATATTTTTCATAAATTTTTTTTTGTTTTTTACTATTTTTAGAATTTTTTTTCGAGTACTTTTAAATATTTTGACAACTTTTTCGATATTTTTTCTCTTTTACTAGTTTTACTAGAAATAGGTTTGTATGAATTTTTTCCAGTAACTAGTAAAAGAAAAAAAATATTGAAAAAGTTGTCAAAATATTCAAAGTACTCGAACAAAAAAATTGTAAAAATCGTAAACTAAAAAAAAATTACGAAAATCGCCTAAAAACTTCCGCGGAGTGCAAACTTTAATGCGAGTCATAAGAGTTAATTTAATAACGATTCACATAAAAATGTGTTCAATTTTATCGTTTGTTAAACAGAAAAACATATCACTAGTTAGATCAACTAAAAATCTACTTTACAGGCGAGGTACAGTCCAAATTGTCAAGTATATTCCTTAATTTCAGCATGTTAGTCATTAATATGGTGTGATGGGTTACGGTGTAATACAAAAATAACAAGTAATCGTTGTAAAAGTTCTTTGCTTTCGTTCTAATACTATAAATCGAATTAAAAGCTTGAATGTTAAATACAACATACAAACATTTACTTTACTACTAAAGGAACTTTGGTTCAAGCAACAACTATAACATAGAGAAAAATAATAGCTTTGTAGGAAATATGTATGTGGTTTTCGTTGTAATACGTAAATAACAAGTAAACATTTTTGAATTTACTTCTCATTACATTGCGAGTTTATATAAATGCAAAAAACTTAAATCTACATTATAACCTATCTCATGATAGTGCTTGGTAGGACTTGAAAATGCATTAATTGTCAACCAATGGTTCTAGGAAAGCTTTTTTCATAGGTTTTTTTTCTCTATATGTTATAAAATAAATTGTGAATTCTATTTGGAATTTGTCATATTTGATCTTAAAACCAAACAAAAATAACACTCATTGTAATTACAATATAATATTTTATTATGATTTTTTTCTCGAAATCATAAAAACGCAAATATCCCGGAAACAATTAACAATTTAATAGATTTTATTTCATATTCCTAAAGTATATAAAATTGTATTTCGAAATTTATGGAAAAAATCTTGAAGGACATAACCTTAAGAGATAGCAAAATTTATTTAACTTTTTGTTTGAATTTATATGTAAATCTCAAAACAAAAATTTAGAAAAACCTGAAATTTTTAGGGACCTCTAAACGTGATCCAATTTCGTTAAAATGTGGTACAAATGTTGCTGTATTCTATTCAACACGACCCGGCCTAGAAAAGCACAAATCAGACTACGTTCTGTTTCCCCATATGATTGTGAAAACCCTAATATGTATACTAACATGTAATAATGTTTTAAATTTTAGAATTGTAAAGTTATAAATATCTCAATTATAAAGTTATAAATTTCATTTTAAATACTGGAGTTAATTTTTTGTTTGTTCATATTTATAATATTTGTAGGAATTGAATATAATATTTATCATTTTATCAATTTCCATATAAAAATATTTGTATTAAAAGTAAAAATAACTGTGGATCAAACATCAATTACATTTTTTTTAAACACCCTTGATCTTTCGTTTGTTTATAAATGTACTTAAGATATAATTTATAATGAAAATAATTTAAAACACAACTTACCTTATTTTCATCATTGCCGCTATCACACTAAAAATATTTAAATAAAAATGTAAACGTTAGTTTTGATAATACACAATTTTGAAAGTTGATTTAACTTACGATATTAAATCCTTTTGCAATATTATTAATTCTATTGTTTGCCTATTAAAATAGAAAAAAAATTAAGTTAAGAGTGATAAGATTATAATAATAGCAATAATTAAAATTATAAATTATAGTCATCAACCAAACCTCTATAATTCACTAAAATCAAATTTATGTATTTTAGTTAAACAAATAAAAATATTTGTATAAGTAAGAAAAATTGATAACGGTAATCTTTTAAGTAGGTTGTTCCCAAATCTTTATTCTTTCAAATCTTTATGAATTGTTAATAAAAATAAAATTTCGGTTATCAAAAAGGTAGATTTTTCAATTAGTTGTTTTTTTTTTCGATAAAAAAATAAAATTTTGTGTAGTATTCCATAAAAAAAAACTGTTAGCTGCAGTCCTCAGGATTTATAATATAGAGATGTGACTTCGATAACTTTTTAAACAAACTGTAAATGTCGCTTACATGTAGGAAATTTTGTCAAGGGAGGATTTTATTTTCTCAAGTGAGGTTTAAACAGTGCTGTCAGGTAGAGGGTTTTGGGCCCAAATTAGGGATTTCGACTTTGGTTAGGTTACAGATTTTTGAGGAGAAGGATTTGAGTATTTAACAAAATATGGAGGATTTTACTACCATTTTTAAGAATTTTTGAGGAATTTTTTTTTTATTTTTTTGATTATTTCTAATTTCTAACTAAACAATTGTAAACTTTAAAAGATTTAGCCCTTGTTTATGTATTACGAAAATGCTCTGAACGAAAGCAAAATAACGAAAATTTGTTTTTGTTTCCCCATGTATTTTTAAAGAAAATAATTGTCAATTGCTTTCGTTTAGACTATTTTTTAAACACATAATTTATTCGATAATTCTTCCGATTTTCGACCTAAAACAAATCTTTTAAAATTTATAATTTTTTAGGTACAATTTAGTAATTATCAAAAATTAAAAAAAATGTGATTTATTTTGTTTTATTCCAATAAAGAAATAAACTATAAACGAGAAACGAGAAAAAGTTGTTCCGGAATATTTTCCTTAATAAACTTGGAAATGGCTGGCAACATTTGTTTTCGGTTTAACTCTTTCACTACCATTGTACACTACAGTGTACACATCTTTAAAAGAATATATAAAATTTGATAATGCAAAAAAAAACTTTTTACTTTTTGTAAACAAATTTGCTAGGCTCTTGGTCTTCAAATAAATTATACATTATATGTATAAGCAGTTCAACATGGCAATATAGTTGCAATATTTGTTAATGAAGTTCAATTTTTTGAATATATAATAACCTCTGAGAAAAGGTGGTTTTGATGTTTCTCATAAACTAATGAGGATAGATAATTGAAATTTGGCATATAGCTTCGTTTTATGCATATAGCTTCGTTTTTTATAGCTTCAACCAAAGGCTAGAAAATCAACCAAAGGCTATTCGAATGTATAACGGGTAATATGAGAAGTTTAAAAAAATCGATTTTCGAACGTCGTTTTTGGTATTTTTTAAAGTAAAACAAAATAAAATTTCGTTAAACCAAGTTTAAAGATAATATACATCCTGGGCGTCAGAGAAATTTAAGCAAATACAGATGATTCGTCTGTACAAATAGCTAATCATTTCCTAATCTACATCCGGTCTAAGTGTTACTTATTTCTCGAGAAATTTGACGCCAATTCCAAAAGTCGGGAAGTGACAAATTTCCTAGAATTCCGCAGGTTAAAAACCCAAGTACATAATAAACTAACTCGAGTTAAAAAAGTTAAGGATGGAAGTTTTTAAAACTTTAACTTTCAGTACCCGTGTAAATTACAGTGAATACATGTTTAGTTAAAATATAAATAAAATATGATAATGAAAAAAAAAACTCAATATTCATCATATGCAGAATCTCTCCATCAGGGCGATATAGTCACGAAATGTGTTAATGAAGTTTAATTTAATTAATATTCCTAGAAACATGAAATTTGGCATGTTTACATATAAGGTGAGTTTCAGGGTTTCAATTTTTGCTATCGCCAGTATGAAGATCTTAGAAACGTCTGGTGAAATTGAAATTGTTATAAAATTTTTGAAATTACATGAAAAAAAAACAAATACGGAGCACAGATACGATAAAAAAAAGACCAATGTTCATTGATTGTATCTTCTCCATTACATATCATAAAAATTTTAGAAAGCCACTCAACGGATCTTTCTAAGCAGTGTAATAATTTGCAAATAATATCGAGTTATTTAAAAGCTTTTAAATTAGGGAGTCATAACAAAATGATAACATAATTTTAAATATACTTACATCACTTAAACGATCTTTATGATCACTACTAATATTACTGTTGCCGCCACTGTTACTGCTTCCAACGCCAACCATATCTTTATGCTGCTGATGATGTTGATGATGATGCTGCTGTAGCTGTTGATGCTGCTGTAGCTGTTGATGCTGCTGCTGCTGAAGATGATGATGTTGCTGATGCATTTTCGATTGCGAACTCATCATACCACCGCCAACACTCATATTCATCGATGGATGATGTGGATGATGAGGATGGTGAGAATGGTGATGGTGGTGATGTAAATCCTTTTGATTAGCTACATTTAAAGCCACCACATTAGGAAGCGGTGCCCCGGTTGTAGGTGGCTGTTGTGGTGGTAATACCGCTGATGAGGCTGACATATTTGTTACAAAATCATTATTATTACTATTATTATTGTGCATTTTTTGATCCATTAAATGTGCGTTTGATTTCTGAAAAAACAAACAAAAACCAAATTATAAAAAGTGAGTTTAACCCTCTAACGGGCAAGGATATCTCAGGGCAGCTATCATAAAATTGTCCACAAATTCATCATATGTGTATTTTATAGTCATAACCCAAACAATTCCGATACAAAACATAATTCCTTAACTTTTTTGAGAAGAAATTTCAATTCACTAAAATTTAAGTTCACTAAAAACTTTTCATAACGAACTCAAACCAAGGCTTTAAATTTTATAATCAGTCATTACCTTGGCCAAGCACAACAGGGTTTTAACAGGATACCTTTAAGGGGCATCATATTAACTTGAAAACTAATAGACGGATGTTAATGAAATTTGGCAAAACGAATATACTTAGTATTGGTAGCAAAGCGTTTTAATATATACGGAAGTTAAGGTACGTTTTCACTCAATATCGCATTTGCCGAAAAACGGCAAATGTGTTATACCGAACACATGGTATAAGTTTCGTTGCAAAACATCACAAGAGCGTTAGAGGGTTGAAAAAGATAACGCAGTTCAACAAAACAAGAAAAATTTTTTGGATCATCTATAACAGCCTTTGTAGCAAAGTTAGCTACGGTTTTAAGAAGTATTTAAAAAAGTTTTTGTTTGGAAAGTAATTTTTTCGTAAACTTTTCCAAAATTCAATAAAAAATTAAAAGTAATAACGCTATTTGTATGCAAGATTCAAATAGAAGAAATTATGCCCTTTAATTTGATATAAATATTACACGATTCGGCAGGTGCGATAACATTTGCGAATATTTTAAAAAGTGGTGCTATTTTAAAATTTGGTGGTCAAAATCGTTATCTACGTCTCAAAATCTATCAAAATTGATGGGTCGCATGTCCGAGGTATAGTTAGTGTTGAACTGTATAACTGTTTAACTTACATTAAATGCTCCTGGTATACAAGTGCCTGCCATTGAAGACATAGTTTTAAAGGAAGGTGGTCCTAAACCAGGATGTGGATGTATGCTGTGATTTTTATAAGCATCATTTGAGCCTTGAGTTAAAATTGTTGAATGCATTGCTGACGACGTTGCGGTTGCTGATGTTGTTGTTGGTGGCGCTGCTGCGGTTGTTGTTGTTGTTAGTACTGAATGTGGTGTAGATGGTAATTTATCCAAATTACTTGTGTTTAAAGAGGGAGAGGAGGAGGTTATGGAGAATGAAGATGTTGAAGACACCGTCATAGGTGGTATATTTGGTGTGAATGTTGTGCATGTTGTTGTTGTTGCTGCTGCTCCGGTAATTGTTGATGTGGCTGTCGTTGATGGTTGGGTTGCTGTAGATGTTGTTGTTGTAGATGTTGTGGATGACAAGGAGGAAGTTGATTTTGTGCATTTGTCATTTGTGTTGTTGGCTTTGGAAATATCCATGGCAATGGATGAATTCATATTCGAATTTAGTACATTTGTTGATGGTTTTCCAGTTAAAGCCTTTGTAGTTGTTGATGTAGTTGTTGTTGTTGTTTGTGTTGTACCGTCACACGTATCCATCATAATACTGCTATCATTATCATTTTCTTCCACACCAGGTGCCTTTACTTTACTATCATTAATACCACTCATACCAACACCACTTCCATTATTACCATTGCTACCAATATGATTAGTAAATGCAGTCGGAGCAGTTGTATCTTTCCATGGCGACGACATTGAAGTGTCCATAGGAGTTGAAACATTAGTTGGTGCTGTCGCTGTTGAAATGCTTGAGGATTTCAAGGCAACATTTGATGGAGAATCTGTTAAAGAGGTCATAATAACATCTGTGTTTACACTCAAATTATTATTACTACTATTGCTGCTAGTGTTGCTATTGATACTATTGCTGCTGACATTATTAGCAGCATTGCTATTGGCCATTGCGTTGACATTCATCATTTGGGGTACACGAATACTGCTGATAGTATTGCTATCCTTATGAGTGTTGTTGTTACCGATATTATCCTTCTGATGATTATTATTATGATTGAGACTTAGCGACCCAAGTCCACTAACAACTCCAATATTGCCACCCATAATTGCACCACCACCGCCTCCAATATTTCTCATCGGATGTGGTTGTCCTGTGTCTATGATCTTTGGCATTTTGATTTCTTCAATGCTGTATGTACAAGTCAGCTCTTCCAGTGCTGATAATCTTTTTTCTTTACGTTTTTGGCCCAATTTGATTGCAAACTATGGAAAACAATTAAGAAAGTGAAAAGTGTTTATGATTAAATAGTAATAAATTATAACACAATTTTCAAATAAATATTAGTGGGTATTTATAAAAGTATGTACTTGGCATTTAATTTTATTAGTAATTTGTCAGTAAGAGTTGGCGATTTTTAATCGGTTTTTAATAAAAAAAAAACATTTTTATATGTCCCAGTGTAGAAAATCATTACCCGATATGTGGTTATGTAACTACATACTTGGTAATGGTAACTACCCAGGTAGAAAATTACAAAGGGGCCAGCACTGGCAAAGCACCGAAATGGGTGGTATGAGTGCTTGTTAACAGCGCTTTCCCATCGCCCAAATGATAACACCGTTCCACGGTGGTGCCAATGCTTTACCAAGCCCTGGGAAAGCACCCATAAACATAAAAATCAAATGCTTTGCCAACACTCAAATAAAAAAATTAAAGTGCTTTCTTGACACCCAAATGATAACACCGATCTATTTAATGCTTTGTAAAGTATTGAGATAGCTCCATGAAACATAAAAATCAAGTGTTTTCCCTGCCACCAAATTATGAGCCCTCATCACTGAAGAATTTTAAATTACTCTAAAAATAGACGATTCTTGGAGTTATTGTATTGTGGAGTCAAATATTATTTAAATATTCACTCTTTTGGAGTTTCTTTTTCAAAAACAAAATAATGTTATAGGAAAACAAGCGCTGGGAATTCACCCTTTTAAAGCGTTGGGAAGGCGTCCAAATTTAGTGCTTTGCCAGTACTTTTTTTTGTAAGACCGCGGTCTACTTGCGCTTTGCCAGTGCTTCTTTTTTGTTACCACACATAATTTCCACCTGGGTTGTCTTCTAAAAAGTTACGTAATGAGATATGATAGATCTATTGTCATATAAACTATATATTTTGAGATATAATAATATATGCTCTCTTATAAAAATTTGTTGGTTGAAGGATGTAAGATATTTTTATATAGTATTATATATTAAATGAAATGTGTTCATTTGTCCTCTTTTAAGCTGAATGTCTCTGAGGATGATATAATTCCCCAGGTAGAAAATTACAAAGGGGCCAGCACTGGCAAAGCACCGAAATGGGTGGTATGTGTGCTTGTTAACAACGCTTTCCCAATGCCCAAATGATAACACCGTTCCACGGTGGTGCCAATGCTTTACAAAGCCCTGGGAAAGCACCCATAAACATAAAATTAAAATTCTTTGCCAACGCTCAAATAAAAAAAAATTAAGTGCTTTCGTGACACCCAAATGATAACACCGATCTATTTAATGCTTTGCAAAGTATTGAGATAGCACCAAGAAAAAACAAAAATCAAGCGTTTTCCCTGCCACCAAATTATGAGCCGTCATCACTGAAGAATTTTAAATTACTCTAAAAATAGGTTATTCTCGTGGAGTCAAAAATTATTTAAATATTCACTCGTTTTTTGAGCTTTTTTTCAAAAATAAAATAATATGGCTTTTCATATAAACTCGTATACTACTCGCAAACAATTAGGTTATTCACAAGAGGTGTGTGCTATCTGTTGTATCGTCCTAACAAAAAACAGAGTTTTTCAAGTTTTTATTTGAGTTTAACAACGATTTTCTACTGGGTTTTCTATCTGTTAGCACCCTCAAATATAGGATACTAAACGTACTTAAAAATGCTGTATCGTGCTATTCTCAAATGTTGTATTTTTTCAATTTAATTTTTAACAATTTTATACAACAAATAGCACACCCCTTGTGAACGACCTTAATGTAAACCTGGGGGCAAATTACCGCAGTCGTGATCGAGTTTTATTCGAAAGCAATTATTGTTACTTAAAACATAAAAAAGATTAAAATTAGGTTAGAGGTGAAGCATTTTATCCCTTTATTACAAATATAAGTTAAAGTTGTAACAATATTTATTCGTGTTCTCTTATATTCACTTTAAAAACGTGATTGTTGTACAATTTCGAACGCTTTCGACTACGGGAAACTGGCCCCTGGTATATTTATGAGTTTAATGTCAAAATCCTTACATAAAAAATAAGGTTTGTATTTATACAAGATTTACAAGGAATTTACGAATTTATATGAAAACCCCTAATGTTTTAGAAAAACAGGCGCTGGGAAGTCACCCTTTGCAAGCGTTGGTAAAGCGTCCAAATTTAGTGCTTTGCCAGTACTTCTTTTTGTAAGACCGCGGTCTACTTGTGCTTTGCCAGTGCTTCTTTTTTGTTACCACACATAATTTCTACCTGGGTAAAAATGCTCCTTTTAATGATTTTAAGTTTATAAATTTTAAACTTGGTATTTCTCCTTGAATTTTACCAAGAACTAACTGTGTAATTCGGAACTTTGGCCATCTACACCATTTTCACTTTTATTTCAGAAAATTCAAAATATATTTCAAAATTTTCCAAAAAAGTTTTAAAATTATACAAAAATGTTTTAAAATTGTCCAAAAATGTTTTAAAATTATCCAAATATGTTTTAAAATTGTGTAAAAATGTTTCAAAATTGTCCAAAATGTTTCAAAATTATCCAAAAATGTTTTAAAATTTTACAAAAATGTTTCAAAATTGTCCAAAAATCATTGAAAATTGTCCAAAAATGTTTTAAAATTGTCTAAAAACCTTTGATATTTGTTCAATTGCATTTGAAAATTGTCCAAAATGTATTTTAAAATTTTCAAAATTATTCATTTGTATTTAAAAATTTTAAATCTGTATTTGAAAATTGTGCAAATGCATTTCAAATAATTCCATTTGTATTTCCAAATTCTCCAAATGTATTTGATAAAATTCCAAATGTATTTAAAAAATCTATATTTGTATTCCAGAATATAGTTTTTTTAAATACGTTGTTTACACTATTTCGTTCAATGACTAAGTGAGAATAATTGTCAAATGTCTACACTCCGAAATGCCACATAAGTTATTAAAACCATAAACCATGTGTAAAAGATATGCCATCTATTGTGAATACCGCATTTTTAAGTTATATACCCAATAGTCACATATAACCCAACTCGGGCCCCAAAAAAAATTTTTTTTAACCTTTTTTAACTAAATTTAAATTTTAAAAATATTTTTACAGATCTTAAAATAATTAACCCATTTTCTACCAACAGCACTTGGAAGTTATGTTTACTGCAACTTGGGATTAATAATATTTTAATATGTAATTATATCTTAGCTGTGTTTTCGACTTAACTATATCCGTTAACTTTTAAAAAAGCACAAAGTGCATAAAAACGTTTTCTAGACGAAAACTAACATATTACTTTTCGTATGCACGTTAACTTACAACGTGGATAATTATGAACGTTGAAAACTCCACGTTTATACATTTTCACACCTAACGTAACTTTTTCGCGTTACTACCCAGGTAGAAATTGCCGACGTTGCAACAAAAATTGTACTGGGAGAGCACTTTTTTCTACGAAATGCCGCTACTACTTAAAACATGCTTCGCCAGTACTGTTTTCTGAAAATTAACGAGTTTTTTTTAATTTATTAAAATTAATAATTTTATAAGTTTTATGTGTTTTTGCACCTATTACAAAATTATTTATGTAAGAGAGACATAGCCATTCTTTTCTTGTGAAGTTTCGACAGAATGCATTAAAAATCTGTGATGTACACTAAAAGGACAGTAAAACTAAAAACAGCTCGGGCATAAAAACTATTTTCTTACTTTTTTTAATTTTATTTGATTTACTTATAAATATTTTTTTACAGATCTTAATCATTCTCTTTTAGTAGAAAAGCTAAATAGACTTTTTAATTTTTCTAGCTCTGCATGCAAATTGATTTCTTCTTATCTTACAGATAGAATGCAATATGTATGTGTTTAGTAATGGTTCTTTTTCTGGAATGCTTCCTGTTTATAGTGGTGTACCCCAAGGATCTGTACTTGGGCCTCTACTTTTTATTATGATCATTAATCTTTTTGATAATTTATCTAATAGTATGAGCCTTCCATTTGCGTTTGCAGATGATGTTCAGATTTTGTTTAAAGGTGATAAGCAATTCCCTGATGTTATGCAAATTATGATAAATGTAGCTACTCGATAGTTGGATGTCTTCTAATTATCTTCATGTCAACTCTAGTAAATCTAAGGCAATGTTGTTTAGTAATGGAGGTACCCTAGGGGAAATTTTAACAAACTGCCACCGAACTGGCCCCTTTATATGAAAAAGACTGGTCACTTTTACATGGCGTTGTCATAGGAGGGGGAAATTGACCCCTTGTGACATGCCACAAGACAAATCCCAGGCCATGTAAAAGTGACCAGTCTATATCATATAAAGGGGCCAGTTCGGTGACAGTTTGTTAAAATTTCCCGTAGAGTATTTATAACTTTTCTATTAATTTAAATAACAATTCAGTTGAGTTTGTAGATAAACTTAAATGTCTGGGTGTGATTCTAGACAACAAACTTAGTTTTGAGGAACATGTCAACACTGTTGTTTCTAAAATTAATTTCACATTCAGAAAATTATATATGTAGCTTAGATATTATGCTACCTTTTAATGTTAAGCTTAAGGTTGTTCATGGGCTAGTTATGCCAATAATTTTATACTGCATATAAGTTTATTCTGGGGCTTTAGGTTATGTTATGAAGAAGATAAGATTAGCTTTCAATCGAGTTATGAGATATTTATACTCTCCTAGAATACGTCATCACATTTCGTATTATGTTTTAAAATTTTTATTAAGATGTTCGTTTGGTAAATTTTTTAATATTAGAAGTATTTTGCTTTTTTATAAAGTGTATAAATTGCAAACACCTCAGTTCTTATTTGATATTTTTAAGTTTGGCAGATCTACTAGAAATATATCATTAGTTTTTCCGAAACTGACTCCGCTTTTGGGGCGATCTTTTCTTGTAAGGGTTGCTCATAAATACAACAAATTACCGTCTACTTTAAAGACATTTGATTTTCTATAAAAACATACAAAGAAAAACTATTTTAAATATTTTCAAATACTTAATTTATTATTATTTTTGGCCATTATTATACCCTCCATCCCACTGTGCAGGAGGGTATATATCATTTTGTCATTCCGTTTGTAACTCATCGAAAAAAAATCTGGGACATAAAAAAAATATATATTCTTGATCGTTATCAATAGCGAAACCGATATAGCCGTGTCCGTCTGTCTGTCTGTTGAAATCACGATCACGCTCAAAAAAGTTGCGCTAGGATGTTAATTTTTAGTCAAAATTTTTGTCCAATTTCTTAAGCAGTTAGGTATTGGAAATGGGCATATTTGGTCCAGACGTTTAAAAGTTATGAATGAAAATGTAAAAGCACCTCTGGAATTTTCCATATTAACATGAAAATATATATTAACCGTGTGTTGTTGTTGTTACTGAATAAGAACAATGACATACATACACACCCAGACCCTGAAAGAGATAATTCTTTTTTTGAATTTATATGCATAAAATTGGATTCATTTTTTAAATTACTGAATAATTCATAATGCCTTTAAATCAATGATTGGACATTGAATAAAGTGAGATAAGATTTGTTCCTATTTGTGTTGATTCGATTGAATAATTTGGACGTATGTTGGCTTTAGAGGCACCTCACCGATTGATTCTAAATTTGTACTACTGATATAACTCTCTTTTGGGAGCCCGAAGAAATTTTTTTATTAGAGACAATAGGTTTAAAATGTGTTTACTCCTAAAATATATTCGATTCCCGATGAGTTAATTCAGTATAATTGTTGGTTAGAGTCAAAGTTGTATCTTTTGTACCATCTGCAAAAAAATTAGGTTTGACTTCTAATATCTTCGGTGCTGGAAGTGATAAAATTTTTTAATCTTGAGAATATATTAATAAGTAAAAAATTATGTGGTAGTATACGGTGGTTTTTATAAAAACGGTTTATTTTAAAAAATCTTAAAAATAAATCTCATTCGCCGGTAATGGGTAAACAAACAAAACAAAAATGTCGTCCATAAGATATTTTTACTATCTTTCCAATGGTATATATATATTGTTCCAATCCGACTATAAATGACTTAGATTATAGCTAAGTACATTTCCAAACTTTGCACAGAAATAAACTCCCTACAGAGGTCTTTCCGCGGATTTTTTTTTCAAATCAGCTTGAAAAGTACTATATCGGGGTAAAAAAAAAATTCACTGAGATCAACTTATTGCAAAATTGAGATTTAAAATACGAATTAAGTAATTATATTTTTAAAGGTCTGTACACATCTATATTAATAACATAAGCAGTGTTGCCACTTTGTGGGTAGGGCATGGATGATAGCAATTATTAAATTGTTTAGCTTTTCACTTAAATTTCAATTCAAATGAATGAATTGAGAAAGTTATCAAATTTGTAAATAAAAAAATATATTATACATAAAAAAAGAATTTAATTCATAAACTAGCCAATAGATAGTGGGTCTATGAATACAACTTAGCAATTACTTCAAAGCATTGTTGGTAGCAAAGACGGTGCGATTATCGGTGAGGGTAAGTAACGCTATTGTAGATTATTTCGGTTACAGTATTTTAAGGATAATTGTATTTCGATTATTTCGATAACGGTATTTTAAGGTTAACTGTATTGCAAATATTTCGATAATGGTATTTTAAGATAACCGGTATTCAGTTACTTCGGTGCATTCCGCAAATTATTTTTTACAAAAAAACAAAGTAAAGTAAAACAAATTTATTAACTAAGTGTATGTAAAATTCACAATTACGACGTGGATTTACAAAAAGTTTAGACTTAAAAATAATGGTGTTGTAAGGATAATGGTATTTCATTAATTTCGGTACTGGTATGTATTTAATTACTTTTGGCTTATGAATGACTTAACATCTAATTGTGAAGTTTGCATAAAAATTCCAATATCTATTTTTTATTCATACGAGTTAATGAATTGATTCACAGCGACTGATCATCCACGAATTAAACCGATACATCAGGAAAGTGTATTAATCTATACATGCTTTGAAATTCTTTCGTTATACAAATAAGCTATTAACGTACACAAAAAACTCGTTACCAAGTAATTAAGAAAATTTCAACTAATAAAGTTTTATCGAATAATTTATTATATTGTGTATGCCACAAAAACATTATTTTAGTTGAAGTGCTCCCAATTGCTTGCCAAAGATTTTTTTGTGTGTATTTAAAAACGCAAATAAAACTTGATTTTTGAAAGACTCTAAAATAAGATTATTTTTAAATCGTTCACATGTGATCATAACTGACTCTTATTTGGGTGAATTAAAAAAATGTGATAAATTTTTGGGCCAAATTTGTGAGAAGCAAAAAGTGTTAATATTTCGGTTTTTTCTTAATGGAATCAGTAAGTTTAGTCATTACAAACCTAATTGCAAAAAATCTCATCTACAAGTTGTCGCAATAACTTTTTTTGCACAATTTTAATTTTTTTTATTGTAACGGAGTTTACATTTCTGCAAGCAAAAGATATATCAAAAAAAAAAATTGCGTACGAATTTTCTTTAATTTATTAGTTTTTCATATTTGGGTTTTCAATTTGCTTTCCAATGATATATAATTTGTGTTTATCAAATTGGCGGTTTCGCGAATAAAAATACAATTGATTCCGCTAAAAAAAATTTTATTATTTTTTTAATTTTGTATTTTTGGTCCTTTTAAATGCTTTTCAAAAAAATAAAATTTTTTAAAATCCCAACAGCGATTGCGCAGTTACAAAATAATATATTAAAAACATAACATTTCGCGATCAAAAAATTCTTAATTTGTGTGAAATAAATTGAATTTGTCAAACTAATGTCAGTAATGACTCGAAATATCGATTCAAAACCAATGAAATGCAAAATCAATCGTTTTTCGCTCCAGCAGCTTAGGGTAAAAAACTGATAACTTTTTTTGATTTGACGCAAAATTATTAGTTGAATCGTCTTTTGACGCATAAATATTAGTTGAATCACTTCTGCTTATGATTATTTTAAAATATTTTAAACATTTATCTAATTTATTTGAATGAAATCTGATGCAAACAATTGTTGTTACGGAGTTTACATTTGGTTACTTTTTTCGTTTTCTTTCAGAAACGCTTTGTCAGAATTTTTTTCCGAAACAAAATCGCATGATGCCTACAAGGTGAATCCAAATATGACATTGTTTTTCTTACTCGTTAAATAGTTTGGTGTAAAAATTAGGAACGGAGTTTACAACATTTTTTCAAATCTTATTAAAGACATCCTTTTTCATCTCGGAATGTTACATGCTGCAGAAAAGCTTCAAGTCTGTTATGCTGGATGATTACTTACAGTCCAACGATCATTTGAGTATAAATAACATTATACTTTTCGCAATATAAATAATAGATAACTCCAAAATTCTGGTATATGCATTTTTATCAAAAATTATGACGAAAAATCGTTACAGAGTTGAAGTCGTGATAGCTAAGATATACGCAAAAGTTTGTAAAATGTATTAATTTTTATTAAAAACGGCACTTTTCCTCTTCATAAAAATTCTTACACTTAGTGTTTAGCTTTATTGGTTATTAAAATATAAGCTATTAAAGTTAAAAAACCTTATGAGTTACATGTTACGGAGTTTACATTTGGCCTATAAAATTGGTCACAAATTTTATGTATTAACCAAAAATTGGTCAGATTGTTATAAATTTTGTAAAACAGGTGACAATGCGCTGATATATATCGAAATATGTAACTCAAATGTAATCCATGCATTAGAAATTATGTGGTTACACGGTTTTTATCACATTTTTTGATATCACCCATTTACAAGCTTTTTAAGTGTTTTGTTCTAAAGTTAATTTTTTCTCTAAATTTTATGAAGATTCATATAAGACTCAAAAGTTCATCATAAATGCTGCATATTTAAGGAACTTTTCTTTGTAATAATATAACGCCCAGAACGATGGGACAATTGAAATGGCCAAATCACTTTTTTTAAGTTTACTGATGAGGTTATTACCTTTTTTCGGAGTTCAAATTGTAATAATATGTTAATTGAAGTCATTGATAATTTCATATTTTTTGGGTAATTTTGTCTACACTTTTGGGAATTTTGAATCTTGCTTGTGGCAGCACTGAGATTAAACAAGATTAAACTGAAATATTTACTTGTTGTGGTGAAAAAAATCATACACATTTGTTGCACAGTGGATTGACCGAATACAAAATGGGTAATAATTCATACTTGTTTGTACTTAGTAGAATCCCCGAATAAAAACGCCAGGATGGAGGGTATCTAAAGACTCGGCACAGCCGAATTCAATCTTTGGTTTGTATAAGTTCCCAGTCACCTGGGGAGTTATACAAACCATCGTTTGTTTTGAACTGAATTTATATTTTGGGAATGAATTCCCGTTTAATTCAAAGAATTAAATTTATTTCGTTTAATTCCCTAAGGAATTAAATTTTTTTCGTTTAATTCCCTAGGAATTCAATTTTTTCGTTTAATTCCCTAGGAATTCAAGTTTAAATCCCTAGGAATTGAAAACTTAAATTCAGGGAATTCAAGTTTAATTCCCTAGGAATTGAAAACTTAAATTCAGGGAATTAAACGAAAAAAATTTAATTCCTTAGGGAATTAAACGAAATAAATGTAATTCCTTGAATTAAACGGGAATTCATTCCCAAAATATAAATTCAGTTCAAAAAAAGGGAATTAGGGAATTAATTCTTCGAAGCTCTGTCACTCAGGCACACACTGCTATACAAAATGAATGAATATATGAGACAACATTGTTCGTGTCATTGCGTTATGTATATAGTTATATAAATGTATATATCGTCATATAAAATTAAAAAAGCCGTAAGTTACAATAAATTCAAAATAGACTTTTTGATCGATTATGATGCACCGTACCAAAATACATATTCCTGCAAAATTTTACACTCCTACGACTAAACACGACGATTTTATTAACAAAATTCTAAACAGCCCCAAGTGTAAGCGCAAACAATTTTAACAATGCTTCTCCTGTAAAATTTTTAAATGTAACTTACGCCTTTTTTGATTTCATATGACGATATACAGATGACTTAAAAAAAATATGTTAACAACATTCTTGCAAAAAAATAAAAATTAAAAATCTTAAATGCTTTTAAATTTTTTTGGTGAAGAGATAAAAAAAATGTTTGTTGGAGGCCACGATTTACGTATGTATATGGGTCAAAAGTCTAAATATCAACAGTCTGCATTTGCGAAATTAATAATGGGATAAGAACAATATACATCCCATGAAAATTTTCTGTTCGAAAGAATCGGTTGTAGAATAGCTACTTTTCATTTACAACCTCTTCTACTGTCGATTCTAACACCGGTTATTTTTTTTTAAATTGTCCAAAAGCAACCACTTCTTTAGCTCCAAAGTGGAACCGGTTTCCCTAGAATCAGTTCTGGAACTAGTTCTAGAACTGATTCTACGTCCCTCATACCTTCCCTATAGGATTCCATGGAACTGGTTCCGGAACCAAAAACAACTACTTCTATAGCTCCAAATTGAAACCCGTTGCCCTAGAATCAGTTCTGGAACTAGTTCTACAACTGATTCTACGTCAGTCATACCTTCCATATAAGATCCGTAGAACTGGTTCTGGAACAAGTTCCATTTAAGCGGTTGCAGTGGAACCTGTTGTAGAATTTGTGTGCTTGGCTACCGATTATAAAAAATTTTCCTGGGATGTTAAACTTAGCAATCCTTTGGAAAAAAAATACTATTATCCAACACTTTTTCACAAGTTGTTTTGTTGGTATTAAAAATAGGAGTAAAAAAATAAGAATATTGCCAAAATTTTATGTACACTAGACAACCCAAATTTGCAAAAGTATTTTTTTTTCGCTCCACCGGCAGTTTCCGATAGATTAGGCATAAAAATAATATGTGTACAAAAATTGGATCTCTCGGGCGCATATAGGCCAGTCAGTTTGGACTTTTGACCCTAAAAATTACGTAAAAACACTTCAAAGCTTTTTTGGGCCATAACTCCTAAATTCGCGGTTTTCCGAAAAAATACCATATAAGTTTTTTTATGCGGAATGAGAGGACAAACACTCCCTAGGTAGAAAATTACAAAGGGGCCAGCACTGGCAAAGCACCGAAATAGGTGGTATGACTTCTTGTTAACAGCGCTTTCCAAATGCCCAAATGATAACACCGTTCCACGGTGGTGCCAATGCTTTACCAAGCCCTGGGAAAGCACCCGTAAACATAAAAATCAAATGCTTTGCCAACGCTCAAATAAAAAAATTAAAGTGCTTTCTTGACACCCAAATGATAACACCAGAAAACATAAAAATCAAGTGTTTTTTTCCTTGCCACCAAATTATGAGCCCTCATCACTGAACGAATTTTAAATTACTCTAAAAATAGACGATTCTTGGAGTTATTGTATTGTGGAGTCAAAAAAAAAAACACTCTTAGAGTTTCTTTTTCAAAAACAAAATAATGTTATAGGACAACAAGCGCTGGGAATTCACCCTTTTCAAGCGTTGGGAAAGCGTCCAAATTTAGTGCTTTGCCAGTACTTCTTTTTGTAAGACCGCGGTCTACTTGCGCTTTGCCAGTGCTTCTTTTTTGTTACCACACATAATTTCCACCTGGGTCTCTTCATAATAATCTTTGGTCTAAGTATTACTTCGCGTGGCGTTTTAAGCGGATAAAATCAAAATTTGTGTTAAGACTTTATTTTAAACGGCCCTCGTTCAAATTTGGACAGAGACAGTTAGGATCGGTTATCATTTTGTTGTAGAGTAAAAGATATGTTGTTTTTAAAAACCAATTACATTTGCAACATAGATCTCTTATTCCACGAAAGAGAGACCAAAATCGGACTTAAGTACCTATTTATTATACGTTGTGCACATGCAAATGTTGTGCTATAGAGCAGAATATTCGGTTAATTCCCTATATTTCTTGGTTTATCAATGGAGTAAATACCCAGCCAGAAAAATGCAAACGGAAAAGCACTGGCGTGGCACTTTAGCAAGTCCTGGCAAAAAAAATCCCTCCTCGAGTTCATAAAAAAATTTATAAAAACTTAAAAATTTGTCTGGGAACCACCTTAAGGGTTGAAAATAAAGGGTAGATATGTTCCGAAAAAATGTTAAGGTTGAAAAAATATGTTATATGTTATATAGTTATACATGTCACTCCTCTAGGGGCACCCTTGGGACAGTTAGAGCGGTGGGAGCAAATTTTAAAAAATGTAATTTTTGTATGGGAGCGCTCTTAGGGAGTGGAGACAGAGGGTAGGTATGTTCAGAAACAATATTGGAAGGGAAAATTAATGGGGATCGGTCTTACATACCACCGCTATAGGAGGCTCCATGGGGCGGTAGGAGCTGATTTCATAAAAATAATTTATAAAAAAATCAGACAACAGAAAAGCTTAAAATTTAAAATTCTTTATTGATAAAATTCTTGAAGTATTTTTTTGAAAAAAATACTTCATAACTTTTAAATAAAACTCTTTATGATATTTTTTAAAATTCAGTAAAGAGTTCTAAAGATAAAATTCTCTATTGAATAGTATTTTGAATTTTATGGAGTTTTATTTTCCTATAAAAAAAATACATATACATAAATGTATTTAAAATTGGTAAAATTTTAAATTTGTGATAAAGATTAGCATATAATCAACAAAATTTTATATTAAGAGTAGTTCTGAACATTTTGTTCCCTTCATACAATAATATCACGACATGCTTTTTCGCATTTAGCCATTATTTTGGAATTTTTTAAGTGATGTTTTTTAAAATTTATAATCAAGAGACCATAATACCTTATACCAAAGTTTGGTAATTAGTTTGCAAAAAAATTTGCGAAAAAAATCTTGAAAAAATAAAAATTTTTGCATCAATACATTCGTTTGCAGAATGTAAATCGCTGATTAACACACAAAAAAATAAAAACTAAATTCAATCATGAAAAATTTTATCGTTGAAATTCCTCCAATCACAAAAATTGTCCATTCAATTAAAAATTTGTAGCTCTTTAATTGAATAAATTTTCAATAAAAGAGTGATACATTTGATTAGGATTTTTTTTGGTTTTTTTTATATGTATTTGATTAAAAATTAATTCATTGGATTAAAAATTGTTCAATATTGTATAAATTCTAAATAAGACTCTAATCAGCTGGATAAATTGGTAGTTATCATGCCAACTATAAAAAAATATATTTCTTTATTTTTAGCTTGAATTTCATAACATTGAATTTTATTAAAATAAAACCTGCATGCAATTTTCATTCATTTGATAGATTTATTTATACTTATATGAAAGATTCTCTCACAGAAATTAGTTTTCTTTTTTTTCTCAGGCATAAGGATTCTGTCAAATTTTTTTTGAAAATTATAAAAATAGTTTGTTTTTGTTTAAAATTAAATAAAATATATTTTTATGTAAAATAATTTTTAATTTATTTTTTGCGATTTTTTTTGTTTAACTAAAGTTTTGATTCTGAATACTTTAGTTAAACAAAATTTCAAAAATTACATTAGTTTCTAATAATGTTTTAGAATAAATGAATATTCAGATTTAATATGGCAAAATTAAAATATTTAGCTAAATAAAATAATAAACTTAACGAGAATTTATAAAATTTTATAAAAACTAATTTAAAATATCTGTTACTAATACATAAACATTTATAAAAGCAACCACATAAATAAAACAAACGAAAAACAACAACAATATGCAGATGTTTTTCTCTTTTTTTATGAGATGCTTTTGAGCGATAGAGTAAAAAAAATGTCAAGCAAATTGCAGTTTTGAGCAATTATTTAATCTATTGGATTAATTTTTAATTGACACCTTTTGAAATAATTTAACAAATCGTTTTAATTGAAAAAAGTTTAACATTATTTTTTTGTGTGTAAGTTTTCAAATTAATCTCTTGTATCATAAAGCCTATTTTCGCGTTCCGCTATAATTTTGCAATTTTTTAAGTGCGGTTTTTTTAAATTTATAATCTAGGGACTAAAATACCAATTTCTTATACCAAAGTTTGGAAGTTCGTTTACAATAAAAAATTCGCGAAAATAAGAGATCAACTAAAACATTCCCCTCATTGAAAAAATATTTTGCAAAAAAGAAAATGTTTGCAGAATGTAAGCTGACTAATCTTGTTAAAGAATATTTTGTACCATAAAGGCTTTTTTCGCGTTCCGCCATTATTTTGAAATTTTTTAAGTGCGGTTTTTTAATTCATAATCTATTAACTTTAATACTTATTTCTTATCAAAAAAATTCGTAAAAAAAAATTTTCCAAAAAGGAAAATATTTGTATCAATATATTCGTTGGCAGAATGTAAATCACTGAATAAGCCTTTTAGCAAATATTTTGCTTTCGCGTTCCGCTATTATTTTGCAATTTTTTAAGTGCGGTTATTTTAAATTCATAATATAGGAATTATAATAATATTTTAATAAATATTTTGCACCATAAAGACTATTTTCGAGTTCCGCCATTATTTTGCAATTTCTTGAATGCGCTTTTTTTAAATTCATGTTCTAGGAACTATAATAACCATTTCTTATAAAAAAGTTTGGTTATTAGTTTGGAAAAAAATTCGCAAAAAAATTTTCCAAAAAGGAAAATGTTTGTATCAATATTTTCGTTTGCAGAATGTAAATCGCTGAATAAGCCTTTTAGCAAATATTTTATACCATAGACTTTTTTCGTGTTCCGCTATATTTTGCAATTTTTTAAGTGCGGTTATTTTAAATTCATAATCTAGAAATAATAACACCCATTTTTTATAAAAAAGTTTAGTGGTTAGTTTGCAAAAATAATTCGCAAAAAAAATATTTTGCAAAAAGGAAAATTTTTGCATCAATGTATTCGTTAGCGGAATATAAATCGCTGATTAAGTTTTTTTAATTAATTTTTTTGTACCATATACAATTTTCCACAATTGCGCGTTTTGAATATAAGGTATTCATTTATCGATCAAATCTGCGAACACCATTAAAACTAAAGAACGCGAAATAGTGGATTTAGTTATATAGTTTGATATTTAGTTTTTTATTGTACTTTATTTATTTCTTATTCAGTTTATCCACCAAACAATTATTCAAAGAGCTATTTTGCGAAATTTGCATATAAGACGCCATATAAAAATTCTAATTTATTGATAAAATTTGCAAACACCGAAAAAATTAGAAAAAAATGTGAAATTGCTGGTTTGATTTCAAGTTTTGTGTATTTAATATTTTTTATTGTAGGTATTTAGGTTTATATTTTTTCATTTGAATGTTCAAATAACTATTCAAAGAATTATTCAAACATTTATTAAAAATAAAATTCTCTAAATTTTGAGATTATTATACCCTACACCACTACGTGGTCAGGGTATTATAAGTTTGTGCTGATGTTTGTAACACCAAAAAATATTGGTCCTAGAGCCACCTTATAGTATACCGATCGGCTCAAAATTTTTTTTATTTCGATTTAACGATGTCCGTCTGTCCGTCCGTCTGTCTGTCTGTCCATGTATTCTTGTGCGCACTCTACATGTCGCAAATATTAGGATATTTTGATGAAACTTGGAACACCGACTTATGTTGGCCCAAGGAGAAAGCCTATTGATTTTGGTTAAAATCGGTCCATGTTTAGACCTAGTGCCCATAAAAGGGTCCCCCAAAATTATATTGTTTATACTCTGCAGGTCGCAAATATTAAGATATTTTGATGAAATTTGGTACACCGACCTATATCAGCCCAAGAACGAAGCCTAGGCTAGGTTATTGTTATAAATAAAAGAATTAAATTAAAATTAATTTTGGTTAACAGCGGTCCATATTTAGACCTAGAGCCCATATAAGGGTCCCCCCAAAATTATATTATTTATACGCTTCAGGAACACAGATATTATATACGCTGCAGGAACACAGACCTATGTTGGCCCAAGGACGAAGCCTATTGATTTTGGTTAAAATCGGTCTGTGTTTAGACCTAGTGCCCATATAAGGGTCCCTCCAAAATTATATTGTTTATACGCTGCAGGTCGCAAATATTAAGATATTTTGATGAAATTTGGTACACCGACCTATATCAGCCCAAGAACGAAGCCTAGGCTAGGTTATTGTTATAAATAAAAGAATTAAATTAAAATTGATTTTGGTTAACACCGGTCCATGTTTAGACCTAGCGCCCATATAAGGGTCCCCCCAAAATTGGCTTGGGTACAAACTGCAGGTCGCAAATATTAAGATATTTTAATGAAATTTGGTTCGCTGACTCACATTATAGAAAATTTTGACACAAGTCCCATTTTATCCCATTCGAATTTCGGATCCAAACATTAGTTGGCTTTTAACCAGACTGGTGTAGGGTATTGTATAGTCGGCATGCCCGACTTTAACATTTTTTACTCGTTTTAAGTTCGAAAGTGTTCCAAAATGCCTAAATCTATACATAAAATGGATAAACTGGAAAAACCGTATACCAAGTTAAGCTAAACTTAAGGGTGACAAAGTTATGACAAATATTAATGTAAATAACTTTTAACTTTTTTTATTTAAAATGTAACTTATTTTATCAACAAAAATTCTAAAACTCAAAACCAGCAAAACGTTCCACTTTATAAGAATTGGTTTTAATCGATTCCCACGAAAATTCTGTTATTTAAATCAACCAATTAGAAAAGTTTTCAAAAAAAAAGTTCTGATTGGATCATTATCAAAAAAGTACCAGTAATATAAAGTGTGTAAACAATTGTTTTTCAATACCAAAGTACTCGTACTTATTGGTACCTATATATTTACAAGAATATTTAAAATATACCTACCTCTAAGTCTTCATATGTTTTAAATTCCAATATGGCAAAACCATCTATAATTTCCTCTTCCAGTACAGGAGATCTTGGCAATTTCCTGCGTACTGGTGGTGGCGGCCTTGGTGGTGGTTTGTCACGTGGCAGTAATAAAGTTGACGACGATGATGTTGACAAGAGATCTTCATCTAATGATTCCCCCTCACTATCACTGGGACTAGCCATTATGCCAGAATGACAATCGGGCGAATGGGGTGGATTTAAAAGCAATGATGCAATACTGTCGGTTGGAGGTAGTAGAGCATTATTGTTAATATTATTGCTGCTACTACTGGAACTTGTTGTAAAAATGCCGCTTGAATTGTTGCTATCTTCACCCATACTAATGACACTACTGGCTTGGCATAGATGATTGCCGGTAACGGTTGTTGTAATGTTGGTGATGGTATTGTTGGTGTTCTGTTGGTTGGGAAACTGAGAGGAAGAATTATTAATGTTTGTTGTTGCTGCTGTTGTTGTTGTAGTATTTGTTTGTGGGATAGTGGTCGTATTAGTTGTATTGTTGTTTTGTATTGTGTTTGTTGTAGAATTCGTCGCACTGCGGTTATCACGTTCAGCCTGTAGACGTTGGGCTCTTTCACGTCTACGTTTTTGTTGGCGCTGCTGTTTAGCATTTAAGGAAGCCGAATTATTATTGTTGTTACCATTATTATTGTGAGATTGGTTATTAGAGCCGAGATTACTAGAATTGGAATTGTTGCTGATATTGGAAGTATAACCATTAGTTGCTGCAGCTGCTGCCGCAGCGGCTGCTTGTGCAGCAGCTACTATTGAAAGCTCCGTATCGGAATCAAAATCACTATTACTTGGACCGATTGATGGCGTTGGTGGTTGCAGTTGACCCAGATGTGGCGATTGCATTAAGGGACTATTAAAAAATGGGCCGGTTGAATTAATACCTAAAACGGCACTTAATCCACTAATTCCTCCTCCCATCGGGGTTGTCAACGTAGTTAATTGTGAGGAAGGATTATTAGGTGCACTTAACGCACTTCCCATTCCACCAATATTCATGTTATATGGAGCATTTTGTTGTAATTGTGGTGATGGTGGTGGCAAATTTAAATGTTCTCCCGAACCTATACCACTACTTAAACCAACACCTACTCCTGCTGTATTACTTCCACTTCCTCCTCCCCCTCCTCCCCCGACTCCGCCAATACAGCCACCATTACTATTTGTTGACAAATTCTGTGGCGGTAGGCAGGCGCTAGCATTTGATTGTTGCTGTAAATGATTGGACCCAGGCGGCTTTCGATCTTGTGGGCTGCTACTGCTGTCCATCGCTGGCGTTTTAACGTAGATTTAAAGTAATTTAGTGCTCTTAAAACATACCAACATGATGGGCCGTTCGTTTTAGCCCCAGTTTAAGAAAAGTATAAATTAACAAAAACAAAAAAAACCGAAATCCTCTACTGAAGACAACGACGATGAGAATCAACACAAAAGAAAAGGGAGCATAAAATCACTAAAGATGATGATGAGCTGAGCTGAAAATCAGTCGTGGATAATGAGGAAGTAGACAATCTCAAGTAGACAACGACGATGTTTTTGTTGTTGCTGCTTTGTATTCTTGCCACTTTCGTGTTGTTGTAGTTTTCTTTACACACAAAACTCCACTTGAAAATACGGTAAAAAATCGATGGATGTTCCGTCGTCGTCCTCGTTGTTTTTGTTGTTATAGTGTTGGTGTTGTTGTATTTGTTGCTAATATTTGATATTGTTGTTGCTGTCTTTTACACTATAATAGACTTTTGGCTTTTAGAAGCAGTGCTTTTTTTATTCAAATTTTTTAATGTTTTATAAAACTTTATTGATTTTTTCTATCATTTATTCGTAATAAATTTTAGCAATAAATTGTTTTATATTTGTTATAATACTTCATTCAGAAAACATTTTCTTTTAATACGTTGTGAATATTTTCACAAAATCTTATAATACTATATAAGAAAAAAAATACACATCTTTTAATTCAATTGAAAACTTATTCACTTAATTTTTGTCTTTGAAGAAATTACAACATTTGATTTTTTCTTAGTTTTTGCCTTTTTTATTTAATTAATTTTTGATTCTATATAGTTAAGCAAAATCTTTTTATTTTAATCTGTGTAAAATTTCTTTTTTAATTTTTTCTTTCTTTTTATTACTGAAAATATGTATAATTTTCCATTACAACATTTTTCTCACATCTTTTGAAACTTTTTTGTTGAACACACACGAAAAATTTTATTTTGTCTTGTCTTCTTTTATTTAGTCTCTTCCTTTTAGGTTTTAATAGTGGTTTTTTGCATTTCTCTTTTATTATTGACATAGCTGGGTCGTGTGGAATATAGTTGTTTCTTTCTAACGTTTGTTTGTGGGGAGAATAATCAATATTTTTGTTTGTCAGTTATCTCTGTCATGTGTGGTGTATACTATTCTAATCATAATCATAATAGGAATATAGGAAATATACAAAAAAAAACATCAAAAAGCCCGGTGTTAGAGTTGCCATTGCTATTGGATTTTTAATTTGTACACATTTATGCAATTTGCATTAAAAATACAATTTATGATACAACCCGGCAAACAATTGGAAAATATCTGCCAAGAAAATATTAAAGCAATATATTTTTCATTTGGAAGGAAAAAAATTCAAGAATATTTCGGCGATACTTGGAAAAAATGATTCAAATGTTAGATTTTTGTTTCATTATTTTTTAATGCAAATATTGCCTTTTTATCATCTGGAAGATAAAGTCAAATTTTTTGAAAAATTTGATAAAACAAAAAAAATGTAGAACCAAATGGAGTACGGGGAACCTATAAGTCAAATCCGCCTTTAAAATCGAGGTGTGGGATACATTACTGAACCGCAAACCTATTGATGTAAGTCATTTAACTTAATTTTTAAGTTGTTGACCATACAAAATAAACGCCAATTAAATTTTCAGCGCTAAAAACTTTTCGTTTGAGCAGGAAATGAAGGCGTAGAATCAAATAAAGAGCAAAATTAGTTATATTAGATTGCTGTAATAATTTTTGTTATGTAAGATGTAATAATACTTAAGTCAATAAAATATAAAAACAAAAATTGCATTTTTGACTTTTGTGATAGTAGGAAAATATCTTCTTCTTAACTAACTTAAAAGTGATATTTTGGCAATCTAATTTTTCTTAGTTCCACGCGATAATTTGGCAATGCAAAAATGTCCTACAATATCGCGGATGTTTCTCGCAAATTTTTACGGGAAAATTTTTTTCTAGTAAGAATTGCAAGCAGAAAAAACAAATGATTCGAATACATATGTTTGTTTATTGAAAAAAATAAAATATTTTACAATTATGTTATTTTATGGAAATGCAAAGCAGTGACACTTTCAAAATAAATTATGAAAATGATAAGAAGACCTTCTCCAAGTTTTCTGCTTAAGATTTAACGTCAAAAATTCTGTTCTTCCATAGCGAGTAGTTAAAAATAATTTTTATATTTGGTGTTGTAATCAACTGTGTCTACAAACGTCCAGCTTGTACTACACCCAAAAAATTACACAGTTGCTGATCACTATTTTTTCAGTTGTGTCATAGGTGAAATAACCCTAACTATCGCATAGTTAACATTAAGTAGTGGATGACAACTACGTTTATTTTAAATTTATAAATCAACCATGGAGGAAGTTTTGGCTAACGATTTGGTAGTGAAATAAAAGAATGATTTGAATATAGAACCCATCAACTATTGGCATTTTAATATAATAAATATAAACCACATAAAAAAATTGACAAACACGCGAATTGTTGCAAAAACGAAAGATAATTTATAAAAATATTTATTAATTTAACAATCTAAATACAGTAAACAATTACGAAATTTACATTACTCTTCTGTATAACGGGCAGTCAAATCCTCCAAGTATTTTCAATATCGACAGATATAATGGTGGAAAACAAATCAAAGTGCCAATAAAAAAATTATAGTTTCTTGGTATTTTTGTTAAGGCAGCTGCGGTTTACAAATATATAAAGTGATTTGAAAGTATATTTTTCTATTTTATTATAAATTTGACATTTTTTAAAATATTGTATACAGGGTAACTAACAAAAACTAAATTTTTAATAAATACGTAGTTCTTATTTACTACCATAGCTATTTTAAATATATTTTAAATCAGCTATGAATTTTATTAACTATGCAACTACGTAATTTTTTGGGTGTAAGTAATTCTTACTGGACTTGACTCTGAGAAAAGTAAACGAATGGGCCTAATGCCAAATTTGTATGGTAATGACATAAATTTTTTTTTTTTACTTTATATACTAACGGTGGGTCTTATACTGTAGGTTTAACTTAACTATTAAACAAAAAAAAATGTCAATGTCAAATCCGGGGTCCCGCAATTTTTGGATTTTTTTGTTTCATCTTATTTTTATTCAGAAAAAAGTTCTAAAAGTTCTAAAGTTTTTTGACTAGTAATTGCAAAACTAGTTCTCAAAATAATCCTTTTGAACCAGTTGAGTACTAGTTAAATACGATATAGGTAGAGACTGTTTAAAAAAAGTACTTGAATTAAAATATGAGATTTGAAATTACCATTTTTTTGTATATATATATTTAACCCTCTAATGCTCTTTCTTCTGATTACAATAATATTTAAACCATATATTTGGCGTTGAAAATCTACCATGGAACAAATATTAAAATTTTAATTTATCGCTTTATTTAGGCGATATAGCACAACAAAGGTTGAAGACGTATCTTGAAACCCAGTGGTCAAATACTTTCGGTTTTTGCTGTAAATAATACTGTCAATAAAATAAAATTACGTACCGAAAATTGTTGATCAATTGCTGTTATTTCAAAAGTTATGGCGATTTTCGCTTTTTGAAAATTACGAAATTAGGCGAATTAGGCACTAAACATCTATAAATATTGACGAAATTTGTTCTGCTTACTACTACCTTGTGCATTAGAGGGTTAATAAAAAAATTTGTTTGCAAATAAACACTTAAAAGTTTTATTGTGAATTGAATTGAGTTGTAAATCAACTGGTACAGTACTGGTGCCAAAAAATTACTCCATAACTAGTTTAGTAAATTTCTTATAAGTATAGCTTACTGTTTTTCTGACTAAAACAATAATCTTCAACAATTTTTTTATCTAATAGTTTCATTGAAATTATGCAGAGACTGTTTCAAAAAATTTATTTTAAATACGAGATTTGAAATACTACACGCAGAAAAAAAACAGGTGGAACTTTATCTAAGCGCTATGTAGTTATATGTACAACTACATAAGTTCGAAGTAAGTTTTACAAATTTCTAGCAAAATATATGTAATTTTTCGGATATTTTCCACTACACATGTATATATTTTGCAAGGATTGTATATATTTTCCAAAAATATGTGGATATTTTACTAGAAAAATGTGTAGTTTTGATTGCATTTGTTTTTAATAATACATTCTGAGTTTGCAAATAAACATTTAAATGTTTTATCGTCCTTAGAAATCACTAACACAAAATATTTTAAATTTAATTTGGTAAATGAATATAATTATCTCAGTAAGAGGAAACTATCCGTCTAATCTGCGTTTTATCAAAGAAAAAGAGGTTTGTTTTTTTCTGTATATGTAATTGAGGTAGCAACCAACTGGTACAGTACTATTTCCAAAGAGTCACTTCGGAACTGGTTCCGCAAGTGTCACATTAGTACCAGCTTCGCTCCCTAATTTTGGTTCTTAAATTGTAATTTCCAATTTCGTTCTACAACTAGTACCAAAGTGGGAGTTTGGCTACAATTGCCCACCATCCATATGACATGTCTATGTTAAATTCTACAGTTGTTTGTATGGCGAGGCGGTAGAACTCGTTCTAGTTGCCTAGTTCAAATAAACCAGTACATAACAGGTTCTGAATATTATTTTTTGCTACTGGATATATATATAATCCTTTAAATTCCTAGGAGGAACATAGGGCCACAAAAAAAAATATAAACCCTACAAGTTAAAATAATTAATTATAAATTTTTTTTATATCTTGTAGTATGAAAAATAAACAAATAAAACAAAAATACACTCATAAAAATAAGAAAGAGCTAACAACTACAATAAAAACTAACTAACAATTAGTTAAAAACGTTCTAGAATAAAAATTGCTGAAATCAGCAGAATTTGCTAAATACTAGTTAAATTTCAAAAAAAATATTAGTAATTTACTTACGGTGGTTCCTCATACTACAGGTATGAGGACCCTCATATTCTGCTAACTAATACTATTAGTCTAATAGTTAAATTGTTTAATTTCATGTGTGTTCATACGTGTTCATGTGTGTTCATACATGTACACATATGTAGATATTACCTCAAATTTCGTTAATGCACATGTGTGGGACATACATGATGATCGACATATTATGTCGATTTTTAGCTGGGATCTCAAATTTTCAAAACTGAATAAGTTTTAAAATGTTGAGCTTTTTATTCAGATCTATTCATTCTGTAATCTAATTGAATTAAACCTTTACTGCCTTTATGAATCAATGGGTTCATTTAGTTTTTTAAAAATATTTAATAGATATTTATTTTATGTAATTTGGATCGGATATCCAAATCCAAAAATTAATAAAAAATATGCCAATTAACAAAATTGAAAATCCCGGGATTTGTAAGTCTTCGGGATCGGAATTTCGCGATCGGTATACATATGTATATATTACATGTACATAAGATTTAGTTTTATTTCTCAATTTTAATTTTTTGTAAACTGGAATTTTGAGTTGTTTTAAAATTTTGTTCTACAAAATATAAAAAAGTTGTCAACGCAAAGAGGTTTATTAAATACATCCTAGAGAATAATTCTACTGAAGATTACCTACGTTTTAAATTTGAAAATTTTAGAGGAAAGTGTGATTTTAATAAATAATAGTATTAATTTTTGAATTTTTTTTTTGGCCAGCTGCAACAAAATCACTACGTATTGGGTTTTTCGATAATTAATGACGTGAACTACATATTTCATATAGTAGTGATTGTGTGGCTTACTTTATTATACACTATTTTAAATATTAGATTTTTGGCTATTTTCAGTCAAAAAGTGAGCGTCATTAGTAAAAAACAAGTTGGTTAAAAATTAAGTTGAAAATGGACAATCAAAGAAAGCATTATCGGCATATTTTATTGTTTTACTTCCAAAAGGGCAAAAATGCGGTACAAGCTCGGAAGAAATTATGTGAAGTTTATGGTGCGGACAGCCTTACTGAACGCCAGTATCAGCGTTGGTTTGCTCGCTTTCGTTCTGGAAATTTTAATCTGAAGATGCACCACATACTGGTCCAACCACTACTGATGGCGACAAAATAAAGGCGTTAATCGAAACCAACCGGCGTATGACAACTCGAGAGATAGCAGAGACTCGACATATCGAATTCAACCGTTTACTTGCACTTACAATAGCTTGGTTACGTAAACAAACTGGATGTTTGGGTTCCTCACGAATTAAAGGAAATCCACCTTCTCACCAAACGCATTAACATATGCGACTCTTTGCTGAATCGTAACCAAACCGAACCACTTGTTAAAAGAATCATAACGGGTGATCAAAAATGGATTGTTTACGATAAAGTAGTCCGAAAACGATCATGGACCAAGCAAAATGAAATTCGACATCGTTAACACTTTCTTTACCAAGGTCAAATTTTTGAAAATTGTTGTTTTTTGTGGAATTTGATGAACGTTGCCCACATAACTCAACACCAAATTTTATATATGTATGTAGTGATAAAATTTTTGAAATTAACTTTTATAGGTACATTGAGTCAAATTAAAACGTAAAAAGTACCATTTGACATGAAAATAGACACAAAGACCTTCAATAAAGCATTTTTAAAAGAAAATTTAATTTTATGTTAGGTCATTTTGACACCATGTCATGTAATGTGTTAATTTTCTTTTTTTATGAATTGAAATAAATCATGTTTAATACATTTTTTCATTTTTTTTTTTCATTTTCATTTCATTTATTGTAATATTTAAAGCCACATTTGGCAAATGATATTAATACTAATACATTTACATATCAATACTAATACTAAATATTACAGAGTTTATCAAATTCGTATACCAATAAAACAAATAAATTTTCAATTAAAGCTTAATTTAAAGTATTTTCAATATTTTTGATAAATTTTTGGTGGTTTACAAATTAATTGAAAGTCTGTACCCAGAACTGAAAGAGTTTCAATAAAATTAAAAATTCAAAATGATTTGTATTTTTGTTTTTCCATTTGATATTATTAGAAAAGTGTGTGATCAATATTGAAAAGTTAGTTTTTTAAAATAAATAAATAAAATTAAAAAGCATATAAATTATTCCAAAATAAAAAAATAATCACTGTATAGGTACGTGGTTTTATTTTAAAATCTGGTAAATTTTGCAATTTTTTATAGGAAGGAAAATATTGATCAATTTTAATTTCATTTATATTTTTCTAATAACATTGAAAGTGTGTGTGAAAAGATCAATAAAATTGAAATCAATTATATTGACCGTGTGTGCCGGCTTAAATTTATTCAATATCAAATCCTTTATTTAAAAGTGTTTATAAATTAGTCTACTAATTTATGAAATTAGTCAAAATTTATACGAATTAATTAAAAAACTAAACTGGTTGTATATAGCCTGATTTCCAACAAGAGATTTACATCTCCAATTCTAAAAGAATTACAATAAAATTTGGGTAAAAAAAGACTGACGAAAATCATACAATACGTCCAACACAAAACAATTTAGATGAATACAAAAATCATCAGAATTTGAGGAAGAAAAAAAAACATTGCAAGAAGTTTATTAACCGCAACTACTAAAGTAAAAGAACATAAAACAGAAGATGTTAAAAAGAACAAGATGTTAAAAGAACAAGTGAAAAGGCAATATAATTTTTTGTATTACTTTTTTATTGAAGTTTTTAATAAAACCAAATTTACAAATTTTGTCTTATTAATGAATATTTTTCTTTCTCCATTTTATTCACATATTCATCCAACGATCGGAAGTTAGGGGGATAGAAAATAAAAAAAAAAACTATAGAAAAAATATATACACACACACAACGATAGAAAAAAAGGACGTGTTCCTTTTCAAATACACTACACATATTTTCTTTTTAGACGTTTTGCAAAATTATGCCAAAGCCGTATGTATAATTCACGTACGCAATTCACATTAAAACCAACAAACGAATTGAAAAATAAAAGAAAAATTGGAATAGAAACCACATAGAACAGAAGAGCAAAAGAAACGAAAAATTGTTTATGTACATTTTATTTTTAATAAAATTTCGTTAAAATCCTGTGAAAGAAAAATTTTATAATCTATACATAATTTTGTTATTAAATAATGGCACATCTTCTTTTAATATTTTTTTTTTTTGTTAGAAAAAACTTAAAACTTTTTGTGTGTATTTCTTACATCGTTACATTTTTTTTCTTTAACCACATACATTTACTATTTCATTCACTTTTTATATAGTTTTCTCTTTCTTACATATTTGTTTTTAAATGGGCTTGTGTTTTCTCCTCTTTAAAAGCATCCCGCTGCGAAAACATGCACTTAGGAAAAAAAAAAGTGAAAAATTTTTCAGTTTTTCTTTATAAAAATTCACTAGATTTTCTGTAAATATTTGTAAGTATTTCATACATTTGTTGTTGTGCATTAAAGTAATTATGTTTTGGTGCACTTTCTGTATATTTTTATTAATTATTTTCCACTTTTTTCTGATTTATAGTACCGAAACAAATTTTCTAGGCGAGCCGACCGAACAAACGCTTTACGAACGTATACTGCGTGATTGTGAATGGTAAGTATTTGCTACGAAGTTCGTTTGACAGTTTATATCTATTGTGAATGAATGTTAAATTAAAATTAACACTGTGAGTACCAAAGATAGATATTTAAATGAAGAGATACAACCTTGCGGTTTGTTCTGCGTTTATTTTTTTTATATAGAGTTTTGACAATTAAAAACGCACTGCGGATTCTCTCTAAATTAAAACTTAATTTAATTTCTCTGCGTTTTCTCCCATACTCGCGTATTTTCATTCTCACTACAATGTTCCCATATTTTCAAAAAATAATCCCGATATTTGATGATATTCAGAGATGGAAAAGTTGAAACGATTGAACTTTTATTTTGAAAAATCATTGTTTTTCATGCAGCCGCAGCCTCTCTAAAGCGTCAAAGATGAAAAAATAATAGAACACTGAAAAAATGTCGGAACAAATCCAGTTTATACCGGTTTGGCAGGCAATACCGATAAAATTGCGTTATCGATTCAAAACCCTTTAAACTTACTACCGTTACCCTTAACTAATTTTGGCCACAGTGTTTCGTTTTTAGTATATTCGGAATAATTATATTTTTGTTTTATAAAATTTTTTTAAGCCGAGCACATACGGTCAATAGGCAGGTTTACCAGAGAAACTCGCTACCGCTACAAGTGATATGTAGCGCTTTATGATTACCTTAATCTGGTGAACGATGCTACTTTTGTTTTTGTTTTAAAATAAAAATATTTGTAGATGTTTCATTGATTTTTTCGAAATTTTTTATTCTTTTATAATTATATTTGTATATGTTTATTATTCTTTAAAAAAATATACAAAAAAACAAACGACAGCTGATGTATCATTAACTGTTCACAAGTAGCGTAAAATTTTTATGCTACCAAAACAAGGTAGCGCTACCACAACATGTTGACTTAGCGGTAGCTAGTGTTTCCAATTATTCGACATAGGCGGTTAACCGGTTAATGCATTATTCGAAAAATCACTAAAATGGATTAACCGGTTATTCGGGTTGGTTATTCGAGAAAATTGGCGATTAATCGATTAATCGTTTAATGCTAAATTAAGGTATTTCATTAAATTTTTATTAATTAAAACACAAAAAGCTGACTCTTTTCATTAAGTATTAACGTCATATATGAATACGATGTATTCAATAAAAAAGTTTTCATATTCGAAGGTTGAAAAGTTTCGGGATCTGAGATTTTTTTAAAAAAAAGGTCTGTAAAATGTTGCTAAATCTACTAAAATTTCGTTGAAGATGGCAGAAAGAACTGCTGAAACTAACAAAATATTAGTAAGTTAAGAACAGCAAACCTAAAACTGTTACATATCGATTACTTAACATAGATTTTTTATTCAGAAAAAAATTTAAAAATCTGAAAAGCTTAGATACAAAATTTCTTTGAATGTGATTTTTAATCAATACTGACACTATAAAATTTAATATTGCATGTAACTTTTTCAGACCCAACTAGCTTGCAAAAATGTATTCATTTCATAACTTTAAGGTAAAATGGTACTAAAACTATTAAAATTTCCTGGTGCCAATTCATATTTTATGAAATATACACTCAGGGAATTATGTAGGTAAAATCAACTGCAAATGACAGTTAAAATAACTGCATTTGCACTTAAAAAGGTGTAGACTACATTTGCAGTTAAATTAACTGCAATATGAAGTAATTTTTAACTGTTAAAAATCAACTGACAAATGTAGTAAAAACAACTGCAAATGCAATTGAAACAACATACATGCAAATTATTGTAAAACTGTACAAACAACTTGCAAATGTAGTTAAAAAAACATAAATAAAAAAATTTTTTTTTAATTATTAATTTAATAAAAAAAACAAATTTATGTAAACACTATTAACTTAATTTTATTCTATAAAAAATTTAAAATTCAGAAATCAAAATTTACACTTAATGTCACTTTTTTTCACTATTAAGATATTGTTGTACATGTCCGTCTGTGAGGGATGAAATATGCTGTTGTTTGGCTTTCCTTTTTTTTTCTCCAGGTAGAAAGGGATGAGAATATAAAAGAACTGAAAGAAAATAAATACAATATTTTTTTAACATTCCCCGTAAATAAATTTATATTATAAAACTTACCTTATTATTTTAGTAATTTAATAAAAAATATATAACCTTTTCCGTATTACGCGTGCTCACTCTTTGGCGTTGTTTTATGACTAAGACAAGAGAAAACATGTTATACTCATATTCTTTCACTAGAAATTTCTAAACAAGTGATTCATACACATACTTCTGTTTGCTTCGTGTGTGTGCATACACACTTGAAAATTTAAGTATTTGTAAATAAAATTCAAAATAACCTCATAAAATAAATGTTACTACAATGTATTAATTTTTGTAGTTTGTTTAAAAAAATAACTGTCAAAAACATTGAAAAATTTTGTTCTAAGTAAATTAACTACAATTGTAGTTAAAATAACTACAACCGCATTACTACATAAATAACTGTCATGTAGTAACTGCAGAACTTTTCTGAGTGTAATTGAGCTATAAGTATAACTGAAATTTTTTATCTAAATAAACCTATTAGTATTTAAAATATTTGTAATTTTAAGAGAAAACATCACATCTCACAATCGTGTATGCTGGGTCTGAAAGGGTTAAAGAAATGCTATACCTAAAGTTTTTTAAATTTTAATAAGATTCTTTCTACAGCTACGAAATTTTCATTAAAGTCATCGAAAAAAAAATTTGAGTTCTCTTTGAGATTAATTTCAGTTAATTTGTTTCTCAGTATCTTTTTCGTTACTAAAGGCAATTAACAGTAAAAAAATAACCTAAAGTTTGAGCGTACTTACTCTGAGAGAATTTTTTCGGACGAGCTGTAAACAAAATTTTCAATAAGCTAATGAAGTTTTCTTCAAAAAGTAAAATTTATGTAAAGTAAATTTTATGAAAAGCTTCACAATTTTTATGAATCTCTTTCTAAAAAAACTTTTTTGGGTGTATGACATTTTTAATAAATAATATGAAATTCTTCATAAAATTTTATGAGAAATTGCATCAATTCAATTAAAAGTTTCAATAGACGAATTCCATTGAAACTTAATTGAATCAGTGTATAAATTCATCAATAGCATATGTGACAGCGCATAGAGAAAGGGACCTAAGGGTAAAAGAATCAATTTTTTTTTTGATGTGGACAACATCTGAGCATCGAATGAGACCGATCCCATGCCCTCCTGAGAAAGGAGGGCATATAGACAATTCACTGAGTGTGCGGTTACAGAAGTCAAAGTCTATATAATTTAAAATTTTTTAACTTTAGGTTATTTGTTTAAATTCGAATTTATATTCCTTGAAACGGGTTCGGGTTCAATGTTGCTCTAGTGGAACATGTTTTAGAATTGATGTGGTTTTGAACAGATGTGTATGTACACTTTCTTAGGAAATATAAGAAAAGTTAAAGTTCTTTCAGAATTAACATGTTAATTGTGTAACAGTTTTAAAACAAATGCAGCCTTGTCTTAAAGGACATGGAGATATAATTTATATTAGTTTAAATTTTTAAAAGAATTGAAACAGTAATGCAAAATTGTCTATTTTATTTCATAAAGCATCCTCCAGCTAGTCGTGTATTTCATGTGTTTTGTGAAGTTTTAAAAAACACCTTCATTTTGGCCTTTTGCTCTTAAGGCTTTTTTACAAATAGAAACTTTGATAGATATTTTTTTTAAAACATTTGCGCAAAATTTTATTAAAAATTGGGAGTCTGATGGTACAATGTCGACTTGTTTGCGGTTGCTCGAAAAAGGTATTTAAGGACCTATTTCACACGATTTTTGAAGAATTTGATGCTATTTTAGTTAGCATTTGTTTTTTCTAAGCTTTTCTGGTAATTTTGTAGCCCAGATTAAGAAAATTGTGAAGTTTTGGGAAAAAATTAAGGAAAAATTCCATATTAAAAATGTAACCGGTTAATCGACCAATTTTAACCGATTATTCGGGTCGAATAATTATTTGAGTTTTAAATTATTTGTTTCGACATTAACCGAAATAGAGGCGATTAATCGAGGAATTGGTTAATCGATTAACCGAATTGGAAACACTAGCGGTAGCTAATCAAATCGTTCACCAGATTGTTGAGTAACTAGCGGATTAGCAACAGTTGAGCGTCTGGTAAACGCACTCAATATAATTTATTTAAATTTTATTGATCTTTTCACACACACATTCAATGTTATTAGAAAAATATAAATTTAAATTAAATTGATCAATATTTTCCATCCAAAATTTTGCAGAATTTAAAATAAAACCTCGTTTACAGTGATTACTTTTTTGTTTGTATTTTTTGTTATGCTACTAGGATCTAAATTCTCGGGAAAACTTGTAATTAAAATGCTTTTTATTTACATTGAGAGAGTTTAGGTCCTAGTAGCTTAACAAAAAATACTAGCTAACTAGAAAAAATTGTCCAAAAATAATAATATAATTACTTTTTTATTCTGCAATTAGTTATATGCTTTTTTAATTTTATTTATTTATTTTTCAACAACAAAAAACAAATTAAAAAAACTAACATTTCAATATTGGACACACACTTTTCAATAATATGAAATTGAAAAACAAAAATCCAAAACATTTTCAATTTAATTGATAAACATTCAATGTAGGGTACAGTCCTTCAATTAATTTGCAAACAATCAACAATTGATCAATAATATTGAACGTGTATGCCCTACTTTATAAGTGGTAACTTCTATGATTCCTCCCCTGCCCTATCAAAAATTATATGGGAGTAAACGAACCTTCTGAATACACATTAAAACGTGAGATAAAACTGAAGGAGGACTAAAATACATTTCTAAATAGCTCAATTGCGAAGGATTTAAGCAAATTATTGGTTTTTTTACTCTATCTCTAGCAGTCTTCTCTCGAGTGCACATGTGCCTTAAAAATATACCTTTTTATAAATTCGATTAAAAATATAAAAAATATAGATCATCATAAATTATTAACCCATAAAGGCATAGGATACTGAAGATGGATCTGTGTCTTTATCATAGTATCGAAAGATACACGCAAAAAATAAAAAGTTTACAATCAACCAAAGCGTATAAGTTACCTAAGTTTATTGTATATTATACAACTTCAAAAGTTCTTCGACAAGTTATACAAAAAACTTTGGTAAACAGTACTATTGCCATTTATACTTAAACACTTTGTAAAATTTTCATGGTTTGGTTTTTTGTGGAATTGCTCAGTATTTTATAAACTTATACGTTTTTATTTTGTGCATTTTGTACATTTTAATATATTAAATGGTCAAAACTAATTTTATATTTTTTAATTCCTTTCAATTAAAATGCTCAATAATATTTTTTTAAATAAAATATGTTTATTATTCTTTTTATAAAATATATATTATATTATATATTAAATGGTCCAAACTAATTTTATATTTTTTAATTCCTTTCAATTAAAATGCTCAATAATATTTTTTTAAATAAAATATGTTTATTATTCTTTTTATAAAATAAATAAAAACAAGATGAAAATAAATACATAAAGAAATTCATTGATTCTGATGACTTTTTCTTAAAGAAAAACATTTAGATTCTAGGGACTTCTTCGAAGATAAAATTATACATAAAAAATTTTTCTTCAAAAAACATTCCTAAATTCTAAGAACTTCTTCTTGAAGAAAAATACTGAGATTTTAAGGAATTTTTCTAATAAAAATACTAATATACAAGGGACATTTTATAGTCGAAAAATTCGGAGGATTTTTTTTACAGACAATTTCTTCAGAGTCTAAGTACTTTCCTGTTAGTAAAAGTTCTTAGAATCTAAGTATTTTGCTTTAAGAAAAGGTACTTCAAATTTTCAATTTTCCTTTGAAAAAAATACTTAGACCCTAAAAATTTTCCAATAGAAAAACTCCTTGCAATTCAAGAATTTTTCTGTTAGAAAATATATAAAATAAAAAAGTCATTAGAATCTAGAAATTTTTCTATTAGAAAAGGTGCTGAGAATGTGAGTACTTTTCTTTAAGGAAAAGTCGTTAGAGTTTAAGAAAGTTTCTTAAAGACCAAGTTATTAGAATCTAAGTATTTTTCTTAAGGCACATCCACACGAGAGAGAAATCTTCTAGAGATAGAGCGAAAAACACCTCTAATTAGCTCTATTGTGAATGATTTAAGCTATTTAGAGGTGTTTTTTACTTTATCTCTAGCAATTTTCTCTCTCGTGTAGATGTGCCTTTAAAGAAAAAGTCCTAAGAAATTTAAGGATTTATATATTATAACAAGTCTTGAGAATCTAGGAATTCTTCTTTTGGAAAAAGTTATTAGAATCTAAGTATTTTTCTTTAAGAAAAATCGCTTAAAATTCAAGAAATTTTCTTAAAGGAAAAGTCCTTGGAATTTAAATATTTTTCTTAATGAAAAAGTCCTTCGAATCTGAAATTTTTCTTGAAGAAGAAGTCTTTCAATAGAGAAATTTCTTGGAGAAAATTTTATTAGAATCTTAGTATTTTTCGTAAAGAAAATTCGTTAGAATTTAAGTACATGTTACTTAAATAAAACGTCCTCAGAATGTAAGTATTTTTCTTAAAGAGAAAGTCATTAGAATCTATTTATTTTTCATACTTTAGGTTTAACTTTAACTTAACTATAAACAAAAGAAAATGTCAAAAAAATTACACAAAACAACAAAAAATTTTTGGGTTAACTATTAACTTAAGTATAAACCTGCAGTTAGAATCTAAGTTTTTTTTTGTTTAAAAGTTTTTATTGATGAAAAGGCCCTTACAATCCAATTATCTTTCTTTAAAAGAAAAAGTTTTAGAAACTAAGAATTACTATTGAAAAAAAGTCCTTAGAATCTATATTGACTGAATTGAAATACAGTTTCTTATATAAAATCTCAGATATAGAGGACTTTTTCTTAAGAAAAGTAACTATAACCCAAAGAATTTTCTTACAGAAAAATACTTAGATTAATAGAAATTTTTTATACAGAAAAGTCTTAAGGCGCATATACACGCGAGAAAAATCTGATAGAGATAGAGCAAAAAGCAGCCCTAATTAGCTTAAATCATTCACAATAGAGCTATTTAGAGGTGTTTTTTACAATATCTCTAAGTAAATTAACTGCAATTGTAGTTAAAATAACTACAAAAAACGGACAAGTCCGTTGAAAGTCCGTCAATGCCGGACCGTTTTGCCGGACTTGTGTAACTGCACCGAAAAATTCATCAGTTGTTCAGTTAAAGAAATCCTCGGTAAATTTAAAATAAATAAAAATGAACTGAGCAACTAATATTTGGTTCACAATGACTTTTTTTGAGTCAACCTGTAAATTTTAAATTAGTCAATTCTCAATAAATATACAACAACATTTAGAAACAAAAGTCGTACAAAAGCAAAAAATTTAGGATTTTTGGTAAGTTCTTATTTTTTTAATGGAAATCAAAATTGACCTTAATACTTTAATTTTTTTTAATTGCTTATAGGTGATTATTGGGTCAAACAAGTTTTAAAGGCTCTAATCATGTAAACAATTTTTAAAATCTGAGTGTGTAATGAAAATGGAAGAAGACAAAAAATGGCATACATTCATTAATGGTTTGGCAATTGTGTTTTAATTTTTGTTTATTTTAAATAAATAGTGCGTTTTTTAGTATTTCAAATAAATAGTGAAATTATTACAGAAAATTGCATTTGGTTTTATTTTTTGACGGCCATATAAATACACTCAGAAAAGTTCTGCAGTTACTACATGACAGTTATTTATGTAGTAATGCGGTTGTAGTTATTTTAACTACAATTGTAGTTAATTTACTTAGAACAAAATTTTTCAATGTTTTTGACAGTTATTTTTTTAAACAAACTACAAAAATTAATACATTGTAGTAACATTTATTTTATGAGGTTATTTTGAATTTTATTTACAAATACTTAAATTTTCAAGTGTGTATGCACACACACGAAGCAAACAGAAGTATGTGTATGAATCACTTGTTTAGAAATTTCTAGTGAAAGAATATGAGTATAACATGTTTTCTCTTGTCTTAGTCATAAAACAACGCCAAAGAGTGAGCACGCGTAATACGGAAAAGGTTATATATTTTTTATTAAATTACTAAAATAATAAGGTAAGTTTTATAATATAAATTTATTTACGGGGAATGTTAAAAAAATATTGTATTTATTTTCTTTCAGTTCTTTTATATTCTCATCCCTTTCTACCTGGAGAAAAAAAAAGGAAAGCCAAACAACAGCATATTTCATCCCTCACAGACGGACATGTACAACAATATCTTAATAGTGAAAAAAAGTGACATTAAGTGTAAATTTTGATTTCTGAATTTTAAATTTTTTATAGAATAAAATTAAGTTAATAGTGTTTACATAAATTTGTTTTTTTTATTAAATTAATAATTAAAAAAAAATTTTTTTATTTATGTTTTTTTAACTACATTTGCAAGTTGTTTGTACAGTTTTACAATAATTTGCATGTATGTTGTTTCAATTGCATTTGCAGTTGTTTTTACTACATTTGTCAGTTGATTTTTAACAGTTAAAAATTACTTCATATTGCAGTTAATTTAACTGCAAATGTAGTCTACACCTTTTTAAGTGCAAATGCAGTTATTTTAACTGTCATTTGCAGTTGATTTTACCTACATAATTCCCTGAGTGTAGTTGTTATTTTAAATTGTTGAATCGGTTATTAGCTACTAATTTAAAATTTTGTTTCATTTTAACTGAAGGCTCAGTTAAATTAAATTTTCAAAATCAAATTGGTTAACTTCAACTTAATCAACTGAAGCTCAGTATGGGGTATTTCACCTGAAACTCAGTTGAAAATTTAGTAGCCTGTAACTGAGAAATTTTTTCGGTGTACCTAATTAAGCCCATTATTAAGCCTAGTATTTTGTTCCATAGAGCGAAAAAATTTCGCTCTAATGGCAAATATTTATTTAAAAAAAATAAAAATCAATTTTGGCCTCTTTTGATGAGACATTGTTTTAATTTTTTCAAAATATATAAATTTATAAATTACACTATGCGACAGTCAAAATCGGGATGGGATGAAACCAACGGGAAATGTTATATCGGTCAAAAACAAGTTATACGTGTCCCTGCGTTTCGCTGGGTCACGTCTAGGAATCAACATATATCTTTTTTTTTTGACATAACTCGAGAACCACTAGTCCGATTTTGCTTAAACAATTTTAAAAAAATTAAAAATTACAATTCCTTTAATCTGTTCATATAACGTTTTTCTATATACTCAACAGTTTTGCCGGTAAAAATAAATGTTTGTTACCGCTACCATAAAAATCAATAACCTTTTGTTTATTACTTTTTTTTAATATTTTAGGCAAAAAATATTTTTTTCTTCATACATTTATTTTTACCGGCAAAACTGTTGAGTATGTAGAAAAACGTTATATGTACAGATTAAAGGAATTGTAATATATCTCGATTCCTAGGCGTGACCCAGCGAAACGCCGGGACACGTATAACTTCTTTTTTACCGATATAACTTTCCCCGGTAGTGTGAACCCTTCCCGAACACTGACCCCTACCATTTGTCTCACAGTGTAATGTGGTACATTTTATGAATATTGAAACATCTCAGTCAGAAATTGACAGTGGTACAAAAATCAAGTACCTGCATACCACTGGGTAACCGCGATGTTAAAAATAAATGACTGGCAGATCACTCATTTGGGACGCTTTGCCAGCGTTTGCAAAAATCGTTTTGCCAGTATTTGTTTTACAAAACATCACGGCAGGGCCAAAAAAGATACATATGAACTTTTTTTAAATTTTATTTTGGAAAATATAATTCCAAACCACGTATTTATTGGTTTTGGCAGCGTTTTGCCAAAGTTAAAAATTTTGTTTCTCCAGTACTTTTCCGGCGCTTTTTGAACTGCCGGTCCTTTTGTCTATTGACGTTATCATATTGGAAATGGGAAAGCAATTTTTGTCAGTACTTGTACCACCTGTTAAAATACCTTGCCATCGCTTTCCCGGTTGTATTTTTCTGGCTGGGATAATATATGAAGGCCTGTCATTAAGTACACTTGCGCCCAGTATTTTGTAAGCAAATTTTAAAACAGATTCGTTGCGATAACTTTGCCCATTAAATCGTGTAATTACAGCAACAAAGTTATTTGCTTATCGTTATCAAATGTTTTCATGGAAGAATTCAAACTTACAGTCCCAGCCAAAATTAGGTTTCAGAAATCGAATTTCGCTTGGAAGAATAAATCGGTAAAATAACAAACTTGATTTTTCGCATGTATTACTCAAAAACTTAATATTGTTTACCAAAATTTCAAATTTTTCTGCAGTCTTTGCATAGTTTACTCGAATAATCGACTTAATTTATAATTTTACCAATATCTTGGCATCAATTTCTTGTCAATATGAGAAAATTCAAGAAAAACGTAGGTAATTTAAAATTGCTCACTTTGTTTATTTGCGTTTATATTAATATTAAAAAATAAGAAAATCCCGGGATTTCGGGATTTCCCGTTTGGCATCCCTAGTTCAGTATGAATGAGGTATTACTTGAATAAATTTTCAGATTTATTGATTTAGATAACCTGGTGTCTACAAATGCAATGAAATGTGCAAAGAAATTTGAAAATAACACACAAAGCAACAACAACGATAATAATTTTGTTGTTGCTTTTGTGTGTTATCAAATTTCATTGTACATTTCATTGCACTTGTAGACACTAGGTAATGGAAAAATAACGTATTTTTGAACAATTTTTGCTATATTTCCTATTGAAAAAATCGTAATTTTGAAGAGGAAAATCGTCAAATCATCATTTTTCTATTTTCGATAGTAAAAATCGTCAAAATGACGATAAATCGTCAAAACTGGCAACATTGACCACATTACCAACTCAATGGCTGAATCCACAGATTAATACCAGATGTGAAACTAATGACAGGTGTCAAAAAAGTATTCTCGAACCGTATGGTTTTGTTTACATGGAAGTCAAGTCAAGAGGGAGATAACAATATAAAATCTCTATACATTTTGCATTGCGCATTTTTTGTATATATCTGTCTCTTTTTAGATTATTGTGCTTTATCTTTTATGTTTTTCTTAAATTTTTGCGTTTTGTTTTGCTCATTTTCTGTCGGCCATATTGCCCAAATCAGCTGATTCATATCTGGTATAATTTGTGGCTGAATCTCTGGATTTGCTGTATGTCATGTATTTGACATCCCACCGTGGCGATGTTAGAAGACTAAAGGGCGGATTATGGGACCGTAAACGTATATGTGATGTAACTGTACCGTGCCGTAGCTAAAAAGTACACTTATATGGGACCGTAAACGTAAATGTGATGTAACTGTACCGTGCCGTAGCTAAAAAGTACACTTATAGATTATCGTAAACGACATTACTATTTAGCATCTATTTCATGTGGTTTTATATTTTATTCTAAATTTTTTCATTTATTTGTTAATTTTTATTCCTTATCTGTTGTTTGAATCAATTTTCTTTATTCATTTCATATTTTTTCCGACTAAAATCATTCAGCTGTTTCGATGCCGGATAGAAAATTCTGATTTCAACAGAATGATCCGGCAAGTTCGTTTACATTTACGTGTTAGTAACCATTCGTATACATTTCTTCTTGTGGTATCGGAACAGCTGATTCGTTACAGATACGTTTACGGTTGGGTAACTCAGCCTTAAAGGGCGGATTATGGGACCGTAAACGTATATGTGATGTAACTGTACCGTGCCGTAGCTAAAAAGTACACTTATAGATTATCGTAAACGACATTACTATTTAGCATCTATTTCATGTGGTTTTATATTTTATTCTAAATTTTTCCATTTATTTGTTACTTTTTACTCCTTATTTGTTGTTTGAATCATTTTTCTTTATTCATTTCATATTTTTTCCGACTAATATCAGTCAGCTGTTTCGATGCCGGATAGAAAATTCTGATTTCAACAGAATGATCCGGCAATCGTTTACATTTACGTGTTAGTAACCATTCGTATACATTTCTTCTTGTGGTATTGAAACAGCTGATTCATTAGAGATACGTTTACGGTTGGGTAACTCAGCCTTTAAGGCAATCAGAATTTTCTATCCGGCATCGAAACAGCTGAATGATTTTAGTCGGAAAAAATATGAAATGAATAAAGAAAATTGATTCAAACAACAAATAAGGAATAAAAATTAACAAATAAATGGAAAAATTTAGAATAAAATATAAAACCACATGGAATAGATGCTAAATAGTAATGTCGTTTACGATAATCTATAAGTGTATTTTTTAGCTACGGCACGGTACAGTTACATCACATTTACGTTTACGGTCCCATAATCCGCCCTTAAGAGTTTAATCACAACTGTGTCGATTGTCGACCGACGACAGGAAAAGTCGTCGCGAATAATTTAAATTTAGCGACAATCGATTGTCGACATTTTTTGACATTTAGAAAAAAATTAAAGCAAAACAAGAATATGGTTGTATTTTTTTCGCCACAATTCTTCACCAATTCAATTGATTTTTCATTAATTCTTGTTGTTTTACATTTTTTTCTATTTAATTTTGCTTTTTTGCGGTAAATTATGCATTTTATTTTCAATTATATTTCTTCTGTCAAAAAGATAATTTTTTTGTAAACAAAGTAAGAACTCTAATACGAATTTCTGCAACTCTGTTCCCTTAATTAGTTAAAAAATAGAATAGATTCTATTACGACGACAAATCGCCGGACGACATGGCGACATTTTGCTTCCCATACAAAATATATGAAAAAGCACATGCCGTTGTCGACCCAGTTCTGATTAATCTCTAAAGCGGAGAATACACGAATGCACATTCGTGAAAAAATGGATCCGTATACGGACCAGAAAACGGAACATAAGGAACATCGAAACTGATTCGAATCTGTTGAGTGTCCGTCAATGTCGTGTTAAAAACTGACAAGTCGGTTTAAAGTCCGTCAAGGACGGACCGTTTACGGACCGTTCTGTGATCTAAAAAACGGACAAGTCCGTAGAGAGTCCGTCAATGCCGTTTCCGGACCGATATGTCGTGTAAATAACGGATTGACTCCGTTTATAGAATGCCGTTTTCTGTCCGTATCCGTACCGTTTTTTAAACAAAAACGGACTTATATATCTACCTAAATTTACCCTTTTTTATTAATTATCAGCAGTATTTTTTTTAAATTTATTAATAATATCATTGATTATATAAATTTGCACTACATTTACGTCGGGTGCAGTTTACTATCCATCCAGTTCATCAATTCACAACAATCGCCAATAGTAAAATGCAAATACATTAAAAGAAACAATAAATTATTTAAGGTTCCTTCATGTATTCTCCGCTTAATAATGGACTGTGGTATCTGCCAAAGGCAACTCTGTTGCAAGACTAGTTGGTAGACTGTGGTTTCTATTTATGTTTGATGTTGCACATACCCCCAGTCTAGATTACATAGGGGTTACACGATCAATTTTTGCCTTTCAAGTTTCAATACACTCACATTTTTTTACTAACACACTCACATTTTAAAAATTGAACAGCAACTTGATATCAATTTTTGCTTTCAAGTTTTGAGAAATCTTGACGGTCAAGTTTTAAGTTTGTTTTTCTTTTTACAAATATTGTGCCGCAATAAAACATGATTAATAAAATACGGAATGTGAATATTTCGGTATATCGACGAAATGATTTAAAAATAAATAAAAAAATCAATTTCTGCTGATATGAAAATGTCTGTGGAATATGTGAAGAAAAAAATAGTCTTTTCGAACAGCCTACAGTGCGGAAACAGCCCACAGAGGCGAGCATTTTTAGTTCTTTCCTTGACGACGGCATCTTGAAAGCAAAATTGACTATCAAGTTGCATGCAGCCTACGTCACAGCTTCAAGTTCAACTGAATTTGACAAGCAGTATGTGTTATCAACTTGAAAGCAAAATCTTGATCATGTAACCTCACTGTGACGTAGGCTGCATGCAACTTGATAGTCAATTTTGCTTTCAAGATGCCGTCGTCAAGGAAAGAACTAAAATTGCTCGCCTCTGTGGGCTGTTTCCGCACTGTAGGCTGTTCGAAAAGACTTTAATTTTTTCTTCACATCTTCCACAGATATTTTCATGTCAGCAGAAATTGGTTTTTTATTTATTTTTATTTTTAAATCATTTCGTCGATATACCGAAATATTCACATTCCGTATTTTATCAGTCGTGTTTTATTGCGGCACAACCTAAAGCTGCCTACACACTAGGGAACATACTTAAAAAAAGAGAGCATTTTTTGTGAATGTGTGAGTGCGTTTGTGTGTGTGTGAGTGTTGAGAGCGTGCATTTCGTGTTTACAAAATTTTTTGATATTTTTTGTTCCCTCAACCATGTTCTCTAGTGTGTAGGCAGCTTAACAAACAATTCGTTCCGTTTACGCACCGTTTTCGGTCCGTCATAAACGGAATCCAACTCCGTATACGTACGGAACATAAGGAACATCGAAACTGATTCGAATCCGTTGAAAATCCGTCAATGACGGACCGTTTACGGACCGGTATGTCGTGTTAAAAACGGACAAGTCCGTTTAAAGTCCGTCAATGACGGACCGTTTACGGACCGTTATGTCATGTAAAAAACGGACTAGTCCGCTGAAAGTCCGTCAATGCCGGACCGTTTCCGGACCGATATGTCGTGTAATAACGGAGTATTTCCTTGTCCATATCCTACCGATTTTTTCAAAAAAATAGACCATATGTTTATTATTTTCAATACAAAGTACTTTTTTTTCTTTTTTATGAATTCATTAATAATTATTATTTATTTACATTATTTACAATACAATATCTAGCTCGGTTTACCTATCTATCCAGCGCTTAGGGACCCGGAGTAAAATCCAACATCTATATGGAAAAGAGACAATAAATTAGTTATGGTTTAATTGACTGTGTACACGATGCAAATTCTCACATGTTACACAAAACATTGTGAAACATTAAGTTTCATAAATCTTACCTTGTTACTTGATGTTGTTTGATTAATGGTGTGATAGAAAGAATTCCCTCTATTGCATATTCTCCATATATTCCCATTATAATAATATTTTCACCGACTTTACAAAAATTTTTTATTTTGTAAACAAACCGATGAAATCCGTATTTAAAGGTACGGAAACGGATACACCAATACGGAGTTAAAACGTATTGTGTTCGAAAATCCATTTATACGGTCCGTTAATGTTCCGTATACGTACAAGCATTGACGGATACGTACCTTACGGACAGTTAACGTGCCGTAAAAGCAGGATTCATAAATCCGTACGTGCCGGAGAGTCCGTTAAAATGTTTCTTGGGAATATTTGTAAAATATATAAAAATTTGCGCCCTATGTTCCACTGGGAATTAAAGGATTAAATATATAATATTTGTAAAAAGAACAACAAATTTACAAGAAATTTGATCAGCTGTTTAAAACTTGACCGTCAAGTTTTCTCAAAACTTGAAAGCAAAAATTGATATCAAGTTGCATTTCAATTTGTAAAATCTGAGTGTGTTAGTAAAAAAGTGTGAGTGTAGCTGCGTTTGTGCGGCATTCCTATCAATGATATCTCGAACAATTTTGACAGTAGAAAACCGGAATACGTTGAAAAACTGTCAAAATCGTTCTTGATAACACTGATAGAGAGTCACACAAATACAACTTGTATTAAAGAAAAAATTGATCGTGTAACCCCTATGTCACTACCTTTAATTTAATACATACACCGTCAATATGCTTGCACCACTTGGAAAGTTGTACCATAATATTGCAAGTGTATGGCCCGCTTTAGCAATAAGTTAAGTACGTCGGCAGAATAACGGCATAAAATTGATTATTGCCGAGCTTATGTCAAGGGTATGAGAACAGGTAATTATGTTAACTCATAATTTTCAATAATTCAACGAAGAAGGTTATGCGACACTTACTAGTAAATACCCTTGTAAAAATCCAAAATCGATAAATTTTTTTGATTTTTTTTTTACAAATATAATTTATAATTAGTCGAATTGTATTTAATTCTTCTTAATTTAATTAGTTTTTTTGTTTTTCTTGCTTTATTTTCTCTTATTTTATTAGTGGCGTCCTTTTTTATAAATGTCTAAACTAAAATGTCATCTGAGTTTGACATTTCATCTCAGCAATATGTCGCAATAATTGTTAACGAAACTTCTTTACGCGGCCCATACATTACCTAGTGTCTTCAAATGCAATGAAATGTGCAAAGAAATTTGAAAATAACACACAAAGCAACAACAAAATTATTTTCGTTGTTGTTGTTTTGTGTTATTTTCATATTTCTTTGCACATTTCATTGCATTTGAAGACACTAGGTTAAGGAACATTGGTGAAAAAATGCCCATTTTTTTGTGAATGTGTGTGCGTGTTGACATCGTGCAATTCGTGTTTACAAAATTTTTTGATATTTTTTGTTCCCTACTCAATGTTCCTTAATGTATGGGCAACTTGGGGTAACATAATTTTGAAATTTTCTGCTAGTCTAGACTGGGGGATAGTTGTGAGAACAATTTTGCAGACAACATTGTTTGAACATGAACAAGTGCGGTCCAAACGGGACAAATACATGGCGAACAGGAAATTGTTCGCTGAATGAACAATTCGATGTCTCGTCACGACAACAAAAGGACCCACTTCGTAAACATGTTAAACATCACGGCAATCTGGCAACCTAGCTGTCATTGGTACTTTTTATACAATACTGGTTACTTACCAACCATACACCTCCTCCTATTCGTTACTGTACTTTGGTTAGCGTGGTTTTGTCGGAGAGTATTTTCTCAACTTTCCAAGTGAAATTAAAAAAACAAATTCATAAGAATTGTTGAAAAACAATAGAAAAACCCCTCATCTGAAGATGGCGCTAAAAAGAAACTGTGAAAAAATCAAATTAGCTTGAAAATTTGTGAAATAAAATTTCGACAAAATCGTAAGACCAGTGTGCAAAAGTGTGGTAAAAGAAAAACGAGAATATACAAGAAAGGAAGAATTTACCACGATTACTGGGTAACCGAATAAGAAAAAATGACATATTGTAACATTGACATTTGCATTTAATGTGTCAATTTAAAGTTGGAAAAAAAGAAAAGTGAAAAATACACGAGCGGTAGTGAAAAAAACTTCGTAATGAAAAAAAATTTATAATTAAAAAAAGGGAATAATTCCCTAATAAAAAACTGCAAAACTCATATAACGATATACAAAGACTTAATACATAATTTCTAAATAATAAAAACGTAAGAAATTAAAGGATTCTAAGTAGTATGCAATTTTCTTATTGAAAATTTTTTGCAAATTGTAAAAGTACCACTTCGTTATAACCGTAAAAGTCGGGTCTGCTTTTATACAATTCTTTTACACATCTCTACTTTTTGTGATATTTGTTTCGCGTGTGTGTTTGTATGTGTAGTTTTTCTGCTTGTACTACTACCAGTTCTCTTTATATGTGTATGTATATTGGATGGCGTAGTAGTAAAAAATTTCTATTGTATTTGAAAAAGGAAAAAAATAATAGCAAGAAAAACGGCAGCGCAACTTCTGAGTTGAATTCTTCTAAGAATAAGAACTATAAATAATCAAAGGAGACTAATAAAAAATTGCAGTTAACGAAAAAGAAACAGCGACAAAATCTGGCGTTAAACATAGATAAAAAGTGTAAAAGGAAAATAAAAGTTGCAATTTTATCTATAAAAAAAAAATGGCCTTAAAACAGTCGTCTAGCAATTGTTGTAATTGCTAACTGAAAAAAATCGTGCCGAAATTGGACTATTTGATGATTAATTTCGTCGAGAAAAAAATTTATTGGAGATATTCTATTCAAGGATAATAATTTTAATAGTACTTTTTCGTCAATTTTAATTTTTCCTGCTTTTTTAAAATCAAGCTTTTAAAAAGACACCTCTTATATTTTTTTCTTTATAATAAAGAGTAATAAAAAAAAACTAAAGTTTAATAATATTATCTGCCCATGTTTGGTCAGAAATTCATTAAACCATAAAATGTAAGTAAATTTTTGTTTTTTAAATAAATTTTCTCCTTTTTATTTTAAACTTGTTACATTCGTCATACTTTAATACCCCTAATGCACAGATTTTTTTAAAGTATTTTTTTGGCAATAACATTTTTTTCTTTTAATTTTTTTTTCATTGAATTAATATTATTGTATTATCGCCATAGAAAACATAATTTAGTTTTTTTACCTTTAAACTTGGGCTTAAGTAAAATTTAGCGAAATGGCTCCGAAATTGATAAAACCATCGACTGAAATGCTTAAGAGGAATTGAATACTGTACTATTTTCTTTGATCACGCCCCCTTAAAGTAGGCGAGCGTTCGAAAATTGTTTGATCGTATACACTTAATTCTCTCTTTATGCGGTTTTTATTCGGATTTGAAGTTATGCGGTTTTATAATCAACTTGCGTTGCGTTTTTTTTACAACTTTTATAATACCTTTTATTAAATTTAAAATACAAAGTTTGTCTTATTTTTAAAGGTTTTCTTAAAAGAAATGGATAACACCAAAAAAAAAAAAACAGTAATTTCGTTAGAAACAAAAATGGTAATTTTAGATCGCATAGGAAATGGTGAAAAATACGCCTTTATTGGAAAAATATTTTAAACTTGTAGAATCTGCAATAAGTGCAATTAAAGTTAATGAGTCTCAAACAAGAAAATCTGTTATTTCTGGCTCACATCTGAGTTTAACATTGCCATCGAATTCTCGGAATACGATCGTATTGCCATTAAATTCCAGTATTTTGTTCAAAAGAGCGAAAAAATTTCGCTCTACGTTTGGAGCTCAAAAATTATAATAAAAACATTAAAATACACAAATTTTTTATGGTCTATAAAAAGTTACAATCATAATTAATCCAAATGTCACTTTTTCGCTACATTTTCAAATGATTCTGTCTATTAAATTGATGCGAAAAAAATTCTACCGCAATTTCCCAACAATTCCACACAAGTGAAAAATCATTTTTTATATATGGTGTTTGACAGCTTTTTTCCCAAAAGTACGAACAAAATACCTGGCTTAATGCACAAGTGTGGACATATGTGGATGCATCTATAGAGATTTATGTATCCATGTATGGAAAAGCATTCATGTTTATGATCATGCACAAACATACATTAAACCTGTATGAATCCATACATGTACATTTTTAGCTGGGGTACTATTTTTTTAATTTTTGTTTTTTTTTTGGTATGTATTGTATGAATAAAAGTGTTATTTTGTATTAAAAGTAAAAATGAATAATGTTTTTTTTTGAATTTTTTATTCTATAGATTTTTTATGCGATTTTAGTTCAATTTTCTCACCTTTTTTTTTAAAGTTATGCGGTTTTTGAAATATTCGGATCGCATCCCCCATTTTTGCATGGAAGTATAGTTCTTTTTTATGCGGATTTATTTTATGCGGTTTGTTTTGGAACGCATCTACCGCATAAAAAAAGGCTTAAGTGTATTTAGAAAATGCATTCCAATATCTCCCGCCATGGAAAATTAAGCATTTTTCAGATCCCGCTTTCCTTGAAATTTGAACCGGGAATCCCAGGATTTCAAAAATAAAATTTCAAATTTTCATATGGCAATAAATTTTCCAAAATTTTGAAAATATTAAAAATGTTTCATTAATTTGAGTACTTCATCGAACTTGAGTTTTTTTATTGCCTGTTTAAAGCAAACAAATAGTTTGTGTCTAAAAAATTTTTAGTCTTACTTATTCTATACAAAGACAAATTCGTCCGTTGATTATTATGGTATAGACAGGGCTTTTAACCCGGGGATTCCCGGGGTTTTGCCCATTTTTCGCTTCCCGATTTCACTTCATAATTCCGGGAATTTAGGAAAATACTACAGCAACCATGTTTTTTAATTTGAAAATCCTTAAAAAAGCTATAAAATCAGAATAGCAGAAAAAAACTTTATAGTTTTCAATTTTTTTTTTAAATTTAATTTATTTATTGCATTAACCTAGCCTAAAGGCCATAATCGGTTACAAATTTCTACTAAAAGTAACAAAAAAAGCAATAAAATTAGTAAATATTTTTTTTTAAATTGCTTTTGATTTTCCTTCTAGCCTTCTTTGGAATTAAAATGTTATATTTCATTTCATTTATTTATTCATTTGTAATATAAGTAGCCTAAATGGCCAATATAATCATATAACATGTAGTATTAATTAGTATCCAACCGAATAGTTCGGCCAAAAAGTGACATTTGGTCGATTTTCGGTTATTTGAAAGCATTAGGGAGAAACTTTCATGTTGCTAAAATATTTGTTGAGCCAATCTAATTCGATTTTGAATGTCAGATTTACGGAAAACTCGGTAGTTTAGCCGTAAAGTTAACTATTCGGCCGACGAACTTTTTTAAATTTGGCCGAATTTTCGGCGGCCGAACAGTGAATTTGTTGCTTAACCTCAGACTTTCTTAAATTTTACACTAAAAATGCACTCTAATCGGCCCAACTAATATTTTTCCGTAAGCTAAATTTATCCATAGTGCTTCAACATACCAAATAACAACCAAATACATTTTCTGGCCGAACTGTTCGGTCGGACACTACTATTAATTTTATGAGAATAAAGTACTTATTGTCTAATATAAATCCCTACGACTCCTCCAAAGAAACTCCACAGTTATATACAAAATAAGTTTAAATTCCAATTTTCGATGATTAAGAATAGGAAGAAGTTAAATACTCATGAATCCTACGTTTAAATGAGTAAAGAAAAATGGAATGAACGCAAATTCCTCGGCAAGCTATTAAACAAACGACCAGCCCTTATTGCAAACGAATTTTCATATACAATATTTTCATATATAGTATTCTTGGCCTTTACGACGACGAACAAAGATTCTGCATCTGGTCCTATCCTGTTAATTTTTGTTTCGTCACTCCATAACACGTTTTTCCAAAAACTAATGGGATTTTCCTTATGGGTTCTGGCGAAGGTTAGTCGTTTTTTTGAAATATTTTTTTTTTTTTGAGCAGGAGCTTTTTTCTGGAAATGCGCCCAAACAAATTTGCCTCGTTTAGTCTTCTTCTGACAATTCTGCTTGATATTTCCATGTTAAAATTTTCATTAATATCCGATGCTATCTGCCTTAATGACTTGAATGGATCAATTTTCACCATTCGTACTATAGCAACATCCGTACGCTCATCTGTTTTTCGTGGCCTTGGCTTCCGAATTTTATCCTTAGTCAATATATCGGGATCCTCAACACAAGAATTAATTGCATTGTAGACTTTTTTGCGAGAAATTTGCATTATCTCAGCAATTTCCGCTACTTTTTTTTCCATCTTCATACATTTTTCATATGATCCGCCTTTCCTCAACAGTGGTATGTTTTCCTGATCCCATTTTAAAAAATTTTTAACTTTTTATATTTATTTTTGAACTACGAAAAATATTTATTGCTTTGAATTAAATCTACACGACTACTGCCTATTTTAAGTAAATTGTGCCATTTATATGTCCACTTTAAATCAGCTTGTTAACACAAAAATGATAACGGTAAATAATAAGCAAAACGTAACGGAACATTTGAGCACTTTTAAGACAAACATTTTTTCCACAATAATCAGAAGAGATAAAACTTGCATTTTAAAATATATTTAGTTGGAAAATAATTAAATTTATGCACATTTCCACATCTAACGTAACTTATTCACATTACTTCCTAAAAACTTGCAGACGTACTTTCGATTATAGCGGAACAATTATAAACATAACCTGTTTAAAATTTTTTATACTACAATCGGTTTAACGTAGATTCGCTTTATATACTTAACGTTGATAGGCATGAGACATTCTGAAGCCAGATCAGTTTTCCACTTTACCTCAAATTAATCTATTGAAATATACAGTAATAATGAAATAATTATTGAGACACATTTTTATATACAAATGTGAAATTGTAACAAATAAAGTAACATTAACGGATTTTCAAATATAAGGAGTTTTCTGATTGACGATTTTGACGGTTTTTCATTTAGAAAATTAATTAATTTGGCGATTTTTTCACCAAATATGACGATTTTTCACCAAAATAGGTTGGCAGCTTTGCTGGTGGCGCAACTATTAAAATTCAAAGCAAAAAGAGATAACAGAGTATAAAAATAACATTGGGATCCCGCGGGAGATGTTATATCATCAGCTGGATTCAACTAGTTCAATTGAACTATTCACTAATTTGTAGTGTCCGAACGAACAGTTCGGCCAGAAAATGTAGTTTGTCGGTATTTGGTATGTTGAAGCACTATGGACAAATTTTGCTTATGGAAAAGTCCTAAGTTAAGCTACAAATCGATTGGTCATCCGCCAAAAGTTCGGCCAAATCGAAAAAAGTTTGGCGGCCGAACAGTTAATTTTACGGCTAAACTACGGAGTTTTACTTATACTTGACAATCAAAATCGAATTAAATCGGTTCAACAAATATTTCAGCAGTATGAAAAATTTTCCACAATGCTTTCAAATAACAGAAAATCGGCCAAATGTCACTTTTTGGCCTTACTGTTCGGTCGGAACTAATTTGAACCAAAGACCTAGTTCACAACTAATAGCTTTTTATTTCAATTGATCATTTCATTCATTTAGAAAAATTTGTAAATATGTATATAATTTACAAAAATTAGTGTAAAAGTTGCCAAATATTACAACAAATTATCGACAAATTTTTGAAGACTCTTATTTAAATGTGTAAAGAGATAAATATGTAAATAAATCAACGCTTTTGTTTAATATTAATGTCTTTTTTTGTAAATAAAATACTTGACGACATTTGTATTAAAATTTTTAATTTAAAGCGGGGTTTTGAACTAGAAGAGCTAACTAGATCTTTAAAGCAAATATAAGTAGAAAGACCGTTCACCAAAACGAACTATAATGCAAAAGTGGTTGGCAAAAGTCTATTGACGTTTGTTTTTTGGGATTGAAATATGGATTTTCTCGTGCGCGTACTTTTGTAAATTTTTGTCACTTCGTGAGAGTATTATTTTACTGAAATTTACCCAAAAAGTGTATGCAAACACAGCTAACATATTGTATTAAGTAGGGCATACACGTCCAATATTATTGATCAATTCTTCAAAATCAACCAATCAGAATATTTTATTTTTAAATACTTTGTTCATTCCATTTTGAAGTATGTAAAAATTTATTTTTATAATTTCCCAGCTAAAAATCGACATATGTGGATCCATACAGGTTAAGTGTATGTTCGATTATGCTCATAAACATGCATTAATGACCATACATGGATTTATAAATCTCCATACATGAATCATGTATGACCATGTGTGTGCATTAACGAAATTTGAGGTAATATCTACATGTATGATCATGCATGTTCCTGCGCGTCCATGTACATACATTTACACACATGTACACACATGTAGATATTACCTCAAATTTCGTTAATGCACATGTGTGGACATATATGATGCATGTATGGAGAGTTGTGTACCCACGTATGGACATGAATGCCTGTTTATAAGCATACATGAACATACATTCAACATGCTTGTATCCATGTATGTCGATTTTTAGCTGGGTTATAAAAATTTTTAAAAAATATGCTAAAATTGTTTTCAATAATTTTTTTTATTTTTTGACGAGTAACTCTCACGGTCTGAACTTTTTCACCACCATGAAAATTTGAGGCCTTTAAGACATTTTTTTTATAAAAATTTTATAATCATAAAAAAATTTTATAATTAAAATTTCACTCGATCTTCAAATGCATCAAACTGCAATTTAAATTATAAAAATTAACAATTTTTTATTTTTATAACACAATATAAACAAAATGTCAATAGGTCCATTCGATTACTTTTCTCAGTCAAGTCCAGTAAGAATTACTCAGTACAAAATTACAGAGAGTAAGACAAGATTTACTCTCAAAATAAAATTTTCCCAAACATGTACGCGAACAGAAAATTTGCAACAATTTGAAAGTTTGTAGACACAGCTGATTGCAACACCAAATATACAAATAAATTTTAACTAGTCGCTATAAAAGAAGAGAACTTTTGATGTTAAACCTTAGGCAGAACATTTTTATAAGGTTTTCTTATCTTTTCCATAATTTATTTCGAAAGTTTTACTGCTTTGCATTTCCATAAAATAACATAATTGGAAAATAATTTTTTTATTTACAATAAACAAACATATGTTTTCGAAACATGTTTTTTCTGCTTGCAAATTCTTAACTGTCAAAAATTTGTCCAGTAAAAATTTGCAAAAAAAATGAAGAAGACTTAGAAACTCTCAGCATAGAACTGTCACTTAATTCTCACTTTTTTCTTTCTGTTTACTGAGTATTGATGTAAACGAACGCCATCCAGTAAAAATTTGTACAAATTTGTACAAATTATCCAGTAATCGAATGGACCTAATTTTTCACCAGAAAAAAAATAGTCTTGTATATTAAATTTGCGTAAAAACAAAGTCTACACAATTTTCACGAGATACTCATTGTCGTGAAAAATTATTTTTTTTATATGGAGTATAACAGTTTTTTCACGTGAAACTCAAACAACTTACGGTGCTTTACTTCTCAAAATAAATTTTTCGGGAAACCAAGAAGTGCGAGATTTTTCATTCACTATTTATACTGAATTTAGAACAAGCAAAAAACTACCTAGTATTCGTAAAAAACTAGTTTTTGCTTAGTATAAAAACCGTTTTACCCGTTTAATCGAATAAGGTTTTAAAATTGCACGAATCATTTCAGCAATTTTATTTCATTCCTTCTTCTTAAAAATTAAAAATGAAAATAAACAAAAAAAAAACAGTAGAATTTCTTTTAACAAACGGCGTAAATTTTGCACAAAAAAGCCTAAGCTCTTTTACATAACGTTGGGAAATCGTTTTAAACTTTTGTTTTGCCAATGGTTGTTTTAGTAAACATTGTCAAATTTTGTAAAACAAGTATTGGGAAAGCACACATTTTGCAAACGCTGCAAAGCATTCCAATTAAGTGATTTTCCAATGCTTTTTTTTTGTACCATTGTCAACCAACGCTTTGCCAGTGCTTCTTTGTACAATTTCTACCTGGGTTTCAACATTCCATAAAATCAACAAACAAAAAAATTAAAGAAATAACTTTTACCCAAATCTTTAAATTCGCAATAGTTTTGTTAAATTTTAAATATATTTATTGCAAAACAGCGTAATTACCTAGTGTCTTCAAATGCAATGAAATGTGCAAAGCAATTTGAAAATAACACACAAAACAACAACAACGAAAATAATTTTGTTGTTGCTTTGTGTGTTATTTTCAAATTTCTTTGCACATTTCATTGCATTTGAAGACACTAGGTTAACAAACTTTTCAAACACGGTTTTATTGATGATTATGATTCATTTGGCTAAACTACATGCCTTTTTGTTCCTCTGTAAAATTTTTTTAAAATATAGTCAAGTGCATTGAATTACATTTCTCCACAAAATTTTAGAAATATGTTTTTTTGTTATATCCAACGTTGTGTTTTTTTGCATCTTCTATAGAAAAAATAAAATATTAGTTGCGTTCTTTTGAATTTCACCTGCCAGTATTTTTTATTGATCTGGTTTTTTCACGATCAACATCTCATTTGTTAATATATAAATGTTTATTGGTTGAGTTTAGTTATTAACTTATATTTCATGCTGCTAAATTTCAAAACGAACGAAGTTAATAGCTCCTTATACATACATCCCACACAATGAGCTTTTAACTAGAATGTATTTTAGACCGAGTAGCTCATTAGAATACAGTTTATTCATAGCATACCTGTATTTAAAAATCAAAGTTTTTTTTATTATTCTGAATGAAATTTTTTGACGTTTAATGACAGCAGGAATTTGGCAACAATACTAGTATTAGTTTAAAGACAGTAAGCGTGTTCGTTTACTTACTACAAGTTACTACAATACTTTTACTACAGCTGGAAAAATTCAATACAAGCAATAGGCGTGTTCGTTCACTTACTACAAGTTACTACTTTTACTACAGCTGGAAAAATTCAATACAAAAAGTAAACAAAACTTTCCAATTGTAGTAAAAGTAGTAAGAATTTCGAGTAAACGAACACACTGACTGATTATGAACAAAACGCTATAATCAATTTTCATTATGAATCTAAAAAGTGGATTAACTGCTTCTGGTTACATTGAAATCTAATCTACTTTTCACTAGAATAATTTTGCAGTCTAACCGCAGCATAACTCATAATTTACTTCCATAATCTGTTTCACATACAAATGTTTTATTAATCTTTTGATAAAAGCTAACGTATAATATGTTTGTTGTTGCTGCTGCTGCAGCGACGGCGGCTACAATTTATTTTGCTACAATAACAACCATTTATTTTACACCTTTTTTCATTTATCATTTGTCTCGTGACTAATTTATTATTTTGATAGTTTAATTTATAAATGGATTAATATACATAGGTAATTCGAATATAATGAGTTATTATTTTCCCTATTTTCCTTTTCTAGCTTAAAAAGGATTAGAAAAGCATACAAAAGAGGTTAAATAATAAGTGCGTAGACCAACATTTATTTTCCAAAAGCATAGTTGTATTCAAATCATTGCCATTCCATAAAATTTGTTTTCTTCTTAAAGAATTCTAAGAAATTAAACACTTATCACGAATAGATATTGTTAATTGAATAAAGGGAACGAACTCGAGAAGGAACACGTCGTTGTAAGGGCGAGACAGCTACATAACACCAGAACCAACCGAAGGCGTAAGCAGACTGCCACTGCCTACCAGTTTTCAAACAAAAGTTGTAAAAGACTTTGAATGGATCCTTTTGTTGGTTGGTTTCAAGAGGAACAGGAGGGTCCAGCTTTACTCACATGGTGTAAAATTTGGGAAACCAATGCGCATGAAATGAGCCAATTGCTGGAGCAACAGAATCAACAATTGCAGCTACAACAATTACAAGGTGGTGGTAATAAATTTAATAACGGTGCTAATTTAAGCGCACGAGATCGTGATTCCATACAACTACTGTTACAACAATTTAGTGGATTACGCAATAACAACAACAACAACAATAACAACAACAACAACAACAGCAATCATAATAGCAACAATAATAATAACGGCAACGGTAATAATTCCAGCGGCAATACATCCAGCAATAATTCCATTGACTCGACCACAAACACAACCAATAACGATTCACATACACCCGCCACTACACCGGGAGGAGGAGACGGTACGACAACGACAACTTTGACTGGTAAAATGCCCTCACACGAACGTCCCAGTTATTATAATCCATCACGTAGGAAAATTGGCCGCATTGTAGATAATAAGGCCAGTACATATAATTTGAATAAACACATGGACAAATTAATATCAAAATACAAGGGATGCCCGTGGCGTGTGCCCGACTTCAATTATGGTCGAGGCGTTTTGGGCCTGCATCAAGAGATTGAACAATTTTATAATTACGTACTGCCTACACCCACCGAACATGCCATACGCAATGAGGTGGTACATCGCATAGAGGCTGTGGTCCACTCGATATGGCCCTCGGCGTTAGTTGAGATTTTTGGTTCCTTCCGCACTGGTTTATTCCTGCCTACCTCTGATATTGATCTAGTGGTATTAGGTGAGAAAGATCGATGGTCATAAAATTATAATGTTATTTAACCATTTCCGCTTTTTTTGTTTGTTTTTCTGGTTTTCTCTTAGGTCTTTGGGATAAAATGCCTCTAAGAACTTTAGAAACTGAACTTATAGCCCGTGGGATTGCAGAACCTCATTCGGTGCGTGTCTTGGATAAGGCCTCTGTGCCCATTATCAAATTAACTGATCGTGAGACTCAAGTTAAGGTCGACATATCCTTTAATATGCAATCGGGTGTCCAATCTGCCGAATTGATTAAAAAATATAAGCAAGAATTTCCTTTGCTTGCTAAACTGGTGCTAGTGTTGAAACAATTTTTGCTTCAACGTGATCTCAATGAAGTTTTTACTGGTGGCATTTCTTCCTATTCATTGATACTCATGTGCATTAGCTTTCTGCAATTGCATCCACGACAAATTCATGCCGAGACTGATAATTTGGGCGTTTTACTATTGGAATTTTTCGAATTGTATGGACGCAAATTTAACTATATGAAAATTGGCATCTCCATTAAGAATGGTGGTCGTTATATACCCAAAGAAGATTTGCAACGTGATATGATTGATGGTCATCGACCATCGTTGTTGTGTATAGAAGATCCGCTAACGCCAGGCAATGATATTGGTCGCAGTTCATATGGGGCTTTACAAGTGAAACAAGCATTTGAATATGCGTATTTGATGTTGTCACAGGCTGTGAGTCCTCTTAATAACTGGGCAAATGATTGTAATGAACGTTCAATATTGGGTAAGTTGAAAAAATTTGTTGTCATTGAAATGAATTTGAGTTTTTTAATAATGAAAAGAAAAAAAGACAGAAATATAAGATTACAATTTAAAACTATACTCTGTCCATTAGACCGTACCTCAAAAAAAAACTTCGCCGTACACCCTCCAATATGAAGTATTTTTGGAAGACGATTTCAAAAAAATTTTTTTTGCCGAACGTAGAGGTCGCCTTTTTTAATTTTTTGTTATAGCTTTGGCATTTAAAATCGGATTTTAAAGTGTGATATATCGATTTTTTTTGCCTCGAGGAGACCAGTGTTTTGATATATAGTAAAAATCGAATTAAAACATATTTAAAAAGGCGACCCCTACGTTCGGCAACCAATATATAAAAAAAATTTCTACTGGGTTTAGCGAAAAAACTTCCTTAGCAAAAGTTTAGTGATTTTTTGCGAGCTTTAATTTTCTAACATTAGGGTGGTAGCAACTGATTTTGTGTTGAAGAATGAGAGTGAACACCCATAATATATACTTTGTATATGTTTTTGTTTTGAAAACTTTTTGTTTTAAATAATATAATTTGTATTTTCTGTAATTCATAAAATAAAATTTTCTAAGCTGGTTGTCAAATTTTCAAACTAATAACAGGTTATGGGCCCCTACCGCGGAATAAGCGTAGAAATATTAGCGTAATAAATAATCTGTGCGAAAAAAAAGAACAATAAGTGTGTTGTGCCAAACAATTAAAAAAAAAAAAAAAGTGAAAGGAAAATAACGTGCTTCAAAATGGCATCAAATCTACAAATTGAAAAGCTTCGTGGAAGCGAAAATATTGAAGACTGGAAGTTTGCTATTGAAGCCTATTTCCAGATGATGGGCTTATGGAATGCTGTTCAAGGTACGGAACAGAAAGATGAAAAGAAAGTTCAGGCAAAGGCAGAACTAATTTTAACGATCGATAAATCCAAATACCCACACATACGAGAATGCAAAAGTGCTAATGAAATTTGGTGTACATTGAGTCAAATATTTGAAGACAGCGGTTTGGTAAGACGAGTTGGGCTAATTCAAAAGTTTTGCTCAACAAAGCTAAATGATTCTAAAACCGTTGAAGAATACGTAAATGAAATTTTGACAACAGCACACAAACTAAGAGCTGCTGGTTTGAAAATTGATGAAGAATGGGTAGGATCAATGATGCTAGCAGGACTACCAGAAGAATACAAACCGATGATAATGGGGATTCAAAGTTCAGGTATTCTAATTACTAGTGATGCTATAAAATTAAAATTACTACAAGATGTCAAGGCTGATTCAAAAGATTTAGCGTTGGCTAGTCATAAAAAAGGTTTTAAGACTAAATGTCCAAAATGTTTTAATTGCAACCAATATGGGCATATCGCAGCTAAATGTCCTATTAAAACAACAAAACCCAATTTCAAGAAAAATGGTAATGCAATGATGGGAGTTTTTTCAGTACGTCAATTATGCAAAGATGATTGGTTTTTGATTCAGGCGCTACTGCTCATATGTGCTCAAATTCAACATGTTTCAACATTGGTTATGTAGATCAAAATTCAGAGATAACTATTGCCAATAATGCTATAATGAAAGTCAGAAGAGTTGGTGAAGTTGATATGGTTGTAAAGGCAAACAATAATAAGAACGAAAATGTGACATTTAAAGAAGTTTTGCATATTCCTGATTTATATATCAACTTGCTATCAGTGTCCAAGATTGTTGATAATGGTTACAAGGTCGAATTCAACAAAAGAGGATGCAAAGTTTTAAATAACGCACTTGTATCTGAATTAAAAATTCAAGAATCTGAGCTATGGCATAAACGTGTTGGTCATGCTAACAATGAAGCTTTGAAGATTATGAGTTCCGGTTCAGTAATTGGAGTGAAATGCGATATCAATAAAGAAAGCTGTGTAACATGTTTAAAAGGTAAATTGTCAAGACGCCATTTAAAGATCATGGAACTAGATCCACAGAAGTACTAGTTCTTATACACATAGATCTTTGTGGTCCGATGGAAATGAATTCAATAAGTGGTTCACGATACATGCTGATATTCATAGACGATTATATCCGAAAAGTTTTTCCATACTTTATTAAAACAAAAGATGAAGTTGTTGATAAATTTTTGGAATTTAAAAATTGTGTGGAAAATCAAACAGGCAAAACCATAAAAGCCTTAAGAAGTGATAATGGAACTGAATATTGCAACAAAAGATTGAAGAAGATAATGATTTAAAGTGGCATCGAACATCAAACCACAGGACCATACAGTTCACAACAAAACGGTATGTCTGAGAGGATGAACAGAACGATTATTGAGAAAACAAGATGTCTTTTAATTGATTCTGGTTTGCACAAAAAGTTTTGGGCTGAAGCGGCTAATACAGCAGTGTATTTAATAAATCGAACTCCATGCAAATCGCTTAAAGATGCTACACCTGAAGAAGTTTGGTCAGGTAAGAAACCTTGTTTAAAATATCTTAAAGTTTTTGGATGTAAAGCTCTAATACAATGCCAAGGAAGTTATTTTTGTTGGTTATTGTGCTAACACGAGAACTTACCGTTTTTATGATCCTGTTCGAGATAAAGTAACGTTAAGTAGGGATGCAAAGTTTTTAGAAAATCAGTTCTTTGATGGCAAATATAGTAACGATCCGAATTTTTATATATACCCCGGATGTGATTCAGTGGGGGAAATGTAAGAAATGCGTTCAGATGATGCTATTAATATACAATCAAATGGTAATGATATATATTCAGAGGTAAATACACGTACAGAAGATGCCATTGAGGTAAACTCAGAAATCGCAACGGAAGATACCGAAAGTGTACGCGTAGAAAATGAAGCAGAGGAAGAGCAATATTTTTCTGATGAAACCGATGTTACACTTTTTCAGGGCTTTGAAAGCGAAAGTGGCGTACAAGCTGAATCATCTGATACTGGAATCACATCACATAACATAAGAAAATCATCAAGAGCTCGAAAACCAATACAAAGGTATGGTTATGAATGTAATGTAGTATATAATGAAGATGAGCCGAAGACTGTAAAGCAGGCCCTTGAAAGTAAACATAAAGAACACTGGCAAAAGGCTATGAACGAAGAACTTAATGCTCTGGTTGAAAATAGTACTTAGGATGTCATTAGTCTACCTAAAGGAAAGAAACCCATAGATAGTGGTGTTTTAAAATTAAAAGAGAATCAAACGGCAACATTGAAAGATATAAAGCAAGATTAGTTATAAAAGGCTATTCGCAGCGTTATGGTATAGACTATGAAGAAACATTTTCTCCAGTGGTAAGATACTCATCAATACGTCTATTACTTAGTCTAGCAGTGCAACATGATTTGGATATCGATCAAATGGATGTTGTTACAGCATTTCTACAAAGTGACCTTGATGATGAGATCTACATGAAGATTTCTGAAGGCTTAGATATAAATAGCAACATGGTATGTAAACTCAAAAAATCCTTATATGGTCTAAAGCAAGCAAGTCTTATTCAATCAAAAACGGAACCTTGCATTTATTTCAAGTTAAAAATTAATGAAATATTTTATGTGGCAATATATGTTGATATTTACAAACAAACCTGAAAGCAAATTGTTTATTAAAAACAGTTTGGCTAAAAACTTTAAGATGAAGGACATCGGGGAGGCGCACTATGTTCTAGGTATGAAAGTCACTCGAGATCGTAAACACGGCAAATTGTGATTAGATCAAGAGCTGTATATCGATAATGTATTACAAAAGTTTAATATGCTTGATTCTAAACCAGTTGCAACACCGTTAGATGCAAATCAAAGGATTTCTAAGGATATGTGTTCTAAATCAGAAGATGAAATAAATGAAATAAAGCCGATACCATATCAAGAAGCAATTGGCAGTTTAATGTATGCTGCACAAGTTAGTCGACCTGACATTTCGTTTGTAGTGGGGGCTCTAGCCAGATATAACAACAACCCTGGCAAAGCTCACTGGCAAGCAGTTAAACGCATAATGAGGTATCTTAAAGGTACAAAACATTATAAGCTACAATTTTCAAAAGATTCACAAGAATGTACCCAGCAAAAAAATACCTGACCAAGATCCGTAAAATCACCTATATTGTTCGGCACGAATGCGTTCAAATTGAGGTGAAAAAGGCATTTTTTTAACATTGGCTTGTCATAGGAGAGAAGGTGTTTATGCTACTTTAAGTCTGCTTTGCACGTCATAAAAATGAGTGCTTGGATGTTCTTTGTTATATAGAAAAGCAATTCATTTTTTTTACTATCTAAGGAGAGATGAAAAGTAATTTCTTGGGAATGCATTCAAAAGTCATAAATATCACTTCTTAAATATATATTTTAATGCATTCCCAAGAAGTTACATTTCATCTCTCCTTAGATAGTAACAAAAATGAATTGCTTTCCTATATAAAAAAGAACATCCAAGCATTCATTTTTATGACGTGCAAAGCAGACTTAAAGTAGCATAAACACCTCTCCTATGACAAGCCAATGTTAAAAAAATGCCTTTTTCACCTCAATTTGAACGAATTCGTGCCGAACAATATAGGTGATTTTACGGATCTTGGTCAGGTATTTTTTTGCTGGGAAGTAAAAAGTTTTTAATTAATGGCATTTTGGAAGTCATTTAAAATACGTTTATTGGAAGTAAGAAATCAGCATATATAGCTACTTTATATGCAGTGAAAAATGCATTCTTGTAGAATGCATTCGGTTTTTTTTTGCTGGGTATAGAAGGATTCTCAGATGCTGATTGGGCAGGTGACCTTGACGACAGAAAGTCAACATCTGGTTACGTTTTTAAGTTTCAAGGTGGCTTTATATCGTGGAACTCTAAAAAGCAACAAACAACTGCATTATCCACAACTGAGGCGGAGTATATGGCATTGTCAGCCGCAGGTCAAGAAGCATTATGGTTACGGTCATTGTTTACTGAACTTGGTAAACCATCATCGATCAAAATCAAATGTGATAATAAAAGTGCTATCAATTTAACCCAAAATAGTACTTATCATTCCCGATCAAAACATATTGATATAAGGCATCATTTTATAAGATGTCTAGTTGCAGATAACAAAGTCACTATTGAATACCTTAATACTGAGGAAATGGTTGCAGATATTCTGACAAAGTCTTTAATAAGTATGAAGCATTCCCATTGCTGTGATCTTATGTGTGTAGGTGTTCAATCTAGTGGGGGTGTTGAAGAATGAGAGTGAACATCCATAATATATACTTTGTATATGTTTTTGTTTTGAAGACTTTTTGTTTTAAATAATATAATTTGTATTTTCTGTAATTCATAAAATAAAATTTTCTAAGTTCGTTGTCAAACTTTCAAACTAATAACATTTTGACTTAACTGGCAATTTGCTTCGTTTTATATGAACCAAAATCATAAGGAACATTTTATATGGTTGCGTTATCGTTCGGTAAAAATTGTATTTCGTTCGTTATACATGTACCAAAAGTAGTTTTCGTTCGCTATTTTAACGAAAATTTCTTTTCGTTCGTAATAGATAAACATGCCGTAAAGTTTATAACATTATGAAAATATAACATTAAGCGCATTTTTTAATCACCTGGATTTAGATTTTTTCATACAAAAAGTGGGGTTATTAAATCCAAAAAAAAAAACAGTTGGATTTAGCAACGACTATATAATTAAAATACTATCCAACTCTCCCTACCTCTGTTAAATCACTCTCTGCTTAATTTGTATCGAAAAATTCAGCAATAAGAATTACACACGTCTGAACGGGGTCAAGGGAAATTCTTTCCAAATGCCAACCTCACCCACAGTCCACCTTGGACATGGTGTCCCCTGTTAACGCTGACGAGGCTCTGACGACCGAGTATGGGCGGTATAACCCGGTTCCCACGGCAATCGGACTATGTGCCAGAACGATTCGGATGTATTCGAATCTTCGAATTTATCCGAGCAAGGATTGCCACTCCGGCTTTAAATGAGAATTATTAACTAAAAATTCTCATTTGAAAGCCGTTACAACAACAACAACACACGTCTGCAAAGGCTAACATTTTTCGATACAAACTGTTAATGTTCGAAAGAGGCGATGAAAACCGCCTGGATTTATTTATCTAGGTTTACACATAACAATAAAAACACAAAAATATATGAAACATTCTGTTAATTTAATGACAGAAAAAATACGAATGAAAGTTAAAAGAGAAACAAAAAAATTGTAAAACTAGAAAACAAAAACATTTTCGTTAAATTTTTTGTATTAAGGGTGTGTGCGAACCGGCTCAACTAATTCTAAACTAAATTCAGGTTTACAAGTTTCTTTGAAACTAGAAAATTTTTTAAAACAAATTTTAAAGAAATTTTAAACTTTTTTTGTCAATTTGTATTTAGTTAAGAACAAATTTAGCCACCTCGCACAGGGCCTAAATAAATAATAAATTTAGAAAAAAAACTGCACTTTTGTAAATATTTATTTTCCACCTTGGACATGGAGAAATAGTTGAAATAGAAATGGTAAGTAATTTAATTATATCGAATTGGTGAATATTAAACATTCCAGTGGACTATTTTAATTGTGTAGAAATTTAAATTGAAGTGAAGAAACTCAAAAGAAAGGCTATTGTTTTATATAAAATATTGCTGCTGTTTTATATAAAATATAATAAAAAATTTCAAGTTACAATAAAAGCCTGAATCAGTGTAGGCCCAGAATAAGAGAGCAGCGATTTTTTCCATACAATTTGACATTTAAAGATTGCTGGGCGTAGCTGTTGTGAGATGGAATCTATTTTATTTTAATGCCGGTTTTTGTTATTCTCTCATTTTTTCTCTCTCATACTCTCACCTATGTTGTCAACTCTACTGTTATTTTTACTGGTTTTCACTACATTTTGTAATATCAAAGAGTATAACTAACAAAGGCAATCAATGGCTCTTCTGTCTCTTTCTATTTTTTTGCAAAAAAAAAAATAAAATTTTTAAATTATTAAAATTTTGTTTTCTTTATTTAACTGAGATATTGAACATTATTAGTAGCTCGTTACTTAATCGTTTAACATTGTATATTATGTTTTCAGTAAACTAAGAGACATATGAGTGGCATAAAGTCTCATTTGTTATATATAACACATGCTCAATTATGTCGCTGCCGCTGTACGTCGTTATTTCGGGCGCGTTTTTCTCAGAGCGTAAATCGCTAGCCTCTGCGCTCTTATTCTGGGCCTACACAGAATCTATTTTATTTTAATGCTGGATTTTGTTATTCTCTCATATTTTCTCTCTCATACTCTCACCAATGTTGTCAACTCTATTGTTACTTTTGCTGGTTTTCACTAAATTTTGTAATATCAAAGAGTACAACTAACAAAAGCTCTTCTGACTCTTTCTATTTTTTTGCAAAAAAAAAAAAATAAAATTTTTAAATTATTAAAATTTTGTTTTCTTTATTCAACTGAGATATTGAACATTATTAGTAGCTCGTTAGTTCATCGTTTAGCATTGTATATTATACTTGCAGTAAAGACATGAGTGGCATAAAGTCTTCTTGTTATATAAAACACATGCTCAATTATGTCGCTGCCGCTGTACATCGTTATTTCGGGCGCCTTTTTTTCTCAGAGCGTAAATCGCTAGCCTCTGCGTTCTTATTCTGGGCCTAGACTCATTGTATTTATTATTAAAAATTAGGGTGAAAGAAGGTCGGATAGAAAAATTCTGTTAAAATAGGTAGAAACTAACTCCATATATTGATCACTTTGATAACTAATTTTTGGATTTTTTAAATCCAAGTGATTAAAATAAGCGGTTATTATTATTATTGTTGTAGCGTCCTAACAAAAAACAGAGTTGTTAAAATTTGTATTTGACTTTAAGAACGATTTTCTATTGGGGTTTCTCTCTGGAGTCTCTATTAGACATTAATATAATATTAAAAAGAGCGTCGACAGAATAACGGCAAAAAATATATACATATGTGACGCGCAAAATAGAAAGGGACCTAAGGGTAAAAACCGGTTTTGTTCAGAAGAGTCATTTTAAAGATTTAAATACGTGTATCTTTGGTGTACCATCACTGAGCGTGTTGGTATAGGTCTCATTTGAGAGCGACACATCTCATGACGTCAGGAACGTGTTGGTCAACCTTGAAAACGCGCGTAGGTCGTCCCTACCTCTTGTTTTGTGTAGTTGGTTTTTACTGTTTTCTACCTAGCGCGCTGTTTCCATGAGTTTGATATCAATTTTGCTCGCGGTTTTTCGAATCCAGCTTTATTTTCTGAAATTAATAATTGTGAATTATAATAAATACTCATTTATAATTCTTTTAAATCGTGAATATCACTCTGTTAGTACGAAAATTTTTTCAAATAACCTTATTATGTTATTCGCGAAAATAATTTAAAACTGATAACATTCTTACTGTTTGTTTTAGGATGAAATGGTGGACGAATTCGAAGAAGTAGATTTCTATTTGCGCTTAGAATCGTCGACTTCACTTTCATAAAATGCGCATATCTCTGGGAGGGAACACTTTTGGGGCATGGGATCGGTCTCATTCGATGCTCAGATGTTGTCCACATCAAAAAAAAAAAAAATTGATTTTTTACCCAGGTCCCTTTCTCTATGCGCTGTCACATATATTAATATTAAGGGTGGAGAACACGTTTTCGTATTAATTCAATATCTTGAAAAATTTACTCATAGAGATATACACAAAATTATTTCAACTTTATTCAAAAACTTTAAATTATTTTATTAATTGGTTGAAATAAGTTTTTTCTTCTTGTTTGTTTTTTTGCGAAGCTCTTTGAATAAAAAACAATTATAAATACAGCATTTATCAAATTTGATGTGATTTTAACAGCTCATGTTATTATAAAGTTGTTTACGGATTTATCATAATAACTATATTATAATATCAGATATAATACTAACACTATTGTGTGGTCTCCACGGAATATAATTCTCTCTGCGATTGATTTTGACATTTGCTGATATAAAAATATTTGAGTTAATGTCTGGTGTAGACACCGAATTAGCATACTTAAACATAGGACACTAAACATACAGTGACGGACAATACAATAGCATCAATTAAAGTTTATTCTAATTTTATCCCCGTTGCTTTTATTTTTAAAGATCAAAATAATGATTAAATTGTCCCCAAAGAACTGGAAGATGGTCCAGAAAATTGTAGAAATTTTTAGTGTAGCGTTTGTTTTTGTTTTTTAATTTTGCTACCCGTTCTAAATAGGCGTGGCAGGAAAAAATCGGAATTTATTACGTTAATATATTTTTCTTGTTGGGTTTTTCTAAAAACCAACTAAATTTGCTCCATATTGGTAAATCTACAATGACTTCATCTTTGGAAAAATGTTATAATTTAATGAATTTGGGTGTCATCATATGACGACGCTAGGAGAAAAACATGTGTACAAAATGTACAAAATTTTTATTTGTATTTGTTTTTAATATAGTCATTTTGAGCTGTCTTTGACAAGGTTTGGAGCTTCGTACCTTACCTCAGAATAATAGCCTAATACTTCCCGTAGTAGATACTTTACCTTATGGTCGAATAGAACACTTCCTAAAAAGAACCCACAATGATAAGCAAAGACAATGTCTAGGCCTCGATATTAAGTCAATAGTTCGGCAGAGTGTTCCAAATGTGATGCTGGATCTTCTTTTTACGAGAGTTATAATTTTTATTTTCTATCGCTATTCAATGAATCATGTTTAATAATATTTTGAGAAACTAAAGTACTATATTTCAATTTATTTTGGAAAATAATGCTAATTTTCTATACATTTAATGAAAAAAAGTTGTTTTTAATAAATGAGTAGCTGAGATGGAAAACTCGTTCGTTACAAAAATTAAAAAAACGAGATGACAATTTAATCTGACAGTTCTTTTGGCGCTTTGTGGGAAAATTTTCAATTTTTCAACTGTTGAGTTTTTAATCAAGAATGTCATAACATTTAAGAATTAAAAGCATTCAACTTATATGGCCAATTCAATTAGCAGCAACAAGTTTTTTTGCTTCTTCCCAAAATTTAGTTAATGTGTTACGAACGAGTTTTGCATCTCAGCTACTCAAATATTCATGTTATAGCGTCGTCATATGATGACAGGCAGTAACTCCGGATCTATATACGATAAAATAATTTCAACTTCAGTTTCGTATTCCTAGGGCCCTAAGTAGTAAATCATATAAGTTTCAAACTTGTGGCACAATTATTTCTTAATTCAGGAGAAAATGGGTTAAAGGAGTAAAATTTGAAATCTTAGACATTTTTTTTACGCAAAATCATTTTAGATCAAAATACTAAATACTCAGACTACGTAACGTTATTCTATAGAATCCCTGATAAAATGAAAATATTGTTCCCTTCCCTTTCTAGGACGTATAATACGCATTACCGATGATGTCATAGACTATCGTGAATGGATACGTGAACACTTTGAACATTTGATAGTGACACGACATTCACCTGTTTCGGCATTGGGTTTACCAGGTACACCTAATGTTGTGGGGAATACCACAAAATATATGCAAATACAAATATTGCCTTCCACAATGTTATCAGCTGGAGCTTTAACTGGACAACAGCAACAAATACATTTAATACCCACACATCTATATCATCACCAGCAGCAGCAACAGCATCAGCAACATCATGCGGCTGTATTAAGTTCTATGCGTCATAGACGCGGTAGTTCTTCATCGGGTGATGATTCGGAAGATAGCAAAGAATGTGATGCTGATTCAACATCACCGACAACAGGATCTAATACTCACATTGTGTTGGGCGGTGGTGTTAGTCAAATGACACAAACATCCGCGAATATTCATCCAGCTGCCAGGTTGGATACATGATGAATAGTTGCTGGTTTGGTGCAGCAACAGCAACAACAGCAACAATTGGTACAAATGCAACAAGCAGGAGGAACACAGTTCCAAATGCATGTTGGAAATATCAATACGCTGAAAACGTTGCCGTTGCAGCAGCAAGCCACGCAGCCTCTAACGCAAACAACCAATAACTTTATATCATTGCCACCATCATCGTCGTCATCATCATCCTCAACAACAACCACAGCTACATCACCAACAATGACAACAACATCTCAGTCGTTTAATGAAATTGTAATACAAAATGTAACAACAATAGTTGCAGCCCCTTCCTCCACAACAACAATGACGTCTGTAGAGTCATCTAATGTTGTAACAACACATCCATTAACCACATCCTCACCTTCAACGTCGTGTAATAATCAACAGCAACAAACTGAATTTCAAACACCCCAACAGACGACTTCATCTGCATCCTCGAAAAAAACTGTTCTATCGCCCTCACCTCCCCGGCAGCAAATTCAACAACAACAACAATCGCAGCAGCAACAACAACAGCAGCAGCAACAGTCGTCTTCAACAAAAACGCATTATTATCGTCAACAATTTTATGTACCACCTCCTATGCAACAACAGTATCAGCAATATGCCACTTCAAATCCAAACTATGTTGCCACCTCTGCTAAACCACGTTACAATACACAACAACGTTTACAACAACAACAGCAGTTAAGGCAACAACGTATGCAACAGTTTTCAGCTACATTGCCTAGACATCATGGCGCAGCAACATCAGCAGCCAGTGGTGGCTCTACCACACATGGTATTTTAACATCTGCCTCATCAACTATTTCGATCATTTCCATTTCATCAGAGTCATCTGTGGCCTCGAATGCATCAGATTCTTCTAAATCTGGTTCAGAAACTGAATCACGTCCATCGAATTCAGCTTCAGCTTCTTCGTCATCTGTATCAGCATCTAATTTAAAAGCAGGTATGTATTAAAAATAAATTTATTCATATGAAATCGTAGGAACAATTTTATAAAATTCATGCGCAGATCCAGGAGGAAGAGAGGGGTTAATTGAGTTGTTTCCTTCCCCAAAACAAAATTATCGGTGTTGTTCTGAGTTCCGAATCCACAAAAAAAAAATTCTAAAGTGAAACATTCCGAATTTTTTTTGTAGAAAAAGCAAATTTTCTAAATTTTTAATTCCGTGTGAATTTACAAATCCACTCTAATCAAAAAGTTTCGGAACTCAGAACAGGGGTGTATCAAATTTATAAAAAATACTCTAACTTCTCTTTCTAAACCCTTTTCGTAGATCCTCGCCTGATTAAATTTTACCCCGATTGCTGTCACTTTTAGGAAACTATCAGGCAGGATATTTACATTTAATGTAAGACATTTTATAGATTCAATACCTAAAAAGGGAAATCAGAGATCAAATGTTAATCACCGCCTTACTAAGTTGTGGGGTTCTTGGTAGTTAAAATTTTGTATTACTCTAGAATAGTTTATAATTTATTATGCGATTGTTTTCTAAAGAAAATTGTTCAGCAACTTAATTTTATTCTTTCATTCATTTCTTTCTTTTTCTTTCCATCCTAACTTAAGATCAGCAATCATCATCCCGTTCATTTAAGGGTAACAATGAGAAGAAGAAAAACAAAAAAGCCACCAAATCTAATAAATGGAAATAAAGTTAAGTAAATAATAACAAAATATATACTAATTTTAAAAGCATATTATATATATAAACAAACAAAACTAAGCATTTAGAAATTGTATGAAATGATGAAAAAAACAAAAATCGAAAAAACATCAATCCATCACTATTCTCTACTCAACTCTTACTTAGTAGGTAAGCAATATGTTATTAGCTTCACTTAAAACTAAAACTTTAAACTAACAAAGGTACTCGTCATTTTTGAAATCGGCATAATTAAATAGAAAAGCATAAATTCCAATAATAATTTACAACAACGAATTGTAGGAAAAAAAAAATACCAAGTCATTGTTAGCTAAAGAAAAAATTAAATAATTCCTTACATCTTATATAGTCATATAGTAAAATCAAAGAAAAAAACTAAACTAAAACTAAGTAATTACTGTTGTTGTAGGAAAACAGAAATATAACATTATTGTAGTTTGTAAATTGTATGAAGACTTTATCGAAACAAAAACAACACAACATTGCATTAATAATATATTAAAGAAGAAGAAGAAGAAGAAAAAAAGAAGGCGGCAAAATATATTAAATAGACTTTTCTTACAACATACATATATATTTTATTGAAATTTCCTTATTTTTTAATATTTTAACAATTTTTTAAACATAATTCAATAGTGTTACTACCCAGCAAAAAATAACGTAATGACTTCCAAATTTCAGTGTTGGGTATCACACATAGCATATAATGAATTAGTACAATATAAATCTTATATACAACACCTTACCAACAACTTTTCAGAAGTTGAATTGCAGATATCAACAACTTACTTTTTGAACAACTCTTACAACACATGAAGGAAGTTGTTCGTTTTTAGCAAAATCACCAATGGATTTTACAAGGCATGACCCAAAAAGTAAGTTGTTAATAGAAGCAATTCAACTACTTAAAACGTTGTTTGTAATGCGTTGTGCACAAGAATGTTTTTGCGTTGCGCTATAATAATTCATTCTTTAGAAAGTTGTGTATCTGTGAATCACTTATGCCCGATTACTGAATGTCTCCAGTTAGCTTATAACTGGGACTTTAACTGCACATTTGCTGTTGTTTACCACATAAAATTTAAATTTAACTGTCGGCTCAATTTTAACTCGACATTCAGTAATCAAACCTTAATAGGGTAACTTCTATTAAGAATTATCATACCATTTTTTCATTTCACCAGATTTGTCATTGTTCGCTTAATTGTCAAATGATAGCAACAAATTTTTTGCCGATTTTTTACTGTCAGAAATTTTTTGATGCCATAATAAGAGTTTAAAAAAAAAACGGTAAAATTTCAGCAAATTTTTAAAAAAATATTTAATTTATTCAATTACATGACATGCCATAATTAAGTTGTCCAATAACAGTTAAAAGTTTTATCAATTTATTAAAATCATAAAAATTGTATGTATTTTCTGGTGTGTGACAAATTACTCCTATTATTGGTAGGATAGCATTTTTTAGAATATCAAATCGTTGATAACTCTTGAAAAACACTTTTTTTGTTACAATAATTCTTAATGGTGTTTATTTTTTAATTTAAACATATTTTTTATGTTTAAAAAAGAGATTTTTACCTTATACATTTTTTGCATGGAATTTTGGATGTCAAAAATTCAAACCATAAAATTATATAGCATGCCATTTTTATTTAATTTTTTTAATCTATTTCTCATTAAAAATATTTCTCCCAATACATCGGTTTTTTCAATACTGACATGGAAATATATTGTAGCGCCTGTTTAAACACCTACCCTTGTATTCAAAATGAAAAGCATGTGCTAACTAACTAGCTGCCACCTTTCCCTTATGGGAATTTGTGTGTAAAAAAGTTATTAGCAAGTTAGTTAGCATACACTTTGTCTCTTTTGAATACGGGTACTAATTTGTGTGTCAAAAACACTAGCATGAAAAAATTTTCACATAAAACAAAATTTTAAATCGTATTTTACTACAGTTTTGGTAAAATTAAAATCTCGTGCTATTTTAATATCAATAGTTTTCTTTTCTAAATTTTAAAAAATATATTGAATTACTACTGGAAAACATATAGCATGAGCAAGAAATGTCTAATCATTTGTCTGAAAAAATTGGGAGTTTTATTTCAACAGTACCCCATCATAATTTTAATAAAGTTTAAAATTGCATGCTATAAAATTTATAATTAATATAATTGAAAATTCCTCCTAAATAAACCCAAAGAAAACATTGAAATTGAGACTATATAAAATATTAATGGCATGCTAGAAAATATACAATGAGATATTTTTTAGATTTGTAAAATAGCCGCGGTATTCATAACCAAAATTTAGGCACTGCATATCCGCTGAATAAGTTTTTCTTATTTATAACACTTTTTACTATACGAGGCAAAAACCCTGCTCATCTCATAAACAACAGCTATTGCAATTGAGAAAATTCTTATTCATTTAAATTAAACTTTTTTTTGTCCTGGTTAAAGTTAAGTTATCTTCTAAATTTTTTTTAATTGTTCTATTTGCATTTCTTTTTAAATATTATGAGTATTATATTTCTTTTTTCATAAACAGGGTTGGTAAAATTTTAGTTAGACAGAGGATATTCAAAAGGCTTATGAATAGACTCGCTCGCGAACATCCAGTGAATAAGCCTAAAATATATTCTAGTTGTGAACTCGTTGTGTGTAGCGCACATCGAGTGCGTATTTAAAACTTATGAATACCGCTGTAGATGTCTTAAATCGTATTCTTACAGATTTGTCTAAAAAATTTGAATTATATGCCAACTGTAAATAACTTTGATGAAGCTTAAAATAGCATGCTACCCAAAAACTTTGCGTTTTAAAATATCAATTGTTATATAAAAAAAAACCATTGCACTTAAAAATCAGAATCAATCGTTTCCTTACAGAAACTTTAAAAGAAAACCCTTCAAAAACTATCATAATCTGCAGTTAAAAATCTGAAACCGATTTTCAGAGGAGGGGTTATTATATAATTCGATTCGAAACGGAAATGCTTTCGAACAGAATTTTCACATTGAAAACAAGTACCAAAAAACAGTTTTAAATGTGTATTCGATAGTCTAGCATACACGTTTTCAATATTTTGCCTCATTAAAAACTGTTTTTTGCTTGATTTTCAATGTGAAAATTCTGTTCGAAAGCATTTCCGTTTCGAATCGAATTACATAATAACCCCCCCAGTTTTGCAGTATTACCAGCTTAGCATAAAATTTAATCTGCATGCAGGAAAATATATTACGACATATTGGTTCTTAATTTTACAAGTACATAATTTTGGTAAGGTTTAAGGCGCATGATATAGAAATTTTAATTTAATAACAGTTTAATAAATCTGGTTTTTTAAACATCCAAGAAACATGTCTCTGGTTAAAAATCTGCATTCAATTTTATAACACGCTGTATCAAATGTTTAATTTGGATGCTAGAATGTATAGCATGAGATATTTAAGTTATAATAATTTACTATTTCTACCTATTTTTAAAAGTCTAAAAATTTCGCTAAAAACTATTTTTATTTTACTGAAACTTAAAAAGTTTCTTTAAAAAAATGTAAATCTCATTCAATTTACAATATTTTTTATATAGCGAATAACTTGGACTTCTCATGCAAATTAGATATGGAATAAAATTTAGTTTTCAGTTAAATTCAGTTTTAATCAATCTGACTCATAATTAAATTGCCAACAACTTTAGTTTTCAGTTAAATTCAGTTTTGATCAATCTGACTCATAATTTAAGAAGCCAACAATTACCAATGCTTTATGATATTCATTATAGAGTATAAAAAATGAAAGTGTTTGGAAATCAATCGATAATTTCAAAACGTGATTTAGTTCTAAAAAGTCTTAATGAGTGCTGTTGGCTATTTATTAAAAACACTTTGGACATAATTATAGCACACTTGAAATTCAAAACTTCCAAAAATGCGGTTTTGACGAGATGTATACAACGTCTAGTTAAAAAAATAAGGTCAAAGTTCAATTTTATATTGTTCATTAATAATTTCAATTGTAGAATCATTAAATGATCTTTTGTCGAGAGTCTGTTAACAGATATTATGTTATTTGTAATTAGTTTTCCCACATGTCTGTTTTACTTATTCTGAGATATCATCACAATCGTATTTTTTTGTTGTTTAGCATTGAATTCAGCATTCCCTAAGAATTAATTCTTTAGCTTCATTCCAAAAGCTTTTAATTAAATATATTGCATTCTTATGCGTTATTCATTCGTAATCGGATTGTAAATCAACTTGAATCATTAATTTTTTTTAACTAATTTAGATCTGTTACAAAATAGCTGAACAAAATTTTTCTTTCATTCAATTATACCTATAAAACATTTGCTTTTTTACAAAAGGGAATAAAAGAAAATTATACTTCCTTTTGTAAAAGATCACCTGGGTGCTGCAGGGTTCATATATACTTTAGTAAAAGATTTTTTATGTGTTTTTTTAATCACCCAGGCAGAAAAATACGATCGGCATGTTGGCATAGCATTGGCGATGCGTTATCAGAACGTGGGATTAACAATCTTGACAGTATTGTCCTGTTACCCGATTGGTAACAGCGGCCAACCGTTGGTTGGCGCTAACTTGTCAACGTTTTCACAACGTTGTCAAAATTAAAAAAGGTAGTCTAAAAATATATTTAAAATTTTTTTTTCAAAAAAATAAAAAAAAAAATTGTTTTTAGTATTTTTTTAAAAAAACATGGTTCTGATGGAAATTGAACCCAGGCAGCCAGATTGTCAGCCGCGATCTATACCTACTAAGCTAACAAGACTTGTAATATATAATAGCTAAAAAATTAGATCAATGATAACAGCAGTTGTAGCTAACTTACAAGCGTCGGCAAAAGGTTGGATGACACTAAGCGGCCAACATTGCCATGATGTTAACTTAAAAAAAAAACTTTTTTTTTGCGAAAAAAAAAAATTTATTTAGAATAAAAATGTTAATTATAATTATTTAAAATAAAACATGGTCGGACTGTGACTCGAACCCGGGCCGTCAGATTGCCAGACAATGGGTAATTACTTTGGACTTAGGAATGTCTTTTAACTCCAAATTTACCAATTGGCTGGTAGAATAGCATGAAATGTAAACGAAAATTAAAAAATTAAATTTCTAGTCTACTCCCAAACAGACTAGATTTGTGAAGTAATTGCTTAAAAACCCTGTATTTCCCCCTATTAGTAATATCTATTTTTATTCATACGAGCCAATCGCTCTACACACTAAGCTACCGAGACATGTAGTACAACATAGCTTACATAATAAATGAATGATAACAATGACCAATATGTAAACATTGGCATAACGTCTGCTAGAACTCACTTGCCAACGTTGGCATAACGTCAGGAAAACTAAAATATAGATGGTTAAAAAAATTAAGAAAAATTATTTGATAAAAAACAATGAAATTTAATTAAAAAAAACCTTAGTGTAAAAAAATATAGAAAAATATAAAAAAATAAAAAAAAAGAAACAAAAAATTGTATGTTCGTGACCGGAATCGAGACCTTCTGACTTTACACTATTTTAACAAAGCGTAGTAATTTTTATCAAATCAGTGCTCTGCCAGTGTTTTGTTTTTGATACAGTCTGGGCAGTGTTGCTAAATTAAATTCGTATTCTGCTTAACGGATTTTCTTTAAGATATTAACGCCAATATAAGACACAAACCATGAATCATATTCAATATATAATGTTCAAAGATTTTTATAGTTAAAGGTTTTCAGCTAACTATATTTTTGCTTAGATTAGATACGAAGGCAATACGCCCGTGACCAATATAGATTCAGGCTATCAATAAAGCCAATAATCCTGTTAGGAGAATTTTCCCAAACGTCCGAAGATGACGCGAAACGGTCACCCAGAAATCTGAGTCCCCTGTCACACAGTCTCGGACGTTGGCAGAAAAAAATTTTTGTGAAACTTATATTTTTGATTAAATTAAAGTTTATAAAATTTTTAAAAATCTGACCGAAAGGATCATGAATTTTCCAAATACACAGTAAAAAAATGCTACAATTTTAGGCAAATTATTAAATCCAAAAGATGATTCAGGAATTACTCAGAAATGTAAATAAATTTCAATATTTTGTGAACATTTCAAAGGTTAAAATAAATATAAATTTTTGAGCTTTTAGAATTTTTTTTAAATCTTTTTTTTGAGTAATTTTTTAATAAAAAAAAAGCATTTTTGGATATACCACTTTCATACAAAAATTTGAACTTTTAATAATATTTGGGAGCTCTGTTTTGATTCATTTTTGGGCTTGTTTACTGGCTGGGTAACAACAATATTATAAAAATCGGTTAAATAAATATTTTTTGTTATAAAAATATACAAAAATAAATTTTTTTCATTTTAGGATGCCAATAGTTCTATTAGAGGGCGTTTTAAGGCAAAAACTTTCTTAGTGAACTGTTTTATTTTATGTCTGCAAAATTTGGTTGAGAAGACTTCAAAAAAAAAATTTTCAAAACTTCAAGATATAAGTTTTTAATTTTGATTTATTTTTTTAAACCCCATTTTATCAATTGTTCTCAAAAACATATAATACGTCAAAATAATACATTACACACAGAAATTGTTATTGATTTTCATCTTAAAATAAAATCTCCTGACGCTTATAATTTTTAAAATAAAAATTCGCCAATCTACAAAATTTTAACAGAATTATGAGAATAATTATATTATAAAGTAGATTAATTATTACATTATAAAGTAGAGGTAAAATTTGCAATATTTTATTAAATCCCTAAATACCCCCCAAGCCGAAGTTAAAATCTGCTATTTGGGACAAAATTTCTTTATCTGGCAACACTGGTGCACACATTTCTTTAATTCAATGAAACAAACAGAAAATCCTTCAACTAAAGGCCCTCATATATTTGCAATAATCGGCCTTATTACGGTTGTCGTTATCTAATTCGAGAGTAAAGGCTCCATTAGTCTGGCAGTATCGTGTCAGCTGTTTACTTTTAGTTAATAATACATACACAAACTACTTAGTTCGGAGGTAACAAAATCTATCGAAAATAGATTTATACTTCACGATACCAAACTAATTTGAGATTAAGTCAAATTTGTGAAAACAAAACTTTTCAGCAGTTTTATAACTGAATTTTAGTTATTTAAAGGAAACCATCTTGTATGGAGTCGACTACAAATTCGACAACCGTTATCCGGCCTATTTGCCACACACCATATAATAAATTGCTATAAAATGTTACAAAATACCACCCACAATATGTGTGTTCCCGTACGTTACCCGCGGGAACCCAAAACAGCCCAAACAACAACAATTTACACGCAATTTTGAGTACGGGAACGCGTTTGGGCTAGTTTGGGTAACTGCGGTAAAGTACGGGAACAGACATAATATTATATGGAATATTTTATTTCAACATAACCTCAAAATGCACACAAACATAAACAACGCAAAATTAAAATGGTACAGGTACAGTGTTACCAATAGGTTATACAATTAGGGTGTTCACAAGGGGTGTGATATCTTTTGTATCGTTGTATCGTCCTAACAAAAAACAGTTAAAATTTTTATTTGACTTTAACAAGGATTTTCTATTGGGTTTTCTACCTGTTAGCACACTCAAACATAGGACATTAAACGTGGTATTCTCAAATGTTGTATTTTTTCAATTTAAATTCTAACAACTCTGTTTTTTGTTAGGGCGATACAACGATACAACAAATAGCACACCCCTTGTGAACAACCTCAATATTTCAAGTTGTACAACCTAGTGTCTACAAATGCAATAAAATGTATAATGAAAATGTACAAATCAACAACAGTAAATAAAATTTTGTTGTTGCTTTGTGTGTAATATTCTAATTTCATTACACATTTTATTACATTTGTAGACACTAGCTAATAAAAAGCAAATGTGTTGATTTACTCCATAATATTGCTCAACCTTCAATTTAACGCACACACCATCAATATGTTTGCACAACTTGGAAAGTTGGAAACGTATGGGGCCCGTCAATTATTAATTGAAGTTAATTGAAGAACTATTTAATGATTCAATTAAATGATCATTCTACTATGAATTCATTCATGAGAGAATTCATTCCAATTGTATGAAAAAATATTTGAATAAAGCCTGTAACATAATTCGTAGTGAATTGTTTATGGCCGAGTTTCTGGGATGTTAGTTAAACCGAAACGAATTTTACCAGTCACTTCCAAGTTTATTAACAAAAATTTGTCGCAACAACTTTTTCTCGTTGAGAATTTTGGTCTTTATTGAAATGAAATAAACCACATTTTAAAAGCTAAACTAAATTTAAAGATAATCTACATCCTAAAAACTTGGCCTATCAATATGACATATTGATAACACCGTCCAAAAAAGTTAAATTTTTGATTGCACCTATTAGAAAATCCATTATATTCTGAAACAAGGACAAAAATTAAAACACCTATTTATTTTATAGGATCACGTCATCATTTTTGGAAATTCAAAATTATTTTTTGACCAGCTTACCTACTCTTAAAGATATGAACTTTGCCCCCCATATTGTCTTTGTTTTGGAAAAAGAATTTCCGAAGTATTCGAACTTTGTTTTTTAAGAGTAGCATCATCTCTGTTAACAAAACAGACGATTTGCATATCAAAAAAATTTACAAAATTTTCATTTTCCATATTACCGTATTTTTTTGTTATAGTGGCAACTCTGTTTGCAAAACATTGGCAATATGGGTATCAAACTTCATATTTTTAAGAGTACATTAAGGCTGTGTATAAATAAATTCTAATATTCTAAAGTTAGGAGATGCTCCCATACAAACATTTTAATAAAAATATAAATTGGCAATTTACGCGGTTGAATGATTGGGTCTAGAAAAAGTGGAAGACAAGTGAATTTTGTCTTTTACAATTCTTTCGTAATAAACTATGTACATATGATGATGGGCATAAACTTTGTCGGACGGTGTAATGTGTAATTCAAATTACAGAAATGAATTACAGAATTTATTTATTTAAAGCTCTGCTTGAATGTAAATTTTACAATTTCACTAAACTCGAGTTTTTCGGGTTTTCCACAAAAATATTGAAAAATTCCTTCAATGCAGGTTTAGTTAAAATAATTTTCGATCAAATGTTTTAGTTAAAAGATGTCTGTCAAAACCTGGAACAATAATTTGAGATGATTTTTTTTTTAAATCTAGTATAAAAATTTCTTTTTTTTGTGGAATATGTACTTAAATTATGGCAATTTAAAATTGTTTGCTGGAAAATTATGGCATTAAATAAAAAAATTTTATTTATGTTTAAAATAACATTCTTAAAAATTATTGAAAATGAGAAATATTGAAAATTTTAAAACACATGTCATTAAATTGTGCTAAAGTTTTAATCCACACTATTCCATAACTTTAATAATAGTAATTAAAATTCAACAATTTGTTTTAAATTGTAAAAAAAAATTGTTAAAATATTAAAACTTTTAATATGTTTGGGATTCTTTATTGTTGTTGATTGGTGTTATTACCTTATATTCCCCCTAGCCCTTTTACATCCCTTTACAAATTTCCCTTACACTATTATTATTATTATAATTATAATTTTGTTTTAAAACAACCATTTTTTACTTTAAACAAGCGACTTTAAATAATTTAGTTTTTAACTAAAAATGGGGGTTTTTAAAAAAGTGATTAAAATGTAAAGTATAGAATAACAAAAAATTATTATTAAAACAACATGAATTAATTTAATTAAAACACACAAACACAAAAATGAATAATACTATACAAAAATATTACAATTTAATAATTATGATTAACTTTTTAAAAAGAAATTAAAAATAAATACATAATAGTGAGAATAAACGTGTACGGGAAGTAGGATAAATTCTAAATTTTATTTCAATGAATTTTATCTTACAATAATTAATTAACGTTTATTTTCAATTTTAAGATATATTCTTGAGATATTAAGTCAAAAATAGTTTAAAACTTAGAAGAACACAAATAGAAAAACATTTCGTTAAGAAATGATTTTTAATATGTTTAAAAAATGTAATTTTATTAAGTCAAAATAATAACTTTTAAAATGGGATTGTTTTTTTTTAATTTTTCAATACTTAATCCACAGTTTTATTATGTTACTTTGAAAAAGAAAACTTGAGCAAAAAAATTCAATAATCCCCTCTTTTTCAGAGCCTCTTCCAAAGCATTTTTTTTTTTGGTAGATACAATATTTAAACAAATGAAATTATAATAATTTAAACATTTAATGAAAGAGCTTTGAGAAAATATGGAAATTAAAAATTAAACGGTTTATTATAATTTAAGTTTTTGCTTTAATCGATATAGTTTTAATACTTATTTTTTTATTAAATAAATACTAACACTACTTTTCATTATTATTATATTAATTAAAAAAAATAAATGCTAATCTAAAAAAAATTATCGTTATAATTAAAAAAAAAAGACTTGTAAAAAGTAAAACTTTATGCTTTTAAGTCCCCCTTCCCTCCCCTTACCCCTATACTATTACCCGCCCCTATCTATGTGTAAGTAAAGCTTATGTTTTTTTTAATATTATAAATTAATTTTCATTTTTTTTTTTAATTAAGACTAAGTTTCAATTTTTTCAATGAATGTTTGAATCTTAAACCAAAAAATTCTTGATAATTCCGTTATTTGTTAATTATTAACTAATATTCTGTATAATTTAAAATGTAGTTTTTTACAACTTTAAGATTTTTTTCAATTGCTACAAAATGATTGCTTTTTTCCGTAAATATTATACTGCCATAACTTGCTCATAACCAAATGTTTTTCTTTTTTAAGAAAACTTGAAACCTTCTTATAAGAAAAAGCAGTCATTTGAGAATTTTACACTTTCTACAGGCCGCTTTAATTTTAAATTTGTAAATTAAAAAAAAAATTCAACAATATATCTATTATTGAACCACATAATATTTTAAATAAATTGTTGAAAATATTAATTGTATTTACATGGGATTATGCGAACAAAATTCTAAGTAAACAATTAATTATGATGGACCACCCTGTGAAAATTTTCTAATCATGCGAACTTTCGAATTTACATAAAAAAATATATAAAATAAAAGAGACCTGCTAACTTAACTAAAAATAAACCAAGTTTAGTGCTTAACCATAGTTATGAATGTCAAAAGCTGTATTTTCGCTCTTACCTATCAACGGTTAAGTATTTAAAGCAAATATACATTTAACCGATTAGTATAGACAAATTTTCAACAGTTAATATTTATAATATTAGCGGTGTTATCTAACTTAAACAAAATTATTCAAGTTTTGATTAATACAAGTTATGATTAATGGCCAATTTAAAATTTAAATAAAATGTTTGATTAAACAATCTATATTAAGATTTATTAATTAATTGTTTAATTAATAAAATTGTTTAAAACAAATAACCGTTTTACAATTAAATGTTTAATTAATATAATTAATTTTTTACCAGAATTTATTATTTAATTAATGCAAATAATTGTTTAATTAATATAATTGTTTATTTAACACAATTAATTGTTTTTTTCATACAATTATTTGTTTTATTAAAGGCTAATACCTATGTAAACAAATGCAGAAGAACTTGTGTTTTGTTCATATTATTTAATTGTGCCGTACCGAAATTGAAAATTTCGGAAGTTCGTGACGTAATATGTTAATAATGTTTTCTTTTAGCCGAGTTTTTGGTAGGACAAATAAAAATTTTGCCGGACCAACGTTTTCTTATTTAGAATTTTGGTTTTTATTGGAATAAAACGCAATAAAGCACATTTTAGAAGCAGCATATCAGTTTCAAACTGCGTCAAACTAAGTTAACTGGGTCTTCAAAAATAAAATTATTTACAGGGGGTTCAAATTATCACAAAACTGTCTCTTTTTTCCTAAAAAATCTGGCTTTATACTTCAGGAGCGTTGTCCAAAGTCAACAAAAAGTGAAAAGAGAGGCAACATGAAACAAAATATTCAGGCTTAACGCACAATAAAAAAATAAAAATTTTCAATAGCTTTCACGTCAATGGGAAGGATCTTGTTAGTCGCTTTTTAATATAATATTTGTTCGGCAAATGGTTTAAAAAATAGTCGTCGCGATAAAGAAGTCAGTCTGCCTCCAAGTAAAATACAATAGCTTTCTGCACCTCCCGTCCAAAAGTTGACATGTATTGATGCACGAACATTACGTTGCACCGAATTTTGAATCACGTTAACTATTAACCCGAACGATGCGAAATTTTAAGTTGAATACGGGAAAAATAACAACATTTTTTGGAGAGTACCTAAAACCTCTAGAAGCGTTTGAAGATTGACATTTCGCGGGAAAAGTTGTTTGTTTATCTTATGAGGAGAAAAATTCCAAAAAAAAACAAAAATGTGCATCATTTTGGTCAACGCCAAAGCGATTTTTAAACCGGGGGTGGCAGTCTAAAAGTACATCAAAATACATACATATAATTTAGCATTTTTGCAGTAATATATAAATTGTTTGTAATTTTAAATAAAAATATTTTCATTTTATTACCATAAAAAGCAATTGTGGTCCACCAACATTTATGCACTAATTTTTGTTTTGGAATTTTTATCTAATCAAGCTTTATTTTACAAAACGACTGACTCAAAAAAAAAGAATTTGTTTTTCCATAAAATATCAAATTTCAGACGATTGCAGAGGTCTATAAGTAACCTCCAAAATTCTTTTTGGTTATTTTTCCCGTAATCAGCTTAAAATTACGCACCGCTTGAGTGCTAATAGTTAAAGCGATTCGTCAATTTTCGTAACATCGGGATACCTTTACGAACATACATTAAACAAGTATGGATCCAAGTATATCGTATTTTAGCCTGGCAGTTACGGCGACTACATTGCCTAGCTTTCTACCGTTCAATAATTTTGGACATTTAACAGATTTTAATGTTTTAATCAAAGTAGAAATAAAAGCTGTGAAAATTTAAATTTTAATTGGCTATTTTCTGTGCTCTACTTTTTAGTTAACAAAACAAATTTTTTCTTTAAATTACTCAACTTCCATAAAGTAATTTCAAACTGATTTTTATCATAAATACAAAATCAGAATTAGAATACTAAATTAATTAAGAAGTTTTAGTTTTTCTAAAAAAATTTACTAAAAAGTAAAATACAGAACAGTGCCGTATTTTTTGCAATAGAGGTTATTTATTTTTATTTCTGAGAAAAATATTTAAAATTTTCAACCATTTTTGATTCATAACACAGTAAAATTTTTATTGTCATTTAAAAATCGAATAAATTGTACAGTGGAACAAGCGATTTTTGCTAAAAATTAATTGATAATCCTGTTAAACAATTCGTAAATTCTGAAATACATAATCTTAAAATTTTATGAAAATCAAAATTTAAACTGGTGCTATAAGTTTAAAAATTTTCCTTTTCTTTTTATAAATAAAGTGTAAAATTTTCTTTTCTCTCAAAAAGAACCCCGTAACAAAACATCTTTCGTTTCTTTTTATAAAGCCTTGAATGAATAAAATTGAGGAAATCATAATTTTTACACAAAACAATAAAACTACATTTAAAATTTTGCAAAAACTAATGTTGTAGCAACAAAAAAACTAACAAAACAAGAAAAATCAACCAATATCTGTGTAATTATTATATTTAATACTATTCTATCTATATTATTACTTTATTATTAATTAGTTGTAATGCAAAACAAAAAAAAAGAAACAACAAACGTAATGTAATATTTTTTTTGTTATTTAAAGATCAAACTCAATTTTTTAAAATTTTTTTCTTTCTTGAATAACTGTGTAAAATGTGAATTTCTTTTTTTAGAAAACAAAATCATTATTAACAAAATGAAAAATATAGAAATTATATATTTAAAAGAAAAAGAATTAAAATGAAACAACAAATCACAAAAAAATATTTAAAATATATACTACGTTAACAAACAACAAAAAAATCATACAAAAAAATCAATAAAATTTTCAAAAAATCGCCCTGTGTTTTTTAAAATTAACATGGGGTTATAAAAAATTTAAAAACCTAAAAAAATAAATTTTGTAGTTTTATTTTATACCGAAAAAACAAGTTAAAAAAATTAAAGTCGAGCATGCCGACTATATGAGAGCCTTCGCCACATTACGATTTATGTAATATCCCAGCAAAATCTCAGTAATGGGTGCACATTACTAATTTAAATAAGAAGTAATATATGTAATTCGGGCCTACTGTGTCAGTGTCACCACTCATTAATTTTATTCGTCAAGCTCGATTTTGTCCATATTCACTGTATGGAAAAATGCACAAAATTTGTGCACCAGCTTACCCGTTGCATAATAAAAATAAAAAAATTAAGTAGTAGCAAAGACAATGTAGTTAAAAGACTTCCCAACTCCCTCAGACTCTGTTAAATGCCTCTCTTCTTTTTTGTATCGAAAAATCTAATTTATTCTTATCTGACGGTAAGACGTCAATATGTCCATTGTAAGGAGTCTGTTTCTGATTGTTTCACTGTGACTAGTGGTGTCCCGCAGAGATCAGTGATTGGGCCTATGTTGTTTTTATTGTATATGAATGATCTTATGACAGTTACGCAAGGGTTTTCTTGTAAAATTTTTGTTTTTGCAGATGATATTCAGCTTTTTTTTCTGGTGAACATCAGTTTACAGATGTTTTGGAACGTGTGATAAATTTTTTAATGTCAGATATCTCAGATTGGATGTCTAGTTGTAATCTTTGTGTTAATTCTGCGAAAACTAAGGCAATGATTTTTAAATCTCCTAGGTATGACGTCAATTTAGATATCATGGTAAATGATGATAAAATTGAGTTTGTAGAATGTATTAAATGTCTGGGAGTTTTAATTGACTCCCGACTTAATTTTGACCAACATATAAATTGGTTGTGTTCTACTATTAACTTTACATTACGCCGATTATATTCATTGAATCTTTATCTACCTGTTTATATTAAAAATCGTATTGCACACGCTTTGCTGATGTCAAATATGTTGTATTGTGCTGAAGTGTTTACAGGCGTCAAGGGTCGTGTAATGCGTAGATACAACCTTCTTTTCAATCGAATTATTCGATTTATTTACAACCTTAAATACCGTGACCACGTTTCTGATTATGTAGGAAGCAATTTTAAAAGTTTTATACACATGCGGTTGTTAATACATTTTTATAAAGTGTTCAGGGCCAAATGTCCGGAATATTTACTAGAATTTTTTTATACTTTCAGGTTCTGTAAGGAACCCTCAATTAAATTATCCTCTTTAGAACACATCGATTCTTCGGCGATCATTTCAGTATAGGGAAGCTAAAATTTGGAATTCTTTACCCTTATTACTTAGAAGTTTTGACTTTTCGGTCAATGTATTTAAAGCCTACTGTAACAATCTTTAAATTAATTTAATAATTATATAACGTTTAATTGTTGCATTTGTTAATTTATATCTTATATATTTGAACGCAATATTATACAGGGAATCATATTAGGGAGAAGTAAATATAAAGTGAAAGAATTCTATACACATTTCTATTTTCTTTTTATTTTTAAATACATACGTAAATATGTTTTTTATTTTTATTTTTTGTAAATTAATTATTGTTACTTTGTTGTTAATTATATATACTTTATTTAGTAGTATTTTTTAGTGAGTTGTATGTGAGCCATATTTGGCCCTATGGGCTTGGTTTGAAATTGTAAATAAAAATTAAATTAAATTAAAATGTTTGCCTATGAATTACACATGTTTGATAGGCAAGAGACAATTGCAGAGTATCAGGCCGATGCTTTTACGAACGCGTTGTGCTTCACATTTCCGAACTAGCCATATCTTCAGAAAGTGATTCTGTGTCGGTCAGTAGTTAGTGTCTACTCCCAGTTCCACTGTGTGGTGTAGGGTAAAAATACTTTTATGACTGTAACAGAATCTGGGATTTGGCGAAAAAATGAGTAATTAAACTTTGATTTTGGGAGGGCACAATTCGGGATTTTCCAAAAATTTACCCTTATATATTTACTAATATTATTTAAATAAATACGTACATACGAGGGCAGTTCGAAATGTTCTTAGCCTAACAATGAAAAACAAGAGCTAGATTTTTTTTCTGTTTATACCGCCATCTCTATGCCAGGCTAAGAACATTTTGTACTGCCCTCGTACAAACTAAGCTTAACAAATACATTATAATATTTTCTATATTATTTTCTATTAAATCTTACATCAAAAGTTGGCCAAACAATTTTTTCAATCCAATCAATATATGAAGAAACTCTTGTGTAAATAGAAGGTGGCTCGCCAGCGCAACCCAAACCGAATGAGGTTATACCTACTACATATGAAGTTTTACCAATTTCCATAATAAGCGGACCACCTGAATCACCTTGACAAGTATCACGCAAATGATCAGGATCACCCGCACAAAGATGATTATCCGTAATACCCATGGGAGTTAATGTAGCACCGAGTTCATAATATTTTTCACATTCAGATTTTGAAACCGCATTTAGAGGAGCTTTTAATAATTGATCTGAAGCTAAACCACCAAATCGGGTATGACCATAACCCAAAGCTGTAAAATTCGGTTTTTGTAAGTCTTGAGTTGTCCATAAACAAGCCATGGTTTTGCTGTATATAAAAATTACAAAATTAATTATTCATATTGATCGTAAAACAAATTTTTTATTTAGCTGCTCTTACTTAACTTCCTGTTCTAATTCCAACAATGCTATATCATTATATATGGAGGAAATATTGTAACCAGGATGTTTTATAAAACGTTTAATTTTAACATTTTCTATTTTAGATTCAGTTAGATTTGAACCTCCTACATGGACTACTGTTGGAGAATCACTTTAAAATGGTTTAATATTTAATTCATTTTCAAAAATCTTAAAAGACATTACTTACCCTCCAATTTCCACACAATGGGCTGCTGTTAACACAAATTTTGAAGAAATTAGAACTCCACCACAACGATACCAAATTGTATTGTCAATATTTGAAGTCCAACCAAGAACAGCCTATAATACAAAATCTTTTTATATTTAATAGAAAACTGTACGTATACTTAAAATTATTTTGCAATTCGAAGATATTTTAGATATTTTTAACGAAAGTTTTATCAGCAAAATGACTTCGCATATGCGAGTTTTTGTTTAAGAAAAATATCAAAGAATATACATTTTTCCCTACTCTTTAGTATCTTAAAATGTCTTTACTAACCTTAGTAAAAAATGCATTTATTGTCATAACTTTTTGCAAAAGGAAACTGTTTTGCTTGAAATTTTGCAACAGTTTTTGAACAGTTTTTAGAGGTTACCCAATATTATACTAAAAGTTGGACTTTGGGGACATCTTGGAAAGCTATGCTGCCATATAAAATTTTTGAAAAGTCGCGATTTTGACGTATAGGCCGCTATAGATGAATATATATTTTAATTGAAATATTTTCCTTTTAATTGCTTCCTTACTAAGGCATTACATTTATTGAGGTCGATTGTACATTCGGCGACTAAAGTCGCTGAAATAGAAAACCATAAAAACCTATATAAAACGCTAAGTAGCAGTTTAGATATCAAGATTAGCACATCGCATTTATATTGTAAATATGACCACAGGTCCTGTGCTTACATTTTAACACAAAAAATTCATATTAATTGAATTTGAAAAATTTTTTATATAAAAAACTGAATGGACAACCGCTAAACTTTCAAGACATTTAGCCAAAAATCTGTACCATTGATCGAAAAATAAAGTACACCATTGTAATCAGCATGTCCGAAATATATAGAATTGATGGTGAGAGCTTTATTCATTTTTAAAAGTCAAGATTTTGTCATGCAGTGATATTATTAAATCAGTTCTTGTATTATTTGATTTTAAAAGTGGCTTAAATGTTGAAATTACCGCTCATTTCTGTTGGAAAGTTAGTAATTAAATTTTTCTGATATTTTTGTCTTCATGAAAATAAAAATTCAAAAATATTTTTAAATTTTAAACTTATTTTTTTAAAAGATGTAAATTTTGCAAAATAAAAAAACATGTTTTAGTAAAATAAAAAAATGCTTAAAACATTCATTTTAGTAACAAAATATACCGAAATATCATTTATAGAAAAACATTTAATTGCATTTACAAAGCATGCAAAAATATGCATTCACAAATCGATGTCATTTTGTTGCAAATTTCTTAATTCACAAAGATATTTGATTAACTTTGTTCTCCCGCAACCGACAACCAACATGTTTTTGCATGAACTTCCGAGCCCTACTCATAACAATATGTCTGTTCCCGTACTTTACCGCAGTTACCCAAACTAGCCCAAAAGCGTTCCCGTACTCAAAATTGCGTGTAAATTGTTGTTGTTTGGGCTGTTTTGGGTTCCTGCGGGTACCCGCTGTAACGTACGGGAACGCACATAATGTTTTGAATACCTTTTAAATGATATGCATGTGCATCTAATTTGATGAGTAGTTTATTAGTAGCGAAGAAAAAATTTTAACTTTTAAGCCAAATAGATAATAGACCAAGTATATGTATTGAATTTTATAAAACAGCCACAGGGTGACTTATTTTGCGCTATTTCGATTAGTTTTCGAAATTCAGGCCATTTTTTAAACTAAGCGAGGTAGTGCAAAACGAACAAACAATTTGTTCCATCGCAATATCAACACACTCCGATAATCCAAATAGGCCAGGTTCGTCAATCCATTTTTATAAAACAGTCACAGGGTGACTTAATTTTTAACAATTTACGTGATAATACAAAAGGGACAAGAGCTAGACCGAACGAGCTAATTTCATCCCTCACTAGCCAACATTTTCAATTCATTCCAACTACATAATATTTTGAGTGTATAAATTCTATACCTACAATTATTCATACAAAAAATCGATTGTTAATTTTGAGAAATACTTTAAAATTGTTTTTGATTTATCCACCGTTTTAAAGATTGTTAACCCATCCGAAAAGTTGTTATACATTATTAATAAACATCATTTTAAATACCTGTTATTGACATTAAAGATGTTTTTTTTAATATCTTACCATAAAAGGAAACTCATTTGGTTTTGTAGGTTGTCCATTAACGACAGTTGATTCAACTGTTTGGTGTAATTCGCACTCTTTATTGTATATAAAAAAAAAAAATAAAAACAATAAAATTCATTATAAGCATCCATCACTTGATAATAAAAAAATTTACCAACCTAATTCACTACGTCTTTGAACTATCTCAGCCAATTGATCCTCGTCATTGGAAACATTATTTTCTATGTTTTCCTTAACTGCAGCAGTTTGATTTTGTTGCACATCCATTGTTGATGGACAACAAACAAATTGTTCTTTTTTAATGAAATAACAAGTTTTTGGATAAATATTTTCTTTGTCCCATTTCTTTAAAACTTCGCTACACTCTTCTAAACGTTTGCATATACCCGGTTTTGTAGAAGAATCATCTAGAAAACAATCATCCCAATTTTCTACTGGATAAATTATACCACGTTGTGATAAGGGTCGTATAGCTGGAACACATACTGCAGTATGTTACAAGACAAATGTTAAGTTAAAGAAAAATGACAATGAAAATTTTCCATTTTTTTCTTGATTACTTTGAAAGTGAAAACTTACAATTTCCATTTAATAGTGCAACGACTACCATTAATATATGCCAATATAATTTCATATTTAAAATCGTTAACGAACACGAAAAAGTAATTAATATGATTTATCGTGAAGATGACGATGTTACCTCCAAGGCTGTTTATTAACGACTGAGAATTTAAAAATTAATGGCTTAAACAATTTCTAAAGACGGTATAAAAACATTGTATCAAATAGAAGCTCAATTGAGTAATCAAAGCCTGGTTTACAGCGGTTGAGGTAAATCAAAGGATACACACGAAAATGTATTCACAAAATTTGAAGTTAATATTGCTAAAAAATTATTTTTGACTTACATTTTACTTAAGCAAGAAATTTTCAAACATCTTTCCTACTTATACGACACTCAACCAAAAAAGTCTGTAATGGCTACTGAAACTTTTGCTGTTATACGGGAAATTTAACTGTTTTGAGGCCAGCGGTATTTTTTGCTAATTTTAGCAACACATGTCTGCTGATCTGTAGGACAATAAAATTAGTAGCCGCTACTAAATTTTAGTAAAATTTATGTAAAATGCAATTCAAAATCGATTTGCTAAAATCAGTTAAAAAGCTTACTAAATATCATAATTTTAGTACAATGAAATTAGTATAAATAATTAGTTGCAGCTACTAAATTTCAGTAAATTGCTGTAAATTGTAATTTAAAATCAATCTGCTAAAATTAGCAAAAATTGTACTAAAAAATAAAAAAAACTGTAAAATCTAAAAAAAAAAAATTTTCTTTCGATTGTAACAAGCGTGTAATTACTTCATCGTACTTGAAGTTTGGAGTCAAAATTGCAAACGGTTCTCCAGTTATTGCCGTTTTAAGCATTGGAGATGCAATAATATAAATATAAACTAAACAAGAATTGTAAAAAATCAAAAAAAAAAAAATATTTTTAAATAAGTATATTTTTCTGCTAAATTTAGCACTCGGTTTTGAAAAATTAGTAAAATGTTTTTCTGAAATCAGCAGCGAAAATTAGTAAAAAAAATCAGTAATTTTTAATAAGAGAATAGCAAAAATGATTACTAAAAATAAAAATTGTACTAATAATCAGTATAAAAATAGTATAGTGCGATTGGAAACTGTTTACAAATTTTTTTATTTGAGTGTACACTTATACTTGAGCAAAAACCACTTAGTTTTTGTACAAAACTAGTTCTTGATTGTTTTTTTTTGTATGCGTTTCGATAAGTTAAAAACTACAAGAGCCAAAATCCAGGTAGTTTTTGCTCAGTTATAAATGTAGTTAAGTAAAAGTTTAGTCGAATATCTTACTAACAAGGAAGGTATCCCAATGGGTTGTCTCCGATTTTAATAAAACTCAGTTATGTTATAAAGGAAAAAAAAAATAAGACACTTTTTTTAGCTGCCGAATCTCACGTTTAAGGGTTAAAGTACTCAAGGAAAAACAAAATAAATAAAAATACAGAATTTTAGTTATATTTGAGTTAAATTTTTGTTAATGAAAAATAAGAAATTAACCCGCTAAAATCAACAAAAAATGTTGCTAGCCTAAATCGATTTTAAAATTTTCGAAGTTTTTTTTTCGATTTTTTTTAAATGCAAATAAAAATCGAGCCTTTTGAAAACAGCAATTTACAATTTTTTTAGCAAATATTTCTGCTGATTTTAGCAGGATAGACAGCTTTTTGCATTCAACTAAATTTAGCTTAAAAAAGCAAAAATTTTGTAGATATTACAGATTATTTTTGCTATTTGTAGTCTACTAATATTTAGCAAAATTTTCTGCAGATTTTACAGTACAATTTGTTATTTTCAATTAACTAAAAGTTAACTTGAATAACTAAAATTCTGTACATTTAATAGTATTTAATAGTATTTAGCAAAAAAATCTGCTAATTTCAACAGTTTTTTCTGCAGCATCATTTTTAACTAATTTTTAGTAACTTTTTCTGCTATTTTTACAGATTTATTTCTATAAGTGTAACAATGTCGTAAAAATAACTTACTAATTTTTAGTACAAAAATTTTAAAACAACTGGCAAAATGGGTAAAAACTTTATGTTTTTTTTACAGTTAATTGTGTTCGTTTATAAACGTATATTTTAATAAAAAAATTCTTCCGATTGCAAAAATATATGTAATTACTTCCTATTTAAAATTTGAAGTAAAAATTCCAAACGGTTCTGCAGTTATCATGCTTTTATGCATTGGAGATACAATACAAATTTCTGATTTTTATTTGCAAAATAGGAATATATGTATCAATAATAACAAATATAAACTAAACAGGAATTTTTGAAATTCAACGAAATTTAAAACAAAAGTAACAAAAATAACTGTTTACTGTAAAAATACTGTTTTGGTATTATTTATTATGATATTAAAAATAACTGGATTTAAACAACTGTTACGAAATTACAGCACTTTTCGTTAGTTGATTTATTACATAACTGTCATAAAAGTTGTGTTGTATTTTATCATAGAAAAAAAACTTATTACTGTTAAAAAAAAACAACTTTCTGATTACTACACAAACAACTGTCATGTAGTAACTGTCAAACTTTTTTGAGTGTATGGAAAAAAGCTCAGACACTCACTCGATTTAATTAAGCAGGTACTATTTTGTGTAAATTTTAACTAAAACCAACAACAATTTGTATGACTATTCGAAAAAAAAAATAATTCAATACGAAAAAAAGTTTGGACACATTCGGACAGTATATGCGTCTCCAAAAAAGCTTTCATTTGATACCCAGTTTTTCTAATTTTCTTTGAAATTATAACAAATAAATAAAAAAAAATAAAAAACTAAAAATGGGGTCATAGTTATTTGATGTGGAAGTCTGGACATTTTTATATTTTCCTAAATACGGTTCAAAAGAATTACAAAAACACACATTTTAGACTTAAACTTTCAGCAAATAAATTAACTAAAATATAACTTCTCTAAAACATATTTGAGTTTTTTTTCAGTCTACTAATATTTAGCAAAAAGTTTTATTGATTTTAGGAAGATTTTTTTTTCTTTTGCAATCGACTAAGCAAGCCTCCCCATGTAGAAAATTACAAAGGGGCCAGCACTGGCAAAGCACCGAAATGGGTGGTATGAGTGCTTGTTAACAGCGCTTTCCCAATGCCCAAATGATAACACCGTTCCACGGTGGTGCCAACGCTTTACCAAGCCCTGGGAAAGCACCCATAAACATAAAAATCAAATGCTTTGCCAACGCTCAAATAAAAAAATTAAAGTGCTTTCCTGATAACACCGATCTATTTAATGGTTTGCAAAGTATCGAGATAGCACCAAGACCACACAAATATCAATTGTTTTCCCTGCCACCATTTTATGTGCCCTCATCACTGAAGAATTTTAAATTACTCTAAAAATAGATGATTCTTGGAGTTATTGTATTGTGGAGTAAAAAATTATCTAAATGTCCACTCTTCTTTGAAGCTTCTTTTAAAAACAAAATAATGTTTTAGGAAAAAAAGCGCTGGGAAATCACCCTTTTCAAGCGTTGGTAAAGCATCCAAATTTAGTGGTTTGCCAGTACTGCTCTTTGTAAGACCGCGGTCTACTTGTGCTTTGCCAGTGCTTCTTTTTTGTTACCACACATAATTTCTACCTGGGTCTTTTGCTGAAATTACCAACTTTTTTGCAAGCACGCGCCTGACTAAAAATTTGCTGACTGCAACATTTTTTGCTGACTTTACTGAGCTACAATACATACATACGTTGGTCAATTGTTTTTTACTCTAAATTTTACTACATTTATATCTTAAAATGAAATTACAGTAATTTAAATGAAATTAAAAACTTGTTTATATCAACTACAGTTATTTTAACTGTAATTTTTAGTTGATTTTACCGATATAATTCTCAAAGTGTACTAGGCAAATAAGTGATATGTTGTAACTGTCGAACTTTTGTTAAATGTTTTTCGTGTACATTATTTAAATAACGACATCGAGTTAAGCCTGGATCAGCCAGACGTAAACGTAAACGTATCTCTGCATAGCTGAATTAATAAGTTAAATAAGAACAGAAGATGTGCTGTGTTTTTTGTTTCATTCTTATGCATTCAATATAGAGCAGACGTAAATACACAACAAAAATCTGTTGTGAATAGATTTTCGTTGTATATTTACGTTTGCTCTATATTGCATGCATAAGAATGAAACAAAAAACACAACACATCTCCTGTTCTTATTGAACTTATTAATTCAGCTATGCAGAGATACGTTTACGTTTACGTCTGGCTGATCCAGGCTTTAACCTTTATGTTTTCTTAATTTTGTTTTGCAAACTCTCGTTATCTGACTTATTCCCCTCTCACTAATGTTCTTAAAGGTTCTTTACCTGGATGGGTAAATTCCCTGCTTAAATACGTATATGCAACCTACTTACATCCAGAAGATAAATTTTCTTCAAGCCACAATTGAATTTTTTGTTGACTTAAACTTACAGGAAAAGTATTCAAAATGACTGGCTCATAGAGGCAAAAAATAATATTTTTTCAGTAGACTTTTATAACTTTAAATACTTCTCCACAATTAGGTCCAATTACTGAATGTCCAGTTAATACCCAGTTAATAATCAGAGCTTTGAAGAATTAATTCTTTTTTTCAATGAATTCACTACCAATCGCATTCAATTTTCACTAGAATTGAATGAATTCCTTTTCTTAAGTAATTCACTGAATTCGTTCAACTGAACGCGTTCATCAAACAATAAATTCAAAGAATTAATTCCATTGCAATAGTTCTCTTTATTAAATCAAATGAATTAATTCACTGGTGAACGCGTTCAATTTTATAAATCGAACGAAAAAAAAAGTGAATTCATTCCTTATTGAATTAATTCGCCACAGAATTCGTTCAATTTCATTTTCGTTCAGTGAATTAAAAAAAATAAAATTACGTTCAGTGAATTAAAAAAAATTAAATTACAAAATTATTAAAATTTTATAACTTTAAATACATCTCCAAATCTATTTTTAGACTCACTATTTTTTCAACACTGGTAAGGATATATCCCAGGAAAAAAAGTGAGGAAAAAGAAGTAGTAAAAACATAACAATTGAATAGGGAGTAGTGGTAATTTGTGGTTTTCACTGATGAATTTAACATTGGCTTGTCATAGGAGGGAATTTGTTCTTTTTTGAAACAAATTATGTATATTTGAACCAATGAAAAGGAAGTTCATTTTCACTTGTTTTTATTTTAATTTAATTTAAAAAAAACATCATGCATAGTGTGGGGTTTGAACCCACACTCGTCGGCATTTCAAGCAGACGCTCTACTCCCTATGCCAGGGCTGGGAAAACTATGACACGCGTGTCAGTAGTGGCACGCGAGTATATTTTAGGTGGCACGCGACGTTTTGTTGGATATTTAAAAAAAATGTAAACTATTAGAAGACCAGCAAAAATTCCGTTAAATGTTAAATTTCGCTACAAAAATGTGTAATTTAACTCCATAATGGTGAAATTTTTCATAGAGGTTGTAAATCGTCTTTTAAAATGAATAAAACTCTGTATTGCCACTATTTTTTTTAAAGAAATATGGTTAATACAGAACTCGTAAATTCGATTATCAGAAAATTCTGCGAAATTTCTAAAATACTAGATTAAAAGAAGTTTAAATGTTTCGGTGAGGAAATGCATCATAATCGGAGAAATAAAAAGTACCAGAAAATTATACAAAAATGGAAAACAAGTTGTAACAAAATTGGATCTAAAAAATAAAGTTTTCTTTTTAAAGGGAAAATAGGTGTTACGAAATAACCCTCAATGAAATAAAGGCTGAAAATAAGGTTCGTAATGAAATAACCCTCTTTGTTGGAATTTGTAATTGGGTTTTGATCGTGTTTTGAAGAGCCATTTCAACTGAAAAAGAAATTTCTCTGTTCAAATCCATAATATTCGCTTTTTATTCATTAGCAAAATCAAATTTTTGCCCGAAGCACATTTTTCAAATTAATGGCGCCCATTAATTTAACTTTTTTTTTTAAAAATATGAAATAACCACCAAAAATGGAATAACCCCCCAACAAAATAAAAAGGCAATAATGTTCAAACTGTTGTAATTTTATTTCATTGTGGAATAATCTCAATATTTAAAGATTAAAAACCCCCAAAAATTAAATAACCGTCAAACATTTTTACGTCATTTCTTGGATGTTGTTTAATTTTTCCCTTTGGTGGTAATTTCATGGGGTTATCCGTAGCGCTGATAATATGTACATCTGCGATGATATTTTTTAAGAGAAATTTTCCAAATTTTAAAAATTTTTAAAAAAGGACTTTTAAAAGGCAACTCAAATTAAGGTGGCACGCAAGAAATTTTTACAAAAAAAATTTGTCAGTTTCTGGCACGCAGCGAAAAAAGTCTTGCCACCCCTGCCCTATGCTATGGCTTGTTATAACTTATACCTGACTTTTAGCAGTCTTGTTCAGTAAATTGTTATATTTATTTCTTTCTATTTTTATTAACAAAAATATAACATATTGGAAAACATATAAAGTTGTTTTTTTAAAGTGTTTTTTTTTTTATAAAAATAATACACTCAGAAAAAGAAATAAAGCTGTAAAAATAGGAGAAAAAACTGCTGATATTAGCAGATTGTTTTTTTGCTAAATACTACACCTTTTGCAATTGTAATTCAGAAAATATCAATTGAAATTCAGAAAATATCAATTGAAATTCAGAATTTCCATTTGAAATTCAGAAAACGTCAATTGAAATTCAGAATTTCCATTTGAAATTCAGAAAACATCAATTGCAATTCAGATTTTCCATTTGAAATTCAGCAAATATCAATTGAAATTCAGAAAATATCATTTGAAATTCAGAAAATATCAATCGAAATTCAGAAAATATCACTTGAAATTCAGATAATATCAATTATTATTCAGAAAACATCAATTGAAATTCAGAAAATATCAATTGAAATTCAGAAAATATCAATTAAAATTCAGAAATCGTCATTTGAAATTCAGAAAATAACAATTGAAATTCAGAAACCGTCATTTGAAATTCAGAAAACATCAACTGAAATTCAGAAAATATCATTTGAAATTCAGAAAATATCAATAGAATTTCAGAAAACATCAATTGAAATTCAGAAAAATGTAAACAGAATTTTGTAAAGAATCCGGCCAGGTAGATAATGTTATACCCTATAAAAAATTTATATATTGATTTTATCAAAATACTTTTGATTAATAAGTGGGAGTAGAATTCATTTTATTTACGCGGGTGAGGATTATTTAAAATTTGTGTGCTTGAATGATTTTATGGAGACTAATTTCTTTCTTTTTACAAATCCCGAATCCCGGGATTTTTCGGGATCCCGGGATTTATCGGGATCCCAGGATTTTTCGATATTTCGGGATTTTTCGGGGTTTCGGGATTTTCTTGTTTCATCATATTTTTAATTTTAAAAGTAAATAGCTGAAATAAACCCTAACAATTTAAATAATTCATTATAAATCTACTCATTATTTCTTGTAGTATGAAGAAATAAACAAATTAAGCCGGATTCACAATGCTGGAGTACTCCACGCTGCAGAGTTGAGGGTATAAAATAGAGATAGCATGATACAAAAAATATATAAGTGCAAAAAAGAAAGGAACAAAATCCACTCAGAGTGGGGTACTACAGCATTGTGAATCTGACTTTAAACAGAAACTACACTCATAGAAATAAGTATGTAAAAATAGCAGAAAAAGCTACCAAAAATTAGCAAAAAAGGCTCCGCGATTAAAACTACTGAAATCAACAGCACTTATTTACTAAATAATTGTTAAATTTCCGAAATATAAGAAATATACCAATGACTTAAATTTAAGCAAATTCCAGTTTACCTCTGAAGAAACTTTTTAACCAAAAGTAGCTAAAACACTGCTATATCTACAAATTTTTAGTTATATTTGGCTAAAATTAGTTGAATGCAAATACAAACTACTCTTTTGAAATCATCAGAAATATTTAGTGACTATTAGTTTTTTAAATCAACTAACAAAAAATATTAAGCACATACATCTGATGATTTCCGAAAGGCAGATTGTTAGATTTTTTAATTTAACAAAAATTTGCTGTTTTTAGTCGACAAAATTATTTTGCATGAAGTTATGATTTTAGCAAATCATCAATAAAATATATAAAAACATGTTAGTTAAAAGCTAAATTACGGTTTTCAAAAGTTTCACAACTGAATAAAAGTTTTTAAATTATTAAGGTTTTTATTCAGATTTATTTAATCTCTAATCTATTTTAATCTATTATTTATGAATGGGAAAAATTAGTTCTTTAATAACATTTAATAAGATATTATATTTATGTAATTTAGGTCGAATATAACAATGAAAACAAATATAAAAGAGATAAAATATGCCAAATAATGAGATCGGAAATCCCGGGATTTTTTCAAGACCAATTCCGGGATTTCGGGATTTCTAAATCGGGATTTCGGGATCGGTATCCCTAGTTCTAACTAAAATGTTTACAGGATTTTTCTTTTTTTGTTATATTTAGTTTCATTTGATCATTTAGTAAAAATTTGATCAAAATGGATTTTTTAAATTACAATTTTTTAAATACAAACAATATCTACCTTTTTCGTATTTTAACAAGAAATATTTGAAGAATTACATATTACTTTAGAACTTTTATATTTCCATAAAATTTCATTAAAAATTAATAAAAAATTAAAAAAAAAAAAAATTTAAATCGTATCAAAAACTAATTTTTGAGTGTACAAAAATAGAAAAATATAAAAATTTTACATGAAAACTACAAAAAATTATTAATTGTGTAAAAAAAGTTACAAAAAATTTTTTTCCACCTAGTGGGATTCGAACCCGCAACCCTCTGATTCCTGTGCCAGCACGTTCCTATGCAACCCCCATACAAAATATTAACTTCTTATGACCCATGAAAAAGAACTTCTGACAAGCATATATTTATTGCAGCATTAGATGTTGTTTAAAACCCATTCCTAAGGGAGTAATTCTTTGTGATGTAATGATTATTTTTGTGATGTAATGATTATTTTTGCTGGGATGTAACCACATATTTTTTGATTTTTTGTATTTTGGCGAGTAAGCTGACTTGTGTGCAGCAGGTCAATTATGTTTTTATCTATCAAACATTACATGTCGATATAGCTCAGATGGTAGAGCTATTGACTGGCAACCGGGAATCCCAGATTCGATTCCCGCACTAGAAAATTTTATAAAAAAAAAATTTTACAGTAAAAAAATATTTTTTTTATAAAACTTATTGTTTTGAAAATCCAATTTTAGACTCATTCTTTTTGTCGGTACTGGTATGCACATATGTAGGTAATGACTTATTTTTAGATTTTTAGTATGCTGGTGTGTAAGCATAACTCATTATTTTTCGCGACATCGCCATACAAAGGTAATAAGAAAAGTAACTAGTTACCATTACCAGGTATATAGTTACATAACCACATATCTGGTAATGATATTCTACACTGGGATGTTATGTTTGTATAATTTTAGACACGCCTACCGCCGATGTACTATTTTAGGTTGTATGCTTAGTGTTTTTGAAAGGAATAAAATGCATTTTCATATTTTTAAATAAAGTTTTGCAACATTTGTGTATAAGTAACTGTATCTGCAAAACAATATGCACTTTTGAAAAGGAAACTCTACATAGACTAACGCCTTTTATGTATAATAACTTCTCCTTATAGTAATTATGATAAATTTAAAGACTTTTATAATGTATCATCTGTGGGTTGAATGAATTCCATGCATGCAAAAGAATGAGAAAAACCTTTTATCTTTATACTTCGTTTACATCTTTATTAAAATCCCTAGAATATCATTAAAAGATCTCGTGTAAAATCGTGTACAAATGAATTCAGGCTAATTGGCGAGACTTGAATAAAGGAAGTGAAAATCTTGCAAATGTGCAGACTATTTCAGAATACAACAAATGGGAAAGTTTTTGCATCAACAACGTTAATCGGCGGGTAGATTACCGCAGTCGTGATCGATATCGATAAGTAGAACATAAAAAAAATATTTCAACTCAGGGGTGTAGCATTTCGATTCAATATTGCAAATATACAGGCATATCACAGACTTTCAATTTCACTTGAAAACGCAAATTGCTTCTCCAGAAATAAATGCTATTTTTGCATATTTAGACCAAATATAATAGATAAACATAATTAAGTATAAGTTAAGAATGCTGTTTTTAGTAATTTCACTTCAAAAAAATTTTGTTAGTAGCATATTTAAAGTTTTAACACATATTTCGTATGAAATTAATATGATTTCAAAGTACAATTTCGTAACGTTTTACTTTTGCTTCTTCAGGTTTTTTGCGTTTTCGTAAATTCTAAAATGTTAAAAAAAATCTTTTTTTTAGTAATTTTGTGTTCCAACTGTTAGATTTTGATATATATATACTATATATATATTCCCGTCGTTCCTATAAGGAGCATAGGGCCTCAATGGTTAATTTATAGTTAAAAAAGAGTATCGCCGATCAGAATTTAAAATTTTAATTTTTCAGAAAAAATTACGTTTTGCAAATCAATTAGAAAATTATCGAATTTACCACCAAAAAGCTTTTAAAATGTGAATTTAGTGAAATAGTTGAAGAAGAAGCTTTTCTGGAGAAGCTTTTAACGTTTAAAGTACCACTTTAAAGCCTGTAGAGTACTCGATACTTACCAAAACGTTTTATTTTCAATACATAATTATACTTAGCAACCTAAGCTGCAAATTGAGATCGAGAAAAATTGTTTTGGATCATTTTAGAAAAAAAATTGCGAAAGTGAAATTGCGAAATCAAATAAATTCCGAAAAAAATCTGTGACATGGCTCATAAGTTAAATTTTTAACAAATTAGCAGGGCAACCAGAAATATGCTGTATCTATCATACATATTTTTTTCCTGTGCGTTGTATTGAAAAATGGATAAAGACACTAATCCGTTCCACAGCAATTGATGAATTCTGGCATCGATTTGTTACAGCATATTTTGTGTTAAGAGCATACTTTTGAAAAAATCTTATATTTTTTAGCATATTTTTGTACTTTTTTTTTGGAAAAAGCATTTTCAAGATTTTTTTTTTTAATTTTTCGCTTTCAAACTACTTTGTTTTTTTCATTATACATATTATTATTATTATTATATTTTCTAGGGTTTGTAATAAAGATTAAAGGGTGAGTGCATTTAAAATCACACTCACTAAGAAAAAATCACGCACGACACAAATACGATCATATGTTTTCCTATCACTTAAAATAATACGTCAGTCAAAAACGCTCAAACGGGTTTCAAATAGATTTGAACAATTTTTAACAAATTTTTAGTTTAAACACTGACTTAAACAAAGACTTTATTTATCTTTATTTAAAACAATACTAAAAATTACACAGTACTTTAACTAATTTTGAGTGTTAATTTCCAAAATTATTTATAACTTATTTTTAAGAACCAATTTGTAAAATTTGGCACAATTATATTTTCTTGTGTCTGCTGTTACCCGTTAGAAGCAACGTGCTAAAAATGGAGATTCGAAATGGGAAAGTCTTCGTTTTAATGGCCTGCTACAAAGAAAAAAATTATCACCATTAATTGCCCAGCTCAAACTGCAGGAGGTAGGAAATTTCGGAGTACACATCCGTTAAGAAAAGTAGGGACCAGAGAGCGGGAAAATTTAACTTTTTTGCAACTAACTCACTAAATAATAGAGTTTGCTGTTCGGTTTTATTCGAAACCGAAACCGCGATTTTTAAAGCCTCAAAACCGAAACCGAAAACCGACAAAAATAAGTCGGTTTTTAACAATGACTTTAACCAATTAAAATAATTAACCAGATTACATCCCAGTGTGCAATTGGAATCCGAAAAGACTCATAAAAGAGCCCTAATACCTTCTGAAATTATACCTATATGAGGGAGTATTTCTTCACCGATGTAGCCTCTTTCCGAGAGCACTTTTACGACTCATAAAAGACCCTGAATTATGAGCATTATTGGAAAATTTAGAATTTTCTGAGCTATTATGAGTTATTTAAGATTAATTTTTGAGTTATAAATATCGAATACACTGATAAATACGAGTCTATTATGTTTCATTTATGATTCGAAAATTGCAGCACTCTGAAAATGATCATATTTTAGAATCTCTAATTTCTGAGCGCTCAGGAAAATGTTGGTTGAATCTTGAATATCGAAAAGGGCTCAGTTCCTATTTTACAAAATTTTGTATTTAATTGTAATGAACATTTTCTCCATTAAATATCCCAGTGTAGAAACGGTAATGACATATCATTATTTTTTGGAGTATCAGTAATGACACCCACTTACCTTCTGCATTATTTTAAAACATATAATAATGAGTTACTGATAATGACTTACTTTTATCATTATTTCATATAGAAAATAATTTTTTAGATTTTTTTGAAAATTTTTTTAAATCTATTTTTAGACTCAATATTTTTTAAACACTGGTAAGGATATATGTAACCACATATTTTTTGATTTTTTGTATGTTGGCGAGTAAGCTTACTTGTGTGCAGCAGGTCAATTATGTTTTTATCTATTAAATATTACATGTCGACATAGCTCAGATGGTAGAACTGTTGACTGGCAATCTGTAGACCCAGGTTCGATTCCCGCACCAGCAAATTTTATTTAAAAAAATACAATAAAAAATATTTTTTTTATATAACACTATGCGGCAGTCAAAATCGGGATGGGATGAAACCAACGGGAAATGTTATATCGGTCAAAAACAAGTTATACGTGTCCCGGTGTTTCGCTGGGTCACCCCTAGGAATCGAGATATATCTTTTTTTTGACATAACTCGAGTAATTTTAAAAAAATTAAAAATTACAATTCCTTTAATCTGTTCATATAACGTTTTTCTATATACTCAACAGTTTTGCCGGTAAAAATAAATGTTTGTTACCGCTACCATAAAAATCAATAACCTTTTGTTTATTACTTTTTTTTAATATTTAAGGCAAAAAATATTTTTTTCTTCATACATTTATTTTTACCGGCAAAACTGTTGAGTATATAGAAAAACGTTATATGAACAGATTAAAGGAATTGTAATTTTTAATTTTTTTAAAATTGTTTGAGCAAAATCGGACTAGTGGTTCTCGAGTTATGTCAAAAAAAAGACCACCAAAGGTCAAATCGATATATCTCGATTCCTAGGTGTGACCCAGCGAAACGCCGGGACACGTATAACTTCTTTTTTACCGATATAACTTTCCCCGGTAGTTTGAACCCTTCCCGATCACTGACCCCTACCATTTGTCTCACAGTGTAATTAATTTTTTTGAAAATCTATTTTTAGACTCATTATTTTTGTCAGTACTGGTAACCACATAGGTAACGATATATTTTTTGATTTTTCGTAAGCTGGTGTGTAACGACAACTCATTATTTTTCGCGACATCGCCATGGGATTAGTTTAAAGAATATTTTATTTTTTGTTATTACGGATAACATAAGTTAAGTCAAGTCACCAAAAAGAGATAGTTTAAGAGATATTGAGTTTCATTTATTCAGTTCAGATTTTCACAGCTTATTTAAAAAAATATACTATTTCGTAGCAGTGATGGTATTTCAAAATTTTCGTTTGGTGCCTAAATGATGCCGAAAAAGTGCCAAAAAAGCTTTAAAAGTGCCAAAAAAAAAAAATTATGCAAATTTAATGTTCCAAAAAATATGTTCAGCTTTTATTTCAAATATTTATATATTTAGTTACTTTAAGAATAAAAAGATAAAAAAAATAAAAAAGGTGGGCAACTTCTCTAAAAAATAACCCGAGTTTAACATTACCACAAATATGTTCATATAAATTTTCCATTCTTAACTATAGTAAAGCACTAAACTTACGTTATTTTAGATAAGTCAGCAGGTCCAAGTCTTTCAAAAAATTTTACATACATATTTTATATATATATATATGTATATATATACAGTGACGGACAATACAATCCCAAAAAACCAAAGAACGATACGATAGCGAAATGACTATCACCTTAAATATCCGAAAACGATATCATATTGCAATAAGATTATAATATCGTTTTCGATAAGGTTTTATGAGAAAATATACTTCAAAATATTCATTATTTACAAAACTTCAAACAGTTTTCAGAAACAAATAATTTGAAATTGAAATTTTTACTTCGTTTGGCTATTTATACTCTTTTTTATTGGATAATTATAGTTGCAAAATCTAGGAGAATTTGACTTTTCTTATGAATATGACGATTTCATTATCAATTTTTCATTATGACTTCATTTTATCTCATTTTAAAAGAATTCCGGTTTTGCTATTATATATGATATCATTTTCGATATCGAAATCGTCTGGAATAACAATAGTGTTTTGATGCTGGACCAGATTTTGGCGATTTTACCATCGTTATTACAGGGAATTTCGATAGCGAAAACGATATCATAATTTCTTGGAAATATGATATCGTTACGAAAGGTACATTTTAGAACAAAAAATCTATCGTTTTCGTATCACAAGTGATTATTGTATATGATAATAAATATCACCTAGGTGATATCGTTTCGATATCATGACGATATCGTTTGGTTTATTGGGATAGAATCAATTAAAGTTTTTCTAATTTTATCCCCGTTGCTTTTATTTTTAAAGACCAAAATAATGATTAAATTGTCTCCGAAGAAATGGGAGGTGGTCCAGAAAATTGTAGATATTTTTATTGCAGCGTTTGGTTTTTAATTTTGCTACCCCTTCTAAGTAGGCGTGGCTTTTAATGAAAAACCAGCGATATCGACCTTTCATCAAATTATATAGAAATTGTCTGAACCCTTTGCATGATTTTTTCTTTTTATGTGAAAAAAATCACTGTAATGTATTGGGTGACAAGTTTAAAGCTGCTAATTGATAATGAAGCTTACTTTAATTTTTTGACAGATGTGCTCCAATTGAAACAATAGTCATGTAAATTGTTGCTAGCAACAAAAAATTACAAATCACGTGTTTGTGAACATTTTTTTCTTCAATAAATGCTATGATGGAAATTTCCATCATCATGCAAAGAAGGGTTAAAACGTGCCAAAATTCTATGGAGAGTGCCAAGGTGCCACTGAACATTCAATAGTGCCACAAATGGCACTTTTGTGCCACTTTTACCAACAGTGTTTCGTATTTCACGAAATTTGTGAAATTTTAACTTTATATTGTTCTAACAACGACTATATAGACTAAAGACAAACCACCAGCAAGGTTGCCAATTTAGCCATTTTCCGGCTAGATCTAGCCATTTGAATTTCATCTAGCCATAAAAAAATGGCTAGATTGGATCTAGCCGGAAGATTTAGCCATTTTATTTTGCCCTAGCCATTTTTTCTTTTAATGTTTTACAGTTAATTTCATACAAAAGTGCTTGAATTTTTATGATTTACAAAATTTTAGTACGAAATTTTCAATTTTTAAAACTTATTTGGGTTCACGGCACATGTAGTTTTTATATTCGATTTAAAATCATGTTTTTTGTACAATTTGAATGAAAATATTTTGGAGATTTGGAGGCCACTTTTATGAAATTCGTGTTAGAACTCTTTATTGTCACTGATTTGTATTAAAATTACACTCATAGAACTAAATTTGTAAAAATAGCAGAAAAAGTTACTAAAAATTAGTTAAAAATGATGCTGCAGAAAAAACTGCTAAAATTAGCAATTTTTTTTTACTAAATACTTGTAAAATAAGAACAGCAAAATAAAACTGTTAAATTTACAGAATTTTAGTTATATTTAAATTAACTTTTAGGTAATTGAAAATAGCAAATTGTATTATAAAATCTGCAGAAAATTTTGCTAAATATTAGTAGACTAAAAATAGCAAAAATAAACTGTTATATCTACAAATTTTTTTTTATTTTTAAGCTAAATTTAGTAGAATGTAAATAGCAGTCTATATTGCTAAAATCAGCAATAATATTTGCTAAAAAATTGTAAACTGATGTTTTCAAAAGCCTCAATTCTTATTTGCATTTAAAAACGAGTAAAAAGGTTAAAGTCGGGCATGCCGACTATATAATAACCTACACCAGTCCGACTTAAAGCCAACTAATGTTTGGATCCGAAATTTGAATGGGTTAAAACGGACTTGTGTCAAAATTTTCTATAAAATCATAAAAGAAGAGAAAATCGATAATATAGCCCATATGGGCGATAGGTCCAAATATGGACCGATACTATCTAGAATCAATAGGCTTTTTCCTTGGGACCATGTAAGTCAACGAAACAAATTTTATTGAAATATCTTCGTAATTGCGACCTTCGTATTTGTCGTAAATATTAAGGTATTTTGACAAAGCCTATTGATTTTGGTGAAAATCCAGACTGGTGTAGGGTATTGTATAGTCGGCATGCCCGACTTTAACCTTTTTACTCGTTTTTAACTAATTTTTAGTAGTTTTAACTAAATTTTTTACAGACTTTTTTCTATTAGAAAAAGTGAGTTTTAGCATTATTTCCAATTTTAGCCATTTCTAGCCATTTTTTCTCCGTAATCTAGCCATTTTTTCAGTTCAAGTGTTGGCAACCTTGACCACCAGCCTCATCTGCTGTTAAAAAGTCTCTTTAATTTTATATGCAAACTGGTTTTAAGAGAAACAATTTTTAGTGTTTTTTTTTAACGCGTATTTTTTAATATTAATAAGCAAAATTTTGTGCTAATTATACAAAACTAATGCAGAGAACATATCAAACAACACAAGTGCACTTTATAATTTAATTAAAATTGCTGTAAAACAATAAAAATAATTAATTAAAAATACCACTTTTTCACGTTTTTTGTTATTTTACATTGAAACTCTCTTAAAACCAGTTCAGTTTTTCAGATGAGAGCCGTGGATAGTGCCTGGTTCTAAACAATTTGCTAAAATTTAAACTTTTGAAAATACAGCTTTAGTTGCCGACAAAAGAATAAAAAAATTATATTTATAACGGTTTTCCGTGTTTTTTTTTCCTTCTCTCGTAAAGGTCTAGAAACGAAGTAATTTTTCTTTATTCGAGTGAGAAATTCAGTCGAATTTCAATAAATATCTTGAACGTATTAAAATATTTAATTCTTTTGTATATTTAATTATTTCAAAACAATTGTATTAATATCACAAGAAAACCGAAAGATAACCGAAACCGCGGTTTTTATAATTTTAGAAAGCTGAAACCGCGGTTTTCAAATTTTTCGGTTTTTAGCAAACTCAACTAAATATGTATATACTTTTTAGATTTTTACAAAAATCGTAATATTAAAGGGATTTAAATAGGGGAAGAGTGTCGAAACATACATTTTTTGTATTTTATATTTTTTGTTAAAAAATCCCTCTTGTTGTCATTTTTGCGTTTTATCAGAATTTAATAATTTAAAATCCATTGGGAATTACAAATATATATTTTGTTTTTATTAACTACATTTTATTGTCTGCAAATTTATATAAATTTAATACTAATTGAATAAGTCAATTTATATTAAAGTGAATACTCAAACATGAAAGAATTTAATAACTTTAAAAGTTTGTCTTTTATTTTGTATTTATTTTATATTTTAATACAAATTACTACAAGTTTGCCAGTAGATAAATGGCATAAGGTTGCGTTTACACTTGCATCGAAATCCCGAGATTTCGCTATTCACCACTCTGAAAAAACAACGAAGGAAAGCATATAAACTTTAAATTTTTAGAAAATGTATTTATTATAGCTAACTATGTGTGTTTTATTAAAAATTATACATTTATATGCTTTTCTTCATTGTTTATTCAGAGTGGTGAATAGCGAAATCTCGGGATTTCGATGCAAGTGTAAATGCAACCTAAAACAGAAGATTTGCCAACGTTTTTTATAGACACGGAGAATAAGGTTTGAATGATTGCAGAAATTAAGGCAAAATTTTTAATGTTATGTAGTTACTTTTTATTTAATTTAAAAAAAAAAAAAAAAAAAAAAAAAAAAAAATTTAGTACAATTGGTTTGAAGCCTGGAATGAATGTGCCGTTAGAAATATGACTAGTTGCAGTAGATACACCCGAGAAACATGCAGCTTTGAATGCAATATTGAGAAAGAAATTTGGTAAATAGAAAAAAAAATGTTTTAAAACTTTGAATTCATTTAAAATTTATTTGTTTTGCAGTGAAAGCACCCAACTTATGGATTGGTGGTAATGATTTAGGTGAAAGTGGTAAATTTATTTGGGCATCTAATGTAAATCCAGATCATTATAAAGACTTAGAACATTGTGCTCACATATGGGATCATGAGAATACGGATTTCGAATGGAATGATGGTACGTGCAACTCGAAGATTGGTTATATATGTGAAGAAAATCGTTTTTTTTTTGTTGGAAACACGTCGAGATTTAGCGATTAAGAAAAATTTTATTGATCAATTGTTTGCACTTTAAAACTAATTCAAAACTTTTGAAGGCATTATTATTTATACTTTGAACAAAAAAGGTTTAATCGTGTTTCATGACACATGATATTTTTACAATCCTTACCATTTTACTAGTTTTAATCTGCATTTACACTTGCATCGAAATCCCGAGATTTCGATATTCACCACTCTGAAAAAACAATGAAAGAAATAATATAAATGTTAAATTTTGAAAGAAGCTTAGATAGTAGACCGTATTTAAAAAAAAAAAGTTCGCCGTACACCCTCCAATATGAAGTATTTTTGCAAGGCAATTTAAAAAAAAAATTTTTTTTTGCCGAACGTAGGGGTCGCCTTTTTAAATTTTTCGTTATAGCTTTGGCATTTAAAGTCGGATTTTAAAGTGTGATATATCGATTTTTTTTGCCTCGAGGAGACCAGTGTTTTGCTATAAAGGAAAAATCCAATGAAAAAAAATTTAAAAAAGCGACCCCTACGTTCTGTAACCAATATATAAAAAAACTTTCTACTGGGTTTATCGAAAAACTTTCTTAGCAAAAGTTTAATGATTTTTTGCGAGCTTCAATTTTCTGACATTAGGGTGCTACATTAGGGTTGTAGCAACTGAGATCTGGTGGGTAACTACTAGAACGGGATACTTGAGGTCAATGGCCCTTAGAGCAGAACACTGGTCTCCTTGAGACAAAAACATCTATGTATCATACTTTAAGATTCGACTGTAAATGCCAAAGATATAACGAAAAATGTAAAATGGCGACCCTACGTTCGGCAAAAAATAAAACAAATTTTTTTTGAAACCTCCTTGCAAAAATACTTCATATTGGAGGGTGTACGGCGCTTTTCTTTTTTTGTCTGTAAGGTGGTACTCTCTAATACATATGTAATTTGCTATAATAAATATATTCTCTAAAAATTTAACATCTATATGCTTTGCTTCATTGTTTTTACGGAGTGGTGAATATCGAAATCTCGAGATTTCGGTGCAGATGTAAACGCAGCCTACAGTAGTAAAACACTAGCAATGAAGGAAAGCTTATAGCTTTGAATAATGTATACATATTTAGTTCTAATAATTATATTTTCCAAAAAATTTTACCCCTCAATTCATAAATGCTTTGTAAAGTTATAACAGGTTTACAAAACGTCATTTTCATACAAAATTTGTTCAATAAACCTCCTATAATTTTACAAAGCGTTTATGAATTTAGGGGTAAGTTTATACGCATTTCTTCACTGTTTTCTCAGAGTGGTGAATATCGAAATCTCGGGATTTCGGTGTAGATGTAAACGCAGCTTACTTAAAAATTCCGAGATTACAATATTCACCACTCTGAAGAAACAATAAAGGAAAGCATATAAATTTTCAATTTTGAAAGAAGCACACATATTTAGCTCTAATAAATACATTCTCTAAAAATTTAACGTCTACTCGTATAAGGTTGCGTTTACACTTGCATCGAAATCCCGAGATTTCGCTATTCAACACTCTCGAAAAACAATGAAGGAAAGCATATAACGTTAAATTTTTATAAAATGTATTTATTAGAGCTAACTATGTATGCTTTTTTAAAATTTGTACATTTATATGCTTTTCTTCATTGTTTTTTCAGAGTGGTGAATAGCGAAATCTCGGGATTTCGATGCAAGTGTAAACGCAACCTAAGCTCTTCTTTATATGTTCCTTATCACATACGGGCATTTCCAAAGAAAGGTTCACTGTGACCGAAAAATTAAAAGTCGACAAAAAATCCGTTCTGAGTTGTATTAACAAAAAAAAAATACCTAAATTGATTTAAATTAAAGAGTCCAAAACTTATATTGTAAAACAGACTGCAAATTTGTGTTCAGGTTATGGACCCCTTTTTCGTTTTTAATGTAGGGCAGGGCACACAATATAATTTCTCCATTTCGAGTTCCGACGAAGTCTTTGTACGAAAACAGCTTTTGTACAAAGGCCACCCCAAATGTTTAAATTTTATTTGTTTACAAAAAATAAAAGAAAAGTCAAGTACGATAGTCGTGTTTTTACAAGTCGTTATAGATATAGATATAAAATTCGAAAAAAACAAACCTATTGTTTTCTCCTTAATAATTCCTTCTTTAATTACACCCAAAAAAGTTTGACAGTTACTACATGACAGTTGTTTGTGTAGTAATTAGTAGTCGTTGTTTTTAACAGTAATTACAGTTGTTTTTCTATAGAAAAAAGTAAAACTACTTTTATGACGGTTATTTAAGAAAACAACTAACAAAAAGTACTGTAATTTCGTAACAGTTGCTTAAATCAGTTATTTTTAATATCACAATAAATAACTACCAAAACAGTATTTCTACAGTAAACAGTAGTTTTTGTTAGTTATTTAAAAAATAAAAAGTTTCGTTGAATTTTAAAAATTCTTGTTTAGTTTATATTTGTCATTATTGATATATTTCTAGTTTGCAAATAAAAATCAGAAACTTGTATTGTATCTTCAATGCATAAAAGCGTAATAACTGGAGAACGGTTTGGAATTTATACTTCAAATTTTAAATAGGTTGAAGTAATGACACATATTTTTGTAATCGAAAGAAAAAAGATTATTTTTTTTTATTAAAATATACTTTTATAAACAAAAAGGTATTGACTGTTAAAAACAGTAGTTTTTACCGATTTTGTCAGTTGTTTTGAAATTTTTGTAGTAAAAATTTATCAGTTAATTTTACGACATTGGTAGTTATTTTTAATGCATTTGTTAGTTATTTTTCAACAGTTAAAAATAACAAAAGTTTTAGTTATTTTAAAGGTAAATACCTTTGTCGACTTTTTAACTGCATACACCTTTGTTTTAACTGTCATTTTCAGTAGATTCTACCGACAAACTTTTGTGAGTGTAGCGTTTACACTTGCATTGAAATCTCGAGATTTCGATATCCACCACTGCGAAAAAACAATGAAGAAAATCTTATAGGCGTTAGATTTTTAGAGAATGTATTTATTAGAGCTAACTATAGTAGTGGACTAAAGTGGATACATATTTGAATATTTTTAAATCTGTATTAATAACTTTTGTTCAATTTGTGATATCCAAGTGTAGTTTTTCCAGTTTTTGAAGTGATCAGGTCAGAGCCCCGATTCGCAGAAGACTCTCTCAATGGGAACGAGCACCGACCAACTTAGAATGTCTTTGGTCAGGGGTTTCAGCGGAATGGACTAATATTCCACCTCAAACTATTAAAAATCTCACGGAAAGCATGCCTTCTCGAATAAAATCTGTTTTAAAGCACAAAGGACTTTGGACAAAATATTAAAGAAAGAACTTGCCGAAAATTTCAAATATGTACAATACTGGATAAAAGCGGTCACAATTTGCAATTATTTTTTTATTAACTTCTTAGTGATATTGTCTACTGTATTTAGGTTTTTATTGAAGAAGAATGTTTTAATTTTATGCTTTAAAAAACATCATTTAAGTTACTATAATAGAATAAAAATTATAACAAATTTCGAAAAATTATGAATTAATGTATCCACCTTAGTCCACTACTGTATGTGTGCTTTATTCAAAATTGAACATTGGGTGCGTTCGGCAGATACACTTTAATAGTCAACATTTGTACAACTATCTGCTGAACGACCTGATCACTAACCGCTCAGTCTGAGCGCTCAGGTAGCGCTGTCTTATTTTGGTAGCGTAAAAAATGTTTGCTACTTTTAATCAATTAGTGATACATTTGTTGTTGTTGATTTTAAAACTATTTTTTTTTGTAAGAATGACAAATAAAAACATACAAATATAATTCAAAAACAAAAATTTGAAAAAACTAAAGGAAAATGTATAAAAATTGTATTTAAAACCGAAACATAGAAAACGTCGTTCAGCAGAGTTACTAATCACAAAGCGCTACAAGTCACCGGTATCAGTTTAAGGTTTCTCTGGTGAATGCTACCATTGATACGCCTTTCTTTGTTGTTTTTTCAGAATGAAGGATATCGAAATCTCGAGATTTCAAAGCAATGTAAACGCAACTTTAAGAGTGATGATGCAAGTGCACTCTTACCTTGTGTCTTCAAATGCAATAAAAATTACATACAAAACAACAACCAAATTATTTTCGTTGTTGTTGTTGCTTTGTGTGTTATTTGCAAATTTCTTTGCACATTTTATTGCATTTGTAAACACTAGGTTGTTCAAAAATATTTGTTACAGCAACAATTAATTAACTTCAAAAAAATAAAAAGATATTTAGTAAATAACGAACAGTAAAGGCTCCATTAGTCTGGTATAGAGCTTCGAAGAATTAATTCCCTAATTCCCTTTTTTTGAACCGAATTTATATTTTGGGAATGAATTCCTTGACCAAACTTAAGGAATTGAATGAATTCCTTGCACGTGAACCGATTTTCAAAATTTTTATTTTTTACTGGTTACTGGACGCATACGCAACTTTTCCGCACCCCCCGTTTTTGAAATTCGCAATTCGGCAAAGTTCGGCCCACTCTAATGTACATATGGATATGTATATTAATTTTTAAATTTCCAGAATTCTTTTTTTTTTTGTTTGGCTAGACGAATCCTCTAAGAAATTTTTTTTAATTTGATATTGAATTAAAAATCTTATTTAAATTCATAGTTAACATCCCTCTTTTTCACTGCAATTGTTGCAATAAAAAATCCAATTTATATCTGTTCTGTTGTAATAACAAATGACGTCGTTATTGTGACGCAGCTTTACAAATGTGAGAATGAAGATGTTCAAAATACAAACAAAAGTGGATGGAATCTACTATTAATGTAACTCTGTAATGAATCAACAGGGAAACAATGCAAAATATAACACATGTCTATGAAATTACAATAATGTACATATTTTTGCTAAATGTGTATGTATGTAAGTTTAATTTCGTACTTTTTACATCCGTAAGTGACAACAAAACCAAAAGAAAAGGGTATAGTAGATACCAAAACATAAAACAACAAGTATCTGCGGGTAGAAATGTTTTCAAACATACCAAAACAAAATAACAGCCGGTGTTTTTTGTAAAAGAAAAACCCACCACCTTAGTGGCTGGAACTCTAAAAAAGCTTTTCAATGGAGCTGCCAGAAGGTAAATACCGCTTAAAAAGTTGAAAATACCTACAAAATTTCTAATAGATAAAAAAAAGGAAAATCTCTTCAAATTTGTAATTTTCTATAAACATTTTTTTATGATCGTAAAATTTGTAAATATTAGGTGGCTATGTATAATAATTTAAAAATCTTATAACACATTTAAAAAAATGAATTTTGTATGAAGAATTTTTTTATAAGACACTTATAAATATAAAAAGTGATTATACACTGAGAGAATTATCCTTCATGATATTAATGATATAATTTCATAGAATTTTTTTCGTAGATCCAATGAAGAATTTCATTATGTATATAATATTTAATTAATATTATGAAATTTTTCATAACTTTTCTTTCATAAAATTTCATAATTTCATTAAAAAAATTCATTGAATTTCATTAATTAGATCTCCATAAATTTAATGAAAATGTTCTTTATATATATCAAATTGTTCAATAGTATTTACTTTTTTAATTTTTTTTATAAAATATCGTCATTTCCTGAGAGAATAATCTTTTATAATTTTTATTTTTTTGTAAATTAATTTTTTAATATTTATTTTTGTTGCCGCCGATATCTACGAGATAGTATTCTTTCTTTTTAAATTTGATAATTATTTAAATATTCATTATTTTGTATTTGGGTACTTCCCTTGAATTTGTTAAAATTTTACAAACTCACTAACATTTAAAACTGTAACTATTTATTTTGTTTAATATTCCTATATATTGTTCTCCTTTGAAATATGTACTAAAAGAACTTGTTTATTGAAACATAACGGTCTATGTTTATGTATCATGTAGGCATCTGTGACCACTAGCAAATACTTTAAAATTTAACAAGTCAGTTAGTAAAAAGGTACAGACGTGTACAAAATTGTTTTAAAGCGCTCTCGCTAATAAATTTGTAATATTAATGCACAAGGAGTGCTGTTAAAAATTTTGTTTTTATTTAAAATCAGTTTTTGCATTTTACTGTACCACAACATTCTTTAAAACAATTTTTATAATAAATTTTGGGTTAATTATTATAAATTAATCCAAGTGATATATAAAAACAAAAATATAAGATAAATTCTCGTGGCTTCGCGTCGTGCAAAAGCAAAGTAAAAGTGAAGTTTTGTAAAATGGCTGAAAAAGATGGCTTTATGAGGGAATTTAATTGCAAAAAATGCAATGCAATTGATAATGATCGCATGGTGCAATGTGACAAATGTGATCAGTGGTATCATTACGATTGTGCCGCAGTAAACAGCGGAGTTTCTGATGTAAGTTGGAGTTGTGAAGGTTGTAATCCCAACAACGGTGAAGCAACAGGGGGTGATACCACAGGTCATGTTGGTAATAATCCAGCTACAGCCAATTCTATCGGTCTACCAAGGCAGCCGCAAGCAGCGTCGTCACCAACAACTTTAGGAGAGGCGCAGCAACTGGCGAGTACGATCGCAGCAGAAATCGGTAATAGGATTTTACCATTGGGCAATGCAGCTCCAACAACGTCGGTACCGAGCACACAAATAAGTGCACCGCTTCAGCCTCAAGCTACATATCACATACAAGCGAAAAACAACAACACGAAAGTAATTTACTCTACAGGAGGACCGTTTTATGCAAAACCATTTACAGCTACTGCTGCTACTAGTTTACCATTTCCATTTCAACAAAACCAACAAAAGGCAATACCAAACCAGCAGAATGCGGCTTCAACAACGCAAATGGATTTACAGCTAAAATTGTTGGAGGAGCAGCAGCGTTTGCAACAAGAATTTCTTGAAAGAAAATATCAAATATTATCACAATTTGGTGAAACAGGTGATATTCAACAAAATCCTTTTAGTTCAACTAGTAATTGGAACTTTGCTTCTGGTCCTACGCCATCACAACTGGCTGCACGCCAAGCAATTCCCCGCGATTTGCCGCATTTCAATGGGGATCCTGAGGATTGGCCGTTGTTCATAAGCACCTTTAACAATAGTACATCGGTTGCAGGTTATTCAGATGCAGAAAATTTGATACGGCTACAAGCCTGTCTTAAAGGAAAGGCAAGGGATATGGTAAAGAGTAGGCTCATGTTACCTAAAATGGTGCCAGAGATAATTCAAACTTTAAAAATGTGTTTCGGGCGACCGGAGCATATTTTAGAGCGGGTAATTGAAAAAGCGCGAAAAATATCTCCACCAAAAGATAAGTTGGAGTCTATGATTGATTTTGCGTTGTGTGTGAAAAATATATATTCCACCATGGAGGCCTGCGAAATGTATGATTATATGAATAACCCGATGCTTGTGAAGGAACTAGTTGATAAGCTGTCTAGCCAGTACAAATTAAACTGGGCGACGTACCCAAAAGATAGTAAGGTTCCAATAATGAAAACGTTTAGTGATTGGATTTTTCAAATCGCCGATGCTGCAAGCACAGTTGTTTCCGTTGCACCAACAGTTAAAAACGCGAGTATAAATACACATATAGAAGAAAGACAACCATTTAAATTAAAGTGCTTTGTGTCTAATAGTGATCATAAAGTGTCAGTTTGTGAAGAATTTAAAAAGTTCTCATTAGAAAAAAATGGGACATAGTGAAGAAGAATAATTTGTGTCGTAGTTGTTTAAATAAACACAAAGGTAAATGTTTCGCCAGAAGAGAATGTGGTATTGATAGCTGCAATATAAAACACCACAGATATTCCAATGAACCAACATCGTCTTCGCGACAAAACAGCACTACACAACCAAATAACACTACAAGTGAAACCATTAACTCACACTCCACAACTGAGCCAAATCAAAAACAAATTTTTAGAATTTTGCCAATTCGTCTTTATAAAAAAAATGGTTTTATCGATACATATACCTTTCTTGATGAGGGTTCTTCTGTGTCGTTAATTGAGAAGGAAATTTTTGATCTACTTGATCTCGACGGTGTGGAGCAATCGTTATGCTTAAGATGGACTGGTAATACTACTCGTCAAGAAAATTCATCTGTAAAAACATCGCTAAATATTGCAAATATAAATAATGGTGAGAAATTTAAACTTCAGTCTGTGCATACGGTTGAAAATTTGGATCTACCCCAGCAGACATTGAACATGCATGAAATGGTGGAGAAATATCCCTACTTGGGTGGACTGCCCATACAGTCTTTTAAAAACGTAAAACCTACTATTTTGATTGGTCTTAACAATTGGAGTGTCGCTGTGCCGCTAAAGATTCGTGAAGGACCGTGGAATCAACCGATTGCCACAAAAACGCGGTTAGGCTGGACAATCCAGGGCTATAGCGGACGCACTAGCCAAGGTGAATGGCTAAACATTCATCACTGTGATTGCGAAAAGCATTACAATGAATTACATAAAATGGTTAAAGATAAATTTAACATAGAAGAATCTCCTCAAAGGTCATTAATTTCTTTGGAAGATAAGAAAGCGATGGAGATTTTAAAGACTACATGTCAAAAAGTTGATGGACATTACGAGGTAGGCCTATTGTGGAAAAACGATGTTCGCGTGTTACCTGAAAGCTACAATAATGCTTACAAGCGCCTCATGTGCCTAAATAAAAAAATGCGTAAAGAGCCAAACTTAAAAGCAACGCTGCAAAATCAAATTGATAATTTGCTGCAAAAAGGCTATGCCGTAAAGTTAAGTGAAGGCGGAATAAATAAAACTTCGGAACGTGTTTGGTATCTACCGATATTTATCATCAAAAATCCCAACAAACCCGGCAAGGTAAGAATGGTGTGGGACGCCGCTGCCAAATCTAATGGATTATGTCTCAACGACTTTATAAGCAGTGGACCCGACCTATTAAAATCGTTATCTGATGTATTGCTTAGTTTTCGTGTGGGAACCACCAGATAAATGTTCGACACAGCGATATGCATTCTCAGAGATTTCTATGGTGGGATACAAATGATGACATTTATAAGCCAAGTGTTTATGTAATGCGGGCTTTGACGTTCGGTATCTCATGTGCTCCATGCATAGCACATTATGTGCGTGATTTCAATGCTGAACAATTCAAAGAAAATTTTCCACGAGCGGTAGAATCAATTCAACATAATCACTACGTAGACGACTTCATCGACAGTGTAGACGACGATCAACAAGCCATCGATTTAGCTTCCCAAGTTAAATCTATTCATGCTGCTGCAGGTTTCCACATTCGAAATTGGTCTTCAAATAGCAAGGAGGTCATCATGCATCTACAGGATGGTCATTCCCAAGATCAAACTCCAAAAGATCTAGCAGATACAGAAAAGGTTCTTGGTATGTATTGGGATCCTAATAAAGACTCCTTTGTCTATATTTTCAGATTTGCCAGACTTCGTCGTGAAGTATGCACTACCGAAATTACTCCCACAAAAAGAGAGCTACTTCAGGTTCTGATGTCAATTTTTGACCCACTTGGTCTAATATCATGCTACACGACTGCTTTAAAAATTCTTCTGCAAGAAGTCTGGCGATCTGGCATCGATTGGGATATGGAACTTGTTGACTCTCTTTTACCGAAATGGCAAAAATGGAAGACGGCTATTGCTCACATAGCTTCTGTTGAAATACCTCGATGCTATTCTCCCAACATTAATGAGGCGACTCATGTAGAGCTTCATACTTTTACTGATGCAGGTGAAGACGCTTATGCTGTAGTTTCTTATGTTCGAGTTGTGTACCAAGGCAACTATGACGTCACTATTGCTGCCGGCAAATCAAAAGTTGCTCCGTTAAATCCTATGTCAATACCAAGGCTGGAGCTACAAGCTGCTGTTGTGGGCGTAAGGCTGGCTAAAAAAGTTGAAAATATTGCACGTATAAATTTTACCGCCAAGTATTTTTGGTCTGATTCGAAAACCGTATTACAATGGCTTCGAATGGATCCGAAAAGGTTTCAACAGTTTGTTATGCATCGCGTTGGCGAAATATTAGAATCAACAGAGGTAACGCAATGGCGATGGGTGCCATCTAAAATGAATCCGGCGGATCTAGCAACAAAGGTTCTCACACGATGGGACGTCTCCTCATGGTTTTCTGGTCCTAAATTTCTCCAAGAAGATATGTCTACATGGCCAACCTGCAATAATCTGGGCGAATGCAATAAAGAAGAAAGAAGACATCATTTACTGCTCATCAATAAAGATGAAATGAACGTGACATTTAACGTTAAAGATTTTTCCAACTGGAGAAAGCTTTACCGAGCTGTAGCTACATTTATACTCTACTTGGGTAAAATTAAAGCAAAATGCGGAAAAAGTAAGCCACCTGAGGAAATTTCATTCGAAATGCTACAACAAGCCAAGTCAGCTTTGTACCGAAAAACACAGCAAAGCGAATTTCATGAAGAAATATGTTATTTAAAAAAGGGTAAGAGTATTGAAAAACACAGCAAACTAATATCTTTAAATGTATTTCTAGATGACGAGGGCGTATTAAGAGCCAAAGGCCGTGCAACATTCCTAAACTATGAGGATGTAATAATACTGCCTACTAATCACCATGTGACATTTCTACTTGTTCGCTACGTACATGAAACATTTCATCATATGTCACATGAAACCGTCATCAACAACATTAAAAGTAAATACTTCATACCCAAGTTACGAGTACTCTACAAAAGCGTAAGGAAATCCTGTCAAATGTGCAAAAACTCAAACGCCGTACCAGTTATGCCACAAATGTCTTCAGTACCACCTGCTAGGTTAGCAAGCTTCGAAAGGCCGTTTACATTTGTGGGAATAGATTACTTCGGACCGCTTTACGTCGCCGTGGGGAGAAGAAAGGAGAAAAGATGGGGTGCTTTATTTACTTGCCTCACCGTACGAGCAGTACACCTTGAAATCGCTCACAGCCTCGACACCAGTTCCTGTGTTATGTGTATCAACAATTTTATGGCACGAAGAGGAACCCCAAGAGAAATATTCACCGATAACGGCACAAATTTCAAAGGTGCGTCTAAAATATTTAGTACTGAAGTGGATCATAAAACGATTTCAAAAACATTTGAAAGCATCAGGTGGAAATTTAACCCACCAGCATCGCCCCACATGGGTGGAGCCTGGGAAAGACTCGTACGTTCGGTCAAAACTACTCTGTATCATATATGTCCCCACATGCATTTTAATGATGAAACCCTAAAATGTGCCCTTACTGAAGTGGAGTTCATTATTAATTCACGGCCCCTTACTTTCGTATCACTGGAATCGTGTGACGATGAGGCACTTACACCAAACCATTTATTATTGGGCTCATCAAGTGGTATCAAACCCATAAACTACAACGAAATTGATTTACGGCAGCGATGGAACCAAACTAAGCTGTTTGCGGACAAGTTTTGGCATCGCTGGGTAAAAGAATATGCACCAACACTCATCAGAAGAGGAAAATGGCATGAAAAAACAACTCCACTACGAGTGGGTGATATCGTCATTATAACACAGTACAACAGCCAATCTGGGGGGTGAGAAATTCCAAGTCAGGGTGATGGTACTAGGTCAGTATAGTAAAACCCTCAAAGGGTTTGGCGTTCGTATGTGTCATTTTTTTTTATGACCTTTTAAATTTTTTCCTTATCTTGATGTTTTTTCGCTTAGTTGTAACTCGAGAACCACTTGTCCGATTTTGATGAAACAAATTTAGAAAAATTTAGAATTACAATTTCTTTAATCCGTTCATATAACATTTTTCTTTATAATCAACAGTTTTGCCGGTAAAAATAAATTTGTGGAGAAAAAAAAATATTTTTTTGCCTAAAAATTAAAATTTTTTTTTTTAATTCATAAAATTTTTTTTTTTTAATTCATAAAAAATTTTAATTTTTAGGCAAAAAAATATTTTTTTTTCTCCACAAATTTATTTTTACCGGTAAAACTGTTGATTATAAAGAAAAATGTTATATGAACGGATTAAAGAAATTGTAATTCTAAATTTTTCTAAATTTGTTTCATCAAAATCGGACAAGTGGTTCTCGAGTTACAACTAAGCGAAAAAACATCAAGATAAGGAAAAAATTTAAAAGGTCATAAAAAAAAATGACACATACGAACGCCAAACCCTTTGAGGGTTTTACTATACTGACCTAGTACTATCACCCTGACTTGGAATTTCTCACCCCCCAGACAATAATCCCAAAAATGTTCCATAGTGTAATTGATGAAAATCTTCCGCGACATTGTTGGCCAAAAGGCAAAATAATTGAAGCCCTCATGGCAAAGGATGGTCAAGTACGTCAGGTGAAGGTTCAAACGAAAAATGGTATCTTTCAGCGACCAACAGTCAAGATAGCAAAATTAGACGTCGGCAATAATGAAGGGTAAAATCGTCCCACGGGCTCATTTACGAGGGGGAGAATGTTGCCGCCGATATCTACGAGATAGTATTCTTTCTTTTTAAATTTGATAATTATTTAAATATTCATTATTTTGTATTTGGGTACTTCCCTTGAATTTGTTAAAATTTTACAAACTCACTAACATTTAAAACTGTAACTATTTATTTTGTTTAATATTCCTATATATTGTTCTCCTTTGAAATATGTACTAAAAGAACTTGTTTATTGAAACATAACGGTCTATGTTTATGTATCATGTAGGCATCTGTGACCACTAGCAAATACTTTAAAATTTAACAAGTCAGTTAGTAAAAAGGTACAGACGTGTACAAAATTGTTTTAAAGCGCTCTCGCTAATAAATTTGTAATATTAATGCACAAGGAGTGCTGTTAAAAATTTTGTTTTTATTTAAAATCAGTTTTTGCGTTTTACTGTACCACAACAATTTTCGACTATGAAATTGTTTTATAAATCATAGTAATTTTTTCGAAACTTTTAGCGTGTTTTTTAATCACCTGGATTTAGAATTTTTCATACAAAAAGTGGATTTATTAAATGCAAAAAAAAGCTGGATTTAATAAATCCATAATAAAAGCACAAATATATGAAACAGCCTATTAATTTAATGTCAGAAAAAAATACGAATAAAAATTAAAAGAGAAACAAAAAAATTTTAAAACTAACAAATAAAAGGTTTTTATTAAATTTTTTTTATGAAATATGTTTAGAAAAAAAACTACACCTCACCACATGCATATTTTTAATCTTGGATATGGAGAAATAGCTAAAATAGGAATGGCAATTTTTCACTCTACAGTAAGTAATTTAATTAAATCCAATTAGTGAATATTAAATATTGCACTGGAATTTTTTAATTGTGTAAAAATATAAATTGAAGTGATAAAACTGAAAAGGCAGACTGTTTATCGCTGTTTTATATAAAATATAATTAAAAGTTAAAGTAAAATCCTTCATCATCGAATTCGGTATTAAAAATTAGGGTGAAAGAAGTGTCGGACAGAAAATTCTCTTTAAAATAGGGAGAATCTAATGCCATCTGTTCAGCACTTTTAGAAATACTTTTTGGATTTATTAAATCCAAGTGATTAGAAAAAACGGCTTTTTTTTTATGAAACTTTAATTTAATGAATTCTTTTTTAGATATATTTTGTACATCCTTAAAATGTGCTACGATTTTATTACGGCTTTTGCATTTGCTAAGTATTTTTTATTTCTCCACTCCAGCTTAGCAACGACAACAACCAACTATAATAAATAATAGTAAATGAAATTGCTTCATAGATTTTATGAAGCTCTTCATTTGCTGAATGATTTATTTATTGGACGAGTGGCCTATTAATTTTATGCAGAGATTCATTAATTTTATGAAGAGATTCATTAATTTTATGAACTTTTCATAAACATTGACTTTAATGAAACATGTTTCATAGATTCTATGAAAAGTTTCAATGGACGAGTTCCAGTGACAATTTTCATTGAAACTATGAAGAAATTCATTACTGAAGTGCTGAAAATTCTCTTAGTGTACATATGACCCTTAAAATTTTATTATCAAAGCGTTTAGAAAATAAAGTGCATGCAATCCTCTCAGTTAGTGAGAAAAACATTTATAAAGTGTGGCTGCAAATAGGAAACTTAAGTTTTTTTTGGGCAGTTTTAATGATAACATGATATTTTTTTAATGTTGCTATAGATATATTTCGTCACATTTATTATAATTTAAACATAAAGATTATCAATTAATTTTTGGATTTCCTTAAAATTATCCCGGTTTCCGTTTACAGACACAAGCTGTTAACATAGGGTGAAAGAATTACATACCCATTATTATTATTCATTTTTTCATTTGAGTAATTTTAAAGTGAAAACAACTGATCAATGAAATTTTTCTTCACTGCTAATTCTTTATGTGTTGTTAACAAATAACGATTTTCTTCACATATAAATCCCATTTCAGCATCACATTTTGCATCATTCCATTCGATATCTGTTACATCATAATAATGAACACAGTGTTCATTGTCTTGCCAGTGATTTGGATTTCCTTTGCTCCAATTTGTAAACTCAAATCGTTTGCCAGTTGAAGACCAAAAAAATTGATCATGCCCACCCAAATCATGACCACCAATCCATAAATTAGGTGATTTACCTTGAAAATAAAAAAATTCATTTAAAAGTATATTCACAATACTTGGGTAATCCAGTGGAGTGTGTTAAAATAGAGATGGAATCATAGAGTACATTGGCTTACCGATTATGAATAAAAATGAATTTGAAATTGAAATATTTTTAATAGAAAAACTAGAATGGTTTTTTGCTGTCGTGTGAGTGGCTTGGGAAAGCAAATGAAAACAGTCTTTTTAAATAGAAAACATTTCATTGCAATATGTTATCTAAAAATTATTGCTATTTTATTTTGCTTTTCTATTAAAATTTAATATTCGTTAAAATACTGAATATTTAAAAAATATGTTAAAATACTATTAAAAAGTATGAAAAAAGTGAATTAAAATTTTGAAATTTTACCAACATGTTTTCATTTTCTTTGCCCGACTTCACGAAAATATAAAAAGATCAAAGGTTGAGCGAGAGGTAGAGGTATAGAAGTCCACTGATGGAATTTTACAAAAAATATGTAAGTGCAAAGGAAAAAGAAACAAAATCCACTCTACAGTAAAGCATTGTAAATCCAGCTTAAAAAATATATGTATATATATATATATTTTACCTACCAAATTTATTTTGGAATATTGCTGTCAAAGCTTAATTTTTCTCGGGTGTATCTACGGCAACTAATACTTTCCAATACTTGTCACTACTCGAAATTATATTTAGTTATTTAGAAAATTATATAATTTATAAATAAAAAAATATATAGTATATGTATATAAAAATTCTTTGAAAATTATAGAGTTTATTGAATATTTTAATTTTAAAATAATATTTTTAAACTTTGACTAGCTGTTCAATATGTTTTTCATAACTTTTCAACTTTTTTCCTTAAATTTTCACTTTTGTTTTGGTAGTTGTTTATTATGATATTAAAAATTACTTTAAACAACTGTTGCGAAACTGCAGTACTGTTCGTTAGTTGTTATCTTAAATAACCGTCATAAAAGCTGTTTTGAATTTTTCTATAGAAAAACAACTATAATTTCTGTTAAAAACAACAACTACTAATTAGTACACAAACAACTGTCATGTAGTAACTGTTAAACTTTTTTGAGTGTACGACAATATTACTGATTATTTTTTATAACAAAAATTTACTCACCCATTTTAGGAATCAAATCCCCTTCATCTGGCATCACTTTTTTTCAACTAAAAAAGATTGAGATACAAAGAGTGAACACAATTGTAGCTTTTTTGTACTTTGAATAAATGAATACTTTTTGATTCGATTAATATTTAACGAATAATAAAATTGAATGGACGTGCTATGAAAAGTTTAATATGCCATTTAGTTGTTTTACAAACGTCAACGGTAAAAGGTGCGTGTTTGCTAAAAAAAGGGAACAGATTAACAGAAAAACGAAAAGTTATTTTTTTTTTTAATATAAAGTATAAAAATAATTACTATCACATAAAATAACTACAAAGAGTTTATTCTTAACACAATTACTACAGTTTTAGATTACAAACCTTAATGTTTTGAGTTTGAAAATTTGAAGGTAAACCAGTTTTTTTCTCGATAATAACACAACAAGTTCAAAATTTTGCGCGTTTACAAAAACAAAAATATTTGGATATAAAACGCGGGTGATAATACTATTTCAACATGAATTGTTTTTTCATAAAAAAATTGTCGGCTTAATTTTTTCAAGGCCATTTATTATAAAAAAAATATTTTAGTTTTTAAAAATAAGTTTTTGTTTTTATTTAATCATATGTTTTTAATTTTCTGTTCTCGAGTATTATTCCTTTTGTGTAATTTGATATGAATTAAAAATTTTGTGATTTTTTTTTTTTCAAAAAGGAAACAAAATAAAACGACAATGAAAACAAAAACAACAACTATACCACGATTCGATGATATAAATGTGCAAACTAAGGTGATGATGTCATAAATGAGTGTTTGGAAATAAGTAATAAAAAATAAAAAATAGTACATAAAATAACAGCACGAAATCACTAAAAATATATTTGAGATAAAATAAAAGTGAGCGCTATATTTTTGCAACCACAAATAATATGTATTTTGTTTTGTGTGCTTTTATACTACTTTAAAGCTCTTCGGTATTAGATGATCACCATTATTGACTCTGGCCAATATTCATCGCATTGAAAATCAATCATTAAATTCGTAAGATAGAATATAGTATTATTGTAAGAAATTTTAAAAATCAAAATACATTATTTTTCCCCTGAAATTTATTTATAGATTCTCGACGATTTTTTATTTACAAAACATATTTAAAATTTTGAGTGATTTTTCATGTTTTTTATTAATAACTAAAAATTTAGTTATTTTTAACTGTTGATGAAAATTAATAAATGCATTAAAAATAACTAACAATGTGGTAAAAATAATTGAAAAACTTTTTTGTAAACAAAATCTTGAAACAACTAACAAAATTGTTAAAAACTACTGTTTTTTGTAGTTACTTTTCAGTTGTATATATTTTAATAAAAACTAAAAAAAACAACAACTGGAAGGACAAAACAAATCGTATTAGTTTTTTATTGACGTGAACAAGAAATTCTCATTGAAATTCTTTGGTGAATATACGATTTTTAGTGGGATTTTTACGCATTTTATGCGTACATTTACAAGTAAAACATACTTTTTTAGGCACAAATTTAGTAAATTAACACACTAATTTCAAAATTTCATTTAATGTTTTCGCACTTTCAATGTAAAATTACACACTATTTGTGCACCAACTTACACATAATGTGCGTATTCATTTTTCAATTATACACATAGAGTAAATTTACCCAATTTATAGTAGCAGTACAGTTTCCTACTATAAGTTGGGTAAATTTCAACAGAATTTAATTAGAGTGTAGTCTCTATGGGCGCTGGTTGGCTGAAATATTTATGTAGAAACCATAAATTGTTGTTTGAAAAGGAGTTAATTTCGACTTTTTTAATGTTTCTACATAAATTTTGTAGCCAATCAGCGTTATTTAGCAAAAAAATGGGTAATTTTGACACCATGCTCCCAAACAGGTTAATTTTGTTTTTTTTATAGAAAATGCTTTATTAAAGGTTTTTATGTCGATTTTCATGTCAAATGGCACTTTTTTACATTTTAAAAATTTGGGGTCATTTTGACCCCATGTGCCTATAAGGGTTAATTTCTAATTTTTTTATTACTTTATATAAAATTTGGTGTTAAACAGGGTTATTTGGATAATTTTCACCATATTCCGCAAGAAACAACACAAATTTTCAAAAATTTCACTTTTGACCTTGGTAAAGAAAGGTTTAATGCTGTCAGTTAAGATTTTTTTCTAATCACTTGGATTTAGTAAATCCAAAAAGTATTTCTAAAAGTGCTCAACAGATGGCGTTAGATTCTCCCTATTTTAAAAAGAATTTTTTGTCCGACACTTCAGCTTTTCACCCTAATTTTTAATACCGAATTCGATGATGAAGGATTTTACTTTAACTTTTAATTTTTAATTATATTTTATATAAAACAGCGATAAACAGTCTGCCTTTTCAGTTTTATCACTTCAATTTATATTTTTACACAATTGAAAAATTCCATTGCAATATTTAATATTCACTAATTGGATTTAATTAAATTACTTACTGTAGAGTGAAAAATTGCCATTCCTATTTTAGCTATTTCTCCATATCCAAGATTAAAAATTTGTATTTACTGAGGTGTATTTTTTTTTCTAAACATATTTCATAAAAAAAGATTTAATAAAAACCTTTTATTTGTAAGTTTTTCAATTTTTTTGTTTCTCTTTTAATTTTTATTCGTATTTTTTTCTGACATTAAATTAATGGGCTGTTTCATATATTTGTGCTTTAATTATGGATTTATTAAATCCAGCTTTTTTTTGGATTTAATAAATCCACTTTTTGTATGAAAAATTCTAAATCCAGGTGATTAAAGAGTTTCGCTAAGAGTTTCACAAAATTTCCGGAAAATTATCTCTTGTATCAGAATTAAAGTGTTTTTTTGCCTTGTAAATCGTATTTCCCGATACGATCACCTTAATTTTTTTTATACTCAAAGGCACATTTCTAGTGGGGGAGCGGGTCACAGGTCGCAATTTTTTTCGTCCATATAACGAAGGTCCACCCTACTGTCCATGTAGTGGTGTAGGGTATACTTGGTAAATCTACAAAATTTTAACAGTTTTTATTTTAAAAATTCTGTTAAAATTTTTGTCGTTTATTTAACCTTCTTTTTATATTTTTAATTTCACAATTTTCTTGAGCGTAAGGTTTGTTTTTTATTATAAAAAAGTTTTTTATTTTCGATATTTCGCTTCTCCATTGTGTAGCATCTTCAGGAAATAAGAAATTAACAAATTATGAACAATTTCTGTTAAAATTTTGTATTTTTATATGCTAAAATATGAAGTTTAAAATATCCCCTGTGATCTTTGAATCTTACAATACTTCGATTGATTAGTCATTATTATTTTCTTTATTCAGCTTTTGTTATCAATTTACAAAGTTAATGGTTATTGATTGTTGTTGTATATTTTATTTAACACTTTTAAACATGTTCAAATCTATTTACAAATTGATTACAGTAGTGTTGGAAAATTTAGCACGACTGTGTGAAGAAATAAAGAACTGTTAGTGAAATTCTAGCAATGTTATCAATGGATACACAGAGGGAATTTTCCTGGACGAATTTTATTGAAAATTTTCAGTGAACTAATGAAGTTTTCTTCACAAAGTAAACGAAAAATTTCTTAAATTTCATCAAAATGCTTCATATATTTTATGAATCCAGTTTTAATGAAACATTTTCATTGAATGCATGAAACTTTTAATAAATATAATGACATTTTTCACAACGTTTAATGTAAAATTCCATTAATTCAATAAAAAGTTTTAATGTGATACTTCAATGGTTTTATGCAAAAATTCATTAATATCATGCAGATAATTCTCTCAGTGTAGATAACAAGAATTGCAAAATATGTTAGTTTTTTAATTGATTTGAGAGTTTTATTATAATCATCGAATAACGAAGTAACTACACTTTATGAAAGTTAAACATATTTTGTTATTTTAATAGACTTATCAAGTGATAATGAAAAGCAAAAAAGCTTCAAACAAATATAAAGAAAAACATAGATAAGATAAAATATACTGTTTGCAGAAAAAAAGAAATGAAATGAGCAACTATTTGCTGTTTTTCTTGTTAAAATCAATAAAAATTGCAAGATACGACTATTTTTAGAAATTAATTTCAGAATATTAACCTTATTTCAAAAAACAACAAATTGTGAATACGATAACATTTAAACTGGTTGTTAAATTTTTGATTGCCAGTGTTTTTCAATAGGTGAGTTGAAATTATGAATAATTTGTGTGGAGTAATTATCGTATACTTGTACTCGTTTCCATTCACACAACACCAATAATATTTAATTATTGTCTATATAAATTGGCCTTATTTAAATATTATATATTTTTTTAAATTATATATATGTGACGCGCAAAATAGAAAGGGACCTAAGGTCAGGAGAGCATGGGATTGGTCTCATTCGATGCTCAGATGTTGTCCACAAAAAAAAAAAAATGATTTTTTACCCTTAGGTCCCTTTCTCTATGCGCTGTCACATATGTATATACAAAAATTCACTCTACAGTTTCAGTATATTGTAATAATAAAATTCTTAAATATTTTCTTTAAATTTTTTTGTATCTTTTGAAATAAACAAATACTTATTTTATTTGCGAAAAATTTTCCAAAAAATGCTAAAATTTCATTGAAAATATTACTGCATTTGATTTAATTTGCTAAAATTTAAATAGACCACATTAAAACAAATAAAAATGTTAAATTTATTATTTTTTTTTTATAATTTTATATCTGGTTTTCTTCGTAAGTCCAAGATTTTAAAATGTGTTTTTGCATTGAAATGAAGTCATCGTTGTGTTTATTTAATTTTTATTTTCAAAACAAAATAAACTGAAAAAAACAATAAATTATAGATAAAAAAAATATTTATAATAAATACTAATTTTAAATATTCAAGAATAATTTACAATTCCAAGAAAATGTAAATATTTTTTAAGAAAGATGTCCATTTTTTTTTTGGAAAACGTTAACCCTTGCCGAAAGTTGGACGAAAATGGCCCCTTTTGGAAAAAAAGTGTATTACTATTAAAAATTCCCAAAATTCGAAATTTCGAAAAAATTAGTTTTTATTCCATTTAATATAGTCAAAATGATTCATACATGGAATTTTGACTTCATCGGATATCATTAACCCACTTTAGCCTGGAATCCAAAATGACCCATGAATTTGATAAAAATGCAAAAACGTATTTTTTTTAAAATTAATTTTAAAGATTTTTTAAAATGCCTAATTTGGAGATGTCGATTGCTATTTGTACCACATAATAGTTATTACGGGTCTTTTCTGACCCCAGGCCACTAAGAGTTAAATTTTTTTTAAAGAAATGAAAAGATAATTATAATCTAAACAAATTTGAGTGCTGTTTTTCCGAAAACCGTGTAAAATTTGATGAAAACATTGAAATTTTTGACAAAATGAGCAATTTTTGTAAAATATCCTGAAAAGCAGTCGCTCCAAACACAAACTCGAATTATCATTTTTCCAATTTATTTTTTTTCTTTAATATCAACTATTATGTGGTACAAATAGCAATCGACATCTCCAAATTAGACATTTTAAAAAATCTTTGAAAATAATTTGAAAAAAAATACGTTTTTGCATTTTTATCAAATTCGGGGGTCATTTTAGATTCCAGGCTCATTTTGACTATATTAAATGAATAAATGGAATAAAAAATAATTTTTTTTTCGAAATTTAGAATTTTGGGAATTTTTAATAGTAATAAACTTTTTTTCCAAAAGGAGCCATTTTCGTCCAACTTTCGGCACGGGTTAACGTTTTCCAAAAAAAAAAATCGATTTCTTCCATTTGGGACTATTTCGAATAAAACTGGGGGGGTGTAATGACAAATCTATTTTTAAGGGACACTCTAATATACATACGCCATTTAAAAATTATTAAAATTGGTGTTCCAGGGTTACAGTATAATTATTAAAAAAATATTTTTGACTTTTTTCAAAGCATTTTTTTCAAAAAAGGTCAAAAATATAAGAAAGATCGATAACGATATTTCGGTAACGGTATTTTAAGGGTAACGGTAGTCAGTTAAACGGGTTTTGAATCAATAACGGTATTGCCTGCCAACCCTGAATAAAATTGATATGTTAATTTCAATAAAGACGTGTGAAAAAATATTAAAGTTAATTTCAAAAATTGACTGATCGAGTCAAGGGGTTTCCGTTTTTGTAAACCCGTAGGTATGCAGAAAATTAATCCGTTTTTATTTTAATATAAAAATTGGTTATTTTATTTTTTTTTTGATTAGAGATGCCAAATAATTTTTAAAAAAATTTATAATAATAGCAAAAGAAATAATTAAAATTTTTTGTAATTTTTTCCCAGAAATTTTTATAATAAAAATATTAAAAATTTAACTTTTAAAAAAATAGTAACCCTTTCAATGCGTAGAAAAAGGCAAAGTTTCAATTTGAAGGGCGAGATTTACTTATGTAAGCTATACAAATTTAAAAAATGGTATCCTGCTACCAAGTTTGAACCAAACTAAAAAGTTTAACAGTTACTACATTACAGTTGTTTGTGTAGTAATCAGTAGTTGGAAAAATGTAAAAAAAAACTGTTATGACGATTATTTAAGAAAACAACTAACGAAAAGTACTGTAATTTCGTAACAGTTGCTTAAATCAGTTATTTTTTATCATTTGAAATTCAGAAAATATCATTTGAAATTCAGAAAATGTCAATTGAAATTCAGAAAATATCAATTGATATTCAGAAAACATCAATTGAAATTCAGAAAATATCAATTGAAATTCTATTGATATTTTCTGAATTTCAAATGACGATTTCTGAATTTCAATTGATATTTTCTGAATTTCAATTGATGTTTTCTGAATTTCAATTGATATTTTCTGAATTTCAAATGATATTTTCTGAATTTCAAATGATATTTTCTGAATTTCAATTGACATTTTCTGAATTTCAAATGATATTTTCTGAATTTCAATTGATATTTTCTGAATTTCAAATGACGGTTTCTGAATTTCAATTGATATTTTCTGAATTTCAAATGACGATTTCTGAATTTCAATTGATATTTTCTGAATTTCAATTGTTGTTTTCTGAAGAATAATTGATATTTTCTGAATTTCAAATGATATTTTCTGAATTTCAAATGATATTTTCTGGATTTCAAATGATATTTTCTGAATTTCAATTGATATTGAATTGATGTTTTCTGAATTCCAAATGGAAATTCTAAATTTCAATTGATGTTTTCTGAATTTCAAATGGAAATTATTAATTTCAATTGATATTTTCTGAATTTCAATTGATATTTTCTGAATTACAATTGCAAAAGGTGTAGTGATCTTAAATATGATTCTTACTGATATATTATGATCACTGATGACGATTTTATCATCATTTGGGAGTATAATAATTTGATTTTAATAACCAACTGTAGGGAACATAGTTTTGCCAACGACTACATATATAATTAAAAGACTACCCAACTCTCCCTACCTCTGTTAAATCACTCTCTTCTTAATTTGTATCGAAAAATTCAGCCATAAGAATTACACACGTCTGCAAAGGCTAACATTTTTCGATGCAAACTGTTAATGTTCGAAAGAGGCGATAAAAACTGCCTGGTTTTGCAGCCGTGATCATATTGCCACCATATTTTTTCTCTACGTGTGCTAGTTTTGTGTCTACACACAGTATAAATATGTTTGTTTTTTCGGTTGTGGTTACAACCATAAACCGTGCCTCCAAATTTAAAAAAAATCGGACCATATTTCGACCTAGTCCTCACATAAACCCACCTTTCCGGTTTTGCTTAAATTAATTTTTCCGACAATTTCATTCAGATTTGTCACTATATTATTGCACCAATAATTTTGTCGCCCCTATAGTAAGGATCAGTTCCTTTTCCGGAATTTAGTCCGCTTCCGGAAATATGACCCATATCGTACTTTGGTGTAGCGTATCTATAGTTTTTTCATTTGTGTTTATGAGAAGAGTAAAAGTATATTCATATACAATCTGAACAACTTACTATGCTGTAGGATAAAGTTTCAACTCAGAAAATTGCACTATTTTTAGTTAAAAATTTTAAACTTCTTCAAAAATATCTGTTAAGTTTGTGAAAAGGTTGTAGTAAAACTTCTGTTAAGTGCAAAATATTGCATTTGAAATTTCGCAATGAATTTTAGACGTTTTGCAGTGTTGTTGAGATCAAGAAACATCTTGCACTGTCTCAAGTTTTTTTTTAATCATAATGCCATTGTGAAAACTGCTATAATTTCTTTAAAATTCTTCCAACATTATTGAAAATTACTTGAAAATTATCTATTTTTATTGAGTAATTGTAAACTGCATTTTTATCATTTTCCTATTAAAGAATGTAGGTTAAAAATAATTACATTTAACTTTAATAAAAATAAACAATACATACAAGTCCATTGAATTTTCAACGAATTCCCAGCAACACTTTTTAGAATCGGTTACATTTGAATCTATTCTAGAATAAGATATTTTATCACCGGTTCCATGCAATAGATCCTACAACTGTTGTCGATGTTTGTAGCATGGTGTAACAGTTCAAACTCCCGATCCGATTGTAGAACTTAATTAAGAACGTATATATGTTAACGCAGTATAAGATGTTTTACAACCAGTTGTTTGGATTTGACTTTGTCGCTGGGTTACTTTGCAACTTTCTTTGTTTGAATTACATTTGATTTAAAAAAAATAATAGAAAAAAGGGTTATAAATTGTTAAATGAAATAATGACAAACAGTATTGACTGGCGGATAAAAGCAAGTGCAATTTCAAATAATGCGATATTGGGGTCACTAAGTTTTAACGCCCCCATATAATTAGATTTTAATTACTCAAGTAAAGTGCAACAACGTGCAACAGTTAGTTACATTAATCACTCTGTCAAATTAAATGATCTTAAAAATGAGAAAAACAATAGAGTAATGTTGCGTTTAATGTTGCAAAGTGAAAAAACAAAAATATTTGAAAAAAAAAAAAATTACTGAGATATTTTCGGATCAAATTTAATTAAATTTCCAGAGTATTTAATAAATTTATATACATTTGCTGAGGCCGATTCTGAGAATATAAAGAATATAATTTATAATTGAAATTCTAGAATTATATTGTGAATTTTGGTTTTAATAAGGGCAATCACTTTACAAAGATTTAAACTAAGAAAATGCCATTAAAATATACAAAAATGTAATGAATAGTTTTAGTATTCCACACCATTATACACAGAAAACGGATTCGTAATTGCAACCGAATTCTCAGTATTTTATGTTGTTATTTTTTTTTTTATTAATGAATTACGAATATAAAGTTTACATTTCTTCTAAAAATGAATGATATTTTCACTTGAAACAACAAAACAGAAATACTACTTAAACATCTAACAAATTCTGACTTCGGAAGTTCCCTGAGTATAAAATTCCATTATTGAATACCCTTAATAAATATAATAGGGGTTTTCATATAAACTTGTATTCTACTCGTAAACGGTGTAAACCTGGTTCTCCTTATAAGTTTAATGTCAAACTCCATATATAAAAAATCTGGTTAGTATTTATACAAGGTTAACAAGGCATTTACGAGTTTATATGAAAACCCCAAATATCATAATTATATGAGAAACTATGATTTTAAATCTCATCTCAAAATAACTTTATTTAGCACTTGTTGTTGTTTATTTTTTAAAGAAAACTTGAAACAAAATTTCAAAATTATAAAGTTATGTATGTAGTTTTTGAAGCTTAACAGCTTGAAGCTTGTTTTAAAAATGTTGAGGTAAACGATATTTTAGAAAACTTAAAAAAATTTAACTAAAGATAGGTGAGACATGGACTCAAAAAAATTTATTTCCTTCAAATTCCAACAACTCGTCATTTTTTAGTTTTCATTAAATTTTTGTAGAAGAGTTCCTTTGTACATATTTAAAAATATTTGGTATTTTTAACCACTAATTCTTGCAGCATAAGAATATACAACACTTAAATACTCCTATTCCATTCAAATCGGCATTAATTTCAATAGTATAGTTCTAAGCGCATTTAAGTATCAAATATAAAATTGGAAATAATTCATTTCGGTTGCCAACCCTGCTTTAAACAACTGTTATAAAATACAGTACTTTTCGTTAGTTGATTTTTTTTAAATATGTGTAATACTAGTTATTTGGTATTTTGCCATAGAAATACAGTTAAAAAAACCTACTGATTAATTGCAATAATATATTTTGTTCAAAAATTAACTTTATATACAAATGCACTTTAAAAAGTTATTTTGCAAATTTGAATATCCATTTAAATTTTTTTTATCACCTTTTTAGACTGGACTGTTTAGACTGGAATATTTTTAATATTTTATTTGGTGTTTTGACTAAAAAGATTGTGATATCTTACTTATCAAAAGTCCATCAAATCGCAGTATTTTGAAATTTTTCTTTATTAACTAATGGTACCTACTCTGCGATAACAAAATCAGAACTTCCAAAATTAGTTGCTGTGACCTAAGTCCGCCACGGTGGCAAAGCACTTTAACAGGTGGTACAAGTACTGGTAAAAAGTGCTTTCCCATTACCAAAATGATAACATCATTAAACAAAAGGACCGGCTGTTCAAAAAGCGCCGGAAAAGCACTGGAGGAACAAAATTTTTGAACGTTGGCAAAATTAATAAATAGGTGGTCTGGAAATATATTTTCAAAATAAATTTAAAAAAATTTCATCTGTATTTTTTTGGTCTTGCTGTGATTTGAACCAAGGCCGTCAGATTGGCAGACGATTGCTCTACCCACTGAGCTAAAGAGACATATAATATTTGATGGCTAAACACATAAATAAGTGAACAACTGAAGCTGGACAACTACTGGCTGTGCAAAAATGCTAGTACTGGCAAACAATTTCTTGTAGCTACTATGCCAGCGTTGGCAAACAAACAAAAAATTAATTTTATAAAACAAACAAAATTTTAAATTAAAAAAAAATCCGAAAAAATTTTTTTGCTTGCAACCGGATTTGAACTCGGAACCTTCTGACTACAAACCTTTTTTAACGAAGCGTCAGCATTTTTATAAAATCATTGAATTGATTTTTGTACCCCTGGTAGCATTGGCTAGGTGGCACTGGATAACCACCTTGCAACCTTGGCATATCACTCTAAGCCAATTCTTTGCCAGTGGTTTTTTTATAAACCACCGAAATTTTTGTAAAACAAATACTGGCAAAACGCTTTTTGCAAACGCTGGCAAAGCGTCCCAAATGAGCATTCTCCCAGTCATTTATTTTTAACATCGTGGTTAGCCAGTGGTATGCCAGTGCTTGATTTTTTGTACCCCTGGCGATTTCTGACTGGGAGTGTATGTTGAAGATTTCTTTTAAATTTTTTCTTCAAAAAAGTAACATACACTCATAGAAAGAAACCACTCATAGAAAAATAGCAGAAAAGCTACTAAATATAAATTAAAAATTACCTTGCAAAAAAAACAAAACTGCTAAAAAGAAGATATTTTGCTAAATGCTAGTAGAAAAAGAACAAGAAAAATAAAATAGTTAAATTTACAGAATTTACAGAGTTACATTTGAGTTAATTTTTAGTTAATTGAAAAATGACAAATTAACTGTAAAATATGCAGAAAATTTTGCTAAATATTAATAGACTAAAAATATAAATTATAAATTGTTATATCTGCAAATTTTTTTTTGTTATTTTTATGTTAAATTTAGTTGAATGCAAATAGCAGTCTATCCTGCTCAAATTAACAGGGATTTTTTGCTACAAATTTATTAAATGATTTCAGAAAAAAATCGAAAAAAAACTTTTTTATAAGTGCCAATTATTTAGCAAAATTTTTTGTTGATTTTAGCAGGTTAAACTGTTATTTTACATTTAACTCAAATATAATTAAAATTCTGTATATTTAACAGTTTCATTTTTGCTGTTACTATCTTACTAATATTTAGCAAAAATAATCTGCTAGTTTCAGGAGTTTTTTCTTTGTTATACTCTGTTATACTCCATATAAAAAAATGATTTTTCACGATAATGAGTTTCACGTGAAAATTGTGTAGAGGTTGATTTAACGCAAATTTAATGTACAATACTATTATTTTATTCTTGGGAAAAAGTGACATTTTTTGTTTGTTGTGATTGTGTCTTTATAAATTAAATTACAATTTGAGGCCTTTAAATTTCGAGTGAAATTTTTCCACGTGAAAAACAACTTACGGTGCTTAAGAAAGTAAAAGTAAGGTTGGCAACCGATTCATAAGGTTATTAATAATTAGGGAATGCTTCCCTGGATTTTCCGTCTCGGAATTTCCGGGAATTTGGAACGGGAATCCCGGGATTTTAAAAAATACAATTTAGGGCGAATGACTTTTCTTCGACCTAACTAAAGTTAAATTTTAACCACATTTATTTCTATACAAATTTGACATTTATAACTATGGCGAAGCTATAAACTTTGGTTATTTTGAGATAAGTTAGAGATAGTTACTTAAAAAAGTTAATTATTTTGAGTTTTTTATATGCAAAAAATTTTACAAAATTTTACAAAATTTTGAAAATAGATCTTAACTATATTTAAAATTGTATTAATTTGAGTACTTGATCGAACTTTTAAGTTTCTTTTAGTTCCGAAAAGTTCGTCGAAAGTTTTTAATAAAATCCATGTTGGCAAACACAAACCCTAAAATGCCGTTAATGACTTAAAATCTTCGTTAGCCTTAAAATACCACTAACGAAGCTACTTAAAATACCGTTCACCTTAAAATACCTTAACGAAGGTTGACGGTAGTCATTCGAAAGAGTTTTAAATCGTTATTGGTAATTTCTTGTTAGTGTTTGCCAACCATGGAAAAAAGGCTTTCAACAATAATATTGCTATCGCCGTTGTTGCCGGTATTGTTCATGAATACTAGTGTTGTATAGGTTTAAAGTACTGGGTACCAAGGTATTAGTTACAAGGAATTTAATATTTATAGTAATCGGTTTTAAACTCAAAGAAATTTGTCGATAGAATAAAATTCTCTACGAGGTTTTACTAAGCTTTTTTTAGATTTATCAATTAAACTTTTTATTTTAACGAATTTGCGTAAACCCACAAAAGTAACGACTATCTTTAAGTTGCGTTTACATCTGTTTTCAAATCCCGAGATTTCAATGAAAATCTCGACCCGAAATCTTGACCGTTTACATTTGCACTTTATGACAGTAGCGAGATTTCGATTTGACAGCTGCACTTTTTTTGTAAACAAAGTACCATAAAAAAAATAACCTCAAATTTAAAATATTTCTAAAAACCATTTTATTCATTGGCGGAGTACAATTTACATTATTTTATGTAAAGATCTAACGCTAAATATGTTAGCAAATTTGTTTTTGTTTAAGGACGACAAGCTAGAAGCCAGATTTTGCAATATTTTGGCGGAAGGAAGACATGCACTTCCCAATGCTCTCTTCATAGTTATGCTTCGCGGGAAGCAAAAATTAGAACCACGCAACACTTCTTATAATCATTAGTACATTTCCATTGGGTCTAAAGTCATATTTATTAAATTAATAATAATTTTTTTATTTCATTATTTTGTGTTATTTTTAGGTTATCTTTTTAGTCAGCTGTTGACGATAGTTGCCACTTTTTCATAAAAAAACTCTATAAATTAAGCGAAACACAGTGTTGTATTCTGCAAAAGTCTCCAGATTTGTGAGATTTTCATGAGATTTCTTAGAAATCTCGCAAATTTACGGGATTTCCTTTGTATGGGGAATCTCGGGATTTCACATGAGATTTTCACTGAAATCCCAATTTTAGTCGAAATATCGGGATTTGGGTGCAGATGTAAATGCAACATTAACGAATATTTAAATCAAATTAAAATTTTCAACACTAAATGATGATTCATCATTGTGTTTCTTCAAACTTTTTTTTCGTGTAAAATGTATGTCGTAAGGTGATGATGTTGATGATTCTGGCTCATAAGATAAAAAAGCAGCCAGCCAGCCACCAATAATGTCAGTGGCACTTGCCTCAGCATACGTATTGTCGTTGGTTTTTCGACACTATTTCTATTGCTGTTTTGATTTAAATTCGTTAAGAAAAAACAATTTAAAGTTTTTTGCCAAAAAATACTTTAGTGACGAAATGTTTTTTATTTTATTATTTTCTTTTTTAATCTATTATGGGTTTCGATATCGCAATATTTTTTGTTTGTTTCTATGATTTGGATTGCTTACAATAATTTTTTTAGGCTTCATTGACTATGCTTACATTTCCGTTTTTTGAAAATGTTGCTCGATGAACATTTAATTGAAATTTGTATCCAAATGTTATGAGAATCTAGAAAATGTTTTCGTATACGAAACAGTTTCATAAATATATCTAATGTTGAGGAAGGTTGGTAATTTCATTGATTTTTGTGAAAAAAAAACATGTGTCGTTTTATTACAAAATTAAAAATATCTTAATAGTGGGCTAATTTTTTAATGTTATATATTTTTTATGGCAAATCTAAGGTCATCTTAATAATTTATGTTAAATTTTTATTTCAAAATTGATTATAAATCATTATTAAAATTTATTAAGTTTTTATAATTTAAGACTTCTTTTTTTTTTGTTTTTTACATTTTCTTAATATTTAATTATAGCAAAACAGTTTTTTGATTTATATTTAATTTTCGCACTATATTGTAATTGTATGCGGCTTATCAGTTACATTTTCAACACGTTTGATAAAATCTTGTAATTAACGTCAATGAATTGAAACAAAAATTTGTCAAAATTATGTCAAAAGTGCGTGTTAACAAGATGTTTTGCCGTTTAACAAGATAATGTCAACGCACGTCTCAAAAAACCACTTAAAATAAAGTGTAAAGTGGAAAATGCGAGAAAATAGTTAAAATGGTTATTTTTGAGAACTGTAGTTTTACAAATTTTTTATTTAAATTTGGATTTGTTAAATTTAACAAAAAAATGTTTTAAAATCAACAAATTTTATTTTAATCCAAAAAACGGGAATAAATTTTTTTAAAGTAACAAATTTTTCTGTTCAGCTTACAGACATTATTTTGAGTGTACTCTATATCAGGGATGGCAACACTTTTTTCGTTGCGTGCCAAAAACAGACATATTTTATTCTAAAAATTTGTCGTGTGCTACCTTACTTGTAGTCTACACGAGACATCGATTTGTTCAACCAACGAACAATTTCTTGTTCGCCCATGAATTTGTCTCGTGTGGACCACTCTTGTTCATGTTTTGTTCTTGTTCAGACAACGTTGTCAGCACAATTGTTTTCACAACTATGTGTAACAACAACCACGATGCCAGATCTAATTTTTACTTAGTGGCATTACTAAAAAATAAAGAAAATAAAAGAAATTGAATAAAATGTTAAGAAAAAGTAAATAATTTGTATTATTATTCAATTTAATGCAATTTACTTTTTATTATTGGAAAAAAATTAGTGAAAAACACATTGAAAACATGAGAATAAATAGTTTCGTTTGTGACCTACTCCAACAAAAAACAAAAAATAATGAATTGTCTGCCATTACGTATTCTCCACCCAAAACAAATGGACATATTTTTTCCCGTTATTCTGCTGACGATTAGTTTTTGGGCAAACAAATCAATGTCTCGTCAAGATGCTAAGTTAAGTTTATTTTCCTTCCAAAAACTTTCAAAATTTCGAAACATTTTTCTTTAACAAATTTTATTATCGAAACAAATTTTTTGCATTTGCAAAACTTATTGTTACAAAAATTCTACTTTTTCTGTTTTTTATAATTGTACTGATGGAAATAAGTAGGTCTAAATTGCAGAAGAATTTGCTGAAAATTATCTGAATATATTTGCTCAATATTATTAAAAAAACAGAAATAATGTTTTAAATCTAAAAATTTTTTGTTGCCTTGCAGTTAATTGCAAATAACAAATTACAAATTAAAAAAATTTTCATTATTAGTACAGCCTAAAAATTATACATACCCAGTCAGAAAAATACAAACGGGAAAGCGGTGGAAAAGCACTTTAACAGGTGGTACAAGTACTGGCAAAAAGTGCTTTCCCATTCCCAAAATGATAACATCATTAGACAAAAGGACCGGCTGTTCAAAAAGCGCCGGAAAAGCACTGGAGAAACAAAATTTTTAAACGTTGGCAAAACGCTGGCAAAACCAATAAATAGGTGGTCTGGTAATATATTTTCCAAAATAAAATTTAAAAAAAGTTCATACGTATTTTTTTTGGTCCTGCCGTGATTTGAACCCAGGCCGTCAGATTGGCAGATGATTGCTCTACCCACTGAGCTAACGAGACATATAATATTTGATAGCTAAACTGAGAATAAATGAGTGATAATAGCTGGACCACTACTGGCTGTGCCAAAATGCTAGTACTGGTGAACAATTTTTTGTAACTAGTATGCCAGTGTTGGGAGGGCAAAAAAAAAGTTGGTCTTGAAGGAGCTTTCCCACAAACAAAAAAATTGATTTTATAAAACAAAAAAAAATTTGAAATTAAAAAAAATCCAAAAAAATTTTTTTCCTTGCAACCGGATTTGAACTCGGAACCTCCTGACTATAAACATTTTTTAACGAAACGTCAGTATTTTTATAAAATCATTGGTCTACCAGTGAATTGATTTTTGTACGCCTGGTAGCATTGGCTAGGTAGCACTGGAAACCTTGGCATATCACTCTAAGCCAATTCTTTGCCAGAGGTTTTTTTATAAACCACCGAAATTTTTGTAAAACAAATACTGGTAAAACGCTTTTTGCAAACGCTGGCAAAGCGTCCCAAATGAGTGTTCTGCTAGTCATTTATTTTTAACACCGTGGTTACCCAGTGGTATGCCAGTGCTTGATTTTTTGTACCACTGGCGATTTCTGACTGGGTAGTTATATTCAAGTTACATTTAGTTTAATGCAAATAACATTTTACTGTTAAAATCAATAAAACTATTTGCTGAAAACAGTACAATGTTGATATTGGATTAATCACATTCAAAAAGAAGTCCAAAAAAATTTTGAAAATATAAAACTAGTTTATTAAATCTATTAATATTTATTTAACAACATCCAGCAAAAAAATTGGAAGTATGCTTTACGAAGTACTTCTTTCACTGCTTCACAAGCATCCGTTAGTGTATTTTTACTGCTTTTTTAGAAGTTATTCTGAACAACTTCAAAAAATCACTTCTTTCATTGCTTCCAAAGTATCCGTTAGTATATTTTTACAGCTTTTTTAGAATTACTTCTGAACAACATCCAAAATATCACTTAAGTAAGTATTGCTTCTAAAGAGTAATTGCTCTAAAAGTAACAAAGGGTTGTTTTTATGCTAGTCAACTTTCATATCAAATAATAGCTCAGCGGTAGAGCGCTAGACTAGCAATCGTGAGGTCGCAAGTTTCATACCTGGTGGTGGCGATAAAAAACTTTTGTAAAATAAAAAAATATAAAAAAAAATCGAATTCTTTTATTTTAAACCAACTAGAACGAAACTGGGGTGGGGGGGGGGGGGTGTAATGAATGAAGATCTATATATTTCACCATATTTATTGCACTGCTAATTGAATTTTCCTACCCTGAATATGAACCAAATTCTACTGCGGTATACGGTTTTTTGTAGTCGGCTAACACTTTAATATTTTTACTTGTTTTGTTTGCGCATAAGTAATAGATAAAAAAGAACTATAATTTTTGAAAACATTTTCAAAAAGCAAACAATTTCACAAATTTAAAATCAGCAACACATGGCCTCTTTATTATCTTAAAAATTGCTAAAATTTATTCTCAAAAAATATTTATTTCTTTAATAACAAAAATGTGTTAAAACTAAGCAGTTTATTGAAATAAATTATAGAAATTTTACACCAACATTTAAAACTAATTGAGATAAGAGCTGAATTTTGTTTGCTTTTTTGCACAATTTGAAACAAAATCGAAATGAGATCAACAATCAAAATAAATAAAAAATTACAACTAAATATGAAAAAATAACATTGATAAAACAGGGGAATTTAGTAACCATGACAATAATTAGGAATCAGGTTTTATTTGCATGAAAGACCTAAGGAAGTTAACCAGCCAGTTAAATACAAATATAAAAAAAATAACTACTAAAATTAAAATTAGATACTTACCCCCATTAACAATAAACAAATAACCGAAAGTTAACACAAAGTGAAAGTTAAAAATTTTAATTTGATGGAATTTGACATCTGTAACTCTAAGTTAGCTCAAACTTTAGGTTAATATGTTTATTGTTTATGTCCCTTATTTGTATTAAACCCAAATAGCGGTTTGTAACGCGTTTACACTGATGATTGAGAATCAATTTTAAATTTTGAACCTTTGTCAGATTAAGTTTGACAATTAGGATAATTAATTGCCATTTTTTATTTATTAAAAATACTTTATTATAGTAATGGAAACTTTTAGCAATCTTTGTCCAATAAAACGTTTTATAATTGTAATGAAACGTTTTATTGGAAAATATTTAATAAAGTTTTTGGCATATAATATGAAGCTTTTTAAGTAATAGTAGTCATCCAAAACCATTGAAAGCCACTGCCAACTACCATAGTTTTCTTTTTGGTACAGCCTCAATGCGAGTTTTCAATGGAAATTTTGCTTTTATAGTTTATTTGAAAAACACATTGAATTTAATTTTTATCTGTTATACGTTTGTTTGGATTCTATTATAAACTAACCCACGTCTGAATTGCATTTGCAAACAAAACAAAGAGGCGTCTATCGTTAAGTTAATATCTCAATTGCACCAGGGAAAAAGTTTTAATTTTCATGCGGATGTGGTTTCCTGTTGGATTAAGTTTATAAAAAACTACACAAACACTACCTACGAAACAAAAACCTTTAAAACATCATAAAATGGGGAGAATAGAAATACTAAAGTTTGGAAAAACTATTCATATTTATTAAAACGACACTCAAAACAGTTTGTCGGTAGAATCTACTAAAAAATGACAGTTAAAACAAAGGTATATGCAGTTAAAAAGGCGACAAAGGCATTTAACTTTGAAATAACTATAAACATTGTTATTTTTAACTGTTAAAAATCCAGCAAATGCAGTAAAAATAACTAACAATGTCGTAAACATAATGATCAATTTTTACTATAAAATTTTTTAAACAACTGGCAAAATTTTCAAGTACTTTTATTTTTTTAAAGTTCAGTTTTTTGTTATTAAATGTTTCATAAAAATAATTTCGAATAAAATAACAATTTTTTTCTTTCCTCCTACTTTAAATTTGAAGTCAGAATTTCACGTTTTTATGCATTGGAGATATTATGACATTTTCTGATTTTTTTATTTCCAAACTAAGAATATATCAATAACAATAAAAGTTTTTAAAATCTAAACGAACTTTTCAATTTTTTAAATAACTAACAAAACTGAACTGATTACTTGGTTAATATTAAAAATAACTGCTTCAAACACCTGTTACAAAATACAGTACTTTTCGTTAGTAATCTTTCAAAATAACTCTAATGATAGTCGTTTTTTATTTTTGTATTGAAAAACATACAGTTAAAAACAACATCTACTAATTACTACAAAAACAACTGTTGTATAAAAACTGTCAAACTTTTATGAGTGTATATATAGGAGTAAATAAATAAAGTTTATTTCATTGGTGCAGGTTTCAGCGAATAAATACGTATTACAAGTATGACTGTAGGCTGTTTAATCATATTCTGGATTTGTTTAAGATTAATTAAGATTTGAGCAAATTTGCCAACTAATAGATTAATCAGAACTGGGTCGACAACGACAACGAGAGTTGCTTTTTCATATATTTTGTATGGGAAGCAAAATGTCGCCATGTCGTCCGGCGATTTGTCGTCGGAATAGAATCTATTCTATTTTCGTGACGACACACTAATACACACTTAAAATATTTGTCAAATTGTTGCCATATTTTTAACTAATTAAAGATTGCCACTAGAACAGAGTTGTTAGAAATTCGTATTAGAGCTGCAAAAATTCGTACTTTGTTTACAAAAAATTTATTTTTTTGACAGCAGAAATATAATTGAAATTTAAAATTCATAATTTACGGCAAAAAAGCAAAATTAAACACAATAAAATATAAAACAACAAGAATTAGTGAGAGACCAATTGAATTTGTGAAGAAGTGTGGTGAAACAAATACAATAATATTTCTTGTTTTGATTCCTTTTTATCTAAACGTCAACAAATGTCGACGGTCGATTGTCGCTGAATTTAAATTAATCTTGACGACTTTTGCTGTCGTCGGTCGACAATCGACCCAGTTGTGATTAACCTCTAACGAGGAAGGTTCCCATGGCGAACTGCCAAATATTAGTAAAACTTGAATGTGAGAGTTCGACTTGAGAAGATCCTGCAGTCTGTAGATTACGTTTCGGCTGCCAATGCCAAGTAACTTTAAATATACAGATCAGATTATAGGGCTGACTTTCAAAATACAAAAAATCAATTTTTATGAAATGTTAGAAACTACACTCAAAACAGTTTGTCGATAGAATCTACTGAAAATGACAGTATAAACAAAGGTATATACATAACTAAAGATGTATTTATTTTTAACGGTTGCAAAATAAACAACAACTGCGGTAAAAATAAATAACAATTGCTGTGAAAATAACTAACAATGTGGTCAAAATAACTGACGAATTTTTACTACTTAAATTTAAAAAGAACTAGCAGAACTCATAAAAAGTACTGTTTTTTACAGTTAATTTTTTCGATATTATAAAAATGTATTTTTATAAAAAGAACCAATTTGTGTTCGATTACAACAAAAATGTGGACGGAAATCCGTGTTTCATTAGTGTTTATGAATCACTCCCTAAATCAGTGTTAAAAATTTTTTCATTTTCGCAAAAACTAATTTTCACCTTTACGATAAACATTTTTAAAGCATGTTGTAAATTTATTCCGGGGTATAAGATGGCGGTGGAGATGGGCACGTAAGTGAATTTTGACTCATATTCACTCACGCTTACTAGAGAAAAATTCCAATCACGAACAATTTCTTCCACTCACAGATTTTACTCACCCTCACGCGTGATTCCCAAGAATTAAGCCAAATTGTGAATTTTAAAATAAAAATGTATATGAATATGTACTCTTAATTTTGCCACTTAATTTGTATTTCAATAAAACCGACAAAAATATTAAGGGAAATATTCATTAAAAGCGGAAAATAATCGGTAATACTACGTTCACAGTACGATAGTTAAACACGTTTATGTAAAAGTTAAACATGTCAGTTCACACTTAAAAATTAAGTGTTTAAGCTAAACATCTCGAACAGCTGTTCCTTAACAATTAAAAAAAAAAAATACAAAACTTTGACAAAATTTCCCAAAAAGTTATTTTTTCTTCGGCCGGAGGCAATAATTAATAATTTTCGGTATTATAATTGCTATAAAAAGTGAAATAATACTATCCGCCCCAGTCGGAAACAAGGTTTTTCAATTTTTAGTTAAGGGACAACTTCATGGCTGTTTTTGGATTTTTCGTTCACCGGATGCAAAGTTTAATTAATTGTTTGTTTCATCTATCACTTTAATAAGAAAAAAGTACATTTTAATTGGTTTTTATTTAAATTTAGTTTATTTTATTCAATTCTAATTTTTTTATTTTTCTTGTTGTATCTTCTTCTGCTTCAAACTTGTCATTCAATACCAATTGATATCAATTTTATCGTGTTTAACAACGTGTTTAAAAATTAAACACGATAATTTAGCGTGTTTAAGGGTAGAAAAAATGTACTGTAAAACATCTCACTTAAACATGTTTAACGCTTAAACACGTCAAATCGTGTTAAACACGTATATGTGAACGCCGTATAAAATTCGAACCACACACACTCACTCATTGACAAGAGATGCAAGCCGACCCAAAATAGCGTTGGCGGCTGAAGCCAATAACTTGCGGCGTCGGCGGCTTAATTGGAAGAGCGCTGTACTACACAATTTATTTAAGATTTATTTATTGGGTTTAGAAAATTATTTTTTTCAAAAATCTAATTTCTAGTCTATTTCTATATATCAAACATCTCAGGTTAAAAGCGATAGGGTCGACGGCGGCTCTCTGATACCGACTCTCGGGATTTTCAAAAATCAATTCCAGTTGGCATTCCCATTACGGGGTGACCAATGTGGCACAGTGTAATTTTTGTTTGCCAAATTTAAGTAGGTACATATTTAATTTAGTTTTATGGGCCATTGAACTCCATGGTTTATTTGAAAGAAAATGTAATTGTTGAATCTTTCTTTATTTACCTTTCACTAAAGAAGTACCTTAAAAATAAACAAAACCAACAACTAAAAGTGTACCAAGTAAAAATATTTTCATCGGTTTGATCAAACTATGAATACCCTGCACCTTAATCGAAAACATCAGCACTTCCAATAAGAGTAGTACTTATTTTTTAAGTTTAGAGTTAAGGTCGAAAGGATGACAGTGGAAATTTTTGCATTTTAAATATTAATTTAATCGAAAATTTGCCAGATAAGGGAATTTGGCCATAAATTGGGGATTTCAACTTCGGTATGGGGATAGATTTTTGAGGGGAAGGATTAGGGATTTTACAACTATTTTTAGGTATTTTTGTGGATTTCATTTTTTTTTTCACAGAAAAGACAATTTCTACACATAAAAATTATGTACAATTTGTCTTCTCGCAAATTTAATGTAAAACAATATTATTTTTCTGGTGAAAAAGTGACGTTTCAGGTTTATTCTGATTGTGTCTTTCTTATAGAAACAAATTGTTTACTTTCACAATTTTAATAATGATTTGAGGTCTTTAAAATTCGAGTGAAGAAGTATTTTTCGTAAAATATTCAATTTAATTTATTTTGTGAGTAATTTCTGAATAATTTCCTGGACTTAAGAGCATTGAGAACTTTGCTTCTATTTTTCTTTTAAAGTGGGGTTTTGTTTAAATTAAAATTCATTGGGTACAAAATTGGCTATTTTTGGGGATTTCAACTTGCGAATTGAGGATATGAACTAAAACTTTTCTGGAAACACTAATGCCTACTATTTTCGGAACATAATCAGTGCCACCTGTTGCTTTAAAATCCGGTATTTGCCTAATTGGGGTACATGTGAGACCCCTGGTTTTTGATTCAAAGTTTGTTTAGAATTTGAAATTTAAGACATAATCAAAAAAGTGATTAAACGGATTTAACTCTACTTCCAATTGTAGGGTGTCAATAATATAAAACGAAAACATAAACCAAGATTGTGTTTTAAAGCATGGTAAGCTGTTTTTCATGTCATAAAATACATATTAGAGATTAATGTCTTTTACATTAAATTTGCGTGAAAACAAATTCAACACAATTTTCAAGTGACCCGTACAAGATCTGATACCTAATCTGGCCAAATCTGCACACATCTGGTCATGAAAATCACCCAGCTTTCCATATCACTTTAGATATGAACAGATCTGGCACTCCATCTAATCAGATATGGCCATAAAGTGTATCACATGTACCATATCTGGTCACATATGATTAGAGTCAATCATATATGTTTAGATCTAAACAGATTTGATCGTTGTTTACATGGGGAAACTTATCGTGAAAAAATATTTTTTTTATATGGTGTTTAACATATTTTTCACATTAAACCCAAACAATTTACTATGCTTATGGAACAAATAGAGCAACTCGACACTTGGCATGCAAATAAGTGCATAAATATTTTGAAATGCGACTATGTGTAATAATATCTTTGAAATCCAGATACAAATTCAAACGATATAAAGAAAAACAAAATGTAATTTGAGTGCATTTTTATTTAAAAACTAAAGTACAAAACATGGAAAAGAAAACACTGACTTCACGCTTTATAAATTTGTTTTTTGTTTAAGATAAATATCTTTGGATTAAAAACTACAATAACAAATGCACCATGCCAAAGAAAAGGGGTTACTAAAGCTGATTTACAGAAAGAAGAAGAAGAAACCATTTTTATTGAAAAACTTAACAGACAGAAGGGAATCACCAGACTACCGTAGTTTCGTCTCACCCAAAGGAGAACAACAATAGGATTAAGAGGGGAAACATTCTAATTCGAAAATAAATTAGTTAATGTATTACCCAGCAAAAATGTGGAAGCAGTAAAAACGATTACTGCTTCCTTACTGCCACTTTTACCGCTTCTAAAAATGTATAGCTTCGTAAACAGCACTAATGAAAGGCCTAAGTTGATTAATTGTTTACATCGCTTTTTGCTGTGCTTTTCAGAAAGGCATGAAGTGAGCAAAACATTTTGATCGCTTAAATATTTTTGCGGTTCTTTTATCAAAATTTTTTAAAATGCGAAAAAAAGTTTTTTTAAATTAAATAAGAGGTTTTACTAAAAAAAGAGGCATTTTCTCTTCACGTAAAAATATTCAGGAATATTGTGCTTTTGAGAAGGCATGATTTTAAATAGTTGAAAAGCTTTATAATATGCACTTCCGAGAAGTCATGAATTATCGACATTTTAAAAGAAAAACAGGAGTACTAATTAAAAGCGGTGAATTCATGCCTTTTTGGATCTCGAAACAAGTGCTTTCATGCGAGCTATCTCGAACAAAAATCAGGCATGATATCATCAATAATGCAATCGCTTCACTGCTTAACTTTCCCTGACAAAACTGCTTCCAAGCAAGCAGTAATTTCTGCTGGGTAGTTAATTCTGGCTCTTCTCATTACAAACACATTGAGATGCCTGTGATTGATAAAACTTCAATTAGCCACACTAATTGATGTGCCGACCGTGGTGTATCTCGTTAAGAGGTGATGCTACAAGTCATACACTTATGAAAAAAGTTAGTACAAAAGTCTGTTAAACGCGTTCTGATTCAATTGAAGTAATTTTTCTGTTATTTTATTTTAAAATTTAGAATATTTGTTGTAAATCCAATGTAGAAAATAATTTCATCCGTATTTGAAATAACATTGCTGGCTAACTTTTAGTAATTTGTTTTTTCTTAATTTTACAAATTTTTGAGCAAAGTTTAACCACAATGATTTCCAAATAAGTACATTTTTGTGTCTTTGCTATCACATAATGATGGCGCTATATTTTCGTATTTTTTATTGTATAGTCTTAAAATGGCTTATACCTCGGAAACTAAGCGGGATAGATCAAAATTAACAAATTAGCAGAATTTTTCTTCTTCCTGTAGATCATCTTTAAGAAAAATTCGTTAGTAATTAATTCTATTATTAATTACGATTGTCCTATTGGACGGTTACAAACACTTGACTAAAAAGGCTGTTTCTTTTCCTTATTTTTTTACTTAATTGAAAAATTGCGATGCTAGCTAAGTGCTTTTAACGCTTAATTAATAGCTTTTTGACTAGCAATTATTTTACGTCATAAATCGGTGCTATGTTTTTTACTGATCTTCTCTTCAATACAATGCTGTTTTTCAATAAAATTTATTTAAAACCCCGACTTTTTAATCAATTTTTTACAAGTTCAAATTGAGAATATTTTAGAATGAGCTTTTTTTTGTAAAATTTGTGTCGATTTATTTTTTTTGACAATTTTAAGGTAACAAAAATATAAAATGAAGTTAGTTTTTTCTCTATTTAGTGATTTTTACTGCTTTTACAAAGAAAATATACAGTTGCAATATGATCACGGCTACAGTAGATGGTTGTTGCATTCTGTCTTCTTTAGATTTTTTCTTAACTATTTCTTTTGTAAAAAAAATCGTTAGTTCTGACTATAAAACTGGTGATTTTTTCTTAAATATTCCTTAAATTCTTACTTAAGTAAAACTTTAGAAGAAATTCGTTTTTAGTTTAAGACCAGTTTTATAGTCAGAACAAGGACCATGTAAACCAGGATGTACCAAATGCGAGCTTCCGAGCCAGCCAGCCAGCCATCAATTAATGATTGTTTTATATTTTTTTTCTACAAAACAACCATAATTACAGTTAAAAACAATAACTATTGATAACTACGCAAACAACTGTCATGCAATAATTGCAAAACTTTTTTGAGTGTTGGAAAAGCAAATAATTTGATTAAAATTTCTTTTTAGCAATTTCTATCGATTTTTAAGTCGTCTGACGACGCATTTTGCTCCTAAAAATTTGCCATCACTGTTTAAAAATATTCTACTCTGAACTTTTAACCCAGTTTGAAGAACATGTTTAATTTCCAGTACACAATTTATGTACAAGACAGGATACAATTTTTGTTCTCATGTGAACAATAGATTGCTGTCACAAGAGGAAGTTCCTTTATGTATGTATTAAAAACTATTTGGCAAATGTCCAAATAGTTAGTTTTTATTTTAAAACTACCATCATTATAATTATTTGGCCAAATGACCTAAATTTTTAAGGACTTTTATTGCTTTTGTGTGCTTGTAAACAATCATAAATAATTAATTTATTTTCTTTAATACCGATGTATTTTATATTTTAAGAATTTTCTTAGCTTAATGGGGTTGATTTTTATTTTTTATTTTTCTTAGAGCCATTATGTCTCATACAGAATTCAATATTCTGTAGTAAGAAACGTGAGGTCATATTATTGCATACTTTTAGTCATGATAATGACGTGTAAGTTGTTTCTATTATTATTTCAGTTCTGTAAAGTATTGCATGTTTTTTAGTTGGTTTCTATATTTCTTTATAAAATAAATGTGTACTTGTATGCAAGTTTACTTGTACTTTTTATTCAGAGTTTCTTAAACTTTTACTAATATGTATAGAAAACTATTATGAGTTGTTTAGACTATACCCAAAATTAACTTCAAAAAAGATTTCTAAACTCACAAAAGTATAGCAGTAACAGCTTTTCAGTTGTTGGAGTAATAAATGGTGGCAGTTATTTTTAACTGTTATTGCAGTTGTTTTGTGGCAAAATAAATAATACTTTTATGATAAATGATTAAATTAACTAACGAAAACTACTCTCTTTGTAGAAATTCATTAATATATAAATTATTTCTGAAAAATAATGTCAAATATAATTAAATTTTGGTTAAATTTACTAAATTTTTTCTGTTGTATTTTAGTACAAAATTTATTGCTAATTTTACTAAACTTGTTAGTTTTTTTTAACATTATGTTTAAGCTAATTTCTTAAAATTAATGAAATTAATGCAAAATGTGTTTAATTTAAATAACATTACTAAATGCATCTTTTTAATAGTAATTGCAGTTAATTTTATTAACATAATTTTGTAAGTGTATGTTATAGATAATGTGTAAATTTGAATCTCCTATGAAGTAAAAGTAGGTGTGTAGTGTAAACGTCTTATTTTTATTTTAATAAAAAATAACCAGTGTATTTGTATTCATTTTTAAATCCTTTCTAAATTTCTTCTGTGGTTTTATACTCTAATATTCGATTTAACTTAATTTTGTTCAACCACCTTTTTAGGGGTTTATTACACTTGCAAATACTCAGTTAATCAGTTAATCTTTTTAGAGTTGTAATCATTTTCAAAATTTATGTCGGTGTAACTAAAGTCACCTAAACATGCAAGTGTTAATTTCAACACGAATTTTTGTATTATTCTTTACAATTTTTATGTTTTATTGTTAGCGACAGAAAATTTATGGTATTAATAAATTGTTTCATAAAATCGACATTGTTGGAATTCATTAAATTAATTAAATTTTATATTTTAATTAATAATTATTACTAAAAAGCTAATTTCAACTTTTTTTCTTATTTTTAATAAATTTTCGTTGGTAAACCTAATTCGCATACACTAAATTCAACACGCAGAGAAAAGATATGGCAGCAATATGAACACGGCTACAAAACTATGTTCCCTACTGTGAGAAACTCCTCCTGCAATGCATATTTTGATTAGTGTTAGAAGTTAAGTAAAGTATTAAAGAAATTGATATATTTTTTTAATTTTTTATAATAGTGTAGAAAAAATGTTGAAGAGCGTCTATAATTAGGAGTGTAAAAAATTTTAGTTTTGTACGAATTAAAATTGAAAATAATGTACAAGTTTTGTAGTCTATGGCACGAAATGGTAACCATAATTTCACCATTGACGAAATCATTAGGAACATAGTGGTTACATTTTTGATGAATTGTTGAACTCTATTCACATATATTATACATATGTATCACACGTTTCCACAATTTATTTTTATTTATATATAAGTGATTACTAAAATTAATTTAATAATGAATTTATTTAAATCAATTTGAACTCGTAATTGATGTATGTACCATTTTGAATAAAAAATGCATAACTTTTTCATCCCAATTCAATAGAATGCTGGGATAATACTGTAGGAATCCTAGGGAAAAAAACAAGGCCTAGATAATATTGCTACGTTTTTACGTTTTAAAACGTTGGCAATATTATCTATTGCAATAAAAATAACCAATAACATCGCTGACACCAATTATTACATTTTACCTTTAAAACGTACATTTATGTCCTCTATATAACCCGGATTGGTGCTCTTTGTAAATAAAAATAACACACTCTCTTTAGTTTGATTTAGCATATACACTTATTTATTTAACACTCTATTTTCTGACACTGAAAACCGTATAACATACACACAAACTCTATGCGAAACTCACTATACACAGTCCAAAGCGCAATTAACTATACCAACTCCAATACGCTACTAACTAGTCGCTACTTAACAGCACAAATGTTAAAGTACAACTTGACTCCACAAATCTGAAAGCGCAACTTTCTTTTCCCTCGGTCTTTTTATAGTTTAACGGTCTAAAATATAGAACATGGTAGAAAATTCCAGTTCTTCTAAAATTATAACTCTTATGTTATTCATAACATAGTAGTACCCACTAGGGATGCCAAACGGGAAATCTCGAATCCCGAAATCCCGGGATTTTCGGGATTGGCAAAATTTCGAATCCCGGTATTATTTCTCAAAAATCCCGGGATTTTCTTATTTTTTAATATTAATATAAATGCAAAAACACAAAGTGAGCAATTTTAGATTACCTACGTTTTTTTCTTGAATTTTCTCATATTTACAAGGAATTGATGCCAAGATATTGGTAAAATTATAAATTAAGTATTCTAGTAAAGTATGACTTTGCAGAAAAATTTGAAATTTTGGTAAACAATATTAAGTTTTTGAGTAATTCATGCGAAAAATCAAGTTTGTTTGTTATTTTATCGATTTATTCTTCCAAGCGAAATTCGATTTCTGAAACCTAATTTTGGCTGAGACTGTAAGTTTGAATTCTTCCATGAAAACATTTGATAACGATAACCAAATAACTTTGTTGCTGTAATTACATGATTTAGTGGGCAAGGTTATCGTAACGAATCTGTTTTAAAAGCGGCTTACAAAATACTGGGCGCAAGTGGTGTACTTAATGGCAGGCTTTAATATATTATCCCAGCCAGAAAAATAAAAACGGGAAAGCGATGGCAAGGTATTTTAACAGGTGGTACAAGTACTGACATAAATTGCTTTCCCATTTCCAATATAACGTCAATAGACAAAAGGACCGGCAGTTCAAAAAGCGCCGGAAAAGTACTGGAGAAACTAAATTTTTAACTTTGGCAAAACGCTGCCAAAACCAATAAATAGGTGGTTTGGAATTATATTTTCCAAAATAAAATTTAAAAAAAGTTCATATGTATCTTTTTTTGGCCCTGCCGTGATGTTTTGTAAAACAAATACTGGCAAAACGATTTTTCCAAACGCTGGCGAAGCGTCTCAAATGAGTGTTCTGCCAGTCATTTATTTTTAACATCGCGGTTACCCAGTGGTATGCAGGTACTTGATTTTTTGTACCACTGTCAATTTCTGACTGGGATGTTTCAATATTCATAAAATGTACCACATTATTAATTAACAACTATTAAATAATTATAAAACGCTTTATTCAATAAAAAAAATTAGTTTCATAACATAAACATTTTTACAAATAAAGCAAAATTTAAATCCCGAAATATCCCAAAATCCCGAATCCCGGGATTTTTTTTAGTGCTGCCAATTTGAACGGTTTAGTAAATCCCGTCTCTTGGAATATTTTTCTTCCAAATTTCCAGAACCTTCCATACTAGGCTAATCTAAATTCGTAACAATATTTATTGTAACTAATAGGGTTTATTAAATTTTAAATCGTATTACTTAGTATTAAATACTTTTTATTTAAATATTAAAATAAATAATAATTATTAAAAACCTCGATGTTTTAATTTTGAATAAAACTTCCAAAAAAAAAAAATCCCAGGAAATCCCGCATAAAATTCCCGCGATTGTGGGATTGAAAAAAAGGGCAGGATTCCCGGGAATCAAATAGAAAAATTCTTAATTCTAAATATATACTATATTACAATGAGTATTATTTTTGTTCGGTGTTAAGATAAAAATTCTAAATAGAATTTAAAATTTCTTTTACAACAAATAGAGAAAAAAACTTATGAAAAAACTTTCCTAGGACCAATGGTTGACAATTAAAGCATTTTTAAGTAACCATCAGATTATCTTTCTGGGGTTCTCTCTAGGTTATAATTAGGGTTTTTCTTTTCCCGGACTTTTTCACTTCCCGGGACAGCGGGATTTTTTCTAGAATTTCCCGGGATCCCGGGAATTCCCGCTCGTTCGAAAATAAATAAATCCGAAATATGTTGTAGTTGAAAACTCAATTTCTATCAAAATACCGTCGGACAAAGTCCATTTTTTGGTTGTACCCATGAGAAAATCTACTTAATATATTCTGAAAAAGAGCTAAATATAAAATAGCCACTTTTTCTTAATCAATTTGTTTAACAGTTTAAGTCGCGAATTAATATTAGGTAATATATTTTTATGGAAGGCCGTTTTAATTTTAATCTCTTTTCAAACGAGAAACGAATTGATTTAGAAAAAGTGAAAGAAATTAAATTAAAAAAAATTAAAAGACATGTGTATTTTTTCATCCATTCCTTCACGATATATTGGAATTGTTAATGGGAGGGAAATGACAAATTTATTATAATGAAGTTTTAGAGAGATTTAAAAGAATATTTTTAGTCGTTTCTTATATGAAATTCTGGACCAACTCATTTTGTGCCTTACACGAATTTAAAATTTCAGCCCTGGGGTCGAATTGCGGCATTCGTGATCGAAATTTTTCGTTTGAAATTAATTTTTGATTTCGAAAAATTAAGCATTTGGATAAAGTTTTTTGAGCCAGGGATTCTACAAATCTGCCCTAGATTGGATATAAAATTAAAATATGGTGTTATCATTGTTAGTTTTTACGTATTTACACATTGAAAAGACGGATTTCGAACAATTTCGCTCGTTCATGAATGCCGTAATTCGCCCCTGGATTATGTATTACGATAAAAAACGGTATTTAGGGCCAGTTTTATAGTTAGAACTAAGATCGATTTTGCATAAATATTTCTTAAAAATGAAGCCAAAATATTTATATTTCTAGATATTTTGTTTCTATGTAGATTTTCAGATCTATTCGTCCAGAATTATTTTTTTCAAAAAGTTTAAAAGTCAGTATTTTTTACAACATTTTTTTTTAGAAAATTCGCCTAAATCTTTTTATAAAAATATAAACTAAAATATTATTAAGGGAGTGTGCGAACTGGCTAAATAAAATCGAAACTAAATTCAGGTTTCTAAAATTTCTATAATATTTTAAAAAGTTTTTAAAAAATGTTCAAAGAAATTTAAAACCCTTTTTTGAATTTGTATTTAGTGTAGAATTTATTTAGCCGCCTTGTACAGGGCCTGAATAGTTTTTTTAACTTCAATTACTATTTTTTGAATTGCAAATTTTTATGCCACAACTACTTAAAAATAAATTATTTAATTTTCATAGTTGCATTTTAAACTAACATACAAAAAAAAAAACCCAAAAAAATTAAAAAAAAAAACATTTTATGCATTATTTGAAAAATAAATAAAATTTAAAAAATATATTTGAAATTAAGGAATATCAATTTAAATAAAATTACTTGAAGTAAAAAAGTACTTACGTATATTAATTAAAAGTTTGGAGATATGTATTTAGAACCGAAATACTGATGTTGAAATGTATATATTACTTTATTTGGAGAAAGGTCATAATTTTAAAGAACACGTTTTTTCCGAGGTACGAGAAATTTTGTTGGTAAACTTAATAATGGCTGATAAAATTTGTTTTCGGTTTAACTAAACTAAATTCAACTGATTTAAAAAAAAACTCGGCCTAAATAGTACTTTTTTTAATACTAAATTCTGTTTATTGAATCTTAAATCGTATTTTTTAATTTTAAATGTATATTTTATTTATTATTATTATATTATTATTTAAAAAAATTAATGCTTAAAATTTAAATAATGCTTACAAAATTGTAATATATTAGCTAAAACTTCTGTAAAAGGATAAAAAAATCCCGGGAAATCCCGCACAAAATTCCCGGGATTGCGGGATTGAAAAAAGGGCGGGATTCCCGGGAATCCCGTCCCCATAAACCCTAGTTATAATGTAGATTTTAGTTTTTGGTATTTACAACTCAAACATTTTTACTTATTTATTTCGTATACTATATATTAAAGCTATTTTTTAGTATTAGATCACGTTATATCAAATTGTATCAAATTATATAATACTCGTATGATCAAATTAGATGAGCCCTATTTTCAGATCAAGTTTAATCCAGATGAGATCCCATGGGATCCCATGAGATGCCATTTATGGAATTTTTTATATCAACTAAGATATGATGTAGTATCGATAATTACATCGTAACTTTTTCCATCGGGTTATTACGACTAGTCTTTAATGGCTAAAGACCTTGAAATAATTATATATGTATTTAAAAAAATTTAAGTGTATTTTATATTTTCTTTAAATTGGGGAAAAGTGTCTATAAAGGTGAAATAAGTACATAAAAACAATATTTCTTAAAAACACGTGCCCGAAATTTGGTTAATGAAATAAAATCTGTTGAAGAGTAAATACACGAAACTTTATTAAATAAACACACGCACATATTTATAACGAATTTGGCTGCCAAACTAATTGCTCTTAGAGTTAAATTAAACAAATAGATTATAATTTAAACAATTATTTTCTTGTTCAGCTGTGAAAAAGAAAATATTTTAAATAAACAATCTAAAAATGAGTACACAAGGAAAATTTTATTGGACAAGAATTACTGATTGACGACGTTGGAGCCAGACTGATCTACGGCACAAAAGTAAGTTTCTGAGAAAATTAAGATTAGATCAATATGGTATGCCTACAAAAATTTATAATTTTTGAATACACTCGCCATTTTATTAAGATTCATAAAAAAAAATTCGGTTTTTTTTTTTTTGGAATTTTCGGGGACAAACTCGATAGTGCTACAAGCCATTGAAGTTTGGACATAAATTGACGAAATTGATTAGTGTTTTATTTTTTCTTTTCTAGCAATTATTCCTGTATAATAAGAAGAAAAAGATGAAGTCTGCAAGAAGTCGTTGACATTTTCAAACTTTAGGCCAAACAAATATATAAACTTTCCATTGTTTTCAAATAGTCAATTTGAAATTTTAACATATTTTTTTTCTGAAACGTAAAAAACCAAAACTTTTTTTTTATAAATTTATTAAATGGATGATATATAATCAAAATAAAATAGCACTTAAGGTTTTTCTTGTCCCAGTAAAATTATTATTTACCGATTTTTAAGGAAAATCGTCTTTCGTAAATATCCACTCGCGCTCTCATAACCAAAGCGCCATTTTATTTTGATAATATATCATCAATTTAATAAATTTTGGTTTTTTACGTTTCAGAAAAGAAAATATGCTAAAATTTTAAAATGGCGTTGCGAGAATTATGAAAAATTTATATATTTTTTTTGGCCTAAAGTTTATACATTTCAACGACTTCCTGCAGACTTCCCCCTCAATTCATAAATGCTTTCTAAAGTTATAGCAGGTTTACAAAACGTAATTTTTATACAAAATTTGTTCAATAAACCTCCTATAATTTTACAAAGCGTTTATGAATTTAGGAGTTAATCTTTCTTTTCTTATTGTTTAGAAATAAATGCTACTCAAAAAAATTAAAACACTAATAAATTACATCAGTTTTATAATTTTACATGCTTTTTTCACATTAAACTTTTATGTTTGTAGTCAGCTCCGGCCTTGTAAGACTCAAGTATAAGAAACCAACCAAAGAACAATAAAGTTGTCGGAATTTTTAGAACTTTTGGGCCTTTAAAACGCTATAGAAGAACCAAGACAAACTGAACCAAAGTTGCACAAGGGTTTTTTTTTGCCAGGAGCAATCGTGGAGCTATATAGATCTCGCGCAAAAATTGCTTAAAATCGCTTTGATTTGATAATACCATTTAAATTCATACTCAGATAGGACCTTACTATGGCGACAAGGTCATAGTACGGATCATCCCTGGGCTCTTGGAAAATTTATGTACCAAATTTCGTCCAATTGTCTTCAAAATTTTAACCGGTAATTTGATTACAAGGAATCATGGACAGACGGACAACCATTGCTAATTCGGCTCCGAAATTGATTCTGATCATTATATTATAAGGTGGGTCTATACAAACATCAGCACAAACTCAATACACCCTTTTCCACAGAATGATGTTTTTAATCTATTTAGAATATGGCATTGTTTACATTTTAGCGTTGACAGCTTGTCAGATTTCATTTGATAAATAAAGTTAAAACCCAAAGAATCACGGATTACAGTAAATCTAATTTTGTCAAAGCCAACAATATTTGGATTATAATCTTTGTTTTAACAAAATTGAATATGTAGTCTAAACACAGTATTATTTTAAAATAATAATAGTCTTTTAAAGATAGAATATTTACTTAACAAAAAAATTAAGTACAAAAGATGATATATTTCAGTGTTTTTTGTATAGATGGTATAATTAAGAAACAGATATAAGTTTTTTTATTTTTATCTTTGTTTTTTTTTGTTGAGTCACTAATGGCTAAGTATACACCGTTAAACCCCATAGTCTAACAACTTTATTTTTGTAATTTAAATTTAAATAAATATAGTATAATTCAAACCTTATTTAAAGTAGTCACGTTCAAGATCAAGGTTTTAAAATTAGCTACAAAATAATGACTCATTATTGTATCTGTGTCTATGATACTATAAATATAAATAGATAGTTAAAATAAGTCTACACTCATAGAAATAAATCTGCACAAAAAGTAGAGAAAGCTGATTAAAATTACTTCAACTGGCGAACCTCGCGCAAAGTCGCAACAGTCAACTTAAGAAGTGATTGCCGAAACAGAGGCATATTTTGAGGCCAAAGATAAATAATTCAATAAAAAATGTATCGAAATGTTAGAAAGGTGTTGGAGTGATTGTATCGCTCTTGAAGGAGACTATGTTGATGAAAAAAGTTGAAGTTTGGAAAAAAAAATTTTGTTTTACTTTTCAGCCGATGTGTTATGAAATATATCGTTACGATTTTCTAAATTTTCTATAGTTTTTTTATGTGATAAGTATACGAAATATTGTTGAGAAATAATATTGTATATGAGAATTGGTTTTACTCATAATGATGCGTAAATTCAAAAAACTCGGATAGGGTGAAACCTTTAACTATTTATATATTCCCTATTAAAAATGGTTATAATATAATAGTATATAATTTGATACAATCATATCTAATCAAGTGTGGTTAATGTGATATCATATACAATTTTATGTAATTTCTTTAATTTAAGCAAAATTACACAACTTAGATCTAATAACATTGGGTCATCTTCCCAATCAAATTATATAAAATTGTATATGGTTATATATGGTCTAACAATTTATATATACTTATATACAATTTAATAGGGAAATTGACCCATTGTTATTAGATCTAAGTTGGGTAAATTTATTAATGTTGATTCAATTATATTTGATATCACATTAACCCCACCTGATTATATATAATTGTATTAAATTACACAATATTTTATTAAAACCTTTTTTACTAGGGTTTCTTAAAATGTTGTTTATTCGTCATTCATTCGCTTAATCGAATAACTTTCGAAAATTAGTAGCTTAAGGGTACGATCAAAATATTTCTGATCGTTTGATAGATCAAAATAAAAACCCGAGTAATTGACAACTCTGATGTGCACACAAGCACTGGTAGAAAAAGTCTGTAAAAATGTGAGCTAAATTACTAAAAATTTATCCAAAAGGGTTCTGCGGAAAAACTACTAAAATCTGCGTAATATGTTAAATTTACAATATTTTGTTGAAGTGTAAATAACAATTTACCCTGCTAAAATCAGCGAAAAATTTTGTTAAACGTTAGTAGACTAAAAATATGATAAACAAATTTTATATTTTCAAAGTTTTTTTTTCTAATGCGAATAAAAATGTAACATTCTCAAATATAAATAACTAAAATTTTGTTTGATATACGAATTTTTCTTGCTGCTTTTGGTCTAATTTCACAGAATAAATAACAGTTAAGTAAAAAATAACTCTAATATAACTAAAATTTTGTAGAAATAACATATTTTGTTCTTGTTGTTTTTATCTTACTAATATTTAGCAGATAGCTTCTGCTGATAAGTATTAGCAATTTTTTTCTGCAATGCTCTTTTAAACTAACTTTTCTTAGCTTTTTTCTGCTATTTGCACAGGTTTATTTCCATGAGTGTGAAAAACTAAAATTTTAGTTACAATTAACTTAAATTATGTTGAATGCAAATATTAATCTATCCTGTTAAAATCTATAGAAATTAGTTTAACCAAAAATTTCCACAGATTTTTTTCCATGAGTGTATGAAATGGAAACTATGTTCGTAATTTGGTTTCGTATTAGGAAAGAAAAATTATTTTTTTTATTTACAATCAACAAAGTATAAAATAATCAATTTTGAATTATTTAGAGAAAGCTTTTTTATTTGGGATCATAAAAATAATAAAACTTTGAATTATGAATGTCTATATTTTGAATGCAAAAATGTTGCAGTTTTTGGCCATATTTTGTATGGGCTTTTATAATTTCTCTATAACCATAAATCTAAACTTTTGCTTATTTAAAGACAGAGGTATAAACAATTCTTTCAAGCAAGAAAATTAAAGACCTGTTTATCTAATACGAGAACTTAATTTGATTTTAAAACTCTTTCCAATTAACTTAATGTTGATCCTGCTTGATTTAAAATTGTTTTTTTGTGTGTACTTAAGTAAAATTTAAGTAAAAATTCGTATTAAGTGCTGACTTTATTACTGGTCCTAAATGATCAATATTGTTAATAACTTTAGTCATAAATACTTGGAAAAACAAAAACAAAATTTGCGTTATTTTTCTTCTGTTTAAATCATTTTCGTAATACAAAAACCGGCAGTAAATTTTAAATGCAAAAGTTATTCACCCGTTACAATCGCTTGCAGCTTATTTACATTTTATTTTCGTTTATTTTCCTCTACAAAAATGACAAAATTACACGCAATTGTAAACAATAGTCTTCATAAACTTACTAAATTGTCAAGTTAACTTTAATTTAAGTAAATAAGTATGATGTATGTATAAATTTCAACATATTAACAAACATACATACGGGCAAGTAAGTGAGTTCAGAAGTAAATAAGTGCTTCATTATTAAGTTGTATAAATAGGAAGTAGTTTTTACGCACCACCGCTGATAAATCACTTAAAATATGTTTGACATCATATAAATTACCTTAGAAATGGGTGGGTTCTCCAAGCTAGGAAATGCATAAATTTCTAATTAGTGTTTTGAGAGGGGAGTTATTTAAATAAGCATATGTTATGCACTAAAATCAACAGGAACTGTTAAAGGGGACAGCCTGAATTGGAGATTTCAAGAAATCGAAATAGTTTGTTTTTATAAATCGATAACTCGGTTCCACAAAAATATCGTACTAAAATTTCAGAATTAAATTCAAAGTAGTTCCGAAATGATAGGACTATTCAGGCGCATTGCCTGTATTTTTTTAATTTCAAAAGCATCCCTACGGGAAATTTTAACAAACTGTCACCGAACTGGCCCCTTTATATGAAATAGACTGGTCACTTTTACATGGCGTTGTCATAGGAGGGTTGTCATAGGAGGTCATTGACGCCTTTTGACATGTCACAGGACAAATCCTAGGACAGGTTACTGAACTCTCATAAAAAACAAAGTTCAGGGACCTGTCCTGGGATTTTTCTTGTGACATGTCACAAGGGGTCAATTTCCCCCTCCTATAACAACGCCATATAAAAGTGACCAGTCTATTTCATATAAAGGGGCCAGTTCGGTGACAGTTTGTTAAAATTTCCCGTAGGGATGTTTCTCAAACCTTTTTTATCGAAAAATTGATCCACCAACGAGCATATAATTAAAAGAGGTACCAACTCACCCAACCTCTGTTAAATCACTCTCTTCTTATTTTGTATCGAAAAATGTTACCATATGAATTACACATGTCTATAAAGCATGCGCGGCTCCAAGGGGGGGGGGAGGGGAAATAGGGAAATTGAATGTCAGAAAAGATCTAAATTGTAGAGAAATGTAGTTAAAATATTTAAATTTCAAATTAGATTTTCAAAATTGTATGTAGATCAAAATTTCGCATTTTTTAATACAAAATTCCAATTTTAATTGAAAATTTTTTAAATAAAAATAAACGCCCTTACTATTTAAATTTTCCAAATGTATATTTTTGTTGACTTTAGTTAAAATTTTGACCTAGTTTATTTTTAGAGCATTCTGATTGGTTAATTTATTTTCAACCAATTAATATATTTGAAAATGTAAATATTTCTTTAGGATTTTCATACACAAAATAAACAAAGCCGTTTAAATATAAAGTCGACTTTAAAAGCAAAATACTGTTTGATATTAAAGCACAGTAAGTTGTTCGGATTTCACGTGAAAAAATTGTTATACTCCTCAATATAAAAAAAATTATAATTTTCCACGACAATGAATTTCACGTGAAAACTGAGTAGAGATTGTTTTCACGCAAATTTAATGTACAAGACTATTATTTTTCTTGGGGAAAAATCACATTTTTTGTATATTGTGATTGTGTCTTTGATATAAAATTGAAAAATTGTTCATTTTTATAATTTAAATTCAAATTTGAGTAAAATTAAAGTTCGAATAAAAATCTTCCACGTGAAAAACCACTTATTTTGAATTTTTTTTAATTAAAATTGCAGAACTGAACTTCTAATGGAATTTTCTAAATTTGAAGTGGTAAATGGTACTATATTTTAGAATTTTCTCATTTCGATATAAAAAATCGAAATTTCTCTTAAAATTTTCTCAATATTGTAAGAAAAAAATTAATTACCGTTATTTTTGTTCAGATTTAAGATCAAATTTGACAAATTCCAAATAGAATTCACAATTAATTTCACTTGAAATTCTCCAAATTTCATTCGGAAAGATATGGTGGAGTTCTTTTTTAGGTCTTTCCAAAGGATCGTATTGAACTTATTCCAGTCTGTCTTTCGGAAATCCTGAGTATACATGTTGATATCGTAGACTATATAGTTATGTTCCTGAAATAATTTCTTTTGAAATACTCAATTTTTGATTGCCTGCAAGCAATTGACTAGCGTTAGATCCTGCACTTCCTCCCAACCTGCAAAGTGTTTTAACTTTAAAATACGGAATGTTGGTGTAGCGTCAAAGCAAAATTGGCCAGTAATTCTTTTTGTTAATAACGACATCTGACTCCCACAGCTATACCAAAACCGATATGAAAATTTAATTATACACAGTTTTCCAAATGTCGATCACGAACCCCAGAGCGTCCCTAATCGCATCCTAGGAGGTCTGCGAAACATTCCGAAAAAATAATTAAAAAACAAGAATTTTGTAAATATTAGAAGTTTTTAGTTAAAATTTATAAATGAAGTATAAAAAATCAGCTTCTAATAAATAAAGTGAATATAAAAATAATGAAAATAATTTCAAAACTTTTCAGGAAATATTAACTTTTTTATTGTTGTTAAAAAGTAATCTCTGAGTTAAATCCTTGTAATCATCTCAATCAAATTTTGAGGACTTTTCAGACTCCGGCGACGTTTTTCGTAAAATTTTCAAAGTTTAATTTAATGAAATCCGCGATTTAAATCGTCATATGTATATCGAAAAATGGATTCTTTAATATTTCTGAAAAAATATATGCGGTGTGTTCGATTAGTTGAAATTTTTACTACTTTCACTACAATTGGAAAGTTTTGTTTACTTTTTATATTGAAATTTTGCAGCTGTAGTAAAAGTAGTAACTTGTAGTAAGTAAACGAACACGCTTAAGTTGTTCCTCATTACTTTTTGCCTTTACGAAATCTTATACTGGCACACTTATTGGGTCTTTTTTCATACAAATGCTGAAAAATCGAACTGTTTTTTTTTATTTAATACTATACTATAATTCAGGAACCAAAAGGAGTACCAAACTGATATTTGACAGTGTCATTGATAAAAAACTAAGAACTAATACAAAAATATTAAAAGGCTACGATAAAGTATCCCGAACCGCGTATTAAGATAAAATGGCTTTAGACCTTTGATAACGATAAATGGTTAAAGTTCATTTCAAAATAGTAACTATTCACGTGGCTCAATCATGGCTTCAATTATAAAAGGATAGAAACAAATAATTAATTGTAGAAAAATTCTCAAAAATTAAAATTTTTTTTTAATAAATCAGAAATTATCAAATTAAAGAATGAGTTGCAGACCAACTTCAGGCACGCTTTCAGAAGCTTTAAAGTGATATATCAACCAGTCACATAGCAAAAAAATACAAAAGTTAGACCCAAATATGTACGGAAAGTCTATAGCAAATTTGATAATTTTCCCCAAATTGAACACCAATTTTAGCTATACAAAGTATTCCAAGTTATAACAAGTTTCATACAATTCAAATAGAGTGCGGAAATTTCATTTGTTGATTTTATATGTTATTTAATATAAACTTTTTTAGGCATTACTAACCCATCCTTGTTGGATGTCAAATACGTATCAAAATATTAAAGTTTTTGATGAAAAATATAACTTAGAATTTTTCGTTGGACTTTATATTGTCTTTTATACCTAAAGCGTCGCTCATAAAATCGTTAACCTTGCGCTGCGGGGTCCAAAAACGTCCAACAAGTAGTGTATGGCCAAATCAAAAGGGGTTAAAAAATATTTTTTGTGAAAATTTGAAAAAAAAATTAGGTTTGAGAAAAATGATATTAAAATTAAAAAAATGCATTGGTACACTAAGCATAAAGGTTTTAAATGCAATAAAATTGAAATTTGGTTTTGAAATTTTGTTTTGATATCAGGTTGTCCCCTTAAGTGAAGTTGACCTAATTATTATGTTACCATTTGTTTATATTAACATAGTTACTATGGTAATACTACAAATATTTTTTTAGAAAAATGTGTAAAATAGTTAAGTTAGTAATCTAAATTCTATGTCAACAGTGTTATGCAAATGTTTATATAAAATTTTAACTACACTTAAAATATTTTGTGTAAAGACCGCTGCAAAAGTAATTAAAAACAAATGAAATTTCACTAGAAAACAGAGCTACTAACATTTCATTAAATTCAACTTACATTTTCTTTTGTTTTTGAATTTTAATAAAATGAACTACAAATTAGTGAAAACAAACAACGAAATTTACTGAGATACATTTTATTTGGTAAATGTAAACGACGGCATAAAGTGAATCTTACGAAATTTCAGTATTTTATGTTGTTTATTTTTTTAATGACTTACGAATGTAGTTAAAATTAACATTTCTTCTACGAATGAATGCTATTTTCATTTAAAATAACAAAACTGAAATACTACTTCAATAACTAACAAAGAATCTTTGAACTAATTTTAGTCCATTTTTAGAGCTAAAAGCTGTGGGTGACTGGCGCCTAGAGCGTACCACCTTACAGGCAAAAAAAAAAGTGCGTCGTACACCCTCCAATATGAAGTATTTTTGCAAGGAGGTTTCAAAAAAAATTTTTTTAATTTTTTTTTTTGCCGAACGTAGGGGTCGCCATTTTACATTTTTCGTTTTATCTTTGGTATTTACAGTCGGATCTTAAAGTATGATACATCGATGTTTTTCTCTCGAGGAGACCAGTGTTTTGCTCTAAGGACATTTTGACCTCAAGTATCCCGATCTAGTAGTCACCCACCAGATCTCAGTTGCTACCACCCTAATGTACCACCCTAATGTCAGAAAATTAAAGCTCGCCAAAAATCATTAAACTTTTGCTAAGGAAGTTTTTCGCTAAACCCAGTAGAAATTTTTTTTATATATTGGTTGCCGAACGTATGGGTCGCCTTTTTAAATTTTTTTTAATTGGATTTTTCCTCGAGGCAAAAAAAATCGATATATCACACTTTAAAATCCGATTTTAAATGCCGAAGCTATAACGAAAAACTGAAAAAAGAGACCCCTATGGTAGGCAAAAAAAAAATTTTTTTTTTTGAAATCGCCTTCCAAAATCACATCATATTGAAGGGTGTATGGCGAATTTTTTTTTTGAGGTACGGTCTACTGGCGCCCAATCTACCGGAAAGTGCGTAAAAAATAACACTTTTGCACATATGAGTACTCTGTTGAGCGCCAATTCCGAATAAATACGAAATTAACTCTTAAACACATTTTAAATTTTGACTTTTTTCTAGCATTCAACCTAAATTTTAAACTTTTATGTCTTCCTAGACTTATAGTAGAATTTCATGACAAATATTTCTGTGTAACATTTTAACCCCCTATCGTCAACTTAAGGGTTGTATATGTGTCTATTTAAAAAGGTGCCAAAAAGTCCCTTTTATTGAAGAGTTGGAGGGTTAAAATGTTCCACAAAAATATTTGCCATGAAATTCTACTATAAGTTTCTGAAGATATCAAATATAGGTTCAGTGCCATAAATAAGTGTAAACTTAAAATGTGTTTAATGGTTAATTTCGTACTTATTCAGAATTGGCGTTCAAGTGTCCTACAAACCTGGATTTTAGGAGGAAACCATATGAATCCTCCATTTTAGGTATAGGATGTGTTCAGCGAACTTATGTAAAACACTACGAGGAATATTACTGTGGAACATTTTAACGTTCTAGAAAATGAAAATGGTAAATATTACATCTATTATATTTCGAAAATTTTACCAAAATCGGCGAACGTTCCCCGTTTTTCGCCAAGTTTAAAGGTAAAACTATTGGATATTTTGTGTTTTTCAGGTTAATGTATCGAAATACTTTGTTAGTTTTTACGGATTTTGATCTGATTAGTCTACGAAGTCTGAAATTAATATTTTGAAAGAAACAAATTATGAATGTTCTTTTTAGTTTGACTCTAGATCATAAATTAATATCAATTATGGCAAAAAAATCGCATCTTTCTCCAAATACACTGAAATTAAATACACTCATAGAAATAAATGTGTAAAAAAGCAGAAAAAGTTATTAAAAATTAGTTAAAAATGATGCTGCAGAAAAAACTGCTAAATTAGTAGAATATTTTTGCTATGTGTTAGTAAGAGAGGAACAGAAAAAATAAAACTGTTAAAGATACAGAACTTTAGTTATATTTGAGTTAAATTTTTGTTAATGGAAAAAAACAAATTAACCTGCTAAAATCAGTAAAAAATCTTGCAAAATAATTAGTAGCCTAAAAAATCAGGAAAAATTTTAAAATTTTCGAAATATTTTTTCCGTTTTTTTAATGCATATAAAAATCAAGCCTTTTGAAAACAGCAGTTTACAATTTTTTTTAGCAAATATTTCTGTGTATTTAACAGGATAGACTGCTATTTGCATTCCACTAAATTTAGCTTAAAAATAACAAAAAATTTGTAGATATAACAGCTTTGTTATTTATTTATTTAGTGCAAATAAGACTTAAAGTCTCTTAAAACACATCAACAATAGTACATTAACATAATTAAATAGAATTAAATTAATAATTTAACATAATTGCAATTGTTATAATAACTTAAATATATATATAAATCGGCTTCAAATAACATGGTCAACGAACTAAAATTCGAATAATTTTGCAGCACAATTTGTAATTTTCAATTAATTAATTCCTGATACCCTGTTCACAAGGAGAAGAAGGGTCAACCTGACCGAACCTGTTGTTGGCGAAAAAACGATAGGCTTCTCGGATAGTGTGAAATATTTAGGGGTGACTCTAGATAAATCCCTTACCTGAATTCCAGGTCCTGGAATGATGATCTCCACTCCGTGACTAAGAAGGCCACCAGGGCATATTATGCCTGTCAGAGGCTCTTTGGGAAAACATGGGGTGTAAGACCACACATGGTCTACTGGTCATTCGACAACATTGTAAAACCTATGATCACGTATGCTGCCTTAGCATGGTGGCCAAAGGTTGAGCAGTCAATGGCAAGAAATACTCTAAAGAAGCTGTATCGGCTTGTGTGTACTGCCATTACGGGGGCCGGGAGAACGTGCCATTGAGACCATGTTGGATTTTCCACCATTGCATATTTCCGTGAAGCAGGCTGTAAGCATAGGTTCCCTTCGTCTCCGGGAGGTCGGCGACATGACGAGCGGGAACCTAAAATGTCATTTGAGGATCGCCGGGATCTTTGAATATAACTAACATTCTGTAAATTTGACAGTTTTATTTTTGCTGCTCTTATTTTACTGTATTTTGCAAAACAAATCTGCTAATTTAACAGTTTTTTTCTGCATTGATGCATTCTATGTACATATATTGACATTTATTAAATGCTATGCTAATGGTCCATCTTGCCAGATTGAATTATTAAATTAAATACTTGTAAAATGAATGTTTGTAATTATTAATTAAAATATTTTTTTTATGAAAGATTGAATATTTTGCTTTTTTGCATTCAATTCTATATATTCACGTTGGTAGATAATTGGATTTTCAATGAAGTCTACCAGCTTGTTATAAATACATAGTACCACGTGTAGACTAACCGAAAAACTTTAGATGGATGTAATATATGATCTACTTTAATATCTTAAGCCTACCTTTATATTCCCTAACCACGAATTGAAATCTTAACTTGAAGAAAACCTGTTTGTTGGAAAACGATTATACGAATTGGTCCTGGGTCCTATCTCTTTAACATAGAGTTGTTCTGAAAAGAGATTAATTAATCCTTGTGATATGTTAAAGAACTGACCTAGAACATGTCTCAATTGGTTATTAACCTCATCCTAGGACGACGTCATGTTTAAGTAACAGGTATAATTTACTCCGTAAAATTGGTTTATAATTATTTTAAGAAGCAGTTCTAGTGTGTTGTAAAATAACAAGTTGCTTTGGGAACAATTTAAAACAAAAACCATTGATAGAAGGTTGAAAGTAGAATACTTTCTAAAGCAAAAGAAGATTTTCTAACCCCGTTTCCATAGGACAGAATATTCCACATACAAAAAATTAAAAGCATGCTTCAGTTACGAAATTGATATTCTCAATTAATATTGAAATTGATTTTGTTCCCATCACGCAAATGTAATTTATAAAAATGTGTACAATTACATAATTTAAGCAATTCAAATATTTAACTGATTCAATTAAATATTTGTTTAAAAACACATTTTATTAAAAAAAAATTATTAATTAGTTATTATAGATTAATATTGTATATTTTTGTTACACAATGTCCAGTTATGTTGCATTTACATCTGCACCCAAATCGCGAGATTTCGACTAAAATTGAGATTTCAGTGAAAATCTCATGTGAAATCCTGAGATTCCCTATACAAAGTAAATCCCGTAAATTTGCGAGATTTCGAAGAAATCTCATGAAAATCTCACAAATCTGGAAACTTTTGCAGAATACAACACTGTGTTTCGCTTAATTTGTAGAGTTTTTGCATGAAAAAGTGGCAACGATGGTCAACAGCTGACTAAAAAAAATAACGTAAAAATAACACAAAATAATGAAATAAAAAAATTATTATTAATTTCATAAATATGACTTTAGACCCAATGGAAATTTACTAATGATTATAAGAAGTGTTGCGTGGTTCTAATTTTTGCTTCCCCGAAGCATAACTATGAAGAAAGCATTGGGAAGTCCATGTCTTCCTTCCGCCAAAATATTGCAAAATCTGGGTTCTAGCTTGTCGTCCTTATAAAAAAACAAATTTACTAATATATTTAGTGTTAGATCTTTACATAAAATAATATAAATTGTACTCCGCCAATGAATAAAATGGTTTTTAGAAATATTTTTAATTTGAGGTTATTTTTTATGGTACTTTGTTTACAAAAAAAGTGCAGCTGTCAAATCGAAATCTCGCTACTGTCATAAAGTGCAAATGTAAACGGTCAAGATTTCGGTTCGAGATTTCCATTGAAATCTCGGGATTTGAAAACAGATGTAAACGCAACTTTATCTACTAACTGGAACTTTAAATGATCCGGCCATAATGTTACAATTCAATATTAAGTTTGAAGTAGATGTGAGTTATAGTCTAAACGGGTTAGGAGTCTAGTCTTCTTGTTGTTTTTCTTTAACCCCTTTCACTGGTTGTTGACATATTCCAGTCATAATACTTAATACGTATGGTTACCTACCTACTGACTCACAAAAGTCCCTTTGGGATTTATGTACGAGTATGCTCAGTCAAGTATTGTATAAATATGTTGGAAACATTTTGCAAATGAAGAGCATGTGAAGTCGTAGGTGCGTTGACTGTTTAACCCATGGAGATTTAAATTAAAAACAAACGACATACTCTGTAAATTGTACTTCATTTTAATTCATAAACCAATGCAGTAGGGTGTCCCGAAATTGAAACATTTTGTGGAAGAAATACCATAACTAATAATATCAAAATTTTTGGAGAGTCCTTCTTAGTGTATTTTTGAAATTTTTTTGAATATCTGGACAAAATAGGGCTCGAAAGTTTGATAGTGTGGAGCATATCATGGAAAACATATTCTATTCTATTCAAGAGAGTAATTTCGGCTACTATATTTCACAGAAACAATTCAAGTTTTAAGAACATTTGTAAAACAAAATAAAAAACTAATTGTTTCAGACCAAATGATACTAAGGAAGACCAAAATTACTCTACGAAAATTTTAAAAATACTTTTCCCATAATCTTTGAGTTCTATTTTATACAAAAAATATAAAAAATTAAAAAAAAAACCCTACGAATATTAACTTTAAATGCAAGTAGCGAACTATAAGTACCCACGAATTTTTGTGGTATTTTTTCCATAAAAAAATATAAAAAATTAAAAAAAAAAACCCTACGAATATTAACTTTAAATGCAAGTAGCGAACTATAAGTACCCACGAATTTTTGTGGTATTTTTTCCATAAACAACTTAATAATACTCGTACGCATCGTTTCAGTAATCTTATACGCAAAAAAAAAAAAAAAACACGGGGAACTTTATCTAAATGCAATTATACAACTACATAAGTTCGAAGTAAGTTTTACAATTTTCTAGCAAAATATATGTATTTTTTCGGATATTTTCCACTACACATGTATATATTTTGCAAGGATTTTATATATTTATGCACATTTTACTAGAACTTTGTAAAACTAACTATGTAGTTGTATAATTACATAGCTCTTAGGTAATATTCCCCCTGTTTTTTTCTGTGTGTACTTCACGAAATTATAATTTTTTTGAAATTCGGGACAACATATTATGCAGTCGTCATATTCATACTTTTGAGGATTATTTTTTAATATATTTTTAAATTAATACAAATGTTTGGCTTCACAAACGTTATGCCTGAATATTAAGGCATGTTATGCTGCTTCTACCGGAAACTTTTAATGATATTTATCAGTTTTTTGTTTTTTGAAACTCGTCTGCCAATTCAATTACGTATTAAATTTTATTTATAACGATGATTTAAAATTTTATTAACATTTTTTTTTTAAACTATTTTTAGTATCTGTAATTAAATCAATTCATTTATTTAAATAATTAATAGAAATTGACAATCACATGCATCATCATCATCCCAATCATCGTTGTCATTTTTATTAACAATATCAGTTCATTGCCAATTAAACAATTTATTTTCACCAATTAACTATGTGTAGTTAGAACAATAATAACAAGTAAAAAAAATTAAAGTCGGGCATGCCGTCTTTATAATACCCTACATTATCTATATTCTATACCACAAAGTGTGTGGTGTAATTCTATAAAAATGAGTTTAAAAAGGGAAAATACGGATATCTTAAATATTGGAACGGATCAGAGTTCCGAGCTATGTACTGTCTCTTAAGTCAGGAATTTTTGTTTTCAAATTGGTACGTTGGAAAAATATCGGGTCGATTGTTTTCGAGATTTTTTTTGTGTTTTCGGTATTTTTTTTTTTTGGATCTTGAAATTTTTTTTTACGTTAAACTTTTGGCTTTCTAGCCAGGTCAGACATCCAAAGTTAGGCTTTAGGGTTGTAAATACTTTTCGAATTGGTATGATTCATTCAACAATTTAAGTAATATCGAAGGTAAAAAACATTAACGGAATTTTCAGATTTGTTTTTAATTTTTCAGCCTTTAAAACGCTGCAAAAACCGGAAGAAATTGAGCTTAAGTTGGTCCTGGGTTTTTTCCCTTAATTAGATTCTCGAATAAAATCATATAGACCCTGTGAAAGAAATTACTAAAAAGAGCTTTGGCCTGGTTATACAATTTAAGCTCAATACATTGAAGCTAAGATAGGGCCTTTCTTTGGCGACTAGGTCAAAACATGACCCAATTTTAACCTTCTCAATAGTGTTCGTAGGGTATAAAAATAAAATTTGCAAATAATAAAACAAAAATCAAATCAAAATCTTAACTATATATAAATGCAAAGACATTACTATGCATAAAAACTTTTAATCAAATGGCGTCATTTTAATAAAAAAAGATCATTTAAGGCCTTTCAAAAAGTCATTGTAACATATATAAATTGTATGAAAATGATGAGAAAAATTGACAGTGTGAACCAGATAAATAATAACAAATGGAAAGAAAACAAAACTTTTTAAATAATAGCTAAACTTTTTAAATAATAATGATAATGTGAACCTGTGATATGCTTGTCATAGAGCCGTAAGCCTCGAAATCTGTAATGATAAGCAGACCTGTTTTTATAATATACAATTTAAAAATTAATTTTAATCATGGTTGATATTGAATTGAAATTCAAATTTTTATTTTTAATTAATAAAATATCAATTGAAATTCAGAAGATACAATTACGATTATTTTTAACTACATTATAGTCAAAATAACTGCAATATAAGTTAATGTTAAATGTAATTGCACTTTTTTAAGTGTATTTAAGTTCATTTTACCGACACAATTCTCCTAGTGTAAATGACAAACATTTTTTAGTTCGGAAATGGCATATCAAAGTCTTCGCTTGACTCTGCGGCTGCAGGTTACATTTGCTACAAATGAAAGATATCTTTGATAAATAATTTTATAGTTAAATTTATTTGAGATGTTGAAGTGGAGATCATGAATATAATGGTAGAAATAAATTGGTTCTATATTTGATCTTAAGCGTGACCACTAGATTTTCACACGTGATCGTGGTATAATATTAAGTTCAAAGGTGACTGGAGAATTAAATCCGGTGGAATCTTACCAACCTGGTTTTAGCTGATCCACTAATTCAATTTTAAAAATAAAACTATTTTATAACCGTGTTTTTATTAAGATGATTATTATGATTTAATTGTAGCATTTAAAAACAAATGTGCTAATTAATAAAAAAAAAATTATTTGGTATTTGAAGCTTGCTTTAGTTAAAGTACATATTTCGCTTAATAAAGAGTTGTTAGAAATCTTGATTCATAATCTATTTTAACTATAAATTAATTTTTCGATTTGATACTGGCAACAATATTGTTTATTTTCTCTCTTCTCCTAAATAAGTCGTAAGTGATGTACAAATTTAGTAAAAGATTGACTCGGTAATCGGAAGTGAAAATGTATTTTCTTAAATTAGAGAACTGTGCTAAGATAAATTTAAAAGACATTAAAACTATTTTTTTTTATTAATAAAGCAAATCAATGGATGTGTGTAAAAAAGTAATTTTTTAGAACATATTATTCGAAGCATACAAAAGTAATCGAATTTGGAATAATGTTTTGACAGTCTGTACATCACTATTGTTTTGTTTTTCTTTTTAATTTTATTTTTACATTTTTTTTGAAATTTTTCCGAAAAAGGTTATTGGCTACGCAATTGTTGTAGCTTTTTTCAGTTTGATGGATGCAAGTTGTTGGAAGCCACACATTCTAGGGATAGGATGGCTTTAATAAATCATTTCATGCCTGAAAATGAAATAATTAACAATTAAATGGTGGCTTCCTTACTCCAAACTTTATAAAAGGTTTAAAGTTAATGAGTATCCACTATAAACCTATATTATTTTTTAGGTATTAAGCAAATATGAATACTGTTTTTCACAAATTAGCTTAAAATAAAAAGTTTATGAATTAGACCATAAGGCTTTGATATTTGGCCTAAAATGCGTTTTTGCAAATCTTTTTTCCGCGGTTTGTTTTTTGCAACTAGCCACCGAACTTTGTTCTATGAATTGGGTATTATAGTCCCTAAATTATAAATTAAAAAAAAAACGGCACTAACAAATTTGCAAAATATTGGCGGAACGCAATAGAACACTTTATGGTACAAAAATTGTATTAAAAAACCTTATTAGCGATTTTCATTCTGCAAACAAATATACTGATGCAAGAATTTTCCTTTTTGCACATTTTTTCGAGCCATTTTTTTTAAAATAAAGTTTTTTGTTTTTAAAATCCAGTACCTGGTTATTACCCGGTATATGGCGCCACCAATGTATCTAAAGTTTTAAAGATGGCGCTATTTCTTTCCCTCTCGATTTTTTAAAATGGCCCATATCACAAAAACTAAGAGAGATAGAGCAAAATTGATGAAAATTTCGACTACCCCTAACATTACAGTACCCCATCGAAAGGGGTTATCTCTATCCAAAAATGGACCTTGGCGGGGCCTTGGACCCCCGGAAATTTTTAATAAAAATTATCCATTTCATAAAATGGCCCATATCACGAAAACTAAGTGAGACAAAATGTTTGCTCCATTGGAGTACACTTATATGCCCTCACATGATATGGACTAGGCCCGGGGAGGGTCCCGAGACCCTAAATTTGGATAAATTTTACGACTCAGTATAATTACAGATAAAACTGTAGTTTTACAAATTTTTTACTTAAATTTAGATTTGTTAAATGTAACAAAAGAATTTGTTAAAATCAACAAATTTTATTTTAAGCCGAAAAACAGGAATAAATTTTATTAAAGTAACAAATTTTTCTGTCCAGCCAACAGACGTATTATTTTGTGTGTACCACTCTAAGGCCGCTTTGCTGTAATGGAAAGAGGCTAGGTCGGGCCAAAAGAAAGTAGACACTTCATGCTGTCTAACAAAAGGCTTTAGTTGCTTCTCAAAGCACTCTTTGATATAAATTTCCGAGTTTATTTTACCTGTTGCTTGCTCCTCTCATCACAAGTTAAGATAGCTTGCCATATCAGGAATTTTCGAGGAAATTTCGATTGCCTTTTAGTATAAAATTTGTCTTTACATTATCCCGTGAGTCTGCAATGTACAATTCCTGGGCTGGAAGCAGTGATAAGTCGGCTAAAACATACGTCTTGTCGTCCATGATGCAGCAGTTGAATTTTTCAAGAAAACCTTTATTTTTTTACCTGTCTTGTCTTGAAGTTTTGTACTTTGAAAGTTTTCAGGCCAACGTGCTTCTTGACCCTGCGTACAAAAAACTCCGAGCAACCCACTTTTTGCACGACTTTCCTCCCTGAAATGTTGGGATTCTTCTTCAACATGGCACTGATTTTATTCGCCTTAGGTGATCTTCCTGCCTTTCGAGTGATTTCTAAGTCGTCCTTAAACTTCTTTAGAATTCTATTTTTTTATATGTGAGGCTGGTTTTGAAAAGTTTTTAAAATGTCTTTTCGCACTTCCAATTCGCTTGTAATTTTGAATCGAATAAAATCAATTTGAGCGATTTTTGAAAAAATTATTGCAAAAAATGTGATGGAAAATTTTTTCAACATATTCTAATTCTATATAGAATTTTCAAAACTAGATGCACGAAAAATTTTCCAATAAAACTTCTTTAACTTTTTCTAACTCAGGTTTTTATCTCGTTCGTATTTTAAAGATGAAATTATTCATTATGGTTTCATATTTTATAAATTTTGAATATTTTAAATAATTATACTACATATTTGCTTCATTACTTGTTGTAATTTAATATTATAACCTAGTAATAAAATAGCTTCAAATTACAATCAATACTAGTACAAGTAGTCATGCATTGTTTCTAGTTTTTTTATTGTTTTTGTTTTATACATGACATTTTAATGAACTTTTACTTTTTAAATAGTAGGTACTTGTGCACATTAATTTAGGACAATATAAATCAAACAAGTGACATGTCAGTCAAACAAATTAAATGTCACGTAACGGTTCGCATAGTACTCACAGTATAGTCATTTGCCATTGCCACCCTTTTGAAAGATACGAAATTTCAAACCAGACAAAGTCGATTTTTACAACTTCCGCTTAAAAACACACATTGCCATTAACTGACTGTTGCTGTTATTTGAAAAAGAGACCAACAGCAAAAAGAAACTCCCAGAGGGTATTAGGAAAGGCAATACTATTAAGTGTTGTTGTTGTTGAAAAAACCAGGCTCTTAGTTGGGGCATGTTGATATGCCATGCAAATAGTGGTGATGATGTGGTTGATGGCTGATGACGATGAGGGTGGTTAACATGATTCTTAACACATTTTGAAATGAATATTCACTCAAACCAAGTATGTATGTAGGAATGTTTGAGTTTTGAATATATGTAGATCTGATGGCGGGTGTTAAAATATACCACAATGGAAATGGGAACACATTAAAATATATATAACATTTTTTTGCACTTGTAATACATGTAGTTATAAAAATGAAATGAAAGCTACGAATGAATTTTTAAAATTTCCATTATAAACATGTCAAGTGAGGCAAATGACCCTTTATGGTAGAATAAACAAAATACGTAAAACAATTTATGTACAATTTGTATATTTTGTATGCATCCCAGATCAGTGATTCTGAAATAATTGCAATTGGGGGGTTATATGCTGCAAAGCATGAACAATGCGTGAGCGATTAATTAACATATAAAGGGTTCTTAAACAGGGACGATACAAAAGTAGAAAGACAGGGACAGCAAACGACGCCATATTTCTTGCCGCTCTTTTGACATTTCTCTTCAGTAAGGTTTGCCATTTCATGATGGAAAGATATACGAGCCAACAACGAGTCGAAATTATTAAAATTTACTACCGAAATTCGGAGTCAGTGGCCTCAACGTTAAGAGCGCTACGTCCAATTTATGGTCGTCATAATGAATGGCTTCGTCAATAAACAAAATATGCGTTATTGGTCAGACAGCAATCCACACGTACTCCATGAGTCATCATTGAGTACGTGTGGCGTCATTGGCGGCGTCATTGGGCCGTACTTCTTCCGTGATGATCAAGACCGGCACGTTACTGTGAATGGGAATCGCTACCGTTCAATGATAATCGAATATCAATTGGATGATATGGACTTGGAGGACATGTGGTTTCAACAGGACGGCGCCACAAGCCACACAGCGAATGTCACAATCAATTTATTGCAAACCAAGTTTGGAGAACGTGTTATCTCACGAAATGGTCCAGTCGATTGGCCGCCTCGGTCGTGCGATTTGACGCCGTTGGACTATTTCCTGTGGGGCTATGTCAAATCTATGGTCTATGCCAACAAGCCAGCGACGATTGATGAACTTCGTACGAATATCGGCCGATTTATGCTTGAAAACCGTCGAAAATTGGGTTCAGCGTCTGGACTTCTGCAAGCGTGCCCGTGGTGGCCATGCAAAAGAGATCGATTTCCATACATAATGGCATCGAACGTACTTTCACAGGAATAAAGAATTTCATTGATATCCAAAACCGTTTTTGTTTTATTTATAAAAAATTTTGTAGCGCTCTTATTTAAGAACCCTTTACTTGGACTCTCCGTTGGGCGCCAAATTGTGAAACACAAATGACTGGTTTGCATTTTACTTAAATTGAGGCTCACTGTTGGTCGCCAAATTTCGTGTAACGGCATTATTTGTATTTGTAAATACCGTTTAATATTTCCGCTAACAGTATTTCGACTTTAATAGCCTGCACGAACAGGCCAAAGGCCGTAATTTTTAAAAAGTTAGAAATTGTTGTACAGTGTAATGGTTATGATCACCATTTCGCAAGGGGAGTATAGCTGCCAGTGACTCTTAATTACAGATTATGTTTCAACTAATTTTAAGGTCTTCTAGGGTACAAGTGGAACCAGATAGATACATTTTTGAGGCCCAAACACTCTTTTTACTCTTACATAGGCAATTAAGTATAAGTGCTCAAAACCATTAGGCAATCATGAAGAAACACAGTATAAAAGATTAATTTTAGCGCTATCAAGGTAGGATTCTTTATAAGTTTATATGATCAAATTTAACTAAATAGAATGTAACTGAGTAAACTAGAAATTTGTAAGATATTTGTTGTAATTAATGGATTGCTGTGGATATAATCGAAAGAATAATCCTAATATCCTAATATCCTAAACATTTAGTGTGTTCACTTAGATAATCGAAAACTAGGGCGTATAAATTTTTTAAACTAAATGTGAATGCTATTCCACGTGAGATTATAAGAAAAAAACCATGTTAGTTTCAACTTTAATTATAATTTATATATTTTACTTATTTTTTTTTTATTTCTAAGGCTCTTAAATACAACATTGGCGAAAATTTATATTTGCAATAGTGTTTTATAATCTTTGTTATCTGGATATTTATATTTATTTAACAGACCTCTATAACATATAAATATCCACAAAAAGTTATATTTGCATATCACAACTTTATAACTTCTTTAAAGTTTATTGTGCCACAAAATTTATGACATCAACATTATTTGAAGCCCTGAATTAGATAGTAAAATAATCAACTATAAAACTAAAAACTGAACAAAACTATTTCACTACATAGTGAAAGAATTTGAATTTGAATTCTTATTGATATTTACATACATATTTATTTTCTTTATTTTTTTTTGTTGTATATTTACAGGTTAAAGAACTCACTACATCGGCAATAAAAGTTTTGTAACAAAACTTTAGGAATTTATAAAACAAATCAAGGTTGAATTTGAATTCGAAACCATCCAACCGACAGTCAGACAAATAGAAAGTGAAAACAAAACAACAATATGTCAACAAGAAATCATCCACAAATGGCACCACCGCCACCACCACCCAAACCCCATAAGGCAATACCATATGCAAATGGTAATGCTAATGGCAATTTGGCGAATGGTAGTGCCATCAATAATGGCAATACAGCTTATTTACCAACAGACACAGTATACACGAATCAGAAGCTAAACGGTCGTAGTCCTTGTCACACGCCACCGCGTACAGATCGCGAACAAGTTGTAATGACACCCAAAGGTAAAACATCCAACAGTACGGTTATCTTGATTGAACGCAAGTTAGTAGATGAGGTTTCAGATCGCGTACATGTTGCTGGTGGTGATCATACAGGTATCATAATCAATAAGGACACTGTAAGTGGCCAAAAATCACAATCTACACCAGCACAATTGTCATTGGAATTCCGGGTGTTTTTGGTGAGTGCTAACACAGGAAAACATTCACAAGAATCAAGGACACTGAGATTTTGGTTTAGAGATTGGCTGCAAAAAGATGGTGAACAAGCACATATAGCACAAGATTTTTTCAAAGAATTGGTTAGTCCTAAAGATTTTCCAAGAGGTGAGTAAAATAAATGGAGATATATTAAGGAGAAAGCGCATCAAAGTTAATTCTATGAAAACAGATACAAATAACTTATGTTAGTTTAACTAAAACCATTATTGAGAGCTTAGCAAATGCCTTTATATCTAATATCCACTTGGTACCAAAAACTTACTTGACTATTTATTAGATAGATTCTGATAATAATTGTATCAAAATTGTATTGTTTTCTATAAATAAGTTGAATCAGAGGGAAAATATTTGAAGTTTAATATCCAAAATAGAGGGTGGGGGGGGGGGGGGGGGTATTCTAACCGATGTTTTTTGTTGCAAGCTTTTAACTATCACGACACAAGATTTACACCTTACTATCATCTTTTACTCTTAAGTTTTATGGAAACTAAAGATCGATGATAAAGTGAGGAGGGCACTTGTAGTAGGGTAGTTGTCGGTTCGAGACAAAGTGCGAAGGCTTCTGTTGCCAAGTAAATATGCATGGTACAATAATTGAATTCCATTAGAGTTACTCTGGTAATAAAACTTGCCCTTCGAAGGCTATCCCTGCAATGCTTCCTTTTATTGTGATTGCTTTACATGTAAGGGAAACCTCTGAGAGCAGTGCAACCCGCTTCCATGGGCTCTTTAAACCAGAGTTGGCAGGCAACACCGTTATCGATTGAGAGCCCTTATACCTGACTACCGTTACTTTTAAAATACCGATATTGAAATGCTGTTAGTCATAAAAACCGTTACCGAAATAACTAAAATACCGTTAAAATTAAAACACCTTCATAGAAATATTCTAAAATATCAATTTCCTTACCGATAACTACATCGTTTCGGTTACCTACCATGGCTTATTAATGAACTGACGCTCCTACAGGTCACCGGGTAATTTTAATATCATTCAAGTGCTTTTTATGTCTTGTAATCGGAGGCGGCTGAGGGGAATATAAACACTTTTATCAACAGGCAAGCGGCGTTTATGCTCTTGAACTGATACACTACATCTTCCATTCTTGTCGCTCAGGGTAAAGAATTTCTTCCAAAACTTAACTTTCGGTCCGTAAATTAACGGGTAAACGAGTTGCAAGTTCTGCTTTGGATGTTTTCGTTGCGAGCACGCTCGGATTGAGGCTCAAGGTGCAATGCTGTATCTACAAGTTTCGGATGTTTACGAGTATGTGATCTTATCCGTTTTTTAATATGTCTGGTTTGATCTAGTACTCCGGATATCAGAAAAGGGTCTGCTGGGGGAAAAACTGTGCAAGAGTAGGAATTTTAAATAGATGAGGCTTGTTAGAAGGTAATCTTTAACAGGCTACTACCTTTCATTGCTATTTTTTCCACTGAATAAAATTTGGGAACGCTCCCAAAATAAGAAAGGCATTAAAAATGGAACTCAGTAACTTGTAACGGGTTTTTTTTTATTTTTTTTTTATGAATAATAAAATGTACATTTCAATTAAATTCTGGACCCGCGAAGCCATATGGCTTATCTTAATATTTCTATGAACAGAACAAGCAGAACGCTCTCTTCTAATAGAACATTTATCCACTAATGATGTTCCTCGACGGCGTTAGGAGGAAGACAAAGGTTAACAAACAAACTTCAATCCAAATCGGAATGGGAGAAAGCTACAAAAAGGGATAAAGTATCATCACTAACGCCAAGTTAACATTTGGCGGTATTACTGACCAGCCATAAAGATGCATCGTCTCATATTGAGATTCCTCCATAGGAAAAAGCGCTCTAAGGCCAACAAGATATGGAAGAAGAGAATAAACGACTAATATCCAGACTTGGTTTCGTTTCTTTCTTGTAAGTCTCAGTAGCAAGAAAAGAAACGATTTGGGATGTTACCATCCCAAATACTTATTAAGTTTAGAAAAACATTGAAAGAATTTATTAACTGGTGTAATGAACTGGTTGTAGAATAACTTCACGCTAACCATCTCTGTCTACCCATGTCACCAAACTAACTTTAAAGGATCTGACGCAGAATGAGTCACATTTTATGCATTTTGTGACATGTCACCCAACTAAACTAAAACGAACTGACACATAATCAGACATATTTTATACACTATTACTTTTTTTAATACCTCTAGAAGGCGCTACTAAACTATAAAAACAAAAATAAGGTTATTGGGAAACCGACCTATCTTTCCACTAAATTTTGTCAAAAAGTTCGCGGTCAAGCGATAAGCGATTAGAAATAAGTTAATGTTGCACATTTCAAAATATTAAATAATTTCCAAGTGAATATTTCTTTAAGTATAATATATACTGCTTTCTACAGCAATGGTAAATTATACCAGTCCTGTATTAACTAGTCTCAGGATAGGTACTTTGAGGGCAATTGTCGTTTGGCAAGTCACGGGATTAGTCCTTTAAGTATAATTCACAGCATTGGGAAATTATGCAAAGTCCTGCTTTAACCAGTCGTTTTTTGATGGTAGTTTTCTGCTAGTTATACCTTACATTTAAGTTCCGTAAACGGTTTCTTGAACTAATTTCATATAACCAGTTTTTGAATAGATAAGGTGGAAATAGTTTCGAATAGTGAAAGCTAATCGAATTACATTTTTCTACTTTTTAGGTGATGTTCAAGTAATATAAAAAAAAACATTTGTGTAAATCATTGCGCCAACATTTATCCACATATTTGGGGAATTCTCTTTGTCGCACTTTCTTCTAAAAAGCTACATATTTTACAATTTATTTTAATTTTTTCTAGATTATGTTGGTTTCATTAAAAAGATTATGAAGCTAATGCAAAAAGGTTATGATGAGATTCAATCTTTGGAAATTGAATTACGCATTTTGGAGGAAACCTCAGAACCACCATCCAGGCCACGTAAGTTTTATAAAAATACAAACAAAAAAATATAAAAGGTTTATATTGGATTACTTTAATGATGATTGGAAAATGATGTCATTTAGTGGTCCAGCTAAGCCTAAATATATTTATTTTTTTTCCAAATTTTATAAATTTCTTTTTTTCTTCTTAAACTCATATAAAAAAAACTACAACTATTCTACTATCAAACTTTCTCTACTTCTACTTGATCTTCTGTTGGTTTGCAATTTTGATTCGTGACTTTTTGATTCTATTCCAATATAAAATTTTCAATTCAAACTAAAGCTCGTGATGGTTACATTATTTATTGTTATGGTGATTGCAATCGCAAATATGAGGAGGCTTTAATGGCCCAAAAACAAACAGGTGATGGCGATGATTTAATGAAAGCAATATGGCTTGATATATACCATGAGCAACTAACAATGCGGAAATGATAATAACACAAAAACTAAGCAAAAAGATAAAATATGTACTGAATATACTTGTGGTTTGGCGATGAACTCACCTCAGCTCCATTTTAAAACCCCCTAAAAAAAGCTTCAAACCTTACAAATTTATAGTTATTCGTTGCTGTTACACTTTTTATTTAACCATTTTCATTATTTTTTAATTTCACTTCTTTTTAAACTCTATACCGGGAAGCTGTTTAAAGTTTTCGTAACGAAATTTTATTTTCTGTTCCATTTAAAGTTTCAATTGTTTGCTAATTTTTTAGATTTTGTTTTACTAACTTGTTTTTTTTTTTTTTTTGATTTCACAACAAACATTGGCTTGCATTGCAAAATTATTGTTTATTTCTTAAAAATGTTTTGAGATCTTTTTAAATTTCTATTTTTTTATCACCAAGTTTAACTAGAATGATACGAAACATTTAAAGTTATTTAGTTTTTATAACTACACTGTAAAAAATATTTTTGCAAATGAAAAAATCTTAATAAATTATTTTTAAAATTTGTTGATTGTCTATCAAATGGGGGGTTTAAGAATATAATCTTTTCTGTAATTTCTTTTGTTTTAGTTTAAAACCCTTTTTAGAAGATATTTCAATGGCGTTCGATTAGATCAGATCACAAATGAAGTGACTTACTCCTAATGACTTCACTTAGCAAAAATCAAGTTTTCTCAGATGTTGCACTAGCGATCCAATAAATCTTAGTGGACAAACAAACAAATACGCAGAAGAAATATCTTATTTATAATAATTAATTGAACAAAATCAATTAGATTTTAATTGTTTGTAATTATTTTTGTTATATATTCTGGCCATGCCTGATCAGAAAGCTAAAAGTTTTACGTGTAAAGTTTGAAGACCCAAAAACCTGAAAAATTACGTTCGCCAACTTAGAAAATTGCCAAGCTGATCTTTACAGGAAATAGCATTTCTGAAACGAGAATATCTGACATTAACGACAGCATATATTCCGGAACCCTCATGCAGTCCCATATCAGAGAAATTGGGCTTTAAACTGTTAAAACGAGTCTACAGAAATATACTCTGCACTGTGCGGTATAAGGTATAATGACTTTGAGCTGATGTTTGTCAATACCAAACCACAAATACTTGACCTAAACTCATTTCTGATTACACATATTATTATATATTCCCTTTCCAAAATCTAATTCGCTTCCCTGAATATGACCCAAATCGTACTGTGGTGTAGGTTATTATATAAAATCGTAACAAGTTACTATGCTTTACCGCGTAAAAGATCCTACAATTTTTCATTAGTTTCCGCCTGAATTGCGCTAGAGTAATCTGGTAACGTATTGTAATCTGGTAATCCATATCATAATTCATTTTTGAAACTGATATCTAGGGGTAAAAATTAGTTTTACAGTTGTTCGAAACTTTTTTATTTGAAAAACTTTTTCGTATTTAATCCGATGGAGTACTCCTAAAACAAGCATAAAAAAATCCACACTTTTACCACCTAAACGTGAGATTGGTGTGCTAAAAAACTCCATAGGCTTATTTCTTCTATCCCCTCTATCATATATACAACATTAACCCAAATCACAGTGAACCACAGAGCAGACCTTCCTTATAAGATGCGATATTAATATGACACCGATTTCGCTCTACTTCCGCTTTCCTGTCACTTCAGGTTGAAATACAATTTCTTAAAAATCAACTAAATTATATCCAATTTGTGTGGAAACGTTACCTTATTCCTACACAGAGATCATTTTTTTGGAAGAGTTTTAATGAAATTGTTCAATAAACTAATGAAGTTTTCTTCACAAGATGAACGAAAAAATTCTTCATTAAAGGAATTAAATGTGCTAAAATCCCAAACGTATTTTACAAATTGTGAAAAATAATTTGTTGGAGGCATGTCCCTATCCGGATTTTAATTTTGCCTAAGGAAATCGTCAGAGGACAGTGTTTTTAGAATTTCTGGAAATATATACAGTTGTGGGCACGAATTTAAGTCAATTCAAGTTTTTTTAATTTTATTGTTGTTGCCTTTATTTTTAAAGATCAAAATAGTGGCTAAATTCGCCACGAAAGGCAAGGAGATGGTTCAGAAAATTCTACAGAATTTTAACGTAATGTTTGTTTTTTCATTTTGTCACTTGTTTTAAGTGGGCGTGGCTTTTAACGAAAAATGAGCGATATTGTTAACTTTCTTTTAAAATCGCTTAAAACAAATAAAAATTTGGTCATGTTTAAAGTGCTGCAATTTTAAGTCTGGTGACTATTTGTAGATAAAAATAATATTTGTAATAATAATAATAATAACAATAATAATAATAATAATAATAATAATAATAATAATAATAATAATAATAATAGTGCTGCCTAAATTTTAATATTTAATTTGATAAAAGGTTGATATCGCTAATTTTTCGTTAAAAGCCACGCCCACTTAAAACAAGTTACAAAATGAAAAAAAAAACAAACATTACGTAGAAATTCTGTACAATTTTCTGAACCATCTCCTTGCCTTTTGTAGCGAATTTAGCCACTATTTTGATCTTTAAAAATAAAAGGCAACAACAATAAATTTAGAAAAAACTTGAATTGACTTAAATTCGTGGCCACAACTGTATTTGTTAAGTTAAATTACAAACTCAATGAGAATTTCTTGTTCTCGTCTAGGAGCGTTATTAAACATTAAAATATCAAAGAAAAAACAAAAACAACAAATAATTTACCACAATTTGCTTTGTCATCTTCCAATATACTACTCTGTTGTTTTGACAGATATAGCAATGTAGTGACATCCAGTAAAATTCCCTATGTGTATCAGTGTACTGAGTAGAGATTTAGTACACATAAAATCGGGCCACGTTGATCTCCCGGTCTGGCATATGTCCCTGCGCCTCACCTTATCGAGGATGTATTAGATATAGCCAGAGCTTTGAAGAATTAATTCCTTTTTGAATGAATTCACTACCAATCGGATTCAATTTTCTCTAGAATTGAATGAATTCCTTTTCTTAAGTAATTCACTGAATTCATTCAACTGAATGCGTTCATCAAACAACAAATTCAAAGAATTAATTCAATTGCAATAGTTCTTTTTATTAAATCAAATGAATTAATTCACCGGTGAACGCGTTCAATTTTATAAATCGAACGGAAAAAAGTGAATTAATTCCTTACTGAATTAATTCACCACTGAATTCATTCAATTTCATTTTCATTCAGTGAATTAAAAAAAAATAAAATTACATTCAGTGAATTAAAAAAAATAAAATTACATTCAGTGAATTAAAAAAAAAAATAATAAGTTCACTGAATTGAAAAAAAAATAAAATAAGTTCACTGAATTTAAAAAAATAAGTTCACTGAATTCAAAGAAAACAAAAATGTACAAATAAAATTTTTAAATAACCAATTTTACAGATATAGATAAATTTGGAAAAAAATATAACTATATAACTAGTTTTAAAAATTAATAGTTATATTTTTTTCCAAATTTATCTATATCTGTAAAGTTTTTATTTTTAATAGTAAAAGGCTTTATTTTTGAATCATGTAGGTTGATAAACAGCATCCGGTTTCTAATTTGTTGCTAGCACACGCTGTAAAATTGCTTATTTAAAAATTTTATTTGTACATTGTTTTCTTCTACTGAACGGCAGAAAACAGGCTTTGAATTCAGTGAACTTATTTTATTTTTTTTTAATTCAGTGAACTTATTTGATATTTTTTTTCAATTCAGTGAACTTATTATTTTTTTTTTAATTCACTGATTGTAATTTTATTTTTTTTAATTCACTGAATGAAAATGAAATTGAATGAATTCAGTGGTGAATTAATTCAGTAAGGAATTAATTCACTTTTTTTCCGTTCGATTTAAAAATTGAACGTGTTCACCAGTGAATTAATTCATTTGATTTAATAAAAAGAACTATTGCAATTGAATTAATTCGTAAAAATAAATCGAACGAAAGCAAATATGAATTAATTCCATTCAATATTAGTGAATTAATTCATAGAATTTTTAATTCAGAATTGAAAAATTGAATTAAGGAATTAATTCTTCAAAGCTCTGGATATAGCATTGCAAGGTGAACTAGAGAGAATTTAGCTGAACGAGTATATTTTATGAATCTAGTTTTAATGAAACTTTTTTATTGAATGTATGCAACTTTTAATAAATAAAATGAAATTTTCACAATATTTAATGAAAAATTCCATTAATTCAATGAAAAGTTTCAATAGACGAGTTTCAGTGAAACTTCATTAGTTTTATGCAAAAATTCATTAATATCATGCAGATAATTCACTCAGTGTTCGCATAAAACTTACTATGTCCAGACACACAAGATAAGGTTATCACGAACTGTAAACTTAACTTTTAAAGTTCTTCGTTTCACTGACCAATAAGAATGGAAGATATAGTGTACGAGTTGAAGGACAAATGTTACCTGGCTATATTCTCCTTTGCTCTAACCGCGTAGAATGACCTGCAAACTATCCTTAATTTTGGCCTGAAAGATACTTACATTAGCCTTATACCACAACATATAGCAGTTTCTATTCGGGTCATCGGTTTACTTCCGAATTTTAAATCCGGCTTTTATATATAAATATAAAACAGCACTAATATTTTTGTTGGAGAGAATAAAATGATATAAATCGTCTGACTTTCGAAGTAACTATATGTAAAGCTGCATTAATTATTGGTAGGAGTCCTGCAGCTCAGATGTAGACGTGGCTTATAACTACGCCTGGATGGATGGATCTTTATTCCAGAAAACAGCTTAATTTAAGGCTAAAATCATCGTACCTTACTTCCAGTTTATATTTATTTTTATGCTCCTTTTTAAGTCTGCCTAGGTGTCGATTAGGGGCTGATAAGTGCATTATTTTTTGCTTTAGTAATGTCGTAAAATTTTCGATTAAATCACTGTATTATTTGTGGTCAATCATAGATGATAATATATGCGTCAGTACAACACAGTGTGTGGAATGAATGATTATGCATGGGGTTTCCTCCAGAATTCCTAAACAATCAATAGTTGCTAGCAAAACACTAATACATGAAATTTCCTAAATACCTTAATTTCGTAAAGACTTAGGACAATTCAATTAAAATTTTTGTAAGGTCATGTTCGCTCTCTCTAAACAAGGATTCGGTTCACTCTCTGTTTCAATTTGTATAAAATTTGGTCTTGCATGAAAATACCTAATGCTATAACGCCTTATAATCATTTATAACTCATTATAACTTTTGGATATCCGCAGATAATAGCATTCTTGGTACAGATTCCAAACAACAGTAATAACTAGTTTCGCTGATTTGAAATTCCAAAACTAACTTTTAACATCCAGCTTATTTAACTACTTATGTATAAATAAATTAATAATGTTGTGGTTTTTGTTATGGCAAATTTAAAATATTATTTAACATTGAAATGCCCTCGTTTTAATAATATTCTTTTTGTAAATTTCTTTTAATCTATATTTAATGATTAATTAAAAACAATTATTGTATTTTTTATTCTTTTTTTTTCAAACAAATAGTGTCCATGGATGAAACACAATTTGAATCTCCACCATTAACACAGGAAAAAGTACTCGAACTAATTGAACAAGCATATCCAAGTCCCATAACACCAGAAGATTTAGCAAAGTAAGTTGGAAAAAACTTAATGAATTTTAATTGAAATTTATATGAACTTGTTTCTAATTACTACGAGTATGTTAATCAATTTACATATTTTCCTTTAGGGACTATGGCTGGGATGAAAAAGATGTTATATTAGTATTTATGTCATTGAAGGAACGAGGTTTAATTAAATCTATGGAATATAATTCTTATACTAGAATACATCATGAAGATAAAGAGATTAAGGTAAGAACACACTTTTAAATAATAAACGAGATAATGATAATAACTAATGTGAAATAGAGCATACACTCAGAGAAATTTGATTCGTTATGTTACTAATCGAATCGTTCGATTGAAAACAACAGAAATTTTATTGAAGGAACCGAGATAATAAAGTCTCAGACATATTTAATTTATATTAACCGCACTAAAATTGCCATACCCGAAAAAAACGCTTGTCAAACACAAAACATTTGATATGCAACAAACTCTGTTGTCTCACTTGTCTGCATTCTGTGTGTATCTATGTACTAATGGAGTTTTAATACTGACAGATATTTAAAAAAACGAGTAAAAAGGTTAAAGTCGGACATGCCGACTATACAATACACCAGTCTGGTTAAAAGCCAACTAATGTTTGGATCCGAAATTCGAATTTCATCAAAATATCTTAATATTTGCAACCTGCAGCGTATAAACAGTATAATTTTGGTAGAACCCTTATATGGGCACTAGGTCTAAACATGGACCGATGTTCACCAAAATCAATAGACTGCGTTATTGGGCCAATACAGGTCTGTGTACCAAATTTCATCAAAATATCTTAATATTTGCGACCTGCAGCGTATAAAAAGTATAATTTTGGTAGGACCCTTATATGGGCACTAGGTCTAAACATGGACCGATGTTCACCAAAATCAAACTTGTTCGTCCTTGGGCCAACATAGGTACGCGTACCAAATTTCATCAAAACGTCTTAATATTTGCGACCTGTAGAGTGCGCACAAGATTGCATGGACAGATAGACAGACGGACGGACGGACGGACAGACGGACATCGTTAAATCGAAATAAAAATAATACCCTGACCACATAGTGGTGTAGGGTATAAAAAATTCTGAACCGATCGGTATACTATAAGGTGTGTCTACGACCAATATTTTTTGGTGTTACAAACATCAGCACAAACTTATAATACCCTGACCACATAGTGGTGTAGGGTATAATTATGATTGGCAACGGATAGTCCTCTTTAAAGAACAATAAACTGGCCTCTTTCTGACAAACATCTGAAAACATATATAGTTAGTTTTTATACCCTACCCCACTACGTGGACCGGGTAAATTAAGTTCGTGCTTTTGTTTGTAACATAAAAAAATATTGGACATAGAGCCACCTTATAGTACACCGATCGGCTCAAAATCACTTTTTAACGATATGCGTCTGTTTTCGTTGGATTATTTTTCACAACTTTTGACGTGGATTATCTCAACAAGAATGTGTCGATGAACCACCATCAAAAACCACAGTATATCGCTGGTATAGTGAATTCAATCGTGGTATTTGTTCGGTCTTCGACGAATTCCGTGAAGGTCGTCCAAAATCGGTTGTTGTGCCACAAAACATCGATGCAGTGCATGAATTGATAATGCAAGATCATGATATATCATGAGATAGAGGCATCCTTGCACATTAGTTCCACTTCAATACATTCGATTTTGCATGACCACTTAATTGTAAAAAAATTTGCTATCGTTGGATACCCCATAATTTATTAATCGCTCAAAAAAAGGCTCGCGTCGATTGGTGTAAGGAAATGATTAAAATGTTCGACCATGGTGTCATTCTCACACATCTCGTCAAACAGGTGAATTTTTAAGCAGTCAAAACATCGAATTGATGACTCATCCTCCGTACAGTCCTGAATTGGCACCCAATGACTTCTTCTTCTCGAATATCAAAGGTAAACTGCGTGGTCAACGATTTATGAGCGCCGAAGAAGCAGTTGAAGCGTTAAAAAAACCATGTTTTGGAGGTGCCACAAGAGGAATGGAAAAACTGCTATGACAAATGGTTTAAACGAATGCAAAAGTGTATTGATCATCAAGGGGAATATTTTGAAAAACAATAAAGCCATTTTCATTTTCAAATGTTTGTTATTATTTGCTATTTCCGAAATATAAATAGTACCCCTCGTAAAATTGGTTGAGTATTTTTTTTTAATATTAATAAAATATCAATAACAACAAATGTGAACTAAAGAGGAAATTTAAAAAAATCAATACAATTTATTATTATTTAAATAACTATTTAATTAATTTTAATTTTTTGTTTACTGCAAATATACTGTTTTGGTAGTTGTTTATTATAATATTAAAAATAACTGCTTTAAATAACTATTTCGAAATACAGTACTTTTCTCAAATTGTTTCTTTAAACAATTGTGATAATAGTTGTTTTGTATTTTTGTATAGAAAATTATTTGGAATTACAGTTAAATACAACAACTACTGGTTAGTCCTCAAACAACTGTCGCATCTGAACAACTTTTTTGTGTATAAGACCTGTTGTTAGGAAAACACTTTTTTTTCCTCGATTGATTTTTCAAAAGTTGAGTATCTCTTTATCGAGGTAAACAATGAAGGTAGGAAATTACTTGTAGGGAGTGTTTATAGGCCTAATAAAAACCTTTGTACTAGGCGGTTTATTCAAATTTTGAAACGCAAACAGCATTGTACGATGATGTTATAGTAGCAGGAGATTTCAATTCAAACCTTTTAGTAGATAGTAGTTTTTATGATGACTGTACCTCGCTTGGTTTAATATCACCTAATACCTTAAATCCTACACATTTCACTGCAACTAATGATACGCTTTTGGATTTGTTTCTCGTGAGCAGTGAAATTAATATACTACTCTATGATCAATTGTCTGCGTCATGTTTCTCTAAGCATGATCTCATTTTCATGACTTACAATTTCCAACTTGTAATACCAGTTGAGAGAATTACTTTTCGAGATTTCAAAAATATTAATTTTAGAATTCTTGAGGAAGAATTTTTTAAAATCGATTGGAATGTTTTGTATTCTTTGTATTCTGTAGATGATCAACTTTCTTTTTTGGAGCAAAATCTAAATTATCTGTTTGATCTAACTGTACCAATAAAGACAAAAATTATTAGTAATAAACAAAAACCCTGGTTTTCATCTGAAATTAAAACTTATATCAATCAAAGAGATTTTGCGTATGCTCGTTGGAAAAGATTTAAGACTACAACGCTTCATGAGGATTATCTGACTGTTAAAAGAAAAACAAATAAAATTATTAAAAAGGCCAAATCTGTTTTTTACGCTGAAAAGTTTTCTTCCGCAATTGACTCCAAAAGAACATGGCAAACGATACGCGAAGTTGGTATCGGTAAATCTACGAATGCAGAACCATGTTCGATTGATGCCGATACAATCAATGAAAAGTTTTTAAATGTCCCTATGGTTCAAGCAGATCAAAATTATTATATCAATAATAATTCGAATAACAATTCTGAATCTTTTTTTTCTTTTGCTGCCGTAGATCAGTGTGACGTTTTATCCAGTATATTGTCTATAAAATCCAACTTTATAGGAGTGGACGGAATTAATCCAAAGTTTCTAAAGATTCTATTACCTCAACTACTTCCAATGATAACATTTTTATTTAACAAAATATTAACTTCAAGTTACTTTCCCTCTAATTGGAAAATAGCTAAAATCGTTCCAATACCCAAAGCTGGTTCTGATTATAGACCAATAGCGATTCTTCCATTTCTCTCTAAAGTATTTGAACGTATTATGCATAACCAAATGACTTGTTTCTTGGATAACAATAAATTGTTAACATATCGTCAATCTCGGTTTAGAAAGAAACACAGCTGCATAACGGCCTTAGTTGATGTTACAGAGGAGATTAGGGAGAAACTTGATGATGGCAAGACTACATTTTTGATACTTTTAGATCATTCAAAAGCGTTTGATACCGTGGATCATAACATTCTTTGTTACAAACTTAATCATTTTTTTAACTTCTCTTCGACCGCTACTCAGTTATTGTCAACATACTTACGTAACAGATATCAGTATGTTGAAACTGGAATCCGGAAATCCAAGGCACTGCCTGTGGCAAGAGGAGTACCTCAGGGGTCCATTGTTGGGCCACTATTATTCTCACTGTACTCTAATGACCTCCCAGGCATTTTAACAAATTGTAATGTAAGAATGTACGCGGATGACGTTCAACTTTATACCAGTTGTATTAATGCCTTAATTGACCAGTGTATTATCTCTATTAATCAGCAACTTGATCGTATTTATACATGGGCAACGGCAAACGGTTTAGGAATAAATCCGAAAAAATCAAAATGCATTGTAATTCAAAAGCGACTTGCCAAACTAAATATTATACCCAATATATTTATAAATAATCAACAAATTGAAATAGTAAAATCTGCTAAGAATCTCTGAATTTTTTTTAATGACACTCTTTCGTGGTCGAACCACATTAACTATGCTTGTGGTCGCACATTCTCTATGATTAGAACTCTTTGGCGGACCCAGCATTGTACACCTATGAGAATAAGAATACTACTTGCCAAAACTTATCTGATGCCCGTTTTACTGTATGGTTGTGAGCTATTTGCTAAATGTGATACAACTAGTAAAAGGAAATTGAACATTGCATTTAACAACATAATCCGATACGTGTATGGACTTAATAGGCGTTCTAGTGTATCATTGTTTTTATCTCAGCTATATGGGCTTTCTTTGGATAATCTACTAAACATAAGAGTTTTAGTTTTCTTACATAAAATAATATACACCCATAAACCTGATCATCTGTACAGCAGACTTTGTATTTCAGATATAAGCAGGGGAAAACGAAATAGATCATTTGGATACAAAAGTTTAATTTCGGAGTGGCATTTCTACATATTCGCAGTAATTCTCTGGAATTCTATACCCCATAGCACGCAACTTTTAAGTAACGCACGAAAATTCAAAGAAAATATTTTTAAACTGTTTTCGGCATAACAATTTGAAAAAATAATTATTTGATATGATATGACTTAATTATTTAAATTGATTTTTTTTTATATTTATATTTATTGTTCAATTGTAATTGTTTAATTGTTTTTTGTATTTTATATAAAAATTTTTAATTAGTTATTAACTTATTAATTGATTAATGATTTTCATAAATTTACCTATCCTCAGTTCCATACTGCAAAATAAGACTTTTAGTCTTGTGTATGGAGCAATTCTACAAAATAAATAAAATAAAAAAGTTTCAAGGTTGGTATTCTCTCTGATCTCTTTCGATTAACTTTTAGGATATTAAAATCCATTAAGATTCTGACATACAACCTGAAAGTCCCACGATTAAATTAATAAAAAAAACCCCATGAATCACTCTTAAATAGGTCTCATTTAAAGTTACATACAGACCTTTGAGAAAATACAGGATTTTTAGTTTTAACTGACTCTTAATAAAAATTTTGAGAAAATATTGGAAATATGAAAATAAATGGTGCATAAGAAAGAAAAAAGTAGATTCTACATAAATTTGTTGTCTCTTATCTAACAAGATTTTCTTTATGATCAGATTTCTTTCTCTCTCTTTCCTATCTTCTATTTAAGCCCCTTGATTTACTGAGTTATAAATATTTAAAATTTTTTTATTTTCTCCTTTCAGGTGGTTAAACAAATGCCTACAATCGCCTCCAATAAGCAACCTACCATTGCAATTATCACCGCTCAATATTGTGAAAAATTGGGCGTTGATGCCATGTTGGAAAATAAAGAAACTTTTGTACGATATACCACAGTGGGTAAGTCCATACTAAATAAAAACAAATTTTCCTTAAAAAGCATTTATTTTTTTTTTCAAAAATTCAAAAACTATAACAACATACATAAAATTTTTTAGATTCTAACAAATTTCCTTTTTTCTCTACTTTTCAAATTGGGTTTTCTAACTAATATTAAAACCCTAATAAATCTTATGGTTAATATACAAATAAACCAAAAATAACACTTTATAGATTCTGATCCTAATCTAACGAATTCTCTGAAAAAGTCCAAAAAGAAACAACATTTTGGTAAGATAACAAACTTTAAAAAAGAGAATATTACGAAAAATCCCTTGTAATTGTCCTGCTAACACAAATTTTAGCGTAAAAGCTTTTTGTATTGTTTCTTTTTTTTTTTTGTAAAAGTAAGGAACTGGTTGGAAATCTTTGAAACACTGATTTATTAAAATTTTTTAAAAACTTTTTATTAATTAAAATAATAAAAGTATCATAGATTTAATGTAAAGTTTTTTCATTCTATAACACGTTTTGGAAATATAATTTTAATTTAATATATCGTCATATGAAATCAAAGAAGCCGTAACGTACATTTAAAAAATTTTACAGGAGAAGCAAGAAACTTCCTAAAATGAAAAATAAACAAAATTTTTTCACAATTTTTGTAGGTTAAGTTTATTTTTTGTTATTGAATTAGTATTTGGAGAAAAATATCCAATTTTTGTATTATTTACAGAGCTATTATTTACGCCTTTGAGGATTAATTTTTTCTGCGCTTGCACTTAGGGCTTTTAGAATTTTGTTAATAAAATCGTCGTTTTTAGTCGTAGGAGTGTAAAATTTTGCAAGAGTGTGTATTTTAATACGGTGCATCATCATCAATCAAAAAGTCGATTTTGGTTTTTTGTAACTTACGGCTTTTTTGATTTCATATGACAATATAAATAGTTTTCGTTGCTATAATTTAATAAAAATTTTATCAATTTTTAAAAAAGTATTTTTGTATTATGTAGGTAACTTTTTCAGTGTAAAGTTTTTAAAAATTTCCTTACTTTCTTTTGTGGTATTGGGAATAACTTAAGTGTCAAAAATTTATCTATTTTTATGTTCGTATTGTAATATCTTAGGCCTGCCCCTGGTCCATTTTATGTTGTCCAAAAAAATAAAATTAAGCACGTTTATACCATCACAATTCCTAATTGTTGTCCCCACCTGTCTCACCGTTTTAACACTTCACCATTACACACTTCATTATGATTTTATAATATGAAGAAATTTCAATTTTAAACAAAATTTTATATCCCATCTAGGTGAAGCACGTTTATACCATCACCATTCCTAATTGTTGTCCCCACCTGTCTCACCGTTTTAACACTTCACCATTACACACTTCATTATGATTTTATAATATGAAGAAATTTCAATTTTAAACAAAATTTTATATCCCATCTAGGTGAATCCAACGTTTATACTCTGGGCAATATTGGTGCTCATCGCATTGTTAGCACTAAGCTACCTTCGGTGGGTAGTACTCGTGAGGCTATGACTGCTACTGGCAATACCACAACTCGTTTATTGGGCACATTCCAGAAGGTTGATTATGTATTTGTAGTGGGTGTAGCTGGTGGTGTTCCACATTATACCGATTATAAGAAGCATGTACGTTTGGGTGATGTGGTCATATCATATGTCGACAAACAGAGAGCTTTGGCCAATGGGTGAGTTTATTTTATAGATAACACAAACGAGTATATCAGCATAAATAACGTCCAGAGATGAATCGAAATTTGGGAAAATAATTTCAGTAGACCGTTTTCGATCGTAAATTACTAAAAACATAAATTACGAAACATATATTACTAAAAATTAGCATGCAAAGTTAGTTCAAATACGGATGAAAGTGAGGGAATTGTTAAATTGGATTTACAAAAAAAATTAGTTCAATCCTAAATTTTTGTACAAAATAACGAAAAATTAATTCAATTGTATCAGAACTCGTTTAACAGACTTTTGTACTAACTTTTTTTATGAGTGTATAACTATATAAAGCCCCATATTAATGTTTTTTAATCTGGTATATATCTTTTTAATAAAAAAACGCTTCTTTTAGAAAATTTTTCACCAAAAACTGTTAAATACTAATCAAATTATATTTTAGATTGGACCATTTCCAACATGGCCAGCACTTGCTTCGATTGTTTGGTGAAAAAACGTAAGCGGGCCAAGGGTTTGCCTATTCATGCTCAAATAAAATTTAATTAGGAACATAACTAATCTTAAATAGTTTACGTTATAAATTCACAAAACAAAAGTGAAACTTGATAAAAAAAAAAATTTTATTAAGCAAGAACAGGAGAATATACTTACAAATTTTTATATATAAATATTTTTAAATATTTTCAAATCCACTCCGCAGAATTGAAAGTTTTAATCCTATTTCTGTTTGTTAGGGTGTCTAATTATTGTACATTTAGAGAGTGCCAAAAGCGATTAGCAACTGTTATATTTCCTAGGATAAACTTAAGGAAAGAAAAATTTCAACATCCTTGCAGTGCCAGTCAAATATCCTCTACCAACATGATTATTGTCAATTTAAGGGTAAATTTATGTAGCCTAGGGTGACCGCAAAAAATCGATCTCGGAATTTTGTTCGTCTGGACCCCACAAAACGATTCCTCTTTCCAGATATTGAGATAGCCGAAATTTGAGCTCGATTGGAGTATGTTAACCCGTGCCGCTGAGGGCTCGAAGTTTTAAATACGATTTACAAGGCGAAAAAATCACTTTTTTGGCTTTTTTTGAAAATACAGGCTCTTAAATAACTGTATTTTTTGAAAATGTAAATAGAATCATAATCTAAACTGAATTCCAATTCTGGTAATGTATAAAAATCCAAAATCGGTTGGAAAATATTTCGGTAATTGCAATTTCCTCAGACCATTGTAGTGTTAAAATGAGATAAATTATGAAAATCGAAAAAAATAAAATATTTCTTTCAAAAATTTACTCTAGTTTCATTTTTAAGATCCACAAATATTCAGATAAAATTTTTTGTCTCTCTTGGTTTATGATAACCTAGTCCCAGGTATGGCCAAAGATGGGATTTGTTTTTTTATGAATTTGCAAAACTCTATTTTTGAGTTTTATAAAATTTTGTTCAACAAAATATAAAAAAACGTGGTCAACGCATAGGGGTTTATTAAACATACCTTAGAGAATAATTCTGCTGAAAATTACACAAATCCCTCTTTTAACTTAACTGTGACGGAGTTTTAAATTTGAAAATTTTAGAGAAAAGTATGATTTTGGCCCATAATTAAGATGATAGCATTAATTTTTGTGTTTTTAGCTAGCTGGATCAAAATCACTTCCGATTTCCTTTAATCCTGATACAGGAGATTGTTTTCCGAAAATTCTATAAAACTCCTACAACGTTAGCCCTTTCTTTACCAAGGTCTAAAGTGAAATTTTTCAAATTTTTCGATTTTTCCTGGAAGTATACCAAAACAATGTGTTGTTTCTTGCGGAATTTGGTGAAAGTTGTCCAAATAACTCCGTTAACACCAAATTTTATACATAGTATAAAAAATTAGAAATTAACCCTTATAGGCACATGAGGTCAAAATGACCCTTAATTTTTAAAATGTGAAAAAGTGCCATTTGGCATGAAAATCGATATAAAAACCTTTAATTAAGCATTTTCTAGAAAAAAAATATAAATTAACCTTTTTCGCCTTGTAAATCGTATTTCAAACTTTGAGCCCTCAGCGACACGGGAATTTTGTTCGTCTGGACCCCACAAAACGATTCCCCTTTCCAGATATTGAGATAGCCGAAATTTGAGCTCGATTGGAGTATGTTAACCCGTGTCGCTGAGGGCTCAAAGTTTGAAATACGATTTACAAGGCGAAAAAGGTTAATTATAATTTTTTTATATTTTGTTGAACAAAATTTTATAAAACTCAAAAATAGAGTTTTGCAAATTCATAAAAAAACAAATCCCATCTTTGGCCATACCTGGGACTAGGTTATCATAACCCAAGAGAGACAAAAAATTTTATCTGAATATTTGTGGATCTTAAAAATGAAACTAGAGTATAACCTTGTAAATTTTTTAAAGAAATATTTTATTTTTTTCGATTTTCATAATTTATCTCATTTTAACACTACAATGGTCTGAGGAAATTGCAATTACCGAAATATTTTCCAACCGATTTTGGATTTTTATACATTACCAGAAATGGAATTCAGTTTAGATTATGATTCTATTTACATTTTCAAAAAATACAGTTATTTAAGAGCCTGTATTTTAAAAAAAAGCCAAAAAAGTGATTTTTTCGCCTTGTAAATCGTATTTAAAACTTCGAGCCCTTAGCGGCACGGGTTAACATACTCCAATCGAGCTCAAATTTCGGCTATCTTAATATCTGGAAAGGGGAATCGTTTTGTGGGGTCCAGACGAACAAAATTCCGAGATCGATTTTTTGCGGTCACCCTAATGTAGCCCAATAATTTTTAAAGAAGCTGTATGAATTTATTATCGAGATTTGAAACGTTTGTTAACAACTAACGCATTCCAGAGACTTTTTTCATATCGGAAACTTCTGAGATTCTATAGAAGATTTTTTTAGTATTTTTTTAGAAAGGATTATTTTCTAAAATTTAGGAGTAACTTTTCTACTTCACAGCTTTAAGTTGGTAAAGTTTTTTTTCACAAAGTGAACGACATTTTTATGAAACTATTTTCAATATGAAAATTTTCATAACATTTTATGAAAAACTGCATTAATGAAAAGTTTCCACGGACGAATTCCAGCGAAACTTCATTCAATTAGTGTATGAGTTCATTTATATTTGGCATGCAGATAATTCTCTCAGTGTATATAGAACTTTCAGATTCTTGCAATAATTAAAATTAATTGAAATTATTTTATTAGTAATTTCTCATCTTTCTTCCACAGCTCCGAAAAACCCTATGTTTATGTCTACAAGAGTGGTGATGATGTTAAAACTTATTTCCCCAAAAATGATTCATTGCAACAAATTGCCGAAAGTTTACAGGCAAATATGGAATCGAAACGTCCATGGGAGAATTATCTTAAAGAGGGTCTCAGTTTATTAGAACAAAAAACTGAAAGCGATTTTAATCGTCCTGCGGCCAATACTGATAAACTCTTTATGAATATTGGTAATAACGAGTGCATTGAAGTTTCACATCCCATAGGAGCAGATTGCGTGGATGGTATACAAAAATCACGTTTACATTTAGGACCCATTGGTTCGGGTAGAGATTTGGTGCGTAATGATAACTTACGTATTGAGTTTGCCAAGAAATATGCCTTATTGGCTACCGATGTTGAAATGAGTTCAGTATTGGATAGTATTATTGGCAATTGTCGGGAAAGTTTTATAATGATTAAAGGTAAGATTTTATTAAATTTAATTTGGAAATGAATTTAACTTAACTTGGTTTTTCCCAATATATTTAGGCATTTCTGATTATAAAGATGGTACTACAACACGCAAATGGCAAAACTTTGCCTCATTGGCTGCCGCCTCTGTGGTGAAATCTATTATTTGTGGCATGGATGCTCCCACAAATGTTTAAGTTTTAGTTTATAATTAAAAGCATTTAGTTTTTATATATTTAATAGTTTTTTTTTGCAAATATTTAAAAACAAAATATTTAATACTAATTTTAAAATGGAGAATAATATATAAAACATCACCAAGTTTTATTTCTTTATTAGTAATGCAACATAACCTAAGATTTTTTTCCTACTTTTATAAAAAAAATAATTATTGTTATGTTTTATATTTTTTGTTACTATTTTATTATTTTCTTTAAAAAATGCTTAATGCAAAATATATATCAGTTTTTTTTAAAATAATATTGTAAATAGTTTAAAAAAATTTATATACATATTATACACTTATAAATAATTTTATATCGACTATAAACGAAATAAAAATTAATTTAGAAACAGAAATTGCCACTGAACTTACTTTTATTATCTTATACCGATTAGAGCAATTTGTTGGAAATGCATATGGAAATGGTTTTGTTTGAATTTTTGCAAGAACAGTTTTTAGAAGTGACCTCATATTATACTAAAAGTTGGACTTTGGGGACAACTTGGAAAGCTATGCTGACATATAAAATTTTTGAAAAGTCGCGATTTTAACGTATAGGCCGCCATAGATGAATACAATTTTTTTGTTGAAATATTTTCCTTTTAATTGCTTCTTCACTAAGTCATAGCATTTATTAAAGCCGATTTTGCTTTCAGTGATTCAATTGGCTAAAACTTTAAAAAACCGTAAAAATCCATTAAAAACGCGAACAGTGGTATTAATATCAAGTTTTATGCATAAAATTTTAAGGCTTAATATGAATATAGGTCCTGTGCCTACATCTCACCAGAAAAAATTTATATTGATTGCATTTGAAAATTTTTGTATATAAAAAAACGAAATGGAAAACCGCGAATTAGCGAAAAATCTGTACCTTAGATCGAAAAATAAAGTACGCCATTGTAATCAGCATGTCAGAAATATATAGAACTGATGGTCAGATCTCCATTAATTTTTTGAGTGTAATTCACGGGTTTATAGATAAAATAAGCAAAGATTTAGAATCACCATAAATTCCACAAAAAAAAGAAAATTTTATACCAATAACACCATAATAAGCAAAATTTGGAAACACTAATTAATTTTTATATCCAATTTTTGTAACAATTTTAATCGTTTAGTGTAAAAAAAGACAAAATTTTGAATCACATAGAAATCGCATTAAAAAAACTTTTTTGGATTTTCTTACTTAAGGGATATTGGAAAAAATGGCTAAAGTTTTAGAATCAACCAAAACTTCAAAAAACATAGATTTTCTATTTAAATTCGGTAAAAAACTTTATTTATAGGGTGAAGCCATATCAACTCAATTCAAAAAAGTAACATTTTCGGATTTGCTATCTGCGATATGAATGAAATTCAATATAACTACTGTACACTACAAGAGCTTAATGGGGCATTAATTTGAAGGCCGGATTCTATCGGTTTCCGAAATCAGACATCATGAAATTTGGAAAAACGTTAAAATTTGCCTAAAGACGTATCGTTACAAAATTAGTTAAAACTTTTTAAATATACAAGATAACAAAAATAATTTTGGACTTATTTGTAAGGCAAGAATATACCCTTTAAATCGTTATGCAAAACGATTTTCTCCATAAAAATGCGTAATTCTTAAAATTCTTCGACAATTCTTTATTACGGAACCCCCTTCTACTTTTGCAGGAAATTTGAAGGCGGTATCTCGATTCGTGTCGGAGTTCTAAGTGAAAACGTGGTCCTAAGTATGTTTTGTTCTGGAACATGCTCTTTAGGATGGCAGCTATTTGGCGAAATTTCGATAAGTACACCCCAAATTTTGTTTAATTTTGATCTCAAAAGTACAAAAATTACAATTTCCCCTATACGATAACTAACTTCAAATCGATATACATATCTCGATTCCTAGAACTGACCTAGCGAAACGCCAGGACACGCGTAACTTTTTTTTGGCCGATATAACTTTTCCCAGTAAGCAGAATCGGCGGGGTTCTGCTTACCGGGAAAAGTTATATCGGTCAAAAAAAGTTATCTTTGTCCGGGGTTTCGCTGGGTCATGTCTAGGAATCGAGATATATCTATTTGAAGTCAGTAAGTATCGTATAGGGGAAATTGTCATTTTTTGTGTTTTTTTCATGCATTTTGACCATCTAAATGTCCGAAAATATTATTGTCCAGTACTAAATATTTGTTCAAAAGAAGACTTTAAGAACAACTTTTAAATTGCGATAGTTCGGCAGTATTTTTGAAAGCTTACCAAAAAACATATACAAAGTAGCAATTGTACCAACTTACCCATATCTGGCACTCTCTATAAAATACTTCTATTGAGTCATGATACAATCATGGAAGGTAGATGCATTAGGGAGAGTTTGACAGTTCAGCGTTTTATTATGACAGTTCAGAGATTTTTCGTATGCTTTCGCTATCTATCAAGAGTAGTCGATTATATTTTTTGTTGTTGCTTGTTATGTTTGTTGTTCTAATTCATCTACCTAGTATGTTTGTTTCATGATAAATATATAAATCTGGAGAGTATTATTGCCTATAGGCAATGTGGGAGCAAAATTGTAAAGGCACGAAGATTTTAAGAATTCAGTCGTTTAATACTGGCCAAATTAAAAGGTTGTGTTTTCGTTTCACGGTTTGACTGGGAAAATTTTAAAAAGCCACGTGGGTTTTTATAAAACAAGTGATTTTTCGTTAAAAAATAGTAAAAACCCTAAAAATATTTTAACAAAACGTGAGTTTTTATGTTAAGATTAATATCGTAAACTTTATTCTAAAAGTGAATTAATAAAATTAAGGATATTTAAAGAAGAACATATGATTCCTTTGTTAAAGGGTTATATATCACATGTACAATATGTATATACAGATTATGTATCCACAATAAAAATAAAAAAGTGGTTTTAGTTTAAAAGTTATAACTTAAAGGTTAATATACAAAAAGTTTTTAAAACATTGGTTTAAATATATAAAAAAAAGTATTGAAAAAGAAAATTTGGTGAATTGTGTGAATGCATAGTACGTAGGTATGATGAAATTTTCTTACAAATACCCTACTCTCAGCGTTATATGTTAACCGGTTCTATAACAAGTTGTGCCTGTAAATTAGTGTGGCAGCTATTAAATAAAATTTAATTAATTTCGTGATATGCACCCGCCCCTCCCCCTATTTTTTGCATTTAAAAATCGGACAACGTTAATACACGGCACCACGAGATTAAAATTTACGAATTTAATTTCAACATGCTGAACAGGAATATGAATTGTGTTTAAAACCCACGAAGGGTTTTCTAGATAATGTCAAAAATTGAATTTTACCAAAATCGGGTTTAAAGTCAGATATAATTAAGGCTCTAACCGGCCAAAAATGTTTGGAATGAAAAATTTGACCATGTGTTTGGCACGCGAACTAAAAACATATTTTTTTTGTAGCCAAAATAAATTTAGCGTGAATCTCAAAACTAAAACATAAAAAAGAGTGAATTTAGGTATACATTGTTTTCCTTTCCAAAATATATAAATACGATTTAAAATTTACATTTTATAACTTTTTACTTAAAAAGATGTGGCGGATTTCGTTTTCCAGAAAATGCGAAATTGAGCGAAAGCACATCTTAACTTTAATATATATTCGTCAAACTTATAATATTTGCTTGTAAAGCTGAATATATTCTTCTTTAAAATTTTATAAAATCTCGTGTATTTGTTTTCAATTTAGATGATGTCAATAACCTTTTATATTATTTGAGTATCTGAGATGCAAAACTCGTTCGTTACACATTAAATAAATTTTGGGAAGAATCAAAAAACTTGCTGCGGCTAATTAAATTAACCAAATTAGTTGAATGCTTTTAATTCTTAAATGTTATGCAATTCCTGATTAAAAACTCAACAGTTTAAAAATCGAAAAATCTTCTCACAAAGCGCTAAGAGAACTGTGAGAATCAATTGTCCTCTGGTTTTTTTATTTTTGTAACGAACGAGTTTTGCATCTCAGCTACTCATTTAAAAAATAGCTCCAGACTCGTGTTTAGCAAGATGAGTCGTAATCAGGGCAAGAATATTATTGCACTAAAAATCTTGTTTTATATAAATAAAATATGTAAAAAATCAAAAAATTTGCATTTCGTATTTAAAAATATGCATTAATTATAGATTTATTTCAGCATTTTCAATATTATCAATTCAATTATAAAAGTGTTTTATCTTAAAAAGTAAAATAGTTTAAACATTGAAAATGGCCGTTCATCATCGTCCGAAAGTTGGTAATTGTATTTTGCAGACATTTTTGTCTTCAGGATAAAAAAATAATTTAAAAAATCATAGTTAGATTTATACCATAGTCCGTATAAATTTCATGTAAGATGTCCTTAGTTCTCACATAGATTTTTCCATTTTTTTTTTTCATATAGAAAGATGTTCATGATCGATCGAAGGACATCTCACATGAAATTAAAAATATCTTTATTACTTCGAAGAAAATTTTTTGCATTAAATTGTGTAAAAACTCAGTTTTAAGGAAATATCAAAAATATGCTTAAAAACATTCGTTTTTAGAAAAATATGCAAAATTTGAACTTCTTGACAAAAATGCAAGAAAAATATAGCAAAATATGCATTTATAGGAAAATATGCATTAAATTAGGAAAATATGTAAAAATAGTGCAATATTAAATGATACTTTGTAAGGACGCTAGTGTTTGATTATTGTAACTCATTATTTTTCTGAGGTGATATCCAAAGGAATGGCGAAATATTAAAAATAAATAAACAAATAACAAATTTAGTTAAAAAACATATCTCAAGCTTTACTTTTTATTTAATAAAATTAAAACGAAAAGGTCAAAAAACAAATTCGTTCATTCACAGCAACAAAGTTTTAAGATGCACGCATAGTAAAAATATAGTTACACATGATTGGGGATATGAAATTATCATAGTGTGATTCTAATGATCAGAAACATGACTCCAACTGATAATATTATGATCACTGAAGACGATTTTTTCGTTGCTTAGGATCATATTATGATCATTAGAACATTACAATCATGATATGATCATTAAGCAATACAATCATAACATGATGTTCTTAAACTATCGTAACCTTATGCGTGTGACGTCCCTTGTCCTGGTTACAACATATAATTCAAAATTTTTGTTTTCACATTTTTGGAAAATCTGAAATTTTTCGATTGCGTGCTGTCGCTGGTTACCGATGTTCGATTTGGCTCAAATTTTCATCATACACTTTTGAGATCAAACACTGATAACAAGTTTTAATTATTTCGTTTTTTTTACAGAATTTATTTCTGCATCAAAACAATTTTTACAAATCAAAAACAAATTCGGCATTTTGCCAAATAGATGCCACCCTATTGTATATAAAGCTATGTTTTTAATCATTCCGTATATATGTTCTTAATATTTTTGACGCCTGTTTGTTTTTAATTTGTAAAAATTGTTTTGATGCAGAAATAAATTCTGTAAAAAAAACGAAATAATTAAAACTTGTTATCAGTGTTTGAAAATTATTTAAATTTAGTGTCTAATACTATTTTTTTTAATTGCACATCGAAAATGCGAATTATGAATATATAATACATATGACGTTCTTACTTTACAACTTTGCATACACCAATAGATTTTTTTATTATTTAAACCCATTGACCTGTCATCTAATCTTATGGCGCTAGTTGTTTAACAAGGCTAATTTCAATTATTCACTTTATTACAGCCCTCAACCCATTAAATGTTATTATACACATGCATTTCAAGGAAAACGTGATTGAATTTCTTATCTATTGTTGCCTTAAAAATCATTCATCCAAATTTTTTACTTGCAGGTAGTTCAATTGAAATTTAAAAAAATTTTTGCGTATCATGAATTGAAAAGTTGATACGATCGTACTTTTTGTGATACTATTTAATTCAAAAAGTACCGTAGTACTCCCGCATTATATTTGTTACTCTTGAATTTTCTTCCAGTTTTCAATATTTATTTACTTATGTATCTGAAAATATCCCCGTTTACAGAGAAAAATCCACAGAAAAATCCTATCAAGAGCTAGGTAGTTTTTTCTCAGTCTAAATGCAGTATTACTGACAGTGCTGCCAACTCTTGAAGGCAAGAAAGCACCGTGAGCATTGTGAAAACGGGTAAAAATTTACCAAAAATGCGGTAAAAAAGCACGATATTATTTTTTTGAAAAATATAACGAAGTTGCTATTGTAAATGTAGTATTACAAAAGAAAAAGTTTTAAAATATAAACTGTCTCCAAGATTAACGTATAAATTTTGGACTCAATTTACTTCAATTTAAATAAAATCGTATGAATTTTATTTTTGTAGATGATTGCGCGACAAAAACCCTAAATTTATTTTTTCGATGTTTAGTGTTAATTTTTGGATATTTTTTTCCTGTACGGTAACCTTCGGCTTATGGAGTTTGATGGAACGGAATAAATTTAATTTTGTTTTTTTTTTTTTTTTCGTTAAAAATCTGCATCGAAAATAAAATAGTAAATTTCACAAAATGTTTTTAATTGAAAAAAAAACAAATTTTTATTACTCTTTTCTCAATTCCCATCGTTGTTGCGTAGTAAGTACATACATATGTATTTGAGAGATAAAATAATTTTTATTTTTGAGATACATATACCGGCTTCTTTCTCATTTAGCCGTTACTCTTTGAATACAAATTGTGAATGATTCCAAACATGAGCATATTTATGACCAGACACTCAAGTAAACAATACAATATATCAGGGATGATAAAGTTGGTACTATAGTACTTTATGTGGTACTATTGGAACTTCAAAAGTACTATGACACTCCTCTGACTCATTTAGTACTATTAACACATTTTCCTATTTTTAAAATTTTTGAGCTTTTTTTAATATTAGATAATAAGCTTAAAATTTAATGCTGGTAGTTTTAATAACTAAAATTATTATCTATAATTTTTTTGTATAAAAAAACCCAAGATTTATATAAAAAAGTTAAAAAATTAACATTTTTATAAAAATTAATAAATACCGGTAACTACCAATAAAAATAACGGTATCGGTAACGATAAGGGTATTTGAAATTTTTTTTAGAGGTATTGGTAACGGTATTCAATTTGAAACGGTATTTTAGCGATAACGGTATTATAACGATAACGGTTACCAACCTTGCATTAAACTAATAAAGCCTGACACATACACTCACAGAAATAAACATAAAAAAATTGCAAAAAAGCCACTAAATATTAGTTAAAAATGTCCATACAAAAGAGACTGTTGAGATTAGCAGATTTTTGTGCGAAATAAGTTAAGAACAGCAAAAATAAAACTGTTAAATTTAAAAAATTTTAGTTAACGTTTTGTTCATTGAAAATAACAAACTATGTATATTGTAAAATCTGCAGGAAATATTAATATTAGTGGAATAAAAATAGCAAAAGCAAACTGTTATATCTACAAATTTTTTTTTATTTTTAAGTTAATTTTAGTTGAATGCATATAATAGTATATCCTGCTAAAATTAACAGAAATGGATGATAAAAAAAATATTAACTGCTGATTTCAGAGGGTTAGATTTTTATTCTTATTAAAAAAATCGGAAAATCTCAGCCTTAAATAAAATTTTTACTTTTCCTATTGGTGTATGATTTAGATATAAACAGAACTCTTAATTTTGTTTTTCTTTTATTCAGTTTTTATTTGTTAATTTATACTGATAAAAAAAGTTAAATGACAAAATTTTTAGTACTATACAGGTCAAAAAAGTACTATTTTTAAGCTAGTTGGTACTATTTTAAAATCCCATTTATCATCCCTGAAATATATACAACACATTTAACAAACTGGGAAAAGTATATATGGATAGACAGAGATGAATAGCGTGTGAATTAAGCTAAACATGTTTATGAAAAATAAAACCGAATACCCTACAGAAGATTATTTTGACACATCATTAACTTTGACATAGAATTGACATACAAATATGAACATGATAGTGGAATTTTTTGCAATACGAATAACTTGTCTACAATGTTAATAGGGTACAAAATCGTCAAATATATTTGAAAAAATCGTCAAAATCGTCATTGCGTTTTGAAATATCGTCAAAATATTTTTAAAAGTCGTCAAAACTTAAATAATCACATATTTTTATTATTATAACCATAAAATCATAACAGAAAATTTAAAAATCACCCGATTTTCGGTGGCAGCTGTAATTGAAGAAAAATTGTAAAACTTTAGTTTTTTATTTGATTGGTTGAAGTGAAGGAAACTTTCAATGTAAATTGATTTTGTAACAAAAACAATTTCTATAGAAATAACGCAACACTTCACCGAAGTGTTTTATTTAGAAAATAATCCTCTAATACTCGTATCTCAAAATTTCAAATAATTTTATTTATGTATGTATTGAAAATTCACGATATTAATTAACTGTTCAAAATAAAAAGTTCACTTTTGAAAACATTTTTCGCATCGAAAAAATTTTAGATTTTAAAGTACTTAGTATAGAGATATTTCACAGGTACCTACTAAAGAATTTACATGAAGAAAGTGTCCGATATGAGATAATAATGAGATATAAATCCCTTCGAAAAACATGTTGCATTCATTAGGGATTTTGGGAAAACCCTTTTAAATAATAATAATTACCAGATTCTGTGTTAGTTTTCCTACAAAAAAATTTCAGATTCTAAAATTACTACCTTAAATAAAAATATTATGATAAAAATTTATGAGTTACTTGAATAAATTTTCAGATTTATGGATTTAGATAATGGAAAATTAACGTATTTCTGAACAATTGTTGCTATATTTCCTGTTGAAAAAAATCGTCATTTTAAAGAGAAAAATCGTCAAATCGTCATTTGGCTATTTTCGATAGTAAAAATCGTCAAAATGACGATAAATCGTCAAAACTGGCAACATTGCTTGTCTACCGAATTATAAAATCCAGTGTAGAAGCGGTAAGGGGTGTCACTATTTTTTGGACCAGCCAATAATAATATCAACTTATCTCTGCATTATATTAAAATGATAATGAGTTACTAATAACTTGTTGCTATTTGCATTATTTTAAAACAAAAAATAATGGGCTACCAATAATGGTTTATTTTTATCATTATTTTAATTTTAATCTTTTGAATTCTTTTGTTTATTTTTTTGAAAATATGTTTATATATTAGCGTGGACCTTATTTTTATACCCTACACCACTACGTGGAGAGGATATTATAAGTTTGTGCTGATGTTTGTAACACCAAAAAATATTGGTCCTAGACCCACCTTATAGTATACGAAGCCTATTGATTTTGGTTAACATCGGTCCATGTTTAGACCTAGTGCCTATATAAGGGTCCCCCCAAAATTATATTGTTTATACGCTGCTGGTCGCAAATATTAAGATATTTTGATGAAATTTGGTACACCGACCTATATCAGCCCAAGGACGAAGCCTATTGATTTTGGTTAAAATCGGTCCATGTTTAGACCTAGTGCCCATATAAGGGTCCTACCAAAATTATATTGTTTATACGCTGCAGGTCGCAAATATTAAGATATTTTGATGAAATTTGGTACACCGACCTATGTCAGCCCAAGGACGAAGCCTATTGATTTTGGTTAACACCGGTCCATGTTTCGACCTAGTGCCCATATAAGGGTCCCCCCAAAATGATATTGTTTATACGCTGCTGGTCGCAAATATTAAGATATTTTGATGAAATTTGGTACACCGACCTATATCAGCCCAAGGACGAAGCCATGTTAAGACCTAGTGCCCATAAAAGGGTCTCCCTAAAATTATACTGTGTATACGCTGCTGGTCGCAAATATTAAAATATTTTGATGAAATTTGGTACACGGACCTATTTTGGCCCAAGGACGAAGCCTATTGATTTTGGTGGACATCGGTACATGTTTAGACCTAGTGCCCATATTAGGGTCCCCCCAAAATTGGCTTGGTTAAAAACTGCAGATCACAAATATTAAGATATTTTAATGAAATTTGGTGCGCTGACTCACATTATAGAAAATTTTGACACAAGTCCCATTTTAACCCATTCGAATTTCGGATCCAAACATTAGTTGGTGTAGGGTATTGTATAGTCGGCATGCCCGACTTTAACCTTTTTACTCGTTTTTAACTTATTTTTACTAGTTCTAACTAAAATGTTTACAGGATTTTTCTTTTTCTGTTATATTTAGTTTCTAAATACATTTAGTAAAAATTTGATCAAAATGGATTTTTTAAATTACAATTTTTTAAATACAAACAAAATTGTAATATTTACCTTTTTCGTATTTTAACAAAAAAATATTTGAAGAATTACATCCCAGCAAACAAAGATTATCTTTAATGAATCACAAATGAGCTCCAAAAACATAAACATTTTTCCACTTTTTTCTATGAAAGTGGTCCGTCCAAAAGAGCCCCGTTTGTACTCAGAAATGACTCAGAAAAAAGAACGTATAAAATCGAAATTTTCCTCAAATTTAAATAATTTTGTAATCTTTTTTGAGTCCGAAAAATCAACCCTCATTTTGAGACAGCTTTTTTGATTGTAGAGACAACTTTTTGGGTTGTTTTCTGAAGGTTCATATTTTTTACCAAAAAAAGAGTGTTTTCAAAAAAACAATAATCATTTCTGTGAGCCATTTAAGAATCTTATTTATGAGCGCTCCGAAATTTCATTAAAAACTAATAGAAAATTACAAAAAAAATTTAAATCGTTTCTGACTAGCATATATTTATTGCAGCATTAGATGTTGTTTAAAACTCATTCCTAAGGGAGTAAATCTTTGTGATGTAATGAAGGAAGTGATTCATTTAGAAGTCATTCCATTTATTTTTGCTGGGACGCTGCAGGTCGCAAATACGAAGATATTTCAATGAAATTTGGTTCGCTGACTCACATGGTCCCAAGGAAAAAGCCTAGATTTGGACCTATCGCCCATATGGGCTATATTTTCGATTTTCTCTTCTTTTATGATTTTATAGAAGATTTTGACACAACTCACATCTTAACCAAATTGAATTTCGGATCAAAACATTACTTAGCTTTTAACCAGAATGGTGTAGGGTATTGTATAGTCGGCATGCCCGACTTTAGCTTTTTTACTCGTTTAAAGCCCAAATTAGTTTGGAAGTATCGTAAAAAAAGTAACGTATCATTCTCATAATGAATAAAAAAAGTATAAAAAAATAAAAATATTGTATTTTTTATCCTTTTCTTGTGCATAGAATTAAATGTCAAGTAATAAAATATAAAATATCTATTTTCAACAGAACTTTTTTACGATTTTACTTGACAACAGTTTCAATGCATAGAAAAAAGATAAAAATATATTTCTATATTATTTTAACACATTGAATTGATTACAGATACGTTTTTTTACTTTACGATTAGACTAATGAAGCCTTAACTTGCGATTTAAGTCCTAGTTCCTATGGGTATAAAAATTGAGCTGATCGCATAACGGGAACACGTGCCGCATCGGCCCTGAAATTTGAAATACGATTTACAAGGCCAAAAAAAACACTTTTTTTTAAATACTGGCTCTTAAATAACTGTATTTTTGGAAAATGTTAACCAAAAAGAGTCGAGTATAAAAATGAAAAATTTTATTTTCGAAGTGAAATACCTCTTAAACTGTAAGAGATACAAAATCACTTCCGCGAACATTTTTTTTGTCTTGTTTAGCAGAATCCAAGAAGGTGAAAAAAATTATTAAAATCGGTTAGTATGTATTTAAGAAAGTTACAAGCAGCACAAAGTTTTTATACCCGAGGTAGTTTACTTTCGCCCCCTGTAGCTGCGTCCTTGGATCAGCTACAGACTTAATAAGATGTGATTCTGAAAATTTAACTCCACACTCCACTCCATTTAAATCTACATTTGTCTTCAATTTTCAGACAAATACGTACAGTACTTCAGAAGTTCCATACTTATTACCACTTTTTTTGAATTTTACATCACTGTGAAATGTTAACCCTTTTTTTACTAAAGTCAAAGGTGAACTTTTTGAAATTTTTCGGTTTTTCCAAACAATGTGTTGTTGCTTGCGGAAGTTGGTGAAAGTTGTCCAAATAACTCTGTTAACACCAAATTTTATACATAGTAATAAAAAATCAGAAATTAACCCGTATAGGCACAAATTTTTGAAATGTAAAACAAAGCTATTTTACATGAAAATAGATATAAAAACTTTTAAATAAGCATTTTCTAGAAAAAATCTAAATTAACCTGTTTGAGGGAACGGTTTCAAACTGATCCATTTTTAATGTTAAATAATGTTGGTTGGCAGAAAAATTTATGTAGAAACCATCAATTGTTGTTTAAAAAATGTGAAGAAAGGAGTTAATTTCGATTTTTTTTATGGTTTCTCATTCTTTCTTTTGTGTTTATCTCATTTCTTTATCTCATGTTAAAATTTCTTTGCAATTAAATACTTTTAAAAAATTGCATTACATTTACTTTTTCTAAAGAAATTAAGACACAATATCCATTAGCATCCAGAGAACGGTTTGAGTGCCTTATTTTATGCTTTTGAATGCAATCACTTCAGTAAAGCAATACAGACACAATTGAAAAAAAGTGAGTATGACGAAAGCCATGCATTGCATCACAAAAGCAACGAATATAAAATGATTGGTATGAATAGAAACCGATTGTTACGAATAGTCTCAATGTTGGTTGTATAAAAATTTATAATTTTTTTCTGTCAAACATTTTAGTATATTTTTGGTGTTTATTTTTTTCACTTAAACATTAACAAAATGAGAAAATATATGTATGCATATTTCATATTTAAACAAAAAAAAAATGGAAATTTCTTCACACTGCATTTTTCAAAATACTGCAACAGGTCAACGAATACTAAATGAATGTTGTGATTGATTTTATTTTTTTAATGCGTCATCTCTTCATTTCGTTGCTTGACATGTAGTGGCATAATGAAAATAATGCGTAAAAACCACTCATCAAAAACAATGAATGTCTATAATAGCAATAGCATTAGTTATTGTTGTTGCATGAATACATGGCAAAAGCAATGAATGGTATGACTGCACAATAAAAACGAATGTTCTCAAACCGTTCTCTGTTAGCATCACATTAAATAGCATTAAAATTATAATTATTTTGGCCCATCTCTGATATTACACCGACATTGTGAAAATGATACTGAAACAATTAATAACCGTTATATTTTCAAATTTCTTTCTTTTTAGACCACTTCGTAGTAGTTGATTTTTAATTTATCATTATGTCTTCACCCAATTGTTATTTGGTTTTGCAAGACTGTACCATTTTACCCGGCCAAGCTTTTGGTGCCAAGTCACCTGTAGATGGTGAAGTGGTTTTTCAAACTGGTATGGTCGGTTATCCCGAATCGATGACGGATCGTTCATATCGTGCTCAAATCTTAGTGTTAACCTATCCCTTAATTGGTAACTATGGCATTCCTGATGCAGAAGAAACAGATGAATATGGTTTACCCAAACATTTCGAGTGGCTGGAAGGTATATCAGTAGCCGCTTTGGTGGTTGGGGAAAATTGTGAAGCTCCCTCTCATTGGCGAACTAAGGAAACACTATCCAAATGGATGGAAGGTCACAATATACCCGGTATAAGTGGTATTGACACAAGAGCCTTAACAAAGAAAATACGTGAAAATGGTACAATATTGGGTCGTATAGTTTATGAATTCCCTGAAAATGTACAATCTTTAACATTTTCCGATCCCAATAAACGTAATTTGGTAGCTGAGTGTTCCGTGAAAAAGCCGATGGTTTTTAATGAATCCGGATCACCACGTATTTGTGCCATTGATTGTGGTTTGAAATTAAATCAAATTAAATGTTTTGTAGCTCGTGGTGCCAGAGTTGAATTGGTACCTTGGAATTGGGAATTGAATGAGTCTACATTCGATGGTTTATTTATTTCTAATGGTCCTGGTGATCCAGTTGTTTGCAAAGATACTGTTACACAAATAAAAAAAGTTTTAAAGTCTGGTAAGAAACCCATCTTTGGAATTTGTTTGGGTCATCAATTGCTGTCGTCGGCCATTGGTTGTAAAACTTATAAAATGAAATATGGCAACAGAGGACATAATTTACCATGTATACATCATGGTACTGGACGCTGTTTTATGACGTCGCAAAATCATGGTTTTGCTGTGGACACGGATACCTTGCCTATGGAATGGGAACCATTATTTACCAATGCTAATGATAGCACTAATGAGGGTAAGTTGGGAATATTTTTAAAATAAATTGTAAAACACACAGTAATTTTCCCATTTGAAAAAAAGATTTAAAAACCAAATATTTTTTAATACACAATTTTGTTCTACAAATACTAAAGTTTACTTCTATACCTTCCAGGTATTATTCACAAACAAAAACCCTACTTCTCAGTGCAATTTCATCCTGAACATACAGCAGGTCCCGAAGATCTTGAACTTTTATTTGATATTTTCTTGAATGCCGTCAAAAGCCAAAAACAACAAGGAGCTTCCACGATAAGTCTAAGACAACAGCTTATAAATCGTTTAATGTATACACCCACCCCCGAATCGATACCAGAAAAGAGACCACGTAAGGTGTTGATTTTAGGATCTGGAGGTTTGTCCATAGGCCAGGCAGGAGAATTTGATTATTCCGGTTCGCAGGCTATTAAAGCAATGAAAGAAGAGAAAATTCAAACGGTACTGATAAATCCAAATATAGCAACAGTACAGACTTCGAAAGGATTAGCCGATAAATGTTACTTTTTGCCTTTAACAGCAGAGTATGTGGAACAGGTTATAAAGGCTGAAAGGCCCAATGGTGTTCTTTTGACATTTGGTGGCCAGACGGCCTTAAATTGTGGTGTTGAACTAGAAAGAACGGGAGTATTTTCCAAATATAATGTCAAGATCTTGGGTACACCTATTAAATCCATAATTGAAACCGAAGATCGTAAAATATTTGCTGATCGTGTTAATGAGATCGGAGAACAAGTAGCTCCCTCCGAGGCGGTTTATTCGGTAGAGGAAGCCTTAAGTGCAGCCCAACGTATAGGTTATCCGGTAATGATTAGAGCCGCCTTTTCTCTGGGTGGTTTGGGATCTGGATTTGCTGATAGTGAAGAAGAGTTAAGAACATTGGCTCAGCAAGCTTTAGCTCATTCTAGCCAATTGATTATTGATAAATCGTTGAGAGGCTGGAAAGAGGTGGAATATGAGGTTGTGAGAGATGCATACGACAATTGTATCACAGTATGTAATATGGAAAATTTAGATCCTTTGGGTATCCATACAGGAGAAAGTATTGTAGTAGCGCCTTCTCAAACTCTTAATAATCGCGAGTACAATATGTTAAGAACTACGGCCCTGAAGGTGATACGCCATTTTGGTGTGGTGGGAGAATGTAATATACAATATGCCTTAAATCCCCATTCAGAGCAATACTACATAATCGAAGTTAATGCTAGACTGTCAAGAAGTTCTGCTTTAGCCAGTAAAGCAACCGGTTATCCATTGGCTTATGTGGCTGCTAAACTTTCTTTGGGTATAGCTTTGCCTAGTATCAAGAATTCTGTAACTGGTGTAACTACGGCCTGCTTTGAACCCTCATTAGATTATTGTGTGGTAAAAATACCTCGTTGGGATCTTTCTAAATTTGTAAGAGTTAGCAAAAATATTGGCAGTTCTATGAAGAGTGTGGGTGAAGTCATGTCTATTGGGCGCAATTTCGAGGAAGCTTTTCAAAAAGCTTTACGAATGGTAGATAATTCGGTAAATGGATTTGATCCTTATCTTCAAAAAGTTAATAATGATGAATTAACCGAACCTACCGATAAAAGACCCTTTGTTTTAGCGGCTGCTTTAAAGGCCAAATACTCAGTAGATGAATTACATTCTTTGACAAATATCGACAGATGGTTTTTAAATAAAATGAAAAATATTATCGAATACTATAATGAATTGGAAGCGGCTGGATCAACGCTAACATCTCAACAGTTGTGGCAAGCCAAAAGAATGGGCTTCTCCGATAAACAGATTGGAGAAGCAGCCAAAATTACCGAATTAGCAGTGCGCACGTTGAGGAAAGAAATGGGTATTATACCGTTTGTCAAACAAATCGATACCGTCGCTGGAGAATGGCCCGCAGCTACAAATTATTTATACTTAACCTACAATGCCATTGAAAATGATATAGATTTCCCTGGCGGCTTTACCATAGTAGTGGGTTCTGGTGTTTATCGTATAGGCTCTTCGGTAGAGTTTGATTGGTGTGCTGTAGGTTGCCTGAGAGAATTAAGAAATTTGGGTAAATCTACCATAATGATTAATTATAATCCAGAAACTGTCTCCACCGATTATGATATGTGTGATCGTTTGTATTTCGAAGAAATATCTTTTGAGGTGGTAATGGATATTTATGAACTAGAACACTCGGAGGGTATAATATTATCCATGGGTGGTCAATTGCCTAATAATATAGCCATGGATTTACATCGCCAACAGGCTAAGGTACTAGGCAGTTCTCCTGAATCTATCGATTCAGCAGAAAATCGTTTTAAATTCTCTCGTATGTTGGATCGTAAGGGTATTTTACAGCCCCGTTGGAAGGAATTAACGAATCATGAGTCAGCCATAGCATTTTGTGAAGAAGTTGGTTTTCCTTGCTTGGTCAGGCCTTCTTATGTCTTATCTGGTGCAGCCATGAATGTAGCCTATTCCAATCAAGATTTAACCACCTATTTAAATGCCGCCTCCAAAGTTAGCAAAGAGCATCCGGTAGTCATTTCAAAATTCTTACAAGAAGCTAAAGAAATTGATGTAGATGCCGTAGCAGCCGATGGTGAAATATTATGTATGGCAGTTTCTGAACATGTCGAAAATGCGGGAGTACATTCTGGTGACGCTACTCTGGTAACACCTCCTCAAGACATTAATGCCGAAACTTTGGAAAATATTAAACGTATTACACGTGATTTAGCTGCCCTATTGGATGTTACCGGTCCTTTTAATATGCAAATTATAGCCAAAAATAATGAATTAAAAGTTATTGAATGCAATGTTCGTGTTTCCAGATCTTTTCCTTTTGTTTCGAAAACCTTAAATCATGATTTTGTGGCTACCGCTACTAGAGCTATAATGGGTTTACCGGTTGAACCTGTCGATGTTTTACATGGTGTTGGTAAAGTTGGTGTTAAGGTACCACAATTCAGTTTTTCAAGATTAGCTGGTGCTGATGTTCAACTGGGCGTTGAAATGGCTTCGACCGGCGAGGTGGCCTGTTTTGGTGATAATCGTTATGAGGCCTATTTGAAGGGTATGATGTCTACGGGTTTCCAGATCCCCAAAAAGGCTATACTGTTGTCAATTGGAAGTTTTAAGGTGAGTTTTGATTATATATTTCGTTTGTAGTAAATAATAGGTCTATTTCATGTCAATACCGTGCGTACGCGATAACCCGATATACCAATTTACCCGAAGAATTTATTTAATTTATACACAATTTTGAAAATAGAAACGATTTTTAGTAAAATTGGGCACTTGCGGTAGTCTACAGGGAACAAAGATAATTTAAAATTCTGTGCCTTACTGCGGCAACCCAAACCTAACCAAAACATTCCCGTACTCTAAATTGTGAGTAAATTGTGGTTGTTTGCGCTGTTTCGAGTTACCGCGGTAAAGTACAGTAACGAACATTTTATTAACAATTGAATTCTAGACACATTTTTAAGTGAAGGCTTAAATTGCACATTAATTGCACTTGAGTTTTCGTGGAATTAATACAATTATTATGGGGTTTCTAGAAGACGTTCGTTGGCACACGAATGAGTGACTACATGTATTTTGATTTTGTATTGCATGTGTTTTGTTATTGTATTTTGGTTCGTGTGAAGCATAACGTCATCTAGAAACACCCCTTAAATAATGCCAATTTTCTAAAAATTAGTACGATTTCTAGTACATTTTCGATAAAAGTCATATATTTTTAGTGTCATTCCAAAGAATACACCCTACTTTCAGTACGATTTTACATAATATGCGATATTTTAAAAATATTTTTAAAAAAATAGCCCCTTTATTCATAACCGCTTTATAAAGTTATAGTAGATATATGGAACGAATTTTGTATGAAAAATTTATTTTATAAGTCTGCTTTAAGTTTATGAATTAACGCTTAAGGCCGGTAACTTATCTAAAAAATTACCAGATTAAACGATAACCACAAATATTTCCATTCACATTTAACGTTCATAACTATAACTATGGTTAAGTACTAAACTTTGATTATTTCGAGAAAAGTTAGCAGGTCTTAGATATTCATAATACTTTAATACTTAACTTTGATGGGGAAGAGCGAAAGTACAACTATTATTATTTTATTTATAAAATACCTATTACCAAATCATAAATTAATGAGAAATTAAGTACAAGCCTGACTTTTTTTAAAATTGTGTTTAATAAGTATATTTAAATTTTCTTTTCAGCATAAAATGGAACTTTTACCTTCAATTAGAGATCTGGCTAAAATGGGTTATAAACTATATGCTTCATTAGGTACTGGAGATTTCTATGTAGAGCATGGTGTTGATGTAAGTAATGATAAAAAATTTATTTATTTTCTTTACAATAATTTAAACAAAAAAAATCACAAATTTTTCAAATAACTTAGGAACTAAGATTCAGAAGATTGATTAAAAGCTCCTTTTAGCTGCAACGTTTTACGTTTTAACATATCACGAATTTGAGCTTTTTTCTCTTCGGCAGTCATACTGTTCAGAATTTTATCAGTATTTTGAGAAATATTCTGAAATAATTCAGAATTACTTAAAGGAGAAGATTTAAGAAAATCGGTAGAACTTTTAAATTTACTTTTAAGATAAGAAGGTAATAAAGATTCTTTGTCGTTAGAGAGAGATTTTGAAGATGATGATACAGCAATTTCTATATGTTCATTATCTTCTTTCTCCATATCTGAATTATTTAAATCTTCTTTGGGTTGTGATTTTGATCTTAATATACTGACTGGACTATAGCCTTGTGGTTTTTGTATAGGATTTATATCACCTTGATGTACTTCTATTACTATATCACGAAATTTTATAGATTTTCTAAGATCTGGTGATCTTATAGGTTTATTGCATGGCAAATTTTCTATTGATGAAGTTTTGTTCGCTTCTTCGATTATACTGTCTCCACCACAACGAAATTTTAAGGACTTTTTAATGTCTGGTGTTACTATTACTTTTTCTTGTGTTACCATTTCTTCATATAAATTAAAGGAATCTGATGAACAATTGGCTGATGTTTCTTGTATAGGAACTACTGACAGCGCCGGCTCCATACTAATTCTTCTTGGTAGCGTTGGTGGTCCCATTGAAAAATCTTCTTTATCGTATATTATTTGCAGTTCTTCATCTAAATTGTGAATGGATGCTAAATATTCTTTGGCTCCTACATCACACCCATAATTATGATAACATTTACATAATCTTCGTGCTTGAGACAAATAGGTTTTGGCAATCATTACCGCATAAAATTCTATAGCTTTTGCAGCCATTTCCAGTAAATGATCGATAACTATTTCTAAAATATTGGTGCGTCGTAGATTTTCCACTCCCTGATTTAATTGTCGCAAATTGGTTGATTTCATATTTTTGCTAAAGAAAAACTGAAAGAAGAGGAAATTTTTGAGGTACTAAGTATACGTTTTGGAGTAAAATGTATACGTTTTGGAGTAATAAAATAGCGTATTACGTAATATACTACATTATTTGTTTTCAAAAAAATCGAGATTTTTACACATTTTCATTCCTTACTTCTAAATCCAAAGACGAATATTATTAGTTTTAAAATAACAAACTGCTCAAGAAAATTACAAACACTTTTTTTTTAATTCAGTATCCCTGCTAATTTACTGGGGACGTGACAAACCAAAGTTGCCGAATCGATTCCAATCGCTTCTGAATATTCCATTTAGACAATAGAACTAATCTACTCGATTAAAGTTAATCAACTTTTTAATTTTCATCTTTTACATATGCATTTTTTGAGAGTTAAATGTTTAAAATAACAAGATGCCGTCGATAGCGATTCGGCATAGAGCTTCTGAATTTTCCTTTAAGGCTTTTTAAAATTAAATACTATTAGTTTGAAAATAGTACCGTGTTAATTTTTCTTCAGTATGATTTCAAAAATAAGCATATATTATTATTTTTATTTTTTTAATGCAAACGAACGTTATTATTTTATAAAATGTTAAATAAGCAAAACAAACATAGAAAATGTGTTAGTTTTGTCTCTTTCTAGATCAGTACACAGAGTAGAGAAAATGTATTCTCGACAGAATGTGATATCTGAAAATCTATCACCCATGTGTTGTATGAGAAAAAAGAGACAAACAATTTACGTAATATGGCTTCTGTAAACGAAATTACAGACTGTTATAAACTCTTCTGCTTAAACTCTAGAGCAGGGAAAGGATTTATTAATATTATTTTATAAGACTCTTTGTTGCTTAATAAAAAGGCTAAGCTGATCAACCCAAAATTTTATAATATTCAAAACTATTTTAAAGATTTCACCTTTCTATTGGTCTATTGGTTTTAGTAAATTGTATCGTATAATTAAAAATAACTTCTTACCTCGACATCTATAGATTCGATCGATCTCCGTCTCGCTTCCAATTGTTGTTTTTTAATTTCTATATTATGCCTTAACAAATGAGTTTTTCTTCTCAGTTTACCATTTGTCCTAACATGATGATGTTTTAGACCCAATAAGCCCTTGGCTTCTTCATCGCGCATTAAACACGATACATCTTCTTCCGCTTGGGCCAAATCAACTAAAGAACGAGCATTTTTAGCCAACATTTTCAACTTAACAATGTCATTTTCTATTAAATTCTCAAAGAGCTTTTTAAAATTCAATTTAGGAAAAAAGTGTTCCGAAAATTCCAGATTACGAAAGGCTATCATAAGATGCATTACAGGATTGGCAGTAATATCAGCTAAAATGGTGTATAGCGTATTTAGGGAATACTCAGGTATGCTCTCAAATAAGTTTCGTTCTCTTATAAAATAATCACTCAGACGTTTCTCTTTTACTCTTTGTTTGAAAGAGTTTAAAAACCGTAATAGGACTTCTCCTAAAAACTCGTCGGGCCAAGCGGTATAATTTCGTTCACATTCCCAAAAGAGATGCATACGTAAATGTTCCAAAGCAAACATGAGACCTTTATTTCTATCTTGCGGCTCTACAAAGCTTTTAAACAAAGCTTTTGTAATCATAAAAACTTTTACTTGTGAACTAGTTAAATGTTGTTCCAAATAACGTTCTGCTTTGGGGAATACAATACGCCATTCAATTTCCCGAAATGGATTACGTTTCTTTTTGGGTGCATAACCCAAAGGTATAACATGAAATCCAAAAGTTTCTATACGTTTAATCATAGCTCTTGTAGGCCACTGTATTTGTTGTCCCGTTTGGGGGTTAGTGGAGATGGGTCTGTCTCTTAAACGAAATTCGAAGGCACACTTGGGCCAATCTGTTACATTCTGGGCAGCATATATAGCGGGTATAAGCTCATATTTCGAGGTATATATACAACTACCTCTATAGGTGGCCGCATCCAAATCTTTATCGGTAATTTGTAACTGTTGAGACAATTTTTTACGCACCAATTCTCCAAAGTATTTCATAAATTCACGTGAATTTAAATAATTTTGTGCTAGTAATTTACGGCGTTTCTCCAATTCAATTCTATATAATTTAATAGCTTGTAAAGTATCATAATCTCTATAATCTGCTTCACCCTCCCTGTCGTCGTTGTCACTTTCACTATCTTCTTCTTCATCGGAAAATTCATCTATTTGTAAAGGTTGTACAAAATTACCCAGGGATGATATACACGATTCTGGCAATACTTTAACATCCACTTTGTGTTGTTCCTTAAGATTTGCCATTTTTAATTCCTTTAAAGGATGTTGAGTATTCAAGTGAGATATATAAGCATAATCATAATCTTGTTCATTATCCGTCTTCATTGTATTTAAAATAGTTTTACTAGCGTAAGGACTAGTGGTGCCATATCCTGAACTTCCCTCGCTGTAAACATCTTCAGCTTCATTACTTATAGATATTTTTTGTTGCTTGGTATCCTCACGTAAACGTAGTCGAACATAACCCTTCCATTTAATATTATTCAGCATTTCTATATAATCTTCTCTATAGGGTGTGCTTTCACGAAAATCCATTTCCATATCAACTTTACATAGGGGTGATATGGAATCATAGTTGGCATCATTGGGTCGAGCTATATCGATATTTTCGAAAACCACATGCATTGTTTGAGGTTGTAAAAGTTGTAGATGATTTTTATCTGGCCCATGGCTAGAGAAAGGAAAGTATGTAGTAAAGGCCTGCATGAATGCATTTAAAATAGTCAGTGAAACAGAAATCTTTAATTGAAATTCAGAGAATATCGATTGAAATATAGAAATCATGAATTAAGATAGATGTCACGTTTTTTTGAATTTTAATGGATATTTTCTGAATTTCAGTGGATGATTACCGAATTGCCAAAAGTATAGTGAATGTTTCACAACCTGTTTCAAATGCATTCACGCAGGACTTTAGTATGTAGTTTGTTATGCAAATATTTCATTGTACAGAAAAAATGATTTCAAACAAAATTTTCTTTAATTGAAAATACAGTTATTTCGGTAACTGTATTTTAAGGATAACGATATTTCGGTTATTTCGGTAACGGTAGTCACGTATTTCGGTGCATACTGCACTTTTTTCTCAAAAATCAAATTAAAATAAAAACAAAATAATTAAATAATACTCAAGAACTATAACGGTAACGGTATTTTAAGGACAGCGACGTTTCATTTTGTTGGGTAACGGTATTTTATGGGTATCGATATTACAGTTATTTCGGTAACGGTATTTTAAGGATAACGGTATTTCGACTATTTCGGTATCGGTATTTTAAGTGTAACGCTAGTCACTTGAAAGAGTTTTGAATCGATAACGATGTTTTAGCGGTATTGCCTGCCAACCCTACAGAAAATCAATACTCTGTGAAACTACCGGACTGAAGACTACGAATATTAAATTATCTTTTCGAAATTCATAATAGCGGATCCAGTAAGTTGGATTACTTTTTAAAAAATTGGCGAATTCTTATTAAATTATTTATTAAAAATTGCCGAATTCTTATAAAGATGTTTATTTGGGGATTGCTAAATACGAATCTCACATCCATATTTTCCTAATTAGGAATTCCAGATCCCATAGCGCGGGTGATTTTTTAAACAGCCCTATAATATCCGTTATTTTTAATTTTGAAAATATCATGCGAGATTCGAATTTAGCAACCCCCAAAAAAATGGATCCACAATTTTATTATTTCAAAATTCCTATTTAGTAGCTACCAAAATCTATCGGTTGAATAGTTTTAAACAAATTTTATTCTCAATTTTAAAAATCAAGCGCCATATTGGATCAGCTATTTTTAATTTCGAAAACCTAATGTCAGGTTTCTGTGAAGCGACCTCCAGAATTCTCCTATGGACTATTTTAAATGAACTTGATCACTTAAAAAAATCATCGGCCTTAGTGGTTCCGCCATTTTTTAAATCTGATATATTTTTTATATCCAACGACTCTTTAAATTGTCCGATAAATAACACAGTACAGCACATGATTTTGGGACTCAATTCTGAGAATTGCACGTGAAAGTAGCCGCAAAAATAAGAACTTCTGCATCATTCGTTTTGTCAAAATGGCTGCATTAAAAATTTAATGGCCATACGATTAATGCAGCCAACTTTACCAAACGAATGATGCAGAAGTTCTTATTTTTCTTATTGAGTCCCACATCAATGAGCTGAAAAATGTTGTACCGTGTAATTGATACAAATTCTATAAGATTAAAAAAAAACATCCGCAATTTTTGATTTTAAAGACAGCGAATATTTTATCACACATAATACGAATCTAAAGGACTTTTAATTTTAATTCACAGAGGACCTTTCCATGAAAGCGATATTTACTAATTTATACATGGTTTGTTCTTGGGTCAATAGTATCCATAAATATTACATATTTTATTAAAATATTACTATAGTACCAATTAAGCGAATTTCAGAGTGGACTTTTTTTATATCATGTAATCTAAAAATATACCAGTTCTAACCAATTTTAATATAATATATACGCAAGCTGCCTTCTCTTGAACGTGAAAACCATACTTAAGTTTGCTAAAAAGGAGACACGGAGGAGAACAAAAATCTAAAAATAGAATGTATGTGTTTGTATTGATCACTTCTGAGTAAAAACAATAGCAGAAAGCTGAATAGGAAAGAATACAACGAATTAGTTACATTGCATTCAAGGCCATACTTGTGTGAGATGGTTAAGCTGTCGCACTTTACTATAGTTACGTTTGTAATGTAGGAGCCTGTGTTCGATTCCTACAGCCGACGGGCTGTTGAAAAAATTATCATGTAGAGACAATCTGACAACATATAAACAATTAATACATTTTAATGGAAAATCACTGATGAAGCCTGTCCATTAGAAATATGAAAAATATTTCTACTGATTTTATCGAAAAACTTCCTTAGCAAAAATTTAATGATTTTTTTCGAGCTTTAATTTTCTGATATTAGGGTGTACATTAGGGTCGTAGCATCTGAAATCTGGTGGGTTACTACTAGAACGGGATACTTGAGGTCAATGGCCGTAGAGCAAAACACTGGTCTCCTCGAGATAAAAACATCGATGTATCATACTTTCAGATCCTACTGTATATGCCAAAGATATAACGATAAATGTAAAATGGCAAAAAAACATTTTTTTTTTGAAACCTTTCAAAAATAATTTAGATTGGACGGTGTACGAACTTTTTTTTTTGAGGTACGGTCTACTGTCAATTCAAAAAGGCAGAAACTAAATATAGTCTGATTTGAAAATTAATGTGTTTATAATTTTTAGAGAAAAAGGTTTATTCTTCTTCTTAACCTTAAACATGCTTTAATAGGGTTCGTTCGGCGACTGGTGATTCAATTAAAAAAGTGAATCTGTGTCGATCGGTGTATATCCCACTGAAACAGATGAACTTAATATTTTGACAACTAATTCACAAAACCAATACTGATTGAGTAGAATTTTCGAATAAATTTTGTTAAAATGGTTAAATAAAAAAAAAAAAATTCACAAATTATAACAGTTATTAACTTAACTGTCAATATATTTTCTTACAGTGGCTTATAGTTAATCCATTTTGATACGACAGAATCCAACGGATTTGTTAGTAGTATCGAATGTTCTTCCAAATTCTGATTTAGATCCTTTTCCTTAGTCAATATATCCTCAGCTACGGATGAAAGTTCACTAAAAAAAGATAGTTTATAATAAAGGATGTAAAAAATTTTGGTATAAGAGTCAAAGTTGGCATATTTTTGTAGCAAATTTAAAAAATATAGCTGATAAAGTTCATTTGCTCTAAAACTGTTCGCTGAATTTGGTTTGATAAACAGATTTAATTTTTTTTTATCAGATTTCATATTTTGCTTTTTGGGTGACCTTTTATTTCATTCTACCCGATTTTTATTGGGTTATATTTTTTTTTTTTTTCTGTCGAGGAGAAAATTTAAGGTTGATTCAGATCTGGGGCTACAAAATGTAATTTTCAGAAGAAAACTGATGTAAATTTGACAATTCACCAATACTGGGAAATAGTAGATGTGGGTGGACAGAGATGGTTAATGTGGAAATCAAACTTTTTTCTGCACACTACCTAAAGGTTTGTGAAATTTTTTTTTTTATCAAAATTTGATAAAAGTATCATCAGAAGATGCTATCTAAGAAATGTGTTATTCAATTTAATATCAATTAATTTTGAAAACATATTTATTTCTTCTTTTTTTGCAATACTTGAGAAATTGCACCTTAATTGAAGAGGGCAAAATTGTATCTGAAATTTATGTATTTGGACTGATAACAAAACTAAATTAAATACATACTATTGTTTGGAAACAGTAGTTGTAACAGTGACACTAAAATATCAAGTGTTTTAAAGTGTCTACTAAAAAAAAATATACGGCTTTAAATGTAATTTACATTTAAAGTTTTTCCTGTTTACATTTTAAGTACTCTCATAATGTATAATGCGAATTAATTGAAATGGTAGTACGCCTTTAACAGTGGATCAGCATATAAAACAATTTAAAAAAATTAAAATTTCGAGTTAAATGGGGGGAGAAATTGTAATAAAAGGTTTTTGTATTTTTAATGAAATTTAATTTTGAAATTACAGCGAAAACTTCTATAAACTAGATTAAAATGGAACATTTATCACTTGAGTATTAGCTTGGTATTAGCTAGAGAAATTTGGTGGATTAGCTAGTGAAATTTGTCTCTTTCGAATCCCATATTAAAACGCTTGTTTACACATTCAACTTTCAGTTATAGCTGTCTTTGCCAATATCCTATTCACACTCACCTTTCATAGTTCCTAAAAAACTGTATCGTTAATGACATTTGATTTAATATAAATTCACACAAATCTTCATTTAATTCTTTTTGTATTTTAGTTTCCAATTGACGATTTAAATCGTCTGTACGAAAATTGTAACGCATTGTATGATAATTAAAACTTGATTCTGATTGTGGGGATTCATCACTACCACCTTCTCGAATAATTTGGTTTGTTGTTAGGTCGTGAGAATGACGATTATGTGAGTTGCGACGTTTCATTTTACAGTTCGCCGACTTACGTAGCTTTTTCGCTTGTCTCTTTTGCAAATGAGCAATTTGTTTTTTCTCTTTCTCTTGTTGCTTACGGGTACGTTCTCTTTGCGACTCTTTAAATTGTATTTCCTGTAAAGGATTGTTAGGTTTTGGTAAAAGTTTTGAACTAGAACGCCCCATTATTTTTTTTGTTTAATTCTATATTTCGTTATTATTTGTCTTCTTGTTGGCTACACTTCGGAGATCTTCATCTATTAACAGTCAATTGAAAACTAAAAATATAACAATTGATCATTGTGTGATTGTTATCATATCATTTAGTTATGATCAATATTTGTTGGGTATTGGTTTCCATTGTTATAAATATATATTTTTACTGTTGTCTTATCAATAATTTTTAAAAAATATTAAATTTCTTTTCATTTTATTATTGTTGATTTGTGGTGATTTCTTTTCTTTTTATCTTTTTACCAATTATTTCTTCCTGCACAAACTATCAACAAGACAGTTGGCTGTCTTTCAATGATATCTCGAAAAAGTCATCTGCGGAATGTACTTAATGCAGTTAAGTACAAAATAATACGTACCCAACGGCAAAAAGGAAATGACCTGGTTGAGAGCCGGTCCCAGGACCTGTAACTTTATCATGACTTGATTAGTTGGAAGAAATAGCCTCATTATCAGACAATAAATAACCAATTTCTCCTTCCTAAGTCAAAGCCATACTAACATGACAAGTCCGGCATTGATTTGTATAACTGAGAACTAAGTACTTGATTTACCATTCAAAGTTTTTCTTAATATCTCAATTTACAATTACTCCCGAAAGCCGTGGAATCAAAATTGTCTAGTAATATAAATAAAGAATTTTTTAAAAATTTATAATCTAGAATAAAATTTTTACAAATCTCCGAAATTGTTTACAGATTATTTTTGGAAGGTTTTGATTTTGTAGCATTGCTTTTTAAAATTATTTTGAATATGGTCTAATTGTATCACCAGGGATGAACAACTTTCACTGCTACTTTTATAAGTACAACTTTTAACAACAACACTTCAAATGTTAAACTTAGCATGAACAACATGACTACAATTGTATTCACATTTTCCTACATTGTTCTATAAATATGTATTTATTACAAACGTTATTAAAAATACCCAGTGTAGAAAATCATTACCAAAAATGTGGTTATGTAACTACATACTTGGTAATGGTAACTAGTTACGTTTGTTATTACGTCAACAGTCAACAGCTCTACCATCTGAGCTATATCGACATGTAATTTTTAATATATAAAAAGACAATTGACCTGCTGCACACAAGTAAGCTTACTCGCCAACATACAAAAAATCAAAAAATATGTGGTTACATATATTCTTACCACTGTTTAAAAAATATTGAGTCTAAAAATAGATTTCAAAAAAATCTAAAAAATTATTTTCTATTTGAAATAATGATAAAAGTAAGTAATTATCAGTAACTCATTATTATATGTTTTAAAATAATACAGAAGGTAAGTGGGTGTCATTACTGATAGTCCAAAAAATAATGATATGTCATTACCGTTTCTACACTGGGTAGTTACTATGATTTGTAATGTTGCAATAAACATTGATCATATCTTATCTATATGGTTATACTTCTGGAAATGTAACAGATTTGGAATGTTGCAATAAACATTGATTATATCTTATCTACATAGTGGTTGCGCTTCTGGAACTGTGATATTGTTCTCTTTTTCATAAAAAAATTTTACAAATAACACTATGCAACAAAATTAAGACGATGGTCTGGGGCGTGGGGGATTCTATAGGCTAGATGAATGCCTTAGATTAAATGATCCGTAAAAAAGGCATACCTACATTGGTGGAATAGAAACAATTAAAGTTTTTCTAATTTTATTTTCTTTACCTTTATTTGAAAAGATAAAAATAGTCGCTAAATTCGCTCCGAAAGGATGGTCCAAAAATTGTGCAGAATTTTACAACGTCTGTTTTTTATTTTATCACTTGTTTTAAGTGGGCGTGTCTTTTAATAAAAATATATCGATATCGACCTTTTATCAAATTACATAGTAATATTTAGCGAATACTGATCGGATATATCGGACACACTGTATAAATCCTATAATATTTCCTTAAATCTTGAGTTATGTTTATCCACAAATGCTAGCCAGATGACAGTGCTTTGAACATGAAGAAATTTTTCATCGTGCATTGTAAAAGTTTTGAGCCGATCAGCCAGATTTTGTGTGTCCTCTGGTGACATGTTGATGCGTTTTAGATCCGCCTCGACGTTTGGGTTCCTGAATTTATTCTATAATAATTGTAATAAAACACATAAGTTGAATTATTTGATATTTGAATTAAACCAACTTTTGAAGACAGCTTGCTCGGTATGCTTGTAAGCACCAAGCCAGATGGCTGCATGGCGGTGCTACTCACGTTTTATATAGGAGCAATGGGCACGAAGAAGAGGTCAAGGATACAATGCAGCCTCTAATCTGGATTTTTAGCGTATGTAAGCAGGATGGGGAATATGTGTTTCTCTGGCTTCGCTGACTTTTTAAAATCCATACTTTTTTAGGCCGTAGTTTCAATAGACAGGGACTAGAGGGAATCGCAGAGGGTCCGCATGGCCTCCGAATGTACTTGCCTTTTCTCTAGGCGGGCTGCCTTTTAACGTAGCCTTATCAACACTATCTAAATTGAATTATTCTTACCTTCACCAACCATGTTTTTTATGCATATTTCCTTATTTCAGGTTGAATGTGTGCAATGGACCTTTGACAAAAATATGCCCGAAGATTTAAGTGGTGAACTAAGGCACTTGGCAGAATTTTTGGCTAACAAACAATTTGATATGGTCATTAATTTGCCCATGAGAGGAGGAGGTGTAAGAAGGTAAAATTTCAAACAATTAAGCATTAGCATTTCTCATATTTTAAAACAATTTGTTTTCTTTTTCCCTCAGAGTTTCTTCGTTTATGACCCATGGTTACCGTACAAGACGTTTAGCTGTAGACTACTCGATTCCACTAGTTACTGATGTTAAGTGCGCTAAACTTTTGGTAGAATCTATGCGTGTTACCGGAGGTAGGCCAGCTATGAAAACTCATACTGATTGTATGACTTCTAGACGTATGGTTACATTACCCGGTTTTATCGATTGTCATGTTCATTTACGAGAACCGGGTGCAACACATAAAGAAGATTTTTCCAGCGGTACAGCAGCTGCCTTGGCAGGTGGAGTCACTATGGTCTGTGCTATGCCCAATACAAATCCCTCCATTGTAGATAGAAGCACATTTTCACTATTCCAAGAATTAGCCAAAGTTGGAGCAAGATGTGATTATGCTTTATATGTAGGCGCCTCGGATAATAACTGGCAACATGTTCACGAACTGGCGGCCCAGGCTGCAGGCTTAAAAATGTATTTAAATGATACTTTTAGTACTTTGAAAATGACAGATATGACTATATGGGAGAAACATATGCAAAACTGGCCAAAACGGGCGCCTATCGTCTGTCACGCTGAAAGACAAACTATGGGTGCTGTTATTCTAATGGCTCACCTGATGGATCGTCCTGTACATATTTGTCATTTGGCACGTAAAGAAGAAATTATGATTGTTAAAGCAGCCAAGGACAAGGGTATGCGCGTTACTTGTGAAGTATGTCCACATCATTTGTTCTTATCTACCAAGGATGTAGACTCTATAGGGTCAGCAAGAGCTGAGGTTCGACCGGTATTATGTTCTCCTGAAGATCAAAAAGCCTTATGGGATAATATGGACTGTATTGATGTATTTGCCACTGATCATGCTCCTCATACTTGTGAAGAAAAGAATTCCGAAAAACCTCCACCAGGTTTTCCTGGTCTGGAAACCATCTTACCATTACTATTGAAAGCCGTTGATGAAGGACGTCTAACCTTGGAAGATATTAAGAATAAATTCTACCGTAATCCTAGGAAAATTTTCAATCTTCCCGAACAGCCTAATACATACGTAGAAGTGGATTTAGATGAAGAATGGGTTATATCCAAAGAGTTTATGCATTCCAAAGCCAAATGGACACCGTTTGAAGGTATGAAGGTCAAGGGCAAAGTACATCGTGTGGTATTACGTGGTGAAGTTGCCTATATTGATGGTGAAGTATTGGTGGGACCGGGATTTGGTCAAAATGTTCGTAGCCACTATAATCTCAAGACATTGTTACCACAATCTATGGAATCATTGGATATTAAGACATCACTCGATAATTTAGATGCCATTAAAATATTAGACCGTAGTGCAGAATTTGTGTCGGATTCACAAACTAATGAAGCTTTCTCTAAACTTTTATCGGAAACTCCCACAAAGACCAATGTGCATTTCTCGGGAGATCCAAACTTTTTACGTCCTATCTCCCCCTTGCCTCGTATACGTTGTGATTCCGCTAGCAATGCCGTTCTTAAGGAACTCATACAAAAGACATCAGCCACCGCTCCTATATCTCCCGTTACCCATACTCTTCTGGGTCGTCATGTACTCTCAGTCGATATGTTTAGTAAAGAACAATTGAATGATTTATTCAATTTGGCACAGATATTTAAGAGTCGTGTAACAAAAGATCGTCCGGTAGATGATTTACTAAGGGGGAAAATAATGGCCTCAGTATTTTATGAAGTTAGTACTAGAACTTCTTGTAGTTTTTCTGCTGCCATGCAGAGACTAGGTGGTCGTGTAATATATATGGATGAAACAAGTTCTTCGGTCAAAAAAGGGGAAACTTTGGAGGATAGTATTTCTGTGATGGCTGGGTATTCCGATGTAGTAGTACTAAGACATCCACAACCGGGAGCTGTAGCTGTAAGTATACAACTATCTTTGTCTCTCTTCTATATTAAACTCGCCTGCTATTATCTTACAGCGTGCTGCCCAACATTCTCGTAAACCTCTGATAAATGCTGGCGATGGTGTTGGTGAGCATCCTTCTCAAGCTTTGTTGGATATTTTCACCATACGTGAGGAAATTGGTACTGTTAATGGTCTAACTATCACCATGGTGGGTGATTTGAAACACGGTCGCACCGTGCATTCTCTCGCTCGCCTTTTGACTCTCTATAATGTCACTTTACAATATGTTAGTCCTGCTAATTTGGGAATGCCCGATCATATTGTTAGGTACCTAAATTCAAAGGGTATTAGCCAAAAGACTATGCAAAGTTTAGAAGAGGCTTTGCCAACCACCGATGTTTTGTATATGACACGTATACAAAAGGAACGTTTTGCCAGTGAGGAGGAATATGAAATGGTAAGTTAAGAAACAGATAAGGGAAAATCATAATTTACTACTGTACTTTTTGTAAATTAGACGAATCTGAGGGGCAATTCTGTAACTTTATAACGACAAAATTCGCTAGTCAAATTGTCAAGTTTTCATAGTAAAGTGACAACTTAACTACGAAATTTTGTCGTTAAAAAGTTAGAGAATCCCACTTCTGATAGAATATATCGTCAGTTAAAATGTAAAACAACTTAACACCACTTCCCATAAAATTAAAAATATTTTAGATATAAAAAAGTTTATATTTTGGCTTAAATAGAACAGATCCATTCCCAAGGGGAAAATATTATTTTTGGGATAATTTTTCAAGTTATATCTGTTACCTACGCTATTTTGAATTCGTGTTTTCTGGAACAAATTAACGTAACATCAATGAAAACGTTTTAGTATATGAAGTGAAACAAATCTTACTAATAGGAAATAATTTCAAAATAAAATTTTAGGTTCAATAATTACATAAGAGTTTTTTCTGATTTGATTTTTCATAATTTGGTAAAAATCGGTTGATATTTATATATAGTTAGACTAAAAATGCCATATAAAAGGTGAATTATAGACTGTCCAGAGTACAAACATAGAAATTTGTAGGTTAATATGTATATTTCTTAATAAAATGTTACCCAGGAATGGGTATTATGTCCGCATCGGATAAAAATTTTCGGCTATAAAATGGATAAACTCATCTCACTGCTAATTGAAAGTGTAAAAAACCAAAATAAATAACTTATAATTACGGCGAAGAAAATATAAGCTTAATATATTTAATTTTTATATTAGCACGGATACCCTACAAAGTAGTTTTCGTTTAAAAATATTTTCTTCTTAAGAAAAGATGTTTGCGTCCACTGTGCTCATTTTGATATACATTTCATATTTCACTGAAAGGGCAAATAGTCTTTTTTCAATAACACAGTACAAGAAAATAAGAAAAATTTGATGTAACGGGACTGCGGTATATCACTTCTGAAAGACTTTGGTACCATTGGCGTACCTAGACCATTTTTCTGGGGTGGGCAAGCGACCCGTTAATTTTCTGCTGTTTATTTGCCCATTCTCACACTCTTAATCCTAAAAAACACTTTCGCCATTATGCTTACAATTTTTTCACACAAAAAAAATCTTAAAAATGATTTCTGCCTTCTAATAAAATTTTCATAATTTTCAAAATTAATTAATCCTGGTAGCTTATCCTATCAAAATCGCCATGTTTTTATACAAAACTCTGAATAGTGCATTTATTTTTCTGAAGAAAACCTCGTACAAGGAATGTATTCCAAGCTATATTCTCAGATTATTATGAAATTTAGATATTTAATAGAGAAAAGAAATCTAATATCTACCTGTCTAATTCGTCCACCTCGGACGAATCCTATCTAACCCCATATTCTGACGACTTAAATTACCGAAGTGGACAAAAATAGTGAGATGTTCATCTTGTAATTTTTGTTTCTACAAAATATTGAAATTTCATTGAAATAACATAGTAGTGTTTAGTTTGAAGTAACTTCCTTGTTATGTAGATATATATGCTCCCTCGGTTCCTATAAGGAGCATAGGGCCTTAGATATAAACTAATTATTCGTTTAGAAAACTATGAAATCTAAGATATTTAACTCACCAAAAAGATTCTGCGTTATTTTTCTATTATTGAACAACTTTGCGGTTCTAATGATTTTTTTTAAAGAAAAACTCTTATAGTCAATTTTATAATCAGAACTAAGATAGATTTGTTTCTTAAATATTTCTTATTTAAGAAATATTTAAAACAAAAATCGATCTTCTAGGTAGATTTTTTAAAAATTCTGGGGTGGGCCTAAGTCCGCCAATGTTTGGTACGCAGATCACGAATATGGCCCTAGAATTTTAAACTTAGCTATAATTTAAGCAATATTTCACATATTACCCAGATAGGAAAAGGTTATTTTTAGAAATATGGCAACCATAATGCTAACCCAGAACAGAAATAATTAAATGTGAAAATTGTAGCGATTTTTAAAAAGGAACAAATATAGAAAAAATATATCGATTTCTTTTATTTAATTACAACATTCAAACTTCAAATACTTAAAAAATATAAATTCAGAAGAAATTCCAATAGAAAAGAAAATTTTGTTTAAAACTCTTGTGAAAATCAATATAAATATAAAATGTGTGTGAAATTATCCATAAAAAAGTTATCCATAGATTTTTCTCGTGTGGAACTTAAGTGGAAGATAATTTTGTTTAATAAAATAATTAAAATAAGTCGGATTTAGTCAATAAAATTAAATACAATTACTTCAAAATAAATGAATTTTAATAAAGGTATTCATTTAAAGTATTTACGCCTCGTATACTGTGTATATGTTGTAAGTTTACTCGATTAATGTCAAAACTAATTTACGAGCCCTCGTAAATATACGCTTACAATTTTATGTGTAAACTTTTTCGTATTTATACACACATTTGAATATTGTCAAAAATAAAATTATTTTGTATTGTTTTGTTTGTTGTTTTTTATTTTCTGTTTTATTTTTTTTTTTTAAATGAAACAAATTAAAAAAATTCAGTGTTTAATTTAAGAAATGATCAAAAAAATGGCTAAATGCAAAATTGAAATGTGAATAGTTTTAAAAGGTGCGTTCATTCAAATAAACAGGTAAAGTTACAAATACACGCGATTACCAAAATACATGGTTTACGAGGGCATAAATGCTGTTAGATGAATACCACTAATGTTTAAAGCGTTTTTTTTTTATTTTGACTACAATGCAAGTGCTGTGTAAGTGTATATTCACTATTTTCGTAAAATACGAAAAACCAGGAAATATAACACGAATTATAAAAAAATTTTCCTTCGACTTTTTTAAAGTTTACAATTTTTCTTTTGTCACATTGAATGTTTGAATACACCTTATAGCTGATCTCTCACACTAGTTGCTTATTTAATGTGTTTTTTTTTTTGTTTCGCTTTGCAAATCAGTGCAATGGAAAATGGTTATTAAATGTCAAAACAACCATACGGTTCGAGATTACTTTTTTGACATATGTCATCGGCTTCCTATCTGGGTAATCTGTGCCGTATTTGTAGGAAAATCTAATTTTGAAATAAACTTTTTGCAAAAATGTACAAAATTGAACGTAAGAACGTTATTTTTTGAAACATTTTAATAGGATGAAATATTCTCTTTAATTTGATAAATTGAAAGTTTAACAGCTGCAATAATAGGTTTGTTCCACGTAATTCTGGCTAAAGTCTGGTATAATGAGAATAAACAAATAATTATCTCAAAAAATGGAAAAATTGCTCACAATACCGGGAACGCACAAAACCACATTTCAAGCCCAAAAATTAACGTCACAGTTATTCATATAAAAAGCTATTTTTAAGAATAAAATGTCGAACTGAATAAAGAAAAAATGTTAGAACGTGTTATTTGTTAACGTTATTAATTATTTTTTACAAGTTTTGTTAATATTTTAATTATTTTTACAAATTTAAAACAGCTGATTTATTAACAACTGAAAGTTTTACCATTTTACCCGAAAAAAGTACGGGTAACTTCTGGTAAAAAGATAAATAAATTATTCTCTCATCAACGCTCTCATTTACCCAATTTTCAACAATAGAAGGGCTTTTTGGTAAAATTGGGTTCCCGCGGGTACCCGCGGTAACGTACGTGGAACAGAGCTAATATTCCCCATATATGCATTTAAACTTGAAATTTCTCTTTTTTACGATTTCATTAAAAAATAATCCACGATGAAAGGAATATTCAATATTTGAATTTATACCTTTAGTAAACATCTAATGTTACTTAGTTTATCAAAAAAAAATTTAAGTAAAAATTGACTAAAGCTGAAAAAGATTGATTTTTTTAATATGTAAAAATTAAGAAGTCTGTGACGAATCTTAAATTATAAAATTCAGGTAAAACCATCCAAATATGTAATACACATATTTTCTAATCAATTTCTACAAAGTTTTAGATAATTAAAGTGAAATTCCGATTTTAAAATATGCGTGTTAAAAAATTTACTTTATTTCCTTTTGCTATAAATTGTAAATTCATACAAAATTTATTTGAAATAAAAAAGACATAAAATTTGTACTTCAGACCGAATTTTCTGAAAATGTCGATGCAAAAGTTGTGATTCTTTTGATGAAATGAATTAAGTGGAATATGAAGATTTTGCAAATCCGATCAGCATATTTTATCTGATTTACAAAATAGGAAAATAAGTGAAGTTTTCACTTTAATTGCACTGATATCCTAGATCATTCGACTAATCAAAATAAGCTAATATGGTTCTTAAATTCCAAAATCTATACTTTAAAACCACATTAAAAATTATCCGTAGTTTAGTCAGGTATATGAATATTAGAGCACCCATATGTGCAAAAGTGTTACTTTTCTAGCTCCCAGCACATTTTCGGATAGGTTGAGAGTAAAAAATAAGATCTGTGCTAAAAGTAGGTTTCTGCGGAGTAAACCATTTACATTTATGTCCTCAAAATTACCCTAAAAAGGTTCATGGATTTATCCATCTATAACTCTTAAAATAGAAACTTCTGGTGATTAAGTTACATAGCTGTTGTTGACGCAATGAAAAGACAAATATTTTTTTTATACGAACTTATCACCCTCTCATGACCGTTAGTTAGTGGTGTTTTAAGCGGTAAACATTCAAAACTAAATTTTGAATGTCTCTCATTTAATTTTGGAAATATGTATAGTCCTCATCATATAATAGAAAATTTATCGTAGATTAAAAGCAAAATAAGCTTTTTTTTAAATATTTCGGCCATTTCATGACAGAAATGCGAAAAACTGATTCTGAGTTATAGATTTATTACATATGTGCACTAGATTACCATGTGAATCTTCAATTTTAGGTATAGGATATGTTCAGCAAACTGTAAAACACTTCAAGGTAAATTTTTGTGGAGCTATTTAACCCTCTAACTCTTCAATTAAAGGGACTTTTTTAGCTCCATTTTAAAAAGGGACAAGTTGAAGAGTTAGAGGGTAAAAATTTTTCACGGAAATGTTCGTCGTAGTGTTTTACATAAGTTTGTGGAACACTAAAATGGAAGATTCACATGGTTTCCTCCTAAAATCCAGGTTCGTGCGACAATTAAGCGCCAATTCAGAATAAGTACGAAATTAACCCTTAAATACATTTTAAGTTTTGACTTATTTCTGGCATTGAACTTAAATTTGCAACTTTGATGTCTTCAGAGATTTTAGTAGAATTTCATGCCAAATATTTCTGTGGAACATTTTAATCCTCTAACTCTTCAAGTAAAGGTACTTTTTTGCCCCTTTTTAAAAAGGGACATAAACGACCCGTATGACTTCCAAATTCACATATTGTTTGAAATTCGTAAGTTTCTGGCAAGGTCCCGAAAAAAAATACCCAAATTGATCAATTTTTTCCCTCTTTTTCATCTTCTGAATCTCTGAGGTAGTCACAAAAATGAGAAATGTTATTCTAAGATTTTTTTCGCTATCGCATATCCAAATATCATATAGATTGGAGAGTTAAGTTTAATTTAATTATTTAATTGAAAATATTAAACAAAACGTTCTGTGCCAACTAAAACTTACAAAAAATATTGGCACGCGTGCCATACTTTTGACAGCCCCTGTATAGGGTATAATGGTTTAATCCTGATGTTTGTTACTACCAAAAATAATTCACCGAGACCCACTTTTTAAAACACCTAATTATATGTATAGTTCACTATATTTATTAAGGCCCATTTACAAGCAAAAGAAAAAAATTAAAGAGATAGAGCAAGAAACACCTATAAATATTTATATTGTGAATGATTTTAAACTATTTAGGGCTAATTTTCCTCTATCTATAGCACTTTTCTCTCGAGTACAAATAAGCCTTTACACCTTTAATTCAAATTCCCTTCCCGGAATATAATCCTCTTCTCAAAAAATTACCGAAATCGTAGAAATCGTACAGTGGTATAGAGTTTTATATAGTCGACATGCTTGATTTAAATTTTTTTACTTCTTTTTAGCTAAATAAGCCATCCCTAGAATTTTATTTATACACTCATAGAAATAAATCTGTAAAAATAGCAACCAAAAATTAGTTAAAAATGATGTTGCAAAAAAAACCGCTGAAATAAACAGATTTTTTTTTTCCTATATACTAGTAAAATAAGAACAGAAAAAATAAAGCTGTTAAATTTACAGCATTTTAGTTATATTTAAGTTAACTTTCAGTTAATTGAAAATGATAAATTGTAAATTTAGTTGCTAAACAAATATTTGCTAAAAAAGTTGTAAACTGCTGTTTTCAATAGGCTCGATTTTAGTTTGCATTAAAAACAAATTCGAAATTATAAAATTTTTTGTGGATTCTTAGGCTACTAATTATTTAGCAAATTAGGTTAATTTGTTATTTTTTGTTAACAAAAATTATACTAAAATATAACTAAAATTCTGTATATTTAACAGCTTTATTTTTTCTGTTCCTATCTTACTAATATAACTATAGCAAAAATAATCTGCTAATTTTAGCAGTTTTTTCTGCAGCATCATTTTTAACTAATTTCCAGTAGTTTTAACTAAATTTTTTACAGACGTTTTTCTATTAGTGTATAGCATTTATAAACTGCAAATCGTCGATCGAAATGTTCCATTAAAAAAAATCTCAAAACTTTAATAGTGGTGGAAATATGATTGTTTGCCTTCAAAAAAAAAATCGGCATAACCGTTTTTAAATATTTTAATTCCAATTTTTGTTTTTTCGTTCTCTCTTTCCAGTGCTGTGGTAAATTTATAGTCACACCAAAACTAATGACTCGGGCTAGTCGTCGGACAATTGTTATGCATCCTCTGCCACGTGTATTTGAAATTAGTAAAGATTTCGATTCAGATCCAAGAGCGGCATATTTCCGTCAAGCTGAATATGGCATGTATATACGTATGGCTCTAATAGCCATGGTTGTAGGATGTCGCAACTGATACGCATCAAGCTTTGCAGAAATTGCAGAATTACTGTGACGAAAGAAAACTGCATACTTTTAAAGTGTGAAACATGCATTTTTTTTTATAAATATATATTTTTTTTATATTCATTATTTTTTATACAATATTATATGTTTTTAATCTTAATAAAAAGTTTCTTAAGACTAAGTTTTAATCATACAAATTACAAACATAGAATTTAAAATAAATTGTTTAAATTTATAGTGATGGAATTCGCGGTTCGTACTATTTTAAATAGTAAATTAGCATTTATCGTAAATTTGACTATTTTTATGCTATTTTACAAAGATAGCACGTTAGCACTCAAACTGTGAATTCCTTTAGTGTTTTTTTTTTTAATTTAACTTTAACTCTAAGACGAAAACTAGCAAACATTCTAACACTTATCCTTTGCGAGAGAGTAGCAGAGAGAGATGTATCGCCTAATATTTCCGTTCAGTCTTCTCGTTTACATTTCACTTGCAATTTTCTAAATTCATTTATTACTATACAAATAAATAACGTTTTCTCTTAATAACGTGCTATTTTTATCGAAGTTTCTCTTTGCATTTCCATTTCATCCTGCCAGTGGGTTCTCTTTTGCTTTTTTGGTCTCTCCAATGAGCTTTGCAAGTTTAACTCACTACTCTCAAAAGCTTTATTTAAATTACTTTGTAAATTTCCACCACGGCGATGATTATCATCAACATAAATTAAGGAAACTCCAGAATTGTGTGTTGGATTGTAAATGTTGGCTTTTGAGGACCTTTTACTGTGATTACCATCATCGCTTGGAGTGGAGGATCTTTCACCTACTACGCCTAGTGTACTTGTTCCAGATTCAGAACATTTGTCACATTCATGTTTACTGGAAAGTGGAAAATATTTGATTAAGATTTTAAATATATTGGTTTTTTTTTAAGAAATTATCTTACTTTTTGGACTTTTTACAGGCCACTAAAAATATTAATACAATTAAGATGATTATAGCTGCCAATAGACCTGATAGTCCTGCTACCATAGTCATCATTCCATGTGGTTCACCATCTGATGTTACTTTAGTTACTGCAATGATAAAATTTGATTTGAAATCAATTAATATGAGTTCAATTAGGTTTTTCTTTTTTGTGAAAAGTTTAATTACTACATGAATATACTATATACTATATGAATATATTTACAAAAATGTTTTAAATTTTATTATAGTTTAATAAAATAAATTAATATGCAAGACAACAACAAAAATCCTTCAATTAGCCTCTAATAAGACAAAAAGTTTTTTGTGTATCAGCATGTAAATAAATATATCTGCGAACTTTTGACAAAAACAACTTAAATCGATTTAAATTCTTTTTTTAACCGAAAATTTTAAGAATCTTTTTTGGTTATAACTTAGTATATTTAGTATAAATCTTTTCCTATATTTTTATACCCTACACCACTACGTGGAGAGGGTATTATTTAAATTCAAATTTAATTATAGCCATTTATAATACGATGTATACTATATTAACATGGGGTTTCTAGAAGACGTTCGTTGTCGCACGAATGAGTGACTACGTGTATTTTGTTTTTGTATTGCATGTATTTTGTTATTGTATTTTCGTTTGTGTGAAGCAAAACGTCATCTGAAATACCACCTAAAATTGGTACACTAATATAAAAAAGTCTGTAAAAAATTTAGTTAAAACTACTAAAAATTAGTTAAAAATTATGCTAAAATTAGCAGATTATTGTTGCCATATGTTAGTAAGATAGGAACAGCAAAAATAAACCTGTTATATATTACACAGAATTTTAGTTAAATTTGAGTTAAATTTTTGTTAATAGAAAATAAGAAATTAACCTGCTAAAATCAGCAAAAATTTTTGTTAAATAATTAGTGGCCTAAAAAATCACAAAAATTTTTAAAATTTTCGCCTGCTAAAATCAGCAAAAAATTTTGTTAAATAATTAGTGGCCTAAAAATCACAAAAAAATTAAAATTTTCGAAGTTTCTTTTAGATTTTTTTTAAATGCAAATAAAATTCGAGCCTTTTAAAAGCAGTAGTTTACAATTTTTTTTAGCAAATATTTGTATTTATTTCAGTAGGATAGACTGCTATTTTCTATTTTTTGTTATTTTTAGTCTGCTAATATTTAGCAAAATTTTCTGTAGATTTTATAGTATAATTTGTCATTTTAAATTAACTAATAGTTATTAATTTTTTTTTATTTTCGTTGTTTTTATTTTACCAGTATTTAACAACAAACCTGCTAATTTCAGCAGTTTTTTCTATAAAGTCAATATAAAATTAATTTTAGTAGCTTTTTCTGCTATTTTCACAGGCCTATTTCTGAGTGTATCGATAATCGCATGGTCTCTATTACCATCCATGATTTTAAGAAAATATTTCAAATAGAAAAATTTGTGTAATTTTTTTCTGTTTGGATTTTTTACAGCTGTTCAAATATTGCTTTATTATTGATGGTCTAGAGTATGGATCCCTTTAACCCTCTAATGAACAAGGACGTCAAAAAGTGGTATTTAGATTTCAAGTAATAATTGTATTATATCGATATGAAACATAATTTACTATTTTTATTGCCTCAAACTATTTTTTTACAACAAACTAATATCAAGCAAGAAGGATGCAATCAAACTTTTATATCTCAATAATTTGTATATTTGAAAACATCAACGTTTTGAACAAAATATTTAAAAAGTCGCCAAAAATATATTTACGCTCTGACCTGCATTACTAAATTAATTTAGAGCCTCTACTTCTGAAATGAGTTATTATTTTGTTTTTGGACTCAGAGGATACCGTCAGGACACATTTGACGGATATCTCTCTCTAACTCAAAAACTATCTAAAGAATTTTTTTATACCAAACACAACTGATATACTAAGATTTAGTAGTAAACAAAACTAATTTCGTTAAAATGTACGAGTATTGATGTTAAGTTTAAGTTTCGCCAAATAGTTTTATTTAAAGCAAAAACCAAAATTATTTGATTATTGTATTGGTTCGTCTTCTACTGTAATATCGCCTCAATAAAGCGATAAATTAAAATTCAAATTTTTGGACACAGTAAGTTTTGAATGCTATATAAATAGTAGGCTTTAAGGTGTCTCTTAAATGACGAATTGTCGATTTTCAATGCTAACAAGCCTTAGGTTTGTTCCACTTGATATCCAATTTAGTAATTTAACCAAAAAAACATTTTTTTTTAACTTTTACCCGTGCCAATTAGACACGAAATTCCCAAATTTTTGAAAATTCCCGAATTTTTTAAAAAACTACAAAAAACGTCTGAAAAATTTGCTGTTATTACAGGAAATTTAACTATTTTGGCACTGAGGCATCAAATTCCTATTTTAGCAAGGCATGTTTACTGATTTTTAGTACAATGAAATTAGTATAAAAAATTATTAACCATTATTAAATCTTAGTAAAATTGTTGTAAACTGTAATTTAAGATTTATTTGCTAAAATTAGCAACAAATTTTACTAAATATTAGTATCACTCAAAGAAAAACCTTCATCATGTTTATAAAAAGCTTCATAAATATGATGAAAACTAAAAATAAAATTTGACAAATATCATGGTCAGAGACTATTAACTATAGAGATAGGAAATCAAAACTTACACTACTCAGCGATAGAGGGCGCTGAAATTTAGTATTACCTGAGCAACTAGTATCAGTTTAGTATCTGCTGAGCCTATATTTAAAAACTCAAAAACTGCTCGAAATAAGGAAAAAAAAACGCGGAAAATATTAAATAATAAAATTTGAGAAATCCGTTTGTTTTTTTTTGCTCTGTTGTTTGTTATTATTTAAATTAAATGAAAATTGTCAATTTTTTTAACAAAAAGCCATCGAGTGATAACGATTTTGTTATAACTTATTTTTTTGGTGATGCCATACGCCTGATCATGCAAAATGATGAAATGTTTCTTCATATTTATGAAATGATAGTTTCCCAATGTATTATTGCCAATGTCGATTGTTTCGTAATTGTTGAATTTTAATTATTATAAAAAGACAAAAATCTTTTAATATCCCTTTTCTAAATTAGTAGACTATTTTACTAATTTTACCAACACGGTTTTCAAAAATTTGTTAAATGTTTTTTGAAATCAGTAACGAAAATTAGTTAAAAATTCAGTAATTTGTAAAACCAGAATAGCAAAAATGTTTACTAAAAAATATATGTTTTAACTTATTTACAATTCGTGTAAAGAAAGTAAAGTGAAATTGAAAACCGTATACAAAATTTTCGACTAAAATTTTTTTCTGAGTGTAACTTTTATTTATTATTTTTTAATAGCTTTTATAAAATTATCGAGTTGCTGTTGCTTAATTTTCACTAAAAATAAAATTTTTTCCTATATTCAGAAAGGGAAAGAGAATATTATGTGATCAGAGAGTAATCACCTCGCCTCTCACGGCGAATAAGCAAACTCGGAAAAGCAAATGAAACCATTCGTTTTACATAAAAAAAATGACATGCAACATGTTAATTAAAATTTTTTTGCTATCAACACGAATTTTTATTTTCCTTTTATTGTGATATTTTCTAGGCTTGTTTCTATACGTGCTACGAAATCCCATACAAATTTTGGAATGGGCATATTAAGTGTTAACTCAACTCAGTGAGCAACAAAACAATGCTTCTATTAAAATTTACTACCTAATTTCGTAGAACACTTGGGTGAAGTGAAGGGAACTTTCAATGTAAATTGTTTTTGTAACAAAAACAATTTCTATAGAAATAACGCAACACTTCACCGAGTTTTTTAGAAAATTACCACCTTAATATTTTTTTATTTTAATAATGACAATACGGAGCACTTAAAAAATGTTTTATAATATTATTAAAAAAAAATAATTAAAAGGTTTAAATTTTAGCAACATGTTTTCATTTGCATTTCCCGAGTTCACGAATAAATAAAGAAATAAGGATGAGAGAGGAGTAGAGGTATGGAAGCCCACCAGTGTTGCCATTTTAGCATATTTTCTGCTAGATTTAGCAGATTGAGTTCAAAAATTATATATTTTTTTTAGAAAAATATGCTAAATGATTTTTAGCATATTTCGTTTGATAAAAGCAGATTTTTAGCATATTTTTGACCACGCAAGATTCAGTTTTTATTATTTTTTTCAACAATGATTACATTTGTTAAATGATTAAACGCGTGTACGTTAGAAAAACAGTCAAAAATGTTTATCTATTACGAAAACTTAACAAAAACGGGACTAGTAGTTTAAAAGTTGCAATATTTTTTACGCAGCAGATTCTTTGCATATTTTTTTAGCACATTTTTATTTTTTCACGATTTAGCATATTTTTCGGTGATTTAGCATGTTTGGAACAAAAGTTTCTGGCAACACTGAAGCCCACTGATTAGATACAGAAATTTTTAAATGTAATTTTTTGACATTTTCTTTTGTTTAATAGTTAAGTTAAAGTTAACCCTGCAGTATAAAAACCACAGTTAGTTTCCAAAATATATGATCTCGAAAAACAAAGATTTTCAGGAAAATCAAAGTCTTTCAGTGTATGAAGTGTGTAAAATTATATCAGCTAGGGTATTCAATGGATTAATCGTTGTTCGATTAATCGAATAATTTTTATCAAAAATTGTTCGAATAATTTAAAATGTCCAAATTTCGAATAATGAATAATTTAATACAGTTAATCAAAATTGGAAAAAAAAAATACAAAAACCCTCCTTTTATATACGATATCTGCTATAGGAAACAAAATAAGCGCCACAATCTCACATTGAGGGGATAAAACTGGCCTGTTTGTGGTATTTTTTCCCAAAAGTAATTATTTGTAAATTGTGTAAAAAACCAAATCAAAGTGCATAAAATAATTTAAAAAATCCAGAAACAAAATCATTTTGCACGTTCTTGTATTTTTACCCTTTGATTTGAGATGCGGTCGCTGAAAATGTACACAATAGTGTAGGAATAAGAGAGCAGCGATTTTTTCCATACAATTTGACATTTAAAAATCGCTGGGCGTAGCTGTTGTGAGATAGAATCTATTTTATTTTAATGCCGGTTTTTGTTATTCTCTCATTTTTTTTCTCTCATACTCTCACCAATGTTGTCAACTCTATTGTTATTTTTGCTGGTTTTCACTACATTTTGTAATATCAAAGAGTACAACTAACAAAGGCAATCAATGGCTCTTCTGACTCTTTTTCTATTTTTTTGCAAAAAAAAATAAAATTTTTAAATTATTAAAATTTTGTTTTCTTTATTCAGCTGAGATATTGAACATTATTAGTAGCTCGTTAGTTCATCGTTTAGCATTGTATATTATGTTAGCAGTAAACTAAGAGACATATGAGTGGCATAAAGTCTCCTTGTTATATATAACATATGCTCAATTATGTCGCTGCCGCTGTACGTCTTTATTTCGGGCGCGTTTTTTCTCAGAGCGTAAATCGCTAGCCTCTGCGCTCTTATTCTGGGCCTACACCACTGTTGGTAAAAGTGGCACAAAAGTGCCATTTGTGGCACTATTGAATGTTCAATGGCACCATGGCACTCTTTATAGAATTTTGGCACTTTTTAAGAAAATTTCTATATAATTTGATAAAAGGTCGATATCGCTGGTTTTTAATTAAATCCATGCCTACTTAGAACGGGTAGCAAAATTAAAAAACAATCGCTACACTAAAAATTTCTACAATTTTCTGGACCAGCTTCCAGTTCTTCGGCGACAATTTAATCATTATTTTGATCTTTAAAAATAAAAGCAATGGGGATAAAATTAGAAAAACTTTAATTGATTCTATTGTTGTCACTGGAATTTTTCAAAAATTTGTTATGGTATTCTAGTTTTTTTATGACAAGCAAAATTTTTAAAAAATTCACCAGACAATGGTGAAAGCTTTTTCTGCCAAAAATAAAATAAAACGATCAAAAAATTGTAGTTTGTAAAAAATTACGATTTTTTCGATAATTTTATGAAATTTTAAATGAAATGAAAACTTAAAAAAATGTCCAGGAACCGCAGAACACAAGAGAACTAGTTCTAAGCACTTGGAGTTTCCTTTAAATTTTAGCATCAAGCATCCTGAGCTTATTCCTAACAACTTTAGCCCCAAAAATCCCATGTTAATACGTAATATTTTGGAGGAATTTGCAGGAATTTTAGAATCGGTAAAAGGTTCGATGCATCTTAAAATAGTATCTCAAAATATGAATTAGGTATTTCATATTTTATTTCTGTGAAGAAACATTATAAAATTCTTCAAAAGAAAATAAAATTTTTATATTTTAAATTGTTGACAAATGAAAATATTTGTTTGTTATGTGCTTTTTGTTACATTATAATTTTGTCAAAGTTTTGCTGTGAAAATTTTTCTCAGAATACCAAAATTATAATAATTTTCATTCACACAAGTTTTGTGACACTTGTTATTCTAAACTTTAGAATAAGGGTGTAAATGTATAAATATTTTAAATAAAAGCTGAACATAATTTTTGAAACATTTGCATGTTGCTTAATTGTTTTTGGCACTTTTAAAGCTTTTTTTGGCACTTTTTTGGCATCATTTAGGCACCAAACGAAAATTCTCAAATACCATCACTGGCCTACACTGAGTCAGTTTCTCTCCTCTATCATGTATTTATTACGACTATAATTCAAGGTTGGTTACCGTTATCGTTATAATACCTTTATCGCTAAAATACAGTTTCAGATTGAATACCGTTACCAATACCACTAAAATTTTTTCAAATACCGTTATCGTTACCGATGCCGTTATTTTTAATGGTAGTTACCGGTATTTTACCGGTATTTATTAATTTATATAAAAATGCAAATTTTTTGACTTTTTTGTAATGATCTTCATTTTTTTCTACAAAAAAATTTATCGATAATAATTTTAGTTATTAAAACTACCAGCATTGAATTTAAAGCTTATAATCTGTATTTTTAAGACGTAAAATTAAATATATGTTAAGTTTTTACTTGTTTTTAACATAATTTATAATTGCTGTTTCGATAACGGTATACCGTTACCGAAACAGTCTTAAATACCGTAACCTTTACTTTGGGTGTATTGGTAAGTAAAGGGTTAACTCACGAGTCAAATCTAACATAATATTGACAAATGATCTAAAACAATTAGATTTGTATTTTTCAGATTAGAAACTTGAAATACATATTTTTAGAAAAGTTGTGTTTGGACTACTATTTTTAATATTAAATATTTGTTTGCATTTATGGTGCGTAATTCAAAAACTGTTAAATCATTGTTATAATTCAACCGCGTTCATTGACAACTAGTTGGCAGATTGTCAATAAAAATATGTATGCAATTTTTTTCTTTAAGAATTTAAACTTCAACTTGACACTTGTTCAAGTAAAAACTGGATTTGGTAAACAAACACAGGTGTGTGGGTTTTTGGAATAGCAGTTTAAATTTAGAGTTTAATAAAAAAAAACAAACTGAAATTTATTCACTCACAATTAGGGTTTATGTCCCGGGAATTCCCGGGACGGGATTCCCGGGAATCCCGCCCTTTTTTGAATCCCGCAATCCCGGGAATTTTATGCGGGATTTCCCGGGATTTTTTTTTAGTCTTTTACAGTAGTTTTAGCTAGTTTTATTGCAATTTTAGAAGCTTTATTTAAATTTAGAGCATTGATTTTTTAAAATTAATTTAAATAAAGAATATTTAAAATTAAAAAATACGGTTTAAAATTTAATAATCTGAATTAAGCCAAATTGTTTTTGGATGCCAATTGAATTTGGTTTAGTTAAACCAAAAAATATTATATTAGCAATTACCAAATTTACAAACTAAAATACTTGTCCTTCGGGAATTTTTTTCTTCTTTAAGATGATGATATTTGTTCAAATAAAGCAATATTTATATAGGCTGTTTTAAACTACAAGATTCTCGGAAAGATTTTGCAACCTTGCCTATATGTTTTGCACGTGTACTGAAGTAAAATCGTACTGAAAATCTTATAGTGTAAACCAGCCTTATACAACATTTCAATATCATTATTTCAGTTCCAAATACCTCCACTAAACTAGGGATTAAAGTTAAAAAATAGTAATTTTTTCGTATTTTCAATTATTTTGAGTTTCTTTTACTTCAAATAATTTCATTTAAAGTTCAATTGCTATTCCTTTATTTTAAATATATTTTTTAAATATTATTAATTTTTAAAATAATAAATACATCAGATGCTTTTTCAAATTATTTTGAATTTTTTATATGCTAATTTAAAATGCAACTAAATATGAAAATTAAATAATTTCTTTTTAAGGAGTTGTGGCATAAAAAATTTCTATTCAAGAAAACTAATTAAAGTTATGAAACTATTTAATATTTTAGTGTCTACTTTTATAAAACAATTTAGGCGAATTTGCCTAAAAATTTCTGTGAAAAATGCTCACTTTTAAACTTTTTTATAAAACTAATTCTAGACGGATACTTCTGAAAATCTGCATAGAAGAACACAAAATATCTAGAAATAGAAATTTTTGGATTTCATGTATAAGAAATATTTAAAAAATTGATTTTAGTTCTGACTATAAAACTGGTCCGACACAAGTTTGCACCCATTAACAATTCCAATATGTCCTGAAAAAAGGGATCAAAATAATATAACCGTGTCTTTCACTTTTTTATATCAATTCGTTTAGCAGCTTTAACCGCGAAATTAATATTTAGTTAATATACACTAAGAGTTTTTTTAATAAGGACGGCCTTCCCTATAAATATATTACATAAATACTAATTCACAATTTAAATTGTTAAACGAATTGACCTGAAAAAGTGGAAGACATGGATATTTAGCCCTCCTTTCAGAACATTTTCTCATGGATACAACCAAAAGATAAACTTTGTCGAACGGTGTTTAACAAAAAAGTAGTTTTTCAAGTACAATATATGTCGAATTTATATATTTTCTAACGAGCGGGAATTCCCGGGATCCCGGGAAATTCCGAAAAAAATCCCGCTGTCCCGGGAAATGAAAAAGTCCGGGAAAAGAAAAACCCTACTCACAATATGTTTTCCTTAAACTTTGCGGAATATGTATTTACATACATAAAAAAGAGGACTACCTGATTTTCGTTTAAAACAATTGTGTGTTGTCGTTTATTTTTAATTGTTAATAAATTAACTGCCAAAGGCGGTAAAAAATTAATTTCTCGTTTATTTTAAAATGAATTATATTATAAGAACTTATTATTTTTAACAGAAAATATTGACTAAATATTTTAACTTATACCGAAAGTCCATATTTTGTGTATTTTGTTTTTTAAATGACTGATAGAAAAAGTTAAACATTATCAGCGGTATTCATAATGAAAATTTAGCATAGAGTTAACATGAGTTTCATTCATAATACTGTTGTTAAACTAATTCTAGTATTGTTGCTAAACTCCTTCTAATTCCTTCTAATTTTAATTCCTTCTGTTATAAACGCCAAAAAACAAAAAAAAATCCATTCACAATAATGAAAAAGCCCTTTATTTTCAAACACAAGGTTGCTCTAAATCGGTGAGTTTGACAGTTACTACATGGCAGTTGTTTGTGTAGTAATCAGTAGTTGTTGTTTTTAACAGTAATTACAGTTGTTTTTCTATGGTAAAATACAAAAACACTTTAATAACAGATATTTAAGAAAACAACTGATGAAAATCGCTGTAACTTGGTACACTCTTAGAAATAAATCTCTAGAAATAGCAGAAAAAGTTACTTAAAATTAGTTAAAAATGATGCTGTAGAAATACTGCTAAAATTAGCAGATTATTTTTGCTATATATTAGTAATATAGGAACAGCAAATATAAAACTGTTAAATATATAGAATTTTAGTTATATTTGAGTTAAATTTTTGTTAATGAAAAATAACAAAACCTGCTAAAATCAGTAACAAATAATTAGTAGCCTAAAAAATTACAAAAAAGTTTAAAATTTTTGAAGTTTTTTAAATGCAAATAAAAATTGTGCCTTTTGAAAACAGTAGTTTACAATTTTTTAACAAATATTTCTACTGATTTTAGCAGGATAGACTGCTATTTGCATTCAACTAAATTTATCTTTAAAATAACAAAAAATTTGTAGATATAGCGGTTTTTGCTATTTTTAGTCTACTAATATTTAGTAAAATTTTCTGCAGATTTTACAGTACAATTTGTCATTTTTAATTAACTAAAAGTTAACTTAAATATAAATAGAATTATGTAAAGTTACCAGTTTTATTTTTGCTGTTCTTATTTTAAACTAAAAAAAAATTTAAACGTATTGATTATAAATATTAAAAATATTAAAAAAAGTAAAAATAAAAAAAATAATAAAAAAATATTGGTCCCTCCAGGAATCAAACCCGCAATCTTCTGTTTAGAAATACCAAGTGATACAAAAATAACTTTTTAGGATCACTTTTAGAGCAATTATGCTTTAGAAGCAATACCTAAGTTTAATTATTTAATTTTGCCGATATAATTCTCTGAGTATATTCTAACAAGCTGCTAAGCCGAAAATACAATCAAGTTAAGTAGCTACTAACTTTTCATTACGAATACGGGGATAATTTTTTATAGCATTTAGGTTTTTTAGAAGACAAAATATGTCTGTTCCCGTACTTTACCAAAGTTACACAAACTAGCCCAAAGGCGTTCCCGTACTCAAAATTGCGTGTAAATTGTTGTTGTTTGGGCTGTTTTGGGTTCCGCGGTAACGTACGGGAACGGGAATATATATTTTATGGTCTTTACAGGAACATTCACTATGAACTGATAACAAGGTTAAAGAGATTGAGAATAACGATATTAAATTTTATGCGTTAACTTTTAGCGTTTAAATAAGATTTTTGAACATAAAATGCAGTACAAACACAGCTTCTATCATTTATTGCATTGAAGAAACAGGGTAATAAGAGAAAATTATAATTGCAACATTCTTATCTGAAACTATTTGAAAATAGTGAACTTTTTGAATTGGCTTAAACCATTTTACTACCCAGCTAAAAATCAACACAGGTTAAATGTGCATATTTTCGTGCATGCTCCTCATCAACATGCATTCATATTTTTAGCCGGGTGAAGTAAAAATCTCTTTTGTTCAGTAATCAATTTTCCATTAACAAAAAATTGCTTAAACAGTTTATCTTCAAGCCATAAAACTAATTTTTTCTTTGCAAATTTTAAATAAGTAATTTATATGCCAGTCATTTGTTAAATTTGTCAATCTTGTGTGTGGTTTTATTTCTAAAAAAATTAAATAAAATGAAATCAGGAAGTTTCAGGTGATTTTGAAAATTAATACACCTCTTTAAAGTGCATGAATAAACACTAAAAAAACTACAAACAAAAAATATAGTTAACTATATTTTATTTACAATTGCACTATTATCTCCTAACAAAAATAGCATGCATTTTTTTGTTAATAACTTTTTGTTGTCGTCTGACGTCGTTAATTTTCACATTAAAGAGGTGTGTCCCTAAAATCAAATAATGTTTGAAAAACATGTTTATACTATGTAAGTTTGTGCACTCGTATTTTTAAAAATTAGTTGTTCTTTTTTATTGGTTTATTTACAACAAATAATTAAAAAGTTTACATTAGTAAAACTTTCATTAAACAAATGCACAGTGTAACGAATAGATATAAGAAATTAGTGCCCAGACGATATAAGACGATAGACAATTATCGTCCACTTTTGGATGTTTAATATCTATCATATTGCATAAACTTTTAAAACATTGCAACAAATATGGTAATAGACAGCAATTTTGCAACATACAGTGGTGGAAAATTTAATAGGAACGATTCAAGTTTTTTCAAATTTTTTTTTCGTTGACTTTATTTTTAAAAATCAAAGTAATGGCTAAATTCGCCCCGGGAGGCAAATATGTGGTTAAGAATATTGTGCAGAATTTTAACATAATGTCTGTTTTTTTTATTTTGTCACTTGTTTTAAGTGGGCGTGGCTTTCAATGAAAAATTAGCGATATCGACCTGTTATCAAATTACAGAGTAAAATTTAACGATTACTGACCGGATCTATACAAACTGTATATTTTTGGAAATTCTGCAAAATTTCCTTAACTTCTGCATTATTTTTATCCAGAAATGGTCGCCAGTGTCTTAAACGTGAAAAAAAATTTCTTTGTTTTTAGCAATTTTAAAATAAAGTTAACAACACTGAAATTTTAAGGCGAATAGTTTTATGCTATACTTGCTACGATATAACAAAAAAGTCAAGTTTTTTTCTATGTTAAGTATAAAGAATTTCCTATTAAAATTTCAGTATGGTTAACTTTATTTTAAAATCGCTAAAAACAAAGAAAATTTTTTTATGTTTAAGGCACTGTCATTTTAAGTCTGGCGACTATTTCTAGATAAAAAAAATGCAGAAGTTAAGGAAATTTTGTAGGATTCCCAAAAATATACAGTTTGTATAGATCCGATCAGTACTTGCTAAATTTTACGCTGTATTTCGATAACAGGTCGATATCGCTAATTTTTCATTGAAAGCCACGCCCACTTAAAACAAGTGACAAAATAAAAAAACAGACATTATGTTAAAATTCTGCACAATATTCTAAACCACATATTTGCCTCCCGGGCGAATTTAGCCACTATTTTGATTTTTAAAAATAAAGTCAGAGAAAAAAAAATTAGAAAAAAAGAATTTTGTAACCACAACATCTTTAAAATGTTAGAAATTTTACTTCGAAAAGTGGACGATAATCATTAATTTTTTATGGAATCCCTAGCTAGAACTAACTTTAACAAAATCACTTCCTTAACATAGCATCAAGTTGGAAATAACCTTTTTTTTAAACTGTATATTCTATGGTCGTTCGTGACCGACTGTTATTTTCTATACTTGTTAATTATTTTGAAAGTTGTTTTAGGTTTTTGTTATAAACAAAATGCGTTTAGTTTTAGTTTGTAAAATTTCATGGTTATTAACGCATTTCCGTTAGCGAAAGGAACTACATGTACATTAGATTGGGCCGAAATTTAAACAAACCAAATCTTTTAATTTAGTCCTCCAATAGTACGACAGAATGTTAAAAAAATGCTTATTAAATTGATTTTTGTTTGATTCTGCCGCAATTTACTAACGAGGGGGTTCATACTGTAGGTTTAGGAGTTAACTAATAGTTAACCCAAAAATTTGTTGTTGTTTTGTATAAAATTTTTTGACATTTTCTTTTGTTTAATAGTTAAGTTAAAGTTAAGCATAGAGTATGAGAGCCACCGTAAAGATTTTTGCGTTAACCATTAGTTAACCCATAAATTTCTGGTTGTTTTATATAATAGTTTACATTTTTAGTTTAAAATTTTAATTACTCGTAAAGTAAACTCATTCCGCTGGGTTTCATACTGACAGATTATGAGTTAACTATTGATACCCTGAAAATATGTTTTGTACATAATTTTTTCACATTTCCTTTTTTTTTAACAGTTAAGTTAAAGTAAATCCTGCAGTATGAGACCCACCGTTAGAAGTTTCGGAAAATTCTTCAAATTTCTATTTAATAACTTATATTGTATAATACATGTTGCATATTTAGAAAACATTTTGAGGAATTTCGAAAGCTTTATTTTAAGCTGCCTACACACTAGGGAACATACTTAAAAAAAGAGAGCATTTTTTGTGAATGTGTGAGTGCGTTTGTGTGTGTGTGCGTGTTGAGAGCGTGCATTTCGTGTTTACAAAATTTTTTGATATTTTTTGTTCCCTCAACCATGTTCCCTAGTGTGTAGGCAGCTTTATACTCATGGTTAACTAATCTAGTGTCTTCAATAATATGAAAGCAGGCAATTGTCAATTTAAAATTTATTGCAATATCATGATAATTGAAATGTCAATTTTAGTTTTTAATTAATTTAGCAATCAAAAATAACATAAATTTTATTAAAAAAAAATAAAAAAAAAAATATTTATTTATAAATTTTAGATAAAAATTTGTTGATAAAATTTTCTGTTTTTGGAAGAAAAAAGAAGGATATTTCTTAAGAATGAAATAGCCAAGTGGTCTACATTACAGTGCAATTGATATCATTTTGACGTTTCTCTGCAATCGATTTGACATATCATTTATTTGAGGACACCGGGTGAAGGTTATTAAAAAATAAGTTTTTAAAGTTTTCCTATAATCCAAGACGCGTTGTATACAACAGCACAAACGTAAACCGATTTCAAAAATTGTATTATTCACCGTTTATTTAGTAAATACACACAAAAATCAAAATTTGAGATTTTTAAATTTTGGCCCACTCTAATGCAGTAAACTGGAAGTTACACAATATATATAGTATAACCTTTTCTAAATTTAACCACATGTGTTTTTAATAAATTCGATTAAGGCCCGCTAACTTAATTCAAAATAACCAAAGTTTAGTGCTTAACTATAGTTATGAATGCAAAATTTGTACGGAAATACTTAAACGCACAGAAAAAACTTGGATCAAGTATAAACAACATTAAATTAAGTAGAAACAGTTTTGAAATTAAATTCAGTTTATTTTATTTTTAATTTAAATATGTGTCTCCTTATTTTAAAAATGCGAAAGCAAAATTACATTAATACATGAATTTAAATTCGAAAAAGTTTATTTTAACTAGATCGTATTTACTTTAAAAAAATTAATACTTAATTTTAAAAAATGTTTGTGAAAAATAAGTGTTAATTCAAATATGATATAATCGCGGGTGTTCTGGAAAACGAAACCACATAAAATTTATGTGAAACCGAATAATTTTATGTGGTTTCGTTTTTCAGAACACCATTTAATGATTATTTGTTTTCTTTGTGTAGTTGACGTTTGACACTTGTTATTTTTTTTTTGATAAATTACATGCCCTAAGGCCCAGTTTCATAGTCAGAACTAAGACTGATTTTTTTCTTAAACAATATATTTTCAAAACAAAAATTTCTTATTCTATTTTGATTTAAAATCAAATACCAAAGCGCAAAATTCACATAACATTCGAGTGCGAAGTTGGCTACAAGTGAACTTAAGCCAACCAAAAAGTATTGATTTCTTTTGTTTTCTCTTTGGATTATTGTTTTGAGCATTCAGTAATACGAACACACAGTGTTGCCAGTTTTGACGATTTATCGTCATTTTGACGATTTTTACTATCAAAAATAGCCAAATGACGATTTGACGATTTTTTCCTTCAAAATGACGATTTTTTTTTAATACGAAATACAGTAAGAAATGTTCAAAAATACGTTACTTTTCCAATCTCAAATTTTTAGTTTTTAGAATTATGCATAATTGCAAGCAAATTAATGTGGGAACAAATTAAAAAACCGCTTCAAAATCAGATAATTTTTATTCAGCAAATCTATAAGATTTTTGAAAAATATTTTAGAATTTTGGATTTAAAGTGTTCATATTGAAATTCTAATTAAAATTATATCCAGAAAAAATGTAAAAATCCGTTCAAGTACATCATAATTTTTAATTTATTGCGAAACTGCCAAATTTTCTTTAAGATATGCGTATTTTGAAATGTACAAAACTTACAGAAAAAAATAATAAAAAATATGATAATTTTTGTGTAAAACTTCTGTCCTAAAACTGTAACGAATCTCAATTTTTTTGGAAAAATGTTTGTGAAATACATAATAAATATTTTAAAATCTGATATTTTTGTTGGTATTTCTTTTTGTTTAAAGCAACTACTTCAGGATATTGCAAATTTTGATGACGTTATAAACATTTTAGTAAATATGTTAAATCGAATAAGCACGAAATTATTAAAAAAGGATAATTTTTAAAATACTTATTAAATTTTTAGGGTCCTTATAACACAAATGGTGTTATTTTGACGATTTTGAACTATTTTTTGACGATTTTTCAAAAGATTTGACGATTTTGACGATATTTTACAGAATTTTTGACGATTTTATGCCTAAGAAACCTGGCAACTCTGCACACAAACAGGGATTGGAAGAGATAATACTTTTATGAATCAAGTCCCATAAAATTTGAATAATTTTATGAATCAGTGAATAATTCATAATCAAATTTAAGTCCAAGATTTGAAATAGAATAAAGTGAGGTATGATTTATTTAAAGTTTTAGGATGGGTCTCACACTGAAGGTTTAAGGGTTAATTAATAGTTATCCCAAAAATTTGTTGTTGTTTTGTATACAATTTTTGACATTTTCTTAAGTTAAAGTTAACCCTACAGTATGAGACCCACCGTTATTGGTTCTATTGTGAATCAATTTGTTTAAATCAGGGTTTAGAAATAACCAAATATTCTTAAGTATGTAGAGTCTCTGATACTAAAAACTTAATGTTAACTAAAAAATCGCTCCTTATTCGATTCAGTAAAATGTAATCGATTCGTTAGAATTAATTCGATACGCTTGATTCTATAAAAAGAATCAACAAAAATCCAATTAATTATTAGAAAATAAAAATAAAATGAGTTTTGTAAATCGATATGTTAAAAATTAATCAAACTTAAAAATCGAATTAAGAAATTATGTTTTAAAGGTCTGAGAACAAATATAGCCGTCGAGTAAAAAACGCGACTCATTTAGATTTTGGGAGTTCAGTAGGCAATCCCTGTAACTTTTTAAGAAAAGTTTTCGCATCGAAAATTGTGAAACAAAATATTTTACTCTTTCACGATTTGGGAAACACTTTCTTTAGTAGAATATTCCGGCAACTGTCAGATACATAAAAAAATTACAAACAAAAATTTGCGAAAAATTGACCCGGGAATAAATATTTTGAATTATTAAAGTGCAATTTAATTAAGGTGGTGTTTCTAGATGACGTTTTTCGTCATACGAACGAAAATACAATAACAAAATACGTGCAATGCAAAAACAAAATACATGTTAGTCACTCATTCGGCGAACGACAAACGTCTTGTCAGCTTTTTATATTAAATGATAGTTTATTGATATACACAGAAAAAACAGTAGGCACCAACAATGGGAATTTGTAAAAGCAATCACATTTTCTTTTAAATTGAAATTTTATTTCCAACAATTTTTTTGAAATTAAAATATTTTGAAAACACTCCACTGTATACTGAACGGCAGAAAACAGCTTTTGAATACAGTAAACCTAATTTTTCGTTTTTCAATTCAGTGAACGTAATTTTTTTTGAATGCACTGAACGTATTTTTTTATTTAATTCACATAACGAAAATTAAATTGAAGGAATTAAAAAAAAAACTATAGCAATTGAATTAATACTTTGAATTTGTTTTTTGTTGAACGTATTCAGTGAATTACCTAAGAAAAGAATTCATTCAATTCTAAAGAAAATTGAATTCGATTAATAGTGAATTCATTTAGAAATGAATTAATTCTTCAAAGCTCTGCTTACAAGTCGACCAAACCGCCGCCTCCAAAGTTTTTGCCTTTAGCTGTTGCCGCCTCAATTTTTGGTCGACATGCATATCTGCACGTGCACTGAATCAAAACTGTTAACAAATAATGTGGTGATGGTATAAATTTCAAAAAGAAAAATCTGACTTGCAAATTCTTTGAAGTACCCATATTTGGCTTAAGTGAACTTTTGATAAGTTCAATCTCTATTAATTTGGAAAATTTTCAATCCAAACCCATCGTATTAAACTTTATCAAATTAAAAACACTTCAAAGAACCATATTAAAATAAGACATAACAGAAAAATCCAAAAAATTATGCAAATATGCAAAACACTTAATTCATTTAAGTTAAATATGGATGTCGTTCAAGTTAGGGAAAACTTAGCTTAACTTTTATTGACTTATGTCCAAAAATTAACACAAGCTTTAATTTGTTCCCACATATTTTTTTTTTGCTATTCTATATAACTTTAAGAATACTCGTAGAAACCTAAAAAAATTTATGATATTTAGATTAATAGAATGAAAATTTTTTTTAGAAATTTCTTGCTGTACTTCGTATTAAAATCAACTCGTCATTTTGAAAGGGAAATTATTAAAAATTTATGAAATTTATACAAGGTTCCATCATATGAACAATTTATTTTAAAAGTGGTATTAGTCCACTTGTATTACTAGTACTAGGTTTGCAATTCAAATATTTATTTCTACTTGAAAAAATTATAAATTTATTGTGAAAATCTACGTTTTTCAGTATTGAACTTTTCAAAAACTATATTGAACTTAAGCATACTGAGGGTATTCACAGTTTAAGTGCTAACGTGCTACCATTGTAAAATATGTAGCATGATTTTTCTAGTTTAACCCATAGAAAGTTGTCAAATTTACGACAAATCATAATTCAGTACTTAATATAGCACAAACTGTGAATTCCATCACTATTTCGTTAGTTTTATTGTAAATTTTTTAAGAAATTAATTATTTTTTAAGAATTAAGTTTGCACAAGAACATAGAACGCAATCTATTAATAATCGATCTTGCGTGAAAAATGCATTTTAAAAAAAGTATCGAAGTTGAAAATTTTGCGAAAATGGTACGTGCTGCAGAAATTCAAAGGGCAGGTTTGGAATCTGGATATTAAAGTTGACAAGGCCTAGATAATCTTTTTATGGGTAAGATTTCAGCCTGATTCAAAATAACTTACAATACAAGAATTTCGTTCAAATTTCATCGATCTTTAAAGTTTTGACAAAAAATGTTTGTGCAATGAATTACTCAAATTATGTTAAAAATGGACTCATTACATTTTAATGGAAATTTAATTAAATGATTAAAAATTGAATTTCGCCATCAATTTTCGTCTAATAATAAAATGGAGAAATTTATTATCAGAGTAGTTATTACAGTTAATAGATGACAGTTGTTTGTGTAGTAATCTGTAGTTGTGGTTTTTAACTGCAATTACAGTTGTTTTTCTATCGAAATTACAAAATAACTATTATGAGAGTTATTTAAAAAGACAACTAACGAAAAGTACTGCATTTCATAACAGTTGTTTAACGCTATTATAGTTATTATAAAGTACTTTTATATTTAACATTATTGTTGTTAGTTATCTAAAAAATTTCGTTGAGTTTTTTTTTAATTTTTGTTTAGTTTATATTTGTTATAATTGTTAAGCTGGCCATACACTATGCAATATTCTTGTGCAACTTTGGGTATTGTGGGAAAATTTCCTAGTGTGTATGTCATATTGGAAGGTTGTACTATATATTAGAAGAAATCAGAAGAGATTTGATTCTTATTGCATAAGTATGAAAAGTAAAAAATATTTTGCAATGTGATATGGCCTTCACATTGTGCCATTTTTATATATAAAAAAAAAAACAGTTGTGCAATATCTTGTGCAAGAATTTGGACATCTTATTATATGGAATATGGCAAAAATGACGATAATATTGGCAATAATATTTGCAATGATATTGCATAGTGTATGCATAAAACGTATTAACTGGAAAATCGTTCTAATTTTTACTTCAGATTTCAAGTGGGATAAAGTAACTGAACATTTTTTTATAATCGAAAGAAAAACTGTGTTTTTATTACTAAAATATACTTTCATACACTCAGAGAATTATATCGGTATTAACTTAACTGCATTTGCAGTTAAAAAAGTGTACACTGGAATTGCATTTGAATTAACTACAATTGCCGTTATTTTTAATTCCAATTGTAGTTAAAATATCTGCAATAACAGTTTATTATAAATGCAATTGCAATGTACACTATTTTAACTGCAATAGCCGTTAATTTTACCGACATAATTCTCTTAGTGTAATATCAAAAACAGTATTTTTTACAAATTTTATCAATTGTTTTAAAATTTTTATAGTGAAAATTTGTCAGTTAATTTTATGACGTTGTTAGTTATTTTTAATACATTTGTTGGTTATTTTCAAAGGTTAAAAATAACTACATTTATAGTTACTTGAAAGGTAAAAAAACCTTTGTCACTTTTTTAACTACATATGTATATGTTACCTTTGTTTAAACTGTCATTTTCTGTAGATTATACTGACAAATTTTTTGAGTGTACATGTAAATAAAGGGTTGTTCAACAGGGACGCTACAAAAGTAGAAAGACAGGGACAGCAAACGACGCCATATTTCTTGCCGCTCTTTTGACATTTCTCTTCAGTAAGGTTTGCCATTTCATGATGGAAAGATATACGAGCCAACAACGAGTCGAAATTATTAAAATTTACTACCGAAACTCGGAGTCAGTGGCCTCAACGTTAAGACCGCTACGTCCAATTTATGGTCGTCATAATCGTCCTAGCAGATCAACAATTGAGCGTGGGGCTACGTCAAATCTATGGTCTATGCCAACAAGCCATCGACGATTGATGAACTTCGTACGAATATCGAACGTGAAATTGCAGCAGTATCGGCCGATTTATGCTTGAAAACCGTCGAAAATTGGGTTCAGCGTCTGGACTTCTGCAAGCGTGCCCGTGGTGGCCATGCAAAAGAGATCGATTTCCATACATAATGGCATCGAACGTACTTTCACAGGAATAAAGAATTTCATTGATATCCAAAACCGTTTTTGTTTTATTTAAACTTTTTTACTTTTGTAGCGCCCTTATTGAAAAACCCTTTAGTTTTTTAATGGTTCCCAAAATGTTTGATAAAGTGGGTTTTCACTGGAAAAAATGTCATGTGACTTTAGATAAGAGTTTTTTTATCATAAAAATTTCAAGAATTTTTTAGATCTGAAAAATATTTGGCATCTTATTGGTAAATATTATACACAGAAAGAATTTTTAGTTTAAATTCAGCCAATAAAACATTAACATTCCAGAAAAATCTAAAATAATAGCAATCACATGAAATTATTAATGATTTTTCCGTTCATGAGGACACACAATTTTTTTAAACATTTTTTTTTTTAATTTTACACATTGTTTAACTTAAGTGCCCAATTAAAAAACACAGCTGGGCTAATTAAAAAAGAACATCTATTTTCCCACTTTCAACTAATGAACATTTCAAAAGCGAAAAAAGTGGATTTCCTCGGAAGGTAATTTAAAATGTATTGACACAAAACTATCATAGTTATTATCAAATTTAAAAACAATTTTATTTATAAGAAAATATGTAGTAACAATTAATAAATAAATATTATTAAAAATAAAAACAAATGGTTGTAAATAACTTACTTGAATCTTCAATAACAAAACGTTTTGTATTGGAAGTTTTAACAAAAGGAGACTCCATAATAAATTTAGAAATAACGTTGACGTCGGTTATGAGGTGAGATGGTTTTCAATAATATTTATTAATGCAGTCAGTATGGTGTTAATAATTGGCTCTGTCTCATTATAACTAAACTGTAATGAAAATAGTAAAAAAAAAGAAAAAATTAAGTTATTAAATTTAAAAATTGATGCAACAATTTATAACTATTTCATCATGATTCATAGATAGAGATCTATAAGATTTTTATTATTTTAATATTAAATATAAATTTACACTGTCTTTCTTAATAACCACCTATATCAGTAGGTGAAAATGTACAGCGATTCCTCGATAAACGGCCAATTTACATATGAAAATTCAAAAATATCAATTTGGAACTAAAATTTGGATTTAGCAACATTAACAAATTTGTTAAAGTATCAAAATATTTAATATGAGTTATATTTGTTTTTAATGAAACTTATCGGAAATAATTTTTGGCATTTCGACAAAGTTTTGAGAATCTAAAAGGCCGTTAAGTGAGGAATTATTGTACATATCTTTATTAATATGTAATTTATATGTAAATCTAATTACTCCCCTTTTAAAAATTATTATAATTATTTCCAATTGCAACATTTTATTTAAACTGCTATTTTATTGTATTAATGCAAACATTATGCAAAAATTGTTTGATTTGTTTTATTTAAACAAGTTTTATAGCTTATTTAAATTTTTTGCGAAAATTTTTTGTTATCAATTATCATTTTTGAAACAAACATTTTGCTATAATCATATAATTATTACGGTGACCATTTCCTTTTATAAACACTGCACCACATGTTGGGGTAAAATAATAAAATTTCTTACAACAATAAATCAAAGATTTTAATTTTGATATATTGGTTTCAATGAAAAGGTACTATCTCTAGATTATAAATATATGTAAATATATGAAAAGTTTAGCGAAAAAGCAAAAGAATCGAAAAAATTTAATTTTATATACATTTTAGAATTTTACTTTATAAAAATTTTATGTTAAAAAAAACAGTTACACTGCTTATTGTAAAAATACTTTTTTGGGAGTTGTTTCTGATGATATTAGAAATAACTGCATTAAACAACTGTTATGAAATTACAGAACTATTTCTTAGTTGTTGTTTTAAATAACTGTCATATTACCATTAGTTGCTTCGTATTTTCAAAGAGAAAAATAACTGTATTTACATTTAAAATCAAAAACTACTATTTTTGTAAATTTTTAATATGTACAAAATTTCTTTAATTTTTTAAAATTCTTCTTTAGTTTATATTTGTTATTATTATTATTGATATATTAAAAAGAACCCAATAAAAAGTTATTTCAATATATGGCCACCCTAATTATATTTTAAAAAATCACATTAGAAAATATAATTCATTAATTTCTTCAATGATTTGCGAAATTTTGCTATCAATGAAAATTATTTTCAAATACGAACTTTTGCTCTATTATTTCTTTTTTTAACAATCTCTTAAATAAGCTTCACTCAAACAATTTTTTTTAATAAAAAAATGATTCAAACACGTTGTTTGTTATTCGAAAATGTTTGATTTTCATAATTAACTGTGCAAAAAATGCCTTTTCTAACTAATAATGCTACGTTTTGTGCGAACATGTCATCGAATTTTTTGTTGAACCAAATTATTTGCTACATACATATGTCACTAGAAACATAACAAGATATATGTTATTTTAAAAAATTTTTAATTTATCCAATTAACCCTCTAATGCCCAATAGTTAAACAGCTCTTGGCTAAATAAGAATTTTTTATTAAGAATTTTAATTACAATAACTACTTTTTCTGTACAAGAAACAATTTTCAAGCTAAAAGTATGTAAATTATAAATTTCGTAAATTTAAAAAAATTAACTTTTTAAAGAGAAAAAATATTTGAAAAATCGTCACAAAGGTAAAGTGACTTAGTTACTATTTTTGCTCCAAGACTAACTAACTCAAAAACTAGCTGACAGATTTTTCTGAAATTAAGGACAGATTAGTAGTAAGAAAAATTAATTTCGTCAAAACTTATTAATGTTTGGTTCTAAATTCGCAAAATTTCGTAATTTTTAAATAGCGAAAATCGTTATCCATGAGAATTCGGGGAAGGGACCCAATCATTATTATATGGCCGGAAAAAATAAAAATATATAAAGTGAAATGAAATTGTCAAAAAAGTTTAATTAAGCAAGAACTTGGAAAGTGGGTTTATATGGGGGTCAGGTCCAAATGTGTACCGATTTTCTTTATAAAACTTACAATCCAAATAACAGGCATATATATACCGTTTTATATGTTTAAATAATAATATTTAAGCCCAATTTAGATAGGTCCTATTTTTGGGAGGTAGGTATGAGTATAGAACGATATCAATGGGGTTTTGTATTTGCGAAATGTAGTTTGATTACAAGATTTACATGAACAGGTGGACGGACATCGCTGAATCGACTCAAAAAGTGATTCGATTGGTCTAGTATTTTTGGTAGATAGAAATACACAGGCCGGCAACTAAAGTCAAGACCCAGAGACTATAGTATACTTTTGAAAAGGCTAGAGATGTGATGAATCCGAATATGACATCAGAATTTCTACATGACATCAGGTTTGCGAGATATCTTAACCAAAAGTTTGAAAAACGCGGTATTTCGCTATTTTCGGAACGATAAAATATCGGGTATCAATTAAGCTTATTCACAAACATTACTACATAATTGCCTTCAAAATTTAGGTTTAAGCTATACAATATCTTATTCCTTCTCGGGAAAATTCTCCATTGAAATTCACTGATATAGTATTTTCGCTATAAATGAAAATTTTTTTTTCGTTTTTCGCTAAAAATTAAAATAGAAATTTTCGCATTTTATAAAAAATTAAGGGTGTAATTTTCTAAAACACTTTGGTTAATTGTTGCGTTAATTCAATAAAAATTGTTTTTGTTACACTTCATCCAAGTGTTTTACGAAATTAGGTACTAAATTTTTTACAAACATTCTTAGTTTTCATTTTAAAAATAAATTCTGAACCATTTTTCGTATTGCGGATTTCATATATGAGAATTTTATAAATAATTTCGGTAATTAGTTAACGGTGCAGAAAATATAGGGAAATATATAAAAATAGGTTTAATAAAAAATGGGTCTACACTCATACAAATAAATCTGTAAAAATAGCAGAAAAAGCAACTCAAAATTAGTTAAAAATGATGTTGCAGAAAAAACTGTTAAATTAGCAGATTTTTTTGCTAAATACATACTAGTAAAATAAGAACAGCAAAATAAAACTGTAAAATTTACAGAATTTTAGTTATATTTAAGCTAACTTTTAGTTAATTGAAAATAACAAATTGTACTGTAAAATCTGCAGAAAATTTTGCTAAATATTAGTAGGCTAAAAATAGCAAAAAAAAGACTGTTATATCTACAAAATTTTTTTTATTTTTAAGCTAAATTTTGTTGAATGCAAATAGCAGTCTATCCTGTTATATTAGCAGAAATATTTGTAAAAAAATTGTAAACTGCTGTTTGCAAAATGCTCAAATTTTATTCAAAAAAAATCGAAGAAAATTTCAATTTTTTTTGTGATTTCTTAGTCTATTATGTATTTAGCAAAATTTTTTTCCTGAATTTAGCAGGTTAATTTTAACCTTAATATAACTAAAATTCTGTATATTTAACAGTTTTATCTTTGGTGTTCCTATCTTACTAATATATAGCAAAAATGATCTGCTAATTTATCAGTTTTTTTTTCTGCAGCATCACTTTTAACTAATTTTTAGTAGTTTTAACTAAATTTTTTATACACTTTTCTATTAGTGTATGTATCTTATTTAAGTAGACATGATTCTAGTTAAAATAAACTTGTTGGTATTTAAATTAATACGTTAATATTTTAGATTTAGTTTTTTCATTTAAAAAATAATCAGAAATATATTTAAATTAAAGAGAAAATAAACTTGGTTTGATTTCAAAACTGTTGTTTTTTAATTTTATATTGTGTTTGCTTGAAATTTTTCCTGCGTGTATATATTTTTGAAAATAGTTTAGAGGATTATGGGAACACGTTTTAGGATGGATTTTATTTTAAAAACATTTTAAAAAAAATATTTTTCTTTCAATATATTACCTTCCTTTTTCAATTCACAATTTTTTTTTTTAATATTTTTGGTATGTTTTTTTTTATTTTTAAAATATATGGATATGTATATATAGTATATTTTTTTTTATAAAAATATTAATTTTTTTATAAAAATTTTTTTTTATATTTTTGATAAATTTTTTTTTTAATATCTACATTTATTTTTAAAAATATGTTGTTTAATAAAAATATTTTTTTTTAATATTTTTAAATTTTTAGTATAGTCTTATTTGTTTATAAGCGCTGCTTTATTTTAAAAACAAACTTTAACACTGAACAACTAGTGATCGACTAAAAGTTTTCAAAGAAAAACATACAGTTAGTCGCTTAAATTTGTTTTTATTTTATAATTTTTTGTTTATTTTTTTTTTGCAAAGAAGTCAAAACTCTGTTCAGAGTAAGTACGGAAGGTATACGAACACATTTTATTGTTAGGTTGACAGAAAGCCGAACCGAGACAAACAACTGTCTCTATTTATATTTAACGGTTTATAACATGTGAAATTGTTTAAATTTTATTTTGTTTTTTTATGCATATCAAAATCACAAGAAGACCAATGAGAAATGTTGTTGCTATAATATTTAATTTTTTTAGACAATTCTTATATGCGGAACACAAAAATATAACGAAATAAATAAAAAATATTCAAAAGAAACTTTGATTTGAAAGATAAATTCGATGGTCATAAATAGATATACATATGAGTAAAGGAAAACAACTTCGGCATGTGCACACCCAATAAAAAGTATTGCCTACATCGATTTTCAAAGTTTGGTATCAAATGAAAGGTATGTTGTAGATCTACCTAAATTTACAAAAAACTTCCCAAAACGATTTAATTTGTAAACAACATGCTTTAGGGTTTTATTTAGGGTATTCAGTCGATTAATCGCTATTCGATTAATCGAATAATTTTACTCAAAAATTGTTCGAATAATTTAAAATGGCCAAATTTCGAATAACGAATAATTCGAATAATTTAATACGATTAATCGATTAATCGAAATTGGCAAAAAATTACAAAAGTGTTTAAAATTTTTAAAAAAAATATATATAATTTTATTAAAGAAAGTATGCTAACATCCCAAAACTTATTTAAGAAATTGTGAAAAATATTTTGGTGTGGGCTTGTACCATCCCAGATTTCATTCTGGCCTAAGAAAATCATCAGGGGACAACTTTTTACAATTTCTAGAAATATTTTTTAGCTTAATGAGTGTTATTTTTGTTCGGTGTTAAATCAAATATGAAAAATTTATTAGCTTAAACTCAATGAGAATCTTTTATTTTCCTCTAGGAGCCTTAAGAAACAAAAACATAATTTTTTAACAGTTTTCTTTGTCATCTTTAACAGATCTAAAAATGTAGTGGTATGTATTTAAGTATAATCAAATTTTTAATTATTGTTTTTACAATTTTTAGATAATTACCCAGTGAGAAGGGAAGGTATGACTCAAACAAATTAATAATTTGTTTGAAAATCCCTAATGATGGTCAACAAAGCTGATATAAATATATTGATATAAATTTTTTATTTAACAAAGAGAATTTTTCGAAAACCAATGACCTTAAATGGATGCAGGGACTTACACGTAGAGGGAAAATAAATTATCAACAGAATTTTTCCCTACATTCACATTTTTTATGTGTTCAATGCATACGAAAGGGACACAAATTAATACAAGACTTGTCCTACACTCTTTTAACTCATTAAAAATATTATAGAGAGCTACGTTTACATCTGGCTAATTCATGCTTAACATAAAATGCTAAATTCATCAGAAAGGTCTGCGGTGCGGTTCCTTCCGATTTGGAGAAAATTTTAATATGTGACTGAGGATACAAAAAAAATTCATATTTTTACAAAATATGAGCTCAATTATTACAGTTTTTGTTTTTAGGAATTTTAGAAGAGTTACTGAAATTATTTTTGTACTTTTTTTAAATAAAATTATTGAAAATACAAAAAATGCATGTGTGTTATTTTACGTAAATTTTTTTTCGATTAATCGATGAATTTTTAAATTTTATTCGATTAATCGGTTAAGAAAAAAACCCGAATAAATATTTGCATGATTAATCGATTAAAATAAAAAGCCGATTAATTGAATACCCTAGTTTTATTGTATTAAAAAATAACAGAAACTGAGCATGTCTTATATTTTATGAAAAATTAAAAATAATTTCCTTTTGCTTTGCAATTTTCCATCCTAAATGTTTAATTGGCTAGCATCCCAATTGATTTTCTTATTCTAATGCTGGCTACACACTAAGTAACACATCGCTGCGCCTCAGAAATTAGGTATTCGTTTTCAAAAATTATTTATGGGTCTCCTAAATTAGGTCTTTATTTTGTGTTTTGGCTAGGTTTTTTGTACGTAATTTTTTTATAAATGTAAACTTTGGAATTTTTTTTATATTTGTGTGATAAACTAATTTCTAAAAAGTTTACATTTCTAAAAGCTATCGAAAAAGTTTTTCGACAAATAGCTATTTTCTAAGACGCAATGACGAACATTCGTTGAAACATGTGTTTTATTTTAGTTTACATTTTTTAATGCAGACGATGCCACAGTTGAACAATTTCAACATGAAGCATTGATACAGACGATAGAACATTGTGCAGAATATGCCCATGTTCTGACGAATGTTCCTTCGTGTTTAGGCAACATAAAGTTTATTATAATTCTAAATATATTTGTACCACGGCTGTGTGCATGGAGGTTAAATTTATTTTCTTTACTTGAAAATTTAAAAAAAAAATACCAATCAAGAGTATCAACTTATGACTATCAACATAGTACAATTTTTCCATTGATTTATGAAAAAAAAATAAAATCTTTATAAAGAACGACTTAAAATAATTTTTTTCTGAAGATCTTTTTGTATTATTTAATGCAATTTGAAGGTTTCGTAGATAAAAAAAGTCGTCTGAATAAAATGTTGTAGGAGACTCTTATTGTTGCCGTAGTAGTTAATGTTGTTGATACTTAATATCATCTCTTGTTGTTGATGTGTTGTTCGGAATAATGTATCTTAAGTTGTTTTGTTCTATTTGTTATTACCGGTGTTTTATGAATGACAACTTTCCATTGTAGGCAATGGAACAACAATCTTGTAGTGATATACAGTTGCGTGCAACATAATAGCAGTGGAAAATATAGTTTTGCGCAAGGGGTTGTTAATTCTTTTATAGAAATTGAGTACAGACCGTCTTTAATGAAATCGGTAGCCCTACACTCAGAGAATTATATCGGTAAAATTAATTTTACCGGCATACTTCTCTTAGTGTAGAGATCAGTTATACACGCTGAAAAAACGCCATGCTTGTAATATATGTACACTCAAAAAAAAAGTCAGTAAAGTCAGCAAAAAATGTTGCTGTGTCAGCAAATTTTTAGTCAGGAGCGTGCTTGCAAAAAAGTTGGTAATTTCAGCAAAAGTGTTTGCTGAAAATCAGCGAGCTGATTTTTACCACAAAAAATAGTAATCTCAGCAAAAGATTTGCTAACACTTAGTCGATTGCAAATGAAAAAAATCCTTGCTAAAATCACTAAACTTTTTGCTGAATATTAGTAGACTGAAAAAAACTCAAAAAATTTGTAGAGAAATTTTACTTTAGTTAATTTAGTTGCTGAAAATTTAAATATAGAAATTGTGTAGAGTTGTTTTTTTAATTATTTCCTTTGTCTATACTACATCCAGACAAGCTGCGACATCTATATCTTGTCTATCTGGTTGTCGTCCACACTATAATTGCGGTTATCAGCACAATTTTTGTAGCAAAATATATTAGTAAAACATTTGTTCAAAATTAGTTTAGTGCTAAAAAATTATAACTAAAACTTTTGCTGAAAACGGAATTTCAGCAAAAAAATTGCTCTAAACTAGTAAACTTGATATACAAGACGTTTTACTAATTTATTTTTTTGAGTGTATATATATGTTTTTGAAAAAACTGATTCTGATTCTAATCAGGGATGGAAAGGCAGCTCGAGCGAGCCAAAATTTTTTTAAAAAGCTCGGAAGCCAAAATTCAAAGAGCTGCTCAAATGAAAAAAGCTGGCAACTAAAAAAATAAAGACCTTATAAAAATGAAAAGGCTCGTTGACAAAACCGAATAGTTTTTTAAATCGAGCAGCACATAAAAAAAATTTTTATAGAGCTTTTTATTGAGCAGCTCTTCAGCGAAATTTAATTGAGTTTTTTAAAATCGAGTCGCTGGAAAAGCTCGCTCCCATTAGAATAATTTAGTTATTATAAAAACCAAAAACGGTAACTTAGTTACACCATATCCAACAGAACTATAGTCCCTAGATTTTCAATTGTAAAAACCACATGTAAAAAATTACAAAATAATGGCGGAATGTGCAAATAGGCTTTGTGGTTCAAAAAATGCAATTTTTTTTTGCAACTAACCACCAAACTTAGTTTTATGAAATGGGTATTAACGACCCTAGATTACAAATTTTGAAAAATCGCAGTTAAAAAATTGCAAAATAATGGTGGAAGGCGAAAAAAGACTTTATGATAGAAAAAATTAATTAAAACACTGAATCAGTGATTAATATTCTTTTCTTTTTTGGAAAAATTTTGTTTCGCCATTTTTTTTTTTTTTTTTGTTGAAAATAAGCATCAAATTTTGGTGTATGAAATTTGTTTTATAGTTCCTAGATTATGAATTTAAATAAAATACACTTAAAAAATTGCAAAATAATGGCTGAACGCGAAAAAAGACTATATGGGGCAAAAATTTAATTAAAAATAAAAAAAAGCTATATATAAATTCAGAATCACTAATATGTCCTAACAACTATCCAAAAAAAATTAATTTTTTTAAAAAACATCCATAATCCCAGCAAAAATATAGAAATATTAACCTCATTTCGGGACCGATGTAGTAATTATTTTTAATGTTTTTCTTCATGAATTATAATATTAGACTATTCCAATTTAAGAAAACACACGGCCACAGGAATCTTTAATTTTCTTCAGCTGAGATTTGTAACACCAAAAATATTGGACCTGAACCAGCTCCCATATAGACTATATTTCCGAATTTCATTTTAATACATTTTTACGTACTGAAGAATTTTTTTTTAAATTAAGTTTATCGGACTAGTTGTATTGTAATGTTTGTGTTGTTAATTTCCTTCAGTAAATAAATTAATCACAACTTTTCCATTTGAATCCAAATTATAGATTAATTTTATTGAAAAAAAATACAGCTGCTTATATACTAACTTATTAAAAGTTCTATACGACTTTTCTAAAGTCCAGTCAATACTACTACTTAATACTAAACAAAGTTTGGCAGCTAGTTGCAAAACAAAACAAAAAGAAATCGCGAAAAAACATTTGCAAAAAGGAAAACTTTTGCATCTACATATTTGTTTGCAGAATGTAAATCGCTGATTAATTTTTAAATTAAATTTTTTCACCATAAAGTCTGTTTTCGCGTTCAGCCATTATTTTACAATTTTTTAAGTGTGTTTTATTTAAATTCATAATCTATGAACTATAATACCAATTTCATAATTCGATGTCAAAGTTGAAAATTAGAATTAAAATAATTCTTTGATTTCGTGTGAAAAAATTAACACTCGCTTAAACCGAACTCTGGGGGCCTGAAAAGTTACTTCGTTAAGAGCTACGTTCATCAACTGGAGTAAAATTTGATTAGCATTTTTTAATTCTCCAAAAAATATTTGAAATTTTAAAACATAATTTAAAAATTTTCCAATTCTTTCATTCATCTTAAATAAACTGCTTACGATATGTTTAAGAAAAAATGTCTGTGTGTTCGGATTAAAATTTTTAAAAATAAAAAAAGAAAATATTAAAAAAAAAAATTTAATTTAAAAAGTTCGTATTAATATATTAAGTGTTACATCGCGACGCCGCTGCATATAAATCAAAAGATTCCGTTGATGCAACATATTATGCTAAAAAAAAAAAAACAACAAACAATATTGAGTAGAAAAAATTCTACGCATTCAATAGTTAAAATACGAGTAACACCAAAAATCGTACTGAAATACAAGGTTGGGTGGCAATACCGGCAAAATACCGAAATACCGTTGTCCTCACAATAGCGACACCGAAATAAATGAAATATCGATATCCTTAAAATACTAGCTGTATTTTCGGCCAACGTAAGGTATTAAAAAAAATCTGCATTAAACCGATTGGAGTACAAAAAATTTTTAAACAACGTTTATAAAATTTCCATTATAATCGAAAGCCCGACAGCAAAACTTTTTAGGAAGTAACGTGAAGAAGTTATATTAGATGTGAAAATGTATAAACGTTGAGTTTTCAACGTTGATAATAATTCACGTTAAAAGTTAACGTGCATACGAAAAGTAATGTTGTAGTTTTCGGCTTAAACGAGTTTTTATCCACTTTAAGTTTTTTATGAGTTACTGGTAGAGAATGCATCCCGGGATTTCCCGGATTTTCAGTTCCCGCATTTCCGGGAATTTGGACCGGGAATCCCGGGATTTCAAAAAATGCAGTTTAAAATAATAAAGTTAATTGTTTCAAATTTACTTATGCAAAATTTCCCAACATTTTGAAAGTAGTAAAAATCTTGCGCATTTACTCACAAAATTGTAGTAAAAGTAGTAAGATTTTCGAGTAAACGAACACACTGATTAATTTGTGTACTTGATCGATAAAAAATTTTGAATCGCACTTATTCTGAACAGAATTAAAGACAAATTTGTCCATTGATTTTTAAAAATTTTTTTAATTTTAAAATTTTTTTTCCAATTTACTGAAATTATTTTCTATATTAGGGTCTGTTTATCTATTACGAAAATAGTCTAAACGAAAGAAATTGACAATCACTTTCGTTCAAAATACATGGGAAACAAAAACAAATTTTCGTTACTTTGCTTTCGTTTAGAGTATTTTCGTAATACATAAACTAAGACTTAATTTAATAATTTTTTTTTTACGGACAAGTGTTTAAGTCTAAAAATTAGTTTTAGTTTATTCAATTTTTAAAAATGTCACAGGTTTTTCGTGGAATTGATTTGATTTCGCAATTTTTTTCCTAAAGTGATCGAAAACAGTTTTTTTCCTTCTGAATTTGCAGTTTAGGGTGCTATGGAAAATTTTGTATAGAAAATGAAACATTTTGGTAAGTATCGAGTATGCTACAGGCTTAATAGTGGTACTTAAAACGTTAAAAGATTCTCCACAAAACGTAAAACGAAAAAAAATCATTTTCATTCCACTTTCAAAAACCAAAGTGGAATTGATATTTGAGCAGCTTAAACTCATAAAAGCTTTTCAACAGTGCTTGGTATGTATTCCCTAAAGTGTTATTAACTATTTCACTTAAAAAAATTTACATTTAAAACGCTTTTTGTTGGTAAATGCAATAATTTTCTTATTGATTAGCAAAACGTAATTTTTTCTAAAAAATTAAAATTTCAAATTTTGATCGGCGATCTTCTCTTTTTTAACTACAAATGTCAACTTATATCAAAATTTAGCAGTTGGAACACGAATTTACCACAAAAAGTCTTTTTTTAACATTTTAGAATTTACGAAAACGCAAAAAACCTGAAGAAGCAAAAATAAAATGTTACGAAATTGTACATCGAAATCATATTTTATATATTTTATGCGAAATATGTGTTAAAACCTTAAATATGCTGTTTAACAAAAACTTTTTTAGGTGAAATTATTAAAAACAGCATTCTTAACTTATAATTAATTATGTTTATCTGTTATATTTGGTCTTAATATGCAAAAATATCATTTAGTTCTGGAGAAGCAATTTGCGTTTTCAATTTCACTTTCATGTGAAATTGAAGTCTGTGACATGGCTGTTAATTAGACATATAATTTCTAATATAAAATTAAATTCCTTCCTACTACGAAAATTCCATAAAAAAAACCATCTAAGCCTTTTCACGATTATGAAAATTTTATTAATAAAATTTTTTAAATTACTATAAAATATTTTCTAATGTATTTCCTTTGCGGGATCCCGGGAATTCAAGATAAAGTTCCCGCTTTCCCGGGAAATCAAAAAGTGCGGGATTTTGCATTCCCTAGTTACTGGATATAGTTATTCTTAAAATACCGAGACGAGACAAAATGAAATCGCTTTATCCTCAAAATACTTTTACCGATAGAATCTAAATTACCGATAATCGCATCGTTTCGATTACCAACCATGCTGGAAATTTTAAATGTAACTGATATACATATTTCATATGTTTAAGCACGACCACTAAATAAAAAAGAAACTCATTTCAATTCAAACAAATAATTTTTTAAGGTTTTCTTTTGTTGAATATTTTTTAATTTTTTTGTTAAACAAATACAAATTAGTGTTCATAATACATATAAAATGCCGGCTTATTTTATTACAGTCATAAATTTAATTTAATTGTCATCAAATTCAGTATTTGTTAAATCGTTTTCATTTTTTTTTTCTAAACAACATAAATCTGTTTTAATTGTTTAATATTTATTAACAAAGCTGATCTTTTTCACTTTATAAGTATCGTTAACAATAAACAAATAACCGAAAGTTAACACACCGTAAATTTAAAAAAATTTAAATGTATATGGAATTTGACATCTATAAATATGAGTTAGCTCAAACTTAAGGTTATTTTTTTTTACTGTAAATGGCCCTAAGTGCTAATATTGAAAAAGAAAATAAAAAAGCACAGTGGGATGAATGAAAACTATATAAATTTAATTACTACAATGATGGAATTCACAGTTCGTACTATTTTAAGTAGTAAATTAGCATTTATTGTAGATTTGACAACTTTCTATGGGTTAAGCACCGTAAGTTGTTTTTCACGTGGAAAAATTTCACTCGAACTTTAAAGGCCGCAAAATGAAATTTAATTTAAATAAATTAAAAATTTTTTTAATTTTATAACAAAGACACAATCACAATAAACACAAAATGTCACTTTTTCTCAAGAAAAATAATAGTCGTGTACATTAAATTTGCCTGAAAACAAACTACACAATTTTCACGTGAACTTCATTATCGTGAAAAATCATTTTTTTTATATAGAGTATAACAGTTTTTTCACGTGAAATCGAAACAACTTACGGTGCTTTAAACTTAAAAAATCGTTATATTTTACAACGATAGCACGATAGCACGTTAGCACTTAAACTGTGAATTCCTTCAATATTTAAAAAATTAACAAAATAACGATATTTAATTACGAATGTCGAATATTCCTTACTCAAAGAAAAAGCTTCATCATATTAGTGATAGTTTCATTGATTTCCGTTTAACAAAATATTTTATCATATTTAAAAAATATTTAATAATATTATATTAGAGGAAAACTGATTTAAGTTTTCATCAAATTTTATTAATGAAAGTGTATTATTACAAAATTTTAATATCCATTTGTAACTTTTTCAAATTATTCTCATAATTTCTTGACTTTCATCCCACTGTGCAACAAGATAACAAAATATCAGTGCGAAACAACATACATAGTCATAATAATTAAATCATTATCATTTAATTTATAAAAGTAAATGCCTAAATTTATAGAGTAATTTAATCACAAATGCCACCGTCTTAGAACAAATATAATCTTGACATACTCGAAAACATTTAAAAGCAATTAAGTAAGACAAACCGTTGAGAGCAAGAACAAATGTTTTTATTAATTATTTTCATACTTTTTTATCATACAAGTATTTAAAAAAAATGTAATAATGAACAATAAACACTGTTTATTAAACAGATTTTCAAAATTACGCCCACTAAAAGAGGTTGCCATCACATGCTGATTTATTTATGATGGTTCATAACAGGGATACAAATTTCAGTACTTTTATTAATTTTCTTACAGAAAGTTCTTTTCAATATAATGGCAAATTGTATTTTCAACCGCTTAGACGTTTGCTACTTTTTTATTTAATCAATTCATTACGATATTTTTTTTTACAAAAATTTCTAGCAAAACGAATAAAATTGGAAATTAGTAGTATTTTTTTTTATTAGAAACAAACCGATTTAGCGACTGACGTTTGTTGAAATTACGATCTGGCCCCCAATATGTGGTCAGATTTGCTTATTTGTGCTTCAAATTTTTATATATTCCAAATGGCGCCCAACGTAAGACCCAAATAAAAAATTTTGTAAAACTCTCAAGTCGACATTTTACCTTGAAATTAAATTTTTTACAATTTACATTTAATTAAAAACAAAGGTTGTTTTTAGAAACTGAAATTTTTCCAGTTGGTATTGTTGAATAAAACAATGGTAATGAAATGTACACCCAATGGTAATGAAATTTACACACAATTGAAGAAAAAAGCGTAGTATACAAAAAAAAATTGTTTTATAAAAAAGGAAATTAAAACAAGAATGTAAAATTTCAGAGCTATAAACATTATAAATATTCGCTATTTTATCAAGTTGTATCAAGTATGGGAAAATTCGGCATATATTTGAAAAAATACAACTCTGAAACAATTGAGTAGTTACTTTTGGGTATTCAGTACTCGATAAAAAAATGGGTTTTTAGTAATCAGTACCTAACTACCTAATTCAATTACAATACAACTCTATTTACTATTCATGATCCTCAATAGCAAACTCTTGAAAATTGGTAATAAAAACTAGGCCATATTTTAATATAATTAATTTTCAATAACGTTTATTTATGCCTAAGTTCTCGTATATTTTTAGTTTTGTGTTTCTCCGCTAATTTTGATTTCTCATTCTTAAATAGAAATTAGTCAGAAACTCGTGTTTCCAACAGAATTTTTTTATTCTCTTTTAAGATTTTCAAACAAATAACAATGATGCAGATGAATTTATATATATGTTCATGCATAATAACAGTTTTAAAAACAACAAAAATATTTTAATTCAAACCAATTATTTAAAATTAAATAAAGCTGTAATTAAATGCTAAACAAATTAGAAATACAATTTTAGATAAAATTCTTACAATTAGAAAAAGAAAAAATGAACAGGAAATGTTATAAATTTTTATTGGATTACGAAACGGAACTGCCAAAAATTGTGATGTTTTTAAATATTTAAGAGACATTTTTAAATATTTAAGAGACATTCTTAACCATCTAACGAATACCTTAATAAAATTTCGTGTTGCCGCTAATAAGGGAACACTCACAAAAGTTCTTCGATAGAATCTACTGAAAATGATAGTTAAAACAAAGGTATATGCAGCTAAAAAGGCGAAAAAGGTATCTTCCTTTAATACAACTAAAAATTTTGTTATTTTTAACTGTTAAAAAATAACTAACAAATGCATTAAAAGTAACTAGCAATGTCGTAAAATTAACTGACAAAATTTTACTACAAAAATTTTAAAACAACTGACAAAATGGGTAAAAATTACTGTTTATTACAGTTAATTCTTTTGGTATTATAAAAGTTTTATTTAATAAAAAAAAAAACTTTTTTCTTCCGATTACAAAATTTACTTAAAATTTTAAGTAAAAATTCCACTTTCCAGTTATTACGCTTTTATGCATTGGAGATACAATACAAGTTTCTGATTTTTATTTCCAAACTAGAAATATATTAATCATAACAAATATAAACTAAACAAGAATTTTCAAAATTCAATGCAATTTTTATTTTTTAACAAAACAACTAACAAAAACAACTGTTTACTGTAAAAATATTATGATATTAAAAATAACTGCTTTAAATAGCTGTTACGAAATTACAGCACTTTTTTTTAGTTGTTTTATTAAATAACTTTCATAACAGTTGTTTTGCATTTTCCCATGGAGAAACAACCGTAAATACAGTTAAAAACCACTACTGATTATTATACAAACTGTCAGACTTTTTTGAGTGTATATGCATATGTTGTAGAAGACAAAAATCTAAGGTTGACATATACAGAAAATATAGGTCGTTTCTGCCGACTTCCTTTGATTTTTAAAACCTCATTATTATTTTTCTGATTTACCAACGACCATATAGACCAGAGTTACCATGTATTTTTTTAGTAAAACTGTAAATAAAAACTGTTTTTCTAAAAAAATTTTAAAAATCAGAAGAAATTCTGGGATCCCGAAGTATTCTGGGACTAAAATATAATCCCAGGGTCTCAATATTCAAAATATCGAGATTTGAATAATTGCATATGGCATTTATAGTAATCGACTTTTTGCATAGCCTCCTAATAAAATTTTTTTTAATGAATTTTGGTCTCTAGGCCCAAATCTGAAGTTAAAAAAAAGTTCATCGAATCACCCTTCCGAGATGTGAGCCTTTTTTTATTAACCCCTGACTTAGGATAGAATACTTTACTGATCAGTGTTGTACTTCAAAATATTCTTTATTGATTTGCATTCCACATAAAATTAACTTTCATTTGATAGGGTATTGTTATGTCGGGAATTGTTTGTTTGAAAAAATTACGTTTTTTGGAATTGTCATTGATCATAATTGAAAAAATAGTAGTAAATTATTAACCAGAATTGGTAAATATTTATTGAAAAATAAAAATCAATTTCGGCCTTTTTTGACGAGACATTCACAGAAAAAACAGTAGGCACCAACAATGGGAGTTTGTAAAATAAATAAATAAAATAAAATAAATAAATAAAAGCAATCATATTTTCCTTTAAATTGAAGTTTTATTCCCAACAATTTTTTGTTTGAAATATTTGTAATGCGTTTGTAAATTGTTATCTTTCATAAAAAAATTGTTTAAAAATAAAAATTCAAAGTTACAAAAAAAAAAAAATTTTTTTTGGATTTACAAATTTCTTTGTTGGTGCCTTTCTAAAAAGGTTTTTTTTTGTATTTACAAATTTGGTATGAGAAAGGTGTTTAAAAATTTAATTAAAATTTTGTAAATTCTTTCTGTGTTGTTTTAATTTTTTTAAAAAAATATAAATTTCTAAATTATCCTTCATTTAGAAATGAGCTGAAAAGTTCGGCTAAAAAATGTCCGTCGCATCTATGACGTGTCAGATATGGTTTAGGCAATTTTATTTCGTGCTAATTTTTAATAAAATTTGTTATAAAAATGTTTCGTTTTTCCAGTAAACATAATTTGTATTCAACAATTGTCTTAATTTTTGCATTAAAAAATACAAAAATTGTTTTTTCGGACTTTCTATATTTTCATATATTTAGTTAGAATATTTTTCTACCTCAAGTCCAAATTCTAATATGATATTGTCATATTAGATTTTTATTTGTTGTTTCAAAATTATTATTTGTATTATTGGCTCATATGAATAAAAAATAGATATTACTAATACGGGGAATTATAGGGCTTTTTAAGCAATTACTTCACAAATCTAGTCTGCTTGGGAGTAGATTAGAAATTTAATTTTTTCATTTTCGTTTACGTTTCATGCTATTCTATCAGCTAATTGGTAAATTTGGAGTTAAAAGCCATTCCTAAGCCCAAAGTAATTACTTCGAAGTAATTGCTAAGTTTTATTCATATGACCCATTATATTAGTATTTTTAAATTTATTTATGTTTCGTTTTGTACCTAATTTTTGACAATATGAAGATTTATTGTAATTGTTGGGTCATGTGCATAACCAATTTCTAAGTTTATAAATGTCTTACAAAACAAATATTTTATTCAAAATTCATTTTATAAACGTGTTATAAAGTTTACAAATTGTTATGCATATGCACTTTTATATTTTAATTCTTAAATTTTAGTTAAACAAATAAAAAAAAATTGTAAATGAAACAAATGTGCCGATTTAATATGAAAAACTGTAAAAAAATCCATGAATTTGAAAAAACAGTTTTTACATAAAAAAAACTGGAGAACTGTTAGGCATCCCAAAAAACTGTGAAAAACAGTTAAAACTGGCTATATGGCAACACTGATATAGACTAAAGATAAACCAATCCTCTCACATGTCAGAAAACACGCTCTTTAATTTTATATGCCAACTGGTTTTAAGAGAAACAGTTTTTAGTGGTTTTTTAACTCATATTTTGTTATATAAATAAGCAAATTTTTGCGCTAATTATAAAAAAATTAATGCAGAGAATATATTAAACAATACAAGTGCACCTGAAAATTTAATTACAACAGCTTAAAACCAAGAAAAATAATTAATTAAAAGTACCACCTTTTTCACGTTTTTTTTTTGTTATTTTTCACCGAAACTCTCTTAAAGCTAGTTCAGTTTTTAGATGAGAGCCGTAGATAGTGGCTGGATTTACGTCATAAAAAACAAATTTACTTGTTTCAAACTAAATCATGCTATGGTGAACCAAAATTATTCTATAAGATTTTTTAAAATATTTTCCCCAATTTTGTAAAACAAATTAGAAAAAAATTCAAAAAAATAAACTACGCAGGCCGACCTTAAACGCGTGTAGTGAACTATAAATACTCTCCAACAGAGAATGTTTTTTATTTGAAAATATAGAGCAATTTAGATTGAATATAAGGTCTGATCTTAAAAATATAAGAATTTTAAGCATTGTTGGCGGGCAATACCGCTTAAATATCGTTATCGATTCAAAACCCTTTCAACTGCCTACCGTTACCCCTAAAAAACCGTTACCGAAATACAGTTATCCTTAAAATACCGTTACCGAAATAACTGAAATACCGTTATCCTTAAAATAACGATACCGAAATAAATGAAATATCGATACCCTTACAATACCGTTACCGAAATAAATGAAATACCGTTGGTCACTGAGTATTTTTCGTAGATTAAGTTGGTAAATTGGTTGTTTTTAATCTCGTTTGTTTTTGTGTAAAAAAATTGCGGAATGCATCGAAATAACTGACTACCGTTATCCTTAAAATACCGTTACCGAAATAACTGAAATACCGTTAACCTTAAAATACCGTTACCGAAATAATCATAAAACCGTTATCCTTAAAATACCGTTACCGAAATAACTAAAAACCCGTTATCCTTAAAATACCAATTCCGAAATAAATGAAATAGCGTTACCCTTAAAATACCGTTACCGATATAATATAAAATAACGTTACCCTTACCGATAACCGCATCGTTTCGGTTACCATCCATGATTTTAAGCTATATTTGTTAGTTTTTTTTTTTTGCTTATTGTGTCTAATTTTGTTTATTTTGTAAATATTGGCTCAGATTTGCAATTCTTTTTAAAATTAACCTTATTTTAGCTTTTTTCTGCGCAAATAGAGCATTTTTTTTAAAATTAGTAATTTCAAATATTAATTTAAGTCGACATAAATTTTTTTGATTTAAAATTTGATTTATAAAATTTATTTTAAATTAAAAAATATTTTCTTGTAAAATAAACTTCTTTTTTAAACCCCAATTGTAATAGTATAAATATTGCACAACCTTGTCGGATTTATGAAGTTCCAAGGCATGTAGCATTGTGTTAAATACAAAATTTTATTTTTGTAAGGATTTTAATGAAGAAATAACGAAATTTAAGGGTTTATTTTTGCATTTTAACTACTTATTTTAATGTTTTTTCGAGCTTTTTTTAAGAGCTTAAAACATTACTTTTAGAGCTCTTTTTGGTTGGCCTACCAATGATCCTCACACATGTAATCATTTTAGTTAGTACGAAAAAAATAAACAAAACAAAAAAAAAACAATAAAATTATTTAAACATGTAATAAAAAAATTCAATATGTACCTTTCATGAATATCGATTTAGGTAAATTTGAAATTTTTGTTGCAAAATATTAGCGAACACGTTCTTGTAGTCTTCAAAAATACTTCTCACGTTTTAACGATAAATTAATTAAAGCAGAACCAAGGAAACTTTCAAATTGGAAAAGGTTCTAAAATTCACTTTAAATACCACACATGATTTTGAAAATGAATAAAAGTAATTTGTTTTTTTTATGTTATTTTCTAAACCAAATGTTTTTGCGCGTTTTTATACTAAATCATTGCCATAGATTACATCTATGATCATTGCGGCATATAATATACATTTATTAAATTTTAAAATCTTTTAATAGACATTTCTTATACAGACGTCACATATAAATATAATGAATCAAATTTGATTTAATTTTCAATATTTTTATTCAAGTGATTTAATTTTATTTATAATAATTTTTATTAAAAAAATTCAGTTTTTTAATTGTCTAATCATTTTATATAGATAAATGATTTTCATTTATTATTTTTTTTAATTTTTTATGAATTTTTTATTTATAGGAAAAACACAGCCTATTTTATTTAATTTAATAATGTTTGTGTATCAACAACGTGTTGCCATAAATTAAAAATTAAACTGAAATTTTTAAGATACACAAAAATGTTAGTTCTTTTTCATCCATTTTTCATTACTTTTCTTTTTGTTCACTTTTTTTGTTTTTCTCAATTTTCCTAAATTTGTTTACATTTTTTGAGACTTTTTTTGTTTTCTTGTTTTTATTCTATTTTTAAAATGAAAAATAAAATTATGTCAATAAATAAAAGTCAACAACATTGTTCTTTTTTTTCAATAACCAAAACAGCGAAAATATACATACAAATTTTTCTTTGGGTGTTAAATATTAAAAAATTTTCAATTATAAATAAAATATCAACAATTTAAAACAATAACAATTTATTTAGGTTGTGATCATTTTAATATATTAAACATTTATGAACATTTTAAAGTTGCACTAAACAATTAAAAATTAAGATTATTTAATATCAAGTTGATAACTATTTAATTGTTATTAAAATAATTGATATTAAATTTTAACATTAATATTCAAAATTAAAAAATAATTTTTAACAGGAATAAAAAAATCGCAATACATTTTGAATAATTTAAAAATTTATATTATTTATATACGATTAAAATTTAAATTAACAAGACTACACTGGCACTAAATTAAAAAGTTTTATTAAATCCGACTGTAAATGTCAAAGATATAACGAAAAATGCAGAATGGCGACCCTACGTACGGCAAAAAAAATTTTTTGGAATTGCCTTGCAAAAATGCTTCTTATTGACAAAGATTTTAGTTATCTTCATTTAACACAATACTAAAAATACTCAGTACTTTAACTAATTTTGAGTGTTAATTTGCAAAATTATTTTAAACTAATTTTTAGGAAACGATTCGTTAAATTTTACAAAATTTATTGTTAAAATATAATATTTTTATGTTACTGTTATTACCCGGTAGATGACGCCACCAATGTATCCAAAGTTTTAAGGATAGCGCTATTTCGTTCCTTCCCGATTTTTTGAAGTGGTCCATATCTCGAAAACTAAGAGAGATAGAGCGAAATTTATGAAAATTTCGACTAGCCCTAACCAAATATTACTCCAGCGAAAGGGATTATCTCTATCCAAAAATGGACCTTGGCGGGACCTTGGACCCTCGGAAATTTTTGATATAAATTTTTCAATTCATAATATGGCCCATATCTCGAAAACTATGCGAGATAGAGCAAGACGGACAAAATGTTTGCTCCACTGGAGTGCCCTTATACAAATATCCTCACATGATATGGACTATGCCCGGGGAGGGTCCCGAGGGCCTAAATTTTGATAAATTCTCGACTCAGTATAATTAAAGATAAAACTGTAGTTTTACAAATTGTTTACTTAAATTTAGATTTGTTAAATTTAACAAAAGAATTTGTTAAAATCAACAAATTTTATTTTAAGCCAAAAAAAAAGGAATAAATTTTGTTAAAGTAACAAATTTTTCTGTCCAGCCAACAGACGTATTATTTTGAGTGTAGAACGTTGACCGTTATACAGTAGTATTCAAAACATTTGGAACTGAGATCGCACTTGAGATTTTTTTCTTTGAATGACTCTTCGTTACTATTTATTTTTTTTCTCAACTTCATTCATTGTTTTTGTTAAGCAAATAAGAAAAAACAGATTTCGTAAATTACAACAATAAATTTATATTTATAGAAATAGTCTAAATTTAAGAGTTCAAAACATTTGAAACTGTCATTTACGTAAGGACACTTGCAGCTCTCGGTAATTCAGATCACTACATTCTCCTATTCAAAGCCACAAAACGCTTAGTTTTTTTTTTATCAATGAAAAATCTGAAGTTCAACCATTTTTGTTGTCATTTTTATTTGAAGAATTAGAAACTTTATTTCCTTTCCAGAAAACAGAAATTATCGTTTGAATGAAAACTTCTATAATTAATGCTCATCAGGTCATCAGTGAACTGCAGCAGTCCTATTAAAATTTATATCTTGAATTTCGCGAAATCGTTTCAATATTTTTTAAGCCGAAACCAGAAAGTTAAATTGCCAGTGAACTGTTGGAGACGTGTCAAACTTTGTTCTTTTGTTTCACGAAAACTATTCAATATTTTTTCGAATTTCTTATTGAATTTTGTTTTAAAGCAGCTATTTGTTTTGCGCTTTAAGCGGGCCATACATTTGCAATATTATGGTACAACTTTCCAAGTGGTGCAAGCATATTGAACGTGCATGTATTAAATTGAAGGTTGAGCAATATTATGTAGTGAATCAAAACACTTTTCATTTTTATTGGACAACTTGAAATATTGCATAATCTATTGGCAACACTGTGCAATTTTAATTTTGCACTGTTTATGTTTGTGTGCATTTTGAGGTTATGTTGAATTCATATATTGCATAAAATATTGCGGCTATCTTTTGTAACATATGTATATGTTGCAATTTATTGCATGGTGTGTGTCAAAACGAGAAAAATACTGTGCCATTATATTGGACATAAAATTGCAAATGTATGGGGGGCTTTAGAATTCGTCATTGAATTTAGTTTGAAGGCAGCTCTTGTTTATCCCGTAAGTTCTAGCAAAATTGCATTTCTACTTGTAAATATGACAACAAATAATTTTTATCGTACTGTATGCATTTATACTTTTTGTTCAAACTAGCGCTTGCAAAATTAATTTATGTAAAACATTTTTTTCTGTTGAATTTTTATCAAAACACCAAAACAAAAAATGGAATTTAATCGAGAAAGTTTTCGTGGGATTAATGTAACGATTTTAAAGTTTAAAGCCCAAATTAGTTTGGAAGTAGTATAGTAAAAAAAGTAACGTAGCACTCTTATAATGAATAATAAAAAGAGTATAAAAAATAAAAATATTGTTTATTATCTTTCTCAATTTTAAATGAAAATGGCTTTATTGCTTTTCAAAATTTTCCCCTTGATGATCAATACACTTTTGGAACTTTTTAATCATTCCCTTACATCAGGGGTGGCAAGACTTTTTCATCTGCGTGCCAGAAACGGACAAATTTTTAAAAAATTTTTAAAACTTTTTAATCATTTCTTAAAAATATCATCGCAAATGTACATATTTATCAGCGATACGTATAACCCCCATGAAATAACTCCCAAAGGGAAAAATTAAATAATATCCAAGAAAAATGTTTGACGGTTATTTAATTTTTGGGGGTTTATTTATTCTTTAAATATTGAGATTATTTCATTATGAAAAAATCCCCAATGAAATAAAATTAAAACAGTTTGAACATTATTGCGTTTTAATTTTTTTGGGGGGTTAATGCACTTTTGGTAGTTATTTCATTTTGTTAAAAAAAGTTAAATTATAGGGCGCCAACATTTACTTAACCATTCTACTGCGTTAGCAAAGTTAAAAAGTTCTTCGTGTGTTGCGTCGACAAAAAACAGCAAAGACGTACAGCTATGGACATAGAAATAGGACACTTCATACAAAATTATCTTCATGCATTTCTCTTAATAATTATAAAGCAATAATTATATTTCTTTTCTATTATAGTAAAATGTAATCAAGTAGTCTCAGATTATATATAAAACTTTGCAATATTTAAAACATGCAAATATTTACAACAAAATTACTTTACTTTGTTCATATTTGACTTGGACATAAAAATAGGATACTTGCAATAATTGTCAAAATTTTACTCGATGCACTTAGTAATAATTTTCTTTTCAGAATTTGCGTTTAAAATGAGTAAATTCTTTTCTAATTGTACCAATATGGGACCTGGAAAACATTGTAATCCAGAAAAACGAAGACTTATATTCCAATTCCACAACGAGATGAAATCTCCAACTCGAATTGCTAAAATCCTAAAGTGTTCGCGAAATATGGTATACAATGCTATTCGTCTATGTGCTGCCGACAAGAAATATCATACGCAAAATAAAGAACGTAAGACAATCAGTCGTAAAACTACAACTTATATGAACAGGACTATAGTACGCAAAAGCAAACTCAACCCTTTTATGTCCTCCCGTCAAATAAATAATGAAATCAGAGAAAAATTCAACGTTCAAGTGTCAGACAGGTTAGTAAGAAGAAGACTGAATGAAGCAAACTTATTTGGACGAATAAGTAGAAAGACGCCTCTTCTTTCAAGAAAAAAATATTAAGAAACGTATTGATTTTGCCAAAACCCACAAAGGAAATGAGTTGTCCTTTTGAAAAAATGTACTTTGGAGCGATGAAAGGAAGGTAAATCGTGTCGGAACAGATGGTAGAACATTTGTATAATGCCCAAAAAACCAGGCTTTAAACATTAAGTACACTCAGAAGCCCTTGAAACACGGTGAGGGTAATATTATGGTATGGGGGCTATTTCCTGGCGTGGTGTAGAGCCTATCGTAAAAGTAGAGGACAAAATGGACAGGTTTTAATATTTGAGTATTTTTAAGAATGTTATGGAGCCATTTGCCTATGAAAATATGCCAGTTAAGTGGACATTTATGCAATACAATGATCCGAAGCATTCGTCGAATATAGTGAAGGATTGGTTTTTACAAGAACAAATTAAGGTTTTGGACTGGCCAGCCCAAAGTCCGGACCTTAATCCAATAGAAAATCTATGGAATGATGTAAAAACAAAAGTTTCGCAAAACAATTACAAAAAATCCACCGAACTTTGGACTGGTATTCAAGAAGCCTGGTATTCTATACCAAAAGAAAGATACCAGAGATTAGTTGAGAGTATGCAAAGAAGATGCGAAGCGGTTATTGATAATAATGGATACAGCACAAAATATTAGTGTAATATTAACGCTAAAAAAATAATAATTGTTTTAAAAACTAAAAAATTGTACGGTTTTTTGTAAAAATATAAAATGTGTCCTATTTAGAAGTCCAGGTATTTTTATTATTTTATACATATTTACCAATATACATACTATATAAAATAGTTGAAGGATTTTTATTTAAATAAAGAATGAATTGCAATCATCAATAATAACACTTCCCGTATATGAAATAAAAAATTTTATATTTGTTTTATTTTTCAAAATAAATATTTATGTTTCTTAACACATAAAAGTGTCCTATTTCCATGTCCATAGCTGTATATATACGTCTTACGCAATGTGGGAAGCACAGAAATGTTTTTTAACAAATAATTAGAAAATATAATGAAATTTTTTGAATTAAACACATTTTTATGAATTCGAATTTACTAATGTTGTAAACAATTGATTTATTATCTTTGTAATTATATAAAGATAACTAATTCATATTTTTCTGATGATAATTACTAACTGAAGTATTCGATAATATCTTATATTTTCATATCAAAAATTAAAAGCTTATTGAAAATAGTTAACCAAATCCATTATTTTTTGTGATATTCCTCGAAACAAGGCACAACGCAGAGAGGAACCTCACATTTTGAGCACCAAAACCGAGTCTCTTTTCGAATATTTTTTTTGGAGCATTTTCGTGCAGGATTTATTTTCTCACCCGACTTCGATATATAATTTGGAAAGTGTTTTCCAATAAGACGGGATGGGTTGGCAGTTTTATATATACATTAGAGTGTCCCTTAAAAATAGATTTGTCATTACACTCCCAGTTTTATTGGAAATGGTCCCAAATGGAAGAAATCTATTTTTTTTTTTTGGAAAACGTTAACCCGTGCCGAAAATTGGACGAAAATGGCCCATTTTGAAAAAAAGTGTATTACAATTAAAAATTCCCAAAATTCGAAATTTCGACAAAAAATTATTTTTTCTTCCATTTATTCATTTAATATAGTCAAAATGATTCAGACATGGAATTTTGACTTCATCGGATATCATTAACCCATTTTAGCCTGAAATCCAAAATGAACCACGAATTTGATAAAAGTGCAAAAAAGTGTTTTTTTATACCCTACACCACTACGTGGTCAGGGTATTATAAGTTTGTGCTGATGTTTGTAACACCAAAAAATATTGGTCCCAGACCTACCTTATAGTATACCGATCGGCTCAGAATTTTTTTTATTTCGATTTAACGATGTCCGTCCGTCCGTCTGTCCATGCATTCTTGTGCGCACTCTACAGGTCGCAAATATTAAGATATTTTGATGAAATTTGGTACACCGACCTATATCAGCCCAAGGACGAAGCCTATTGATTTTGGTTTACACCGGTCCATGTTTAGACCTAGTGCCCATATAAGGGTCCCCCCAAAATTGGCTTGGTTACAAACTGCAGGTCGCAAATATTAAGATATTTTAATGAAATTTAGTTCGCTGACTCACATTATAGAAAATTTTGACACAAGTCCCATTTTAACCCATTCGAATTTCGGATCCAAACATTAGTTGGCTTTTAACCAGACTGGTGTAAGATATTGTATAGTCGGCATGCCCGACTTTAACCTTTTTACTTGTTTTAAATTAATTTTAAAGATTTTTTAAAATGCCTAATTTGGAGATGTCGATTGCTATTTGTACCATATAATAGTTGATATTAAAGAAAAAAAATAAATTGGAAAAATGATAATTCGAGTTTGTGTTTGGAGCGACTGCTTTCCAGGACATTTTACAAAAATCGCTCATTTTGTCAAAAATTAAACAAAATTTGAATGTTTTAATCAAATTTTACACAGTTTTCGGAAAAACATCACTTAAATTTGGTTAGACTATAATTATCTTTACATTTGTTTAAAAAATCTTTAACCCTTAGTGGCCTGGGGTAAGAAAAGACCCATGAAACTTAATATTAATTATGACTACGAGATTGTAAAGCCATTAAATCCACTCAGTTCACGCACTGCATCTATGTTTTTTTGGCACAACAACCGATTTTGGACGACCTTCACGGAATTCGTCGGCGACCGAACTACGACCACGATTGAATTCACTATTCCAGCGATATACTGTGGTTTTTGATGGTGCTTTATCGCCATACAAAGAACTGAGTTCATCGACACATTCTTGTTGAGATAATCCACTTCGAAAGTTGTGAAAACCTTCTCTTGAAATTTCCATTTTTTGGCCAAATTGATTTTCTTAACTCACTGTAAACAAAACAAATAGCACTTGTACATCAAAACCTTGTGGTATGTTTATGCTAAAAAATGTCAAACTTTATTATGGTGTTGCCAGATTTTAGCTACTGACATTAGTATTGCCAGTTCCCGAAATATGAATAGTACCCCTCGTATAATACTGAATTAGACAACTTTCACGACCAAAAATATAATTTAATATAAAGACAGTTGTCGTGACCGCATGAATTCGATTGGCAACAAATTCGCTGGCCACATTGTGGATTTCATTCCAGTTTCAGCTGAATTCAAATTAAGTTCTTTCTCCATTCCTATTTCATAGCTCTCTTAATAATCTTTTTGGTAAAACTGATTTTCTCTTTCGCAGACGACAGCAATTTTTATCATTAATATTTCTTCGATCGAAATTTTTTGAAAAGCTGGCAATTATGAGAAGGTGTTTCAAGTCTATTTACAGAGAGAATGTCTCTGTTTTCCCTTTTAAGTCGCAAAAAATTGAGGTTTCAATCTTACTGGAAAACAATTTCATTCTAAACCGATTAATTGATACGATTGAGAAACCTAAGGGTAGGTCTCTCCGATCAGCTGCAAGGTTTGTTACCGAAATGAATTACAGTAAGGGTAACGGTAACTATATCGAATTTCGTTTGTTTCCGTAACGGTAAAGGTAACGATATACCGTTATTGAAACAGCAATACCCGTACGAACCGGTATTACAAATTGCGTTAAACACTATAAAAATATTTAAAAACTTAGTATATTTTTCAGTGTAAATGTTAAAAATACAGATTATTATATGCTATACATTCAATGCTGGTAGTTTTAATAAATAAAATTATTATAAATAAATAAATTTCTAAAACACAACTCAAGATTTTTATAAAAAAGTAAAAAAAATTGTCATATTTTTTATAAATTAATTTATACCGGTACCTATCTAAGAAATAACGGTATCGGTAACGATAACGGTATTTGGAAACATTTCTAAAGGTATTGATAACGGTAACGGTATTCAATCTGAAACGGTATTTTAGGGATAACGGTATTATAACCAACCTTGAAACATTTTTTAGAAAGTTCATACTAGTTCTTCGACACGCGTTTAGCAAAACCATGTATTTAAGCTCTTTACTCTATTACAAAAGTTCTTTATTCTTTTACATATTTTGTACACTTAAAAAGTGTTAACTATTAAACTGGCTCCAAGATTCTTTAAATTAGTTGGTAACTATATTTTTGGTATTCCTGGTAATTACTTCTTTTCTTTTAACATACCTTAGTTCCGCAAAACCGATTAATCAGTTTTTTGTTTGTATTTAAATACAACTAAATAAAACTGTTAATCAAATATCATTATCACGTGTAAAAATCGTGAGTTAATCATTCACACTAATAATATTGTAATTTCCAATCTTTATTAAATTAATATTACAAATACAATTAGAAGCATTATTATCTTCTGCATCGCCGTCATCATTATTACATGACAGTGTTATAATGTATTACTGCCACTACCTAAATATTTAATAGTCTAAAATATTACTATTTATGTTAAAATGTTGTAATATTTGAATTTATTAAAATAATTTAATTATGCAGTTTTTACAAAATATTTTGTAATAATAATACAAAATAATAATACTACTACTGAAATCATAGATTATTGACCGGCTAAAGTTAGCCAACTAAAATTTATGACTATCTGATTGAATGACTGACTCCGTGAATGACAATTCAACTGTATGACTAACTAACTAACTGACTGACTGACTGAAACTTAATGGCTGATTAAGTAGCTTAAATAGCTTATAGATGAAAAAACAATAGCAATACCCACAAACTACATTTACCGGTAAAATCGAAAATATATAAAAAAAAAATACAAAAAAACGCTATAATTATGCTATGGTCCGGAATCATAAAACATTACATTAAACCGTACATATAAACTTTCAGGTTCTTTGTTATGCTATGGGATTGCAATATATTTCCACTTTCGAAGTTAACCCTTAAATGCCTGATCTCTTCAATTTTAACAATTTTTTTACATATGATTGTACATTAGACCGTACCTCAAAAAAAAAGTTCGCCGTACACCCTCCAATATGAAGTATTTTCGCAAGGCAATTTCAAAAAAAAAGAAATTTTTTTTTTTTGGCCGAACGTAGGGGTCGCCTTTTTCAATTTTTCGTTATAGCTTAGGCATTTAAAATCGGATTTTAAAGTGTGATATATCGATTTTTTTGCCTCGAGGAGACCAGTGTTTTGCTATAAAGGAAAAATCCAATGAAAAAAAATTTAAAAAGGCAACCCCTACGTTCGGCAACCAATATATAAAAAAAAAGTCTACTGGGTTTATCGAAAAACTTCATTAGCAAAAGTTTAATGATTTTTTGCGAGCTGTAATTTTCTGACATTAGGGTGGTACATTAGGGTGGTAGCAACTGAGATCTGGTGGCTAACTACTAGAACGGGATACTTGAGGTCAATAGCCCTCGAGAGAAAAACACTGGTCTCCTCGAGAGAAAAACATCGATGTATCATACTTTAAGATTAGACTGTAAATGCCAAAGATATAACGAAAAATGTTAAATGGCGCCCCTACGTTCGGCAAAAATACTTCATATTGGAGGGTGTACTTTTTTTTTTGCCTGTAAGGTGATACGCTCTATTGTACATGTACGTGTACATTTCAATAAAAACACCTAAAAAATTTATTTAAAAAAAGGTGATTTTTATTCAAAAATATGGTTTTCTGCCAAATAGCTAAATTGTGATTATTTTAATATGTATGAAAAAAAATTATATAAACTTTGAATTATAAAATATCGCCAAAATTAATTTTATTGCGAGAATACCACTTTAAATATTTAAACAAACATTTTGGAATATTGCACTTTTTGTAAAAAAACGGGTGTTTTAGATTTTTCACAAACATACGAAGCAAAACCAAGATTTTTCCTATAACTGATTAAAAAATCTGAGCTAAACTATAAGAACACTTTGTGCAGAAGGGGCCCAAATGCCCAAAAATGCAGTTTTGTGCGTCAAGTGTTTTTTTTTATTAAAAAATTGGTATGTTGCCAAATGGCTACATCATGCATTTAAGGGTTAATATGAACCTAACATTTAAAATGTCTTCAGACGAGAAAAGGGAAATATCATGACAGCAAGCCAAGAACGTTTATTACATGAACAAAAATAGGTCCAGTCCAAACTTTCCTCTTCCAAGCAGTTTTTTCCAAAAATCGTTAGACAAGTCGATAAAGAGTGCACTCAGGGAACTTTCTGCAGTCAAGATTTGTTAGTTATTCAAGTAGTTTTTCATTGAAGTTATTTTAAATGAAAATAATATTCTTTTCTAATTTTATTTTATCGGGATATACTTACATTAATTGCATTAAAGGAATTAAATATGCTAAAATCTCAAACGTATTTAACAAATTGTGGAAAATAATCAGTTGTAGGCATGTCCCTATCCGGATTTCATTCTTGCCTAAGAAAATCGTCAGGGGACGACGTTTTTTGAATTTCTAGAAATATTTGTTAAGTTAAATTACAAACTCAATGAAAATTTTTTTGTTCTCGTCTAGGAGCGTAATAAAAAATTTAAAATATCAAAGAAAAACAAAAACAACAACAGAAAATTTTCCACAATTTGCTTTGTCATCTTCCAATGTATTACTTTGTTGTTTTGACAGATCTAGCAATGTAGTGACAACTTCATTTGTAGAAGAAAAGAAAATATTAACTAAATTAAAAAAACAAACAACATAAAATACTGAAAATTCGTAACATTCATTTTATGCAGTCGTTTTGTTTTTTAAAAAAATAAACCAAATAAAATATATGTAAGTAAATTTTGTTAGTTGTTTTCACATATTTGTGGTTCATTTTATTAACACTCAGAAACAAAAGAAAATGTAAGTTGAAATTAATGAAATGTTAGTAGTCCTGTTTTCAAGTAAAATTTCTTTTGTTTTAAATTATATTTGCAGCGGTCTTTATGAACAAAATATTTTAAGTGTGTCCAGTTAGCACAGCCTCGAGTTTTGAAATCGTACTTCTGGGTAACAAAAAATTCAGAAAATGCCAGATTTGTCAGTGTGCTAATAAGTAACTTCATTATCCTTTTACAGAGTTAAGTGGATAAGGTCCATTTACAGAGTTTAGTGGAAAACTAAGACTTTAAGTAGAGTTGTTAGAATTTACATCCAATACTAAAAAATTAGTCGATTAAACAATTTTTCGAACTATTCCTTTGCCCCGCTCTACCCTTTTAAAATGTTGATTTTATAGATATACTCGTTAATATTTGATTTGCAGAGGATATAAGAGTATCGCCCCAATCAGTCAGAAATATCCTCTATCACCAGCACTTCTACCTGATAGATACTGCAGTATTCTGATGATCCTTGTTTTAGTATTATATCCTTCAAGTAAATTCAAGGTCAACACTCATTGTTATGTTCGATTCCTTAAGGAACAGACTGTAGCAACAAATTTGTTTTTGTTGTTAAAAAATAAATAAATAAAATTCAAAAAGCATATAAATTATTGCAAAATAAAAAAAATTATCACTGTAAACGTGGTTTTATTTTAAAATCTGTTAAATTTTGCAATTTTTTATAGGATGGAAAATATTGATTAATTTTAATTTCATTTATATTTCTTAATAACATTGAAAGTGTGTGTGAAAAGATCAATAAAATTTAAATAAATTATATTGAACGTGTGTGCTCGGCTTTATATTCATTTATAAAATTAATCCAGTTTTCATTATTTGTAATTGTCGCCATTTTCGTCTCTTTTATTTTCTTTAATGCGCAATTATAAAAGCACCTCACAGTACGATTGCTCTTAATGAACTAACACAGCAAAAACAGTAAACGTCGATACACACGATGGAACATTGAGTTTGAAAAAACACAAAATATCAAAAAATTTTGATAACAGGAATTTCAACACGATACATTGATACACAAGAAGGAAATGCCCATTTACTGACGAATGTTCCTTCGTGTGTAGACAGCTTCAGATTTGTAGTAAGTTTGGATATGTTATAGAGAAAATAAATCGAAGTGAAACCTGTTTCATTATTTCTTTTGTCACTTCAAATAGGAAGAAGAGACTCGGCCTTTGTTTCCGTACTTTATGTTCAGGAAAATGTTTAGAACTTATGAATTTCGAAATCAAAACTACACAACAGTAATTATTTAAAAAGAGAAAGATTATGTTTGCCAAGATGTTCTAAACGGTGGCAAAAAATGGCATCGGGAAAAATTCGTTAAAATCCGAAATATCATGAATATGAAAAAAATAAATAAATAGGTACGTTAAATAGGGATAAAAATATAAGAATTTGCAAGACTTAGCAGTTACTTAAAAAAGGAAAAAAAAATGTCGAAAAAGGAACCAGTGAAAATTTTGAGGACCTTGAGAATCTTATTATTTGGAGTAATAAAAAATTGGTGAAAGGTTGGATTGTGTATTGAGTTAAAATAATATTTTTCGGTAAAAAAAATTGTCTTTCATTCAAAAAGTCACTGATTTATTGGCCCGGTTCGGAGCTTTCAGATAATTACCATGCTCTCCACCACCTTCCAGAGTGCAGATCATATAACAGTTAAGCGGGATTTTTTAGTATTATTTGCCAACCTTCCGATACCAGATAAAACCAAGTATTTTTTAAAGGAAAAAAAAAATACAGATAATGTTTAATATTAATTAATGTGCAGCTTAGGGATAAAAGAGAGATGGAAGGTGGTAAGAGATAGATGGCTTCAAATATAGCACCACTATATTTACGTTAAATCTTGGAACAGCTGTTGAGCACCTTTCGGTGGAAAGTAGGCGAACTTATAGAAGTTTTTGTCAATTTATTTAGAACGAGCGGATGTGGTATCCCGCTCCTAGATTTTTTACATTTTCACTGCGGGTTTGAAGCCCCAAAAGAAGAAGGTTTTGTTTAAAATGCCACTTCAACTCTAAAATTCTTCGCCGAAAATTCAATTTTGAATTAAATACCTTTAGCCCATAGTGCAATAGATTAATTTATTTGGTGTTAATGCATCTCTCTACCAGAATAGAATATTTTGCAACTAATACGAAATCATTTAGTTGTTTGTTTTAAATAAATTGTTGGAATTTTTTGATATTACTCGTAGCTATTGATGCGGTTGCTTTTCATTTTTTGTTACAAGTTTCTAGTTGCATCATAAAGACGCAATTACCAACGAAGCGTTCAATATGAGTATTGGAATATAATTTTAAAAAAAATTATAAAAAATCTATTGTATAAAGATTGATATTTTGATAAAATTACTTTAAAAAAAATCAACAACAAACTCATACTACTCGTAATACTTAATACGTACGTTGTTTACATTTGATCGTCGTAATCAAAACGTATTATTTATTACTAGGCCAACCAAAAAGAATCCAGAACATGTTTCTTACTTGAAAAGATAGAACAAGTTAGATTAAATACAAGTTCTAATCTTAAAAATATAAGAATTTTAAGCTATATTTGTTAGAGCATTTATTGCTTATTTTATCTAATTTTGCTTGTTTTTGCTTATTTTGTAAATATTGGCTTATTTTTACTATTTTGGTTAAAAATTAAGCTTATTTTAGCTTTTTTATGCGAAAATTGAGCATATATTTTTGCTTTTTTTCATAAAAGCGGTAGTTTTAAAAATTTTTAAGTCGACATTTTCTATTTAAAATTTATTTTTTTAATTTAAAGTTAAAAAATATTTTTTGTTAACCCAGCTAAAAATCGACATATATGCATCCATGCAGGTTAAATGTATATTCATGCATGGCCATAAATATGCATTCATAACCATACATGGATACATAAATCTCCATATATGTTTCATATATGAATATACCTGTGCATTAACAAAATTTGAGGGAATATCTACATGTGTGTACACGTACATAATAAGATAACCCCATTTTTCGGATCGTAATTGATCATATTAGATCTAAGGAGGATCTAAATTAATACAGAACGATCCACCATTTTTCAGTTCAAATTGTATTTTAGACTATATTAAAAAAACATATGTTTGTATTTTGTAACATCTAACTTTTTTTACTCGGTTGGGAAAATAAACTTTTTATTTTTCCAACAAATATGACAACGACGATTTCCTTACGCAAAAACAGACTATTTTTCACAATTTGTTAAATAAGTTTTGGGATTTTAGCACATTTAATTCCTTTAATGAAATTAATGTATTTCCCGATGAAAGTAAATTTAAGAATGTCACAACTTTGTCTGATTCCTGCAGTTCCAAGGAATGTAGCATTGTATTAAATAAAAAATTTCATTTTTATAAGGATTTTAATGAAGAAATAATGAAGTTTAAAGGCTTGTTTTTGCATTTTAACTGCTTATTTTACTGTTTTTCGAGCTTTTTTAAGAGCTTAAAAGATTGCTTTCAGAGCTTTTTTTTGGTTGCCCTATTTATTACAAATCGACAATAAATAATAACGGCAACAACAAACTAAACAATTACTATTGTGATTATTATTAATTAAATTGATTTAACGTTGAATTAAGTTTAGTGGAATAAAAAATAAAGAAGATTTTATATTATGCCGATTACTATTAAATAAAAATATTGGGTAGGAGAATATGTAGTTTTATTTAGCAATAACCAAATAACTAAAAATTTATCTTAACATATATACTTAGTTCAAACTTAATTTTCTAGATAGCACATGGGGCTAACAAGGAAATATCTTAAAGAAGTTAAAGAGTTAGAAATCGCCTTCGATTCTCTTGCTGCAAATTAATCAAAATTACATTCCTAATTTATTATCAATGTTCATAAAATATAAGACTTTTAGATTTATTTTTGCTTAAATATATGTTGATATTTCTCAAGACTAATCCGATAATACCTTCAGAAAACGCCGAGTTCCCACCATCTGAATCCTTTTGTAAAAAAGTCTACCTTTTTCTAGATTCTAGCAACCCTGATCACCTATATGATGATGTGAAATAACTTTTATCCCCAACCTTGTTTTCAAAGCTATGCAATATTTGAATACGTAATTATATCTTTCGTTTGATATTTAAAACCATCATAATTCTTCTATTTTCATAGAAATTTATAGGCTTAAATTAAGTTTCCGCCATAATTGCAAAAAAAAATACTACATAAGAATTAAGTTTCTTTATTTATAAATAATATTAGATTTTATTGAATGTTTAGCACTTACATAACTTGTAATGATAAATTAAACTTTTGCTGCAGAAGCTGATTTAGACGCTGACGGTATCTTGTTAGAAGTGGATGTTTCTGCTGGAAAGCTGGAAACTGCTGGTGAAGAGCTGGCAGATAGAACTTCTAGTTCAATTTGCGACCGTCTTCTGGGAGGCGATCTAGAAAAGCAGAAATATAGAATGTTTTATATGCAAAACTATTTTTTGTTTTTTATCACTTCGGAATAAAATTAGCTTAGCCCTTAATAAAACGTTTTTATCGGTCACTTGAAAGAAAATTGGATGAAATTTGGTACATAATTTAGCAGTACCTTAAGGGCTTACCCTATGGAAAATGGGTAAAATTGGACCCTGCGTTGATCTAGTTGCCATAGTAAAATCCTATCTGAGCTTAAATGTATTGCTAATAAATTTTATTACCAAACCAAAGCGGTTTTTACCGAGTTCTTGCACGTGACCAACATATATACTTGTATTCATAAATCAGCTTATTCCAGGCAAAAAAAAACGGGTCCAACTTTTTGGCTCATGGCTCTGTCCGGTTCTTTTTTATGCCGAAAAGTTGCAATTCAAAATGTAGAAGTTTAGGCCTAACTTTTGGACGCCTGACTCGTCTAGAAAACCAAAAATTTTACGTGTGAAGTTTCAAGACTTCACAAAAAATAAAGAACCAGAAAAGGCCGCTATCGCCATTTTGCATGTGTCTCATATACTTTCGAGGCGATATTAGCGTAACGTACCAATTTGGAAACTAACATACAAGGTAAATCCCAGAATCCCGATCCGTAAAATAAATAAAACTAATAAATCTAATCTAATAAATCTATATTAAAAAATAATAAAAACATATTTAATTTGAATCGCGTATCTCAAAACTTAAAACATACCGATGTCTGAGCGTATATACACATTAGACCGGCCCTTCGTTGTATGGGCGATGTTAAAGTTGCTCCGAAACCCGCTCCTCGGGGCTTATTTTGTGAGGTTGCTGGAAAAAAACTAATCCAGAAAAAATTTCATCTCAATCGAAGATTTTTGAACTATTCCTGGCCCTTCAAAGTTTTGTACTACGATTTACAAGTGAAAAATTATTTGCCATTTTTTGCCATTTTTTGAAAATGCTGGCTCTTAAATACATAAAATTACATAAAATTTTCAGCCAACCAGCGTTATTTAAAATAAAAAATGGGTCAATTTGACACCATGGTCTCAAACAGGTTACTTTTGATTTTTTTTCTAGAAAATGCTTAATTAAAGGCTTTCATGTCGATTTTCATGTCAAATGGAACTTTGTTTATATTTTAAAAATTTGGGGTAATTTTTACCCCATATGCCTACAAGGGTTAATTTCTAATATTTTCCCGAAGTTTGATACGATTTCCGAAATATGATCCAAATCGTACCGTGTTGTAGGGTCTTATAAAGTCGGCATGCACGACTTTAACATTTTTTCTTGTTCTTATTGGAAGGGGGATGGATGATTTGGAGTTGCTGATATCAATTGTACGAGGGCAGTACGAAATGTTCTTAGCCTGACATAGAGATGGCGGTATAAACAGCAAAGTGCTTTGTATAATGGAAACTTCCATCCGTCATATGAACACATGTTAAATTTCATTTCGATCTATCAACTCATTCTATCAACTCATTCATGTTCAAAAAAGGCGCTTTAGCGATTTTTTTTCAGAAATTCGTGGTGTGATTAAATATTTACATAAGAAAGATTTATCGGGACAAGAAATTCATAATGATATGGTGAATGTGTTAGGTGAAAGTGCTCCTTCATATGCAACATTAAAAAATTGGGTTGCTGAATTTAAACGTGGTCGTACAAGCATTGAAGATGAACCACGAAGTGGACGTCCAAAAACTGCAACAAAGCCAGAAATCATATTAGACGATCGCCGAGTGAAAGTGCGTGAAATAGGAAATGCCATAGGCATCTCAAATGATCGAATACATTTTATTTTGCATCAAGAATTAGATGAAAAATCTTTCTGCAAGATGGGTGCCGCATTTGTTAATAGTTGACCGAAAACGCATTCGAATGAAAATTTCTCATTTCTCTGATTTAGCTCCCTCTGACTTCTACCTGTTCCCAAATCTAAAAAAATCACTACATCACTACACTTATAGAAATAAATCTGTAAAAATAGCAGAAAAAGCAACTAAAATTTAGTTCAAAATGTATTGCAGAAAAAAACTTTTAAATAAGCCGATTTTTTTTTTTTTTTTGCTAAAATTAAAACAGCAAAATAAAACTATAAGTTTACATAATTTTAGTTATATTTAAGTTAACTTTTAGTTAATTGAAAATGACAAATTGTACTGTAAAATAAATAATCTATAAAATTTTTATTATATTTAAGCCAAATTTAATTAAATGCAAATAGCAGTCTATCCTGTTAAATTAGCAAAAATATTTGCTAAAAAAATTGTAAACTGCTGTTTTCAAAAGGCTCGATTTTTATTTGCATTTAAAAAACTTCGAAAGTTTAAATTTTTTTGTGATTTTTTATGCTACTAACGGTGGGTCTCATACTGCAGGGTTAACTTTAACTTAACTATTAAACTAAAGAAAATGTCAAAAATTGTATACAAAACAACAACAAATTGTTGAGTTAACTAATAGTTAACTCTTCAACCTGCAGTATGAGACCCTCCGTAATTATTTAAAAATTTAACCTAAATATAACTAAAATTCTGTATATATAACAGTTTTATTTTTGCTGCTCCTGTCTTACAAATATACAGCAAAAATAATCTACTAATTTAGCAGTTTTTTGTGCAGCATCATTTTTAACAAATTTTTAGTAGTTTTAACTAAATATTTGAAATACTTAAATAATACTTTTTATATCACTCCAGCAACGAGCATAGAATCCCAAGACGATGCATGCGTCTCTTCCTCTGTTAACTGACTCTGGCCCACATTTCAAGAAATATTATTAGAAGGTGATAGCTTAAGTTTTGTGGTTAAATTTTAATAAATATTAAAACTTGTTTCAATAAATATGCATAATATGAAAAAATATAATAAAAGAACTAAACCCGCTAACTGTAATTTAATTTCTTGAAATCTCAAACAGAGCCAGTAAGAGAACGCGTAACAGTATGAGCCAGATTCCTTGTATAGAGCCTGATTCCACCTACATGCAGTAAAGTGTATCCACTTTTTCATTTTTTATCTTGGTTATTGCACTCCTAAACTCACCTTTCTTGCTCAGCCAGCGATAAGAAACCTAGAACTGCTCCTGTTATATGCAAAACACCTGCAATCACAGCATAAATACCCACAGCTTTAATTTTAGGTAAATTATCACTATGACAATCTTCAATTCCAATGAAGGGAATCATAGCACAAATTGTTATTAAACCAACTAAAAAATTATAGATAATAATCTGGAAAAGATAAGGGAGAGATGTTTAAAGAAAAATCAAAAATGATTTGACAATTTCTTACCCCAGGATCAGCACCAATATTACAAGTCTTAAATGGTATACCAATTGAAATGCATACAATCATCATTATATCCGGTACTAAACTTATCGTCACCAATAGAACGTACTTTGAAACTTCTTCACTTACATGCCAACCATATAAACAAATTGATTTGCTATGACCACTAAGAATTACCAAACTTAAAACTTTTAAAGCCTTGATTAAAATAAGCAAGAATAGATTTGAAATCGTTTATACCAAATATTTTGCAAAAATACTTACGGTGATTAGCACAAAGAAACCTAATGTAACAATCTTGGCTATAAAATTTGATAAAATCGGCATTTTTAGAAATTTTTAATTGATTGTTGTGCATTCAATCAAACTATTGTTTATTTTTGAATGAAATAACAATTATGACGGATTATAATTTTGAAATATAAATAATTGTTTCAATTGTCGTATAATAAAATATAGAAGGAATTCGAAAGAGCGCAATTAAATAAAAAAGGGACTGTAGATGGACTCTAGTTTACATACGGGTTACACGATCAATTTTTGCCTTTCAAGTTTCAATTTTTTTACTACCACACTCACACTTTTCCAAATACAAATTTGGAAAAGTGTGAGTGTGTTAGTAAAAGAGTGTGAGTGTATTGAAACTTGAAAGGCAAAAATTTAACATGTAAACTCAGTATTAGAAATACATAGGGATAAAATATTTTCAATATTTTAGATTTCATGCACAAATGTTCCTCTCAAGGTCATCCTTTCATCTGTAATTTTATTTTACACATAACATGAAATTATAATAGGGTAATATTTATTGTATACTTTTACAATAAATATATTTAATTACATGCATAGAAGTATGTATGTACCTGCATGCCATTATTTAATATATTGTTACTTCAATTACTCTCTATCTCGGATTTTTTTATAATGATAATCATGTGAAATTTTTTGTATAAAGTTTACTTAATTATAAAACAAAAAAATAATTAAAAAATGCATTTGCAATATAAAGTGTGGCAAAAAGATTTAACACATTTTATATATAGAAAATTTTTGCTAATTATTGGACAGAGATGGGATAATTAAATTATTTTAAAAGTTTTACTACACCGAAAAGATAACGTAGTAGCATAGTTATAAAAATCCTTAGTCAATTTGCATTTTATTTGATTCAACTATGGAAAAAAATTTAAAATAGTTGTTTTCTACAATAGTTACCAGATGAAATGCATGGTAAGTTAATAATTCATTATATAACAGGTTCATATAATTAATGCAATTTGTTTTCAAACAATTTCAAGACTATGAGCAATTTTAGATAAATATTTTTTAAATTGCAGAAATATGTGTTTTATTTGAGTAATTTTTGACTCATAGAATAACAACTCTCAAAAAAGAATCCAAATCTTGCTGGCTGGGAATTTATAAAATTTAAATAATTGCGACAGTATAATTTGATTTCCTATGTATATTTACATGCCGGCTTTATAAAACCCTACACCGCAGTACAAAATGAGATTCGAATTCCTGGAAGTGAATTTCAGTGAAGGGTGCAATATGTGATAAAAAGTTGGTCTGGATCAAATATTTTTATTAGTAACAAAAACCCCCGCACAGATGCTACCCAGACAGAAAGTGATGTACACGCAGAAAAAAAAACAGGTGGAACTTTATCTAAGTGCTATGCAATTATACAACTACATAAGTTCCAAGGAAGTTTTACAATTTTCTAGCAAAATATTTTAATTTTTAGGATATTTTCCGCTACACATGTATATATTTTGCAAGGATTTGTATATATTTTACAAAAAAATGTGCATATTTTACTAGAACTTTGTAAAACTAACTTAAGAATTATGTAGTTGTATAATTACATAGCTCTTAGGTAATATTCCACCTGTTTTTTTCTGTGTGTACCAAACATAACATAATATACTGACAAGCAATTTTTATTTTTTTTTATAATTTTTTTAATTTTTTAATTAAATTGTTTTTTAGGATGAATATACCCCTCATATAGTTGATCTTTTATTTGGTAAATGAATGTTTTTTAGCCTGCCTCTAGATCATAAATTAATATCACTTTCTGTTTAAATTATTTTTCAAATTAAAGAAAGATGATACAATTTTCACAAGTAAATTGCAAAGAATAAAAAATTTTATAGAATTCGATAAGGCCAGCAAGACAGAATGCGTATTTTCGGCTTTCGCTTCAAAACCATCATCAGTGTCATTTGCTTTGATTGGGTTAATAATTGATAATCGTCCACTTATGTGAAAGTTGAAAGCAAATCGAATATGTTAACAACTCAACTCAGACTAACATCAACGAAATATAACAATGCTATTTTTATCCTTTATTATTATTATTCATTTTTGCTTTGAACCTTAATTCTTAAATTGTTTTTTATTAAATTTAATTGTTTTTTTATAAAATAATTTTTTTTTATCTATCTAATATAATAAAGAGGTAATGTGTGTATATTTGTTTGTTTGTAGGAGGTAATCTCCGTAACTACTCATCTGATTGCAAAAATATTTGTTCCAGTATTTAGAATAGTCCTTAAGGATGGACATATGCTTTATATCATTCCATAAAAATAATTAATAAAAAAGTTATGAGCAATAATGTAAAAATGTCCTAAAAACTAGGCCTTATGCCAGGGGTGGCAAGACTTTTTTCGCTGCGTGCCAGAAACGGAAAATTTTTTTTCTAAAAATTTCTCGCGTGCCACCTTAATTTTAGTTGTTTTTTAAGTCCTTTTTTACAAATTTTTAAAATTTGGAAAATTTCTCTTAAAAATATCATCGCAGATGTACTTATTTATCAGCGCTACGGATAACCCCCATGAAATAACCCCCAAAGGGAAAAATGAATTAACATCCATGAAATGACGTAAAAATGTTTGACGGTTATTTAATTTTTGGGGGTTTATTTAATCTTTAAATATTGAGATTTTTTCCTTATGAAAAAATCCTCAATGAAATAAAATTAAAACAGTTTGAACATTATTGCCTTTTCATTTTTTTGGGGTGTTATTCAATTTTTGGTTGTTATTTCATATTGTTAAAAAAAAAAATTATTGGGCGTCATCAAATATATAAGTAAATAAGAAACTAGTTGAAAAATGTGCTTCGGGCAAAAATTTGATTTTGTTTAAATAAATCTCGCGGTGTTTATCATCATAATAATGAATAAAAAGCGAATATTATGGATTTGAACAGAGAAATTTCTATTTCAGATTAAATGGCTCTGCGAAACACGATCAAAACCCAATTTCAAATTCCAACAAATGGGTTATTTCATTATGAAACTTATTTTCAGCCTTTGTTTCATTGAGGGTTATTTTATAACACCTATTTTCCCTTTAAAAAAAAAAACTTAATTTTTTAGATACAATATTATTACAAGTTGTTTACCATTTTTGGTAAATTTTCTGGTACTTTTTATTTCTCCGGTTTTGAGGCATTTTCTCATCGAAACATTTAAACTTCTTTCAATCTAGAATTTGAGAAATTTTCCCAGAATTTTCAGATAATGGAATTTGCGAGTTCTGTATTAACCATATTTCTTTAAACAAAAAATGGTGGCAATACAGAGTTTTCTTCATTTTAAAATACGATTTACTAGCTCTATGAAAAATTTCATCATTATGGAGTTAAATCACACATTTTTGTAGCGAAATCTAACATTTAACTGAATTTTTTGCTGGTCTTGTAATAGTTTAAATTTTTTGAAAATATCAAACAAAACGTCGCGTGCCACCTAAAATCCACTCGCGTGCCACTACTGACACGCGTGTCATAGTTTTGCCAGCCCTGCCTTATGCCAATGTTGGCCTGTCGACACTTCTAAGTTAGCTCCAACTTAGAGTTGTCAAGTATTCGACAACTTTTTTCAAAACCGGTTCGAATAACCGGGTTTTCCGGTTTTTGTAAATAATCATTTTGTATTGCTATATATTCAAATTTTCTTATAAAACTTGCAAAGAATTGCTAAAAATGGGCGCTGTGGTGTAATGGTTAGCGCGTTGGATTGTTACACGTGAGGTTGCGGGTTCGAGCCCCAATCAAGGCAACATCAATTTATGAAAAATAGTAATATGTATCAGTTTTTTCTATCCCTCATACATATCGCAGCGTCCTCCTTCGGTGTTCCCATAGCACTTAACCCCACCGAAGTAAAATAATATAACAGGGCTATGACTCTTAACCCCACCGAAGTAAAATAATATAACAGGGCTATGAACTAAAAAGCTTCAACAAAGTTCGCCAACTCACCGTCAGATGGCGCGCAACAACTGTTCTAAAATTCAACATCTCGCGCAATTACAGTGTTGCCATATTTGAAGCCCTTCATCTTTCACCACCTTTCACTTCTTCTCTATCCCCTTTCCAAAGGAAGCAACACGTTAATTAATAGGAAGAATTTCCTGAGTGTTGCTTCTCTTTAAAAAAAAAAAAAAAAATTCGCAGCGTAAATTATTACCCAGCAATATATTGGTAATGACACCTCATTACTATCTGCATTACCAAAAATGATATATCATTACCTTTTGCATTATTTTATAATATAAAATAATGACTTCCTAATAACGGCCTATTTTATTCATTGTTTCTAAATATAAAATAATGACTTACTCGTATTAGTTTAAATAAGTACTTTTTACACACTCAGCTAAAAATCGACATATGTGACAGCGCATAGAGAAAGGGACCTAAGGGTAAAAAATCAATTTTTTTTTTGTGGACAACATCTGAGCATCGAATGAGACCGATCCCATGCTCTCCTGACCTTAGGTTCCTTTCTATCCTTAGGTCCCTTTCTATTTTGCGCGTCACATATATGAATACATACAGGTTAAATGTATGTTAATGCATGCTCATAAACATGCATTCATGTCCATACATGGATACATAAGTCTCCATATATGCATCATGTATGTCCACACAATGTGCATTAACGAAATTTGAGGTAATATCTACATGTGTGTACATGTATGAACACACATGAACACGCATGAACATGCATGTAGATATTACCTCAAGTTTCGTTAATGCACATGTGTGGACATACATGATGCATGTATGGAGATTTGTGTATCCATGTATGGACGTGAATGCATGTTTATGAGCATGCATGAACATACATTTAACCTGTATGTATTCATATATGTCGATTTTTAGCTGGGCAGTTAAATTTTTTTATTATACCTAGGTAAAAATCTTCATATATGGATCCATACAGGTTTTATGTATGTTCGTGCATGCTCATAATCGTGCTTGTATGTCCATTCATCGATACATAAATCACCATACGTGCATCCATATATGTTCATACATGTGCATTAACGAAATTTGAGGTAATATCTGCATGTATGATCATACATTTTCATGCACGTTCATCAATGTTCATACATGAACATACATGTAGATATTACCTCAAATTTCGTTAATGCACATGTGTGAAGATATATGAATGCATGTATGGAGATTTATGTATCCATGTATGGAAAAGCATGCAGGTTTATAAGCAAGCACGAGCATACATTATACCTGTATGAAACCATATATGCCGATTTTTAGCCGGGTATGTAAATATGTTTTATGTTTAAATTTTTATGGCGAGTCCTAAAATGTATTTCCTTAGGCTAATAGTATTTGCCTAACTCCTTATTTTTAAGAATCAAGAAAGCAATCGGATAACCACTTATAATTAAACTTTTTGTAAGCATGTGTGTAACCACTTATTATTCAAAATCTTATAACTAGTTATTTCTCATTTTTTCGTAAGCGAGCGGGTAAGCGTGACTACTTATAAAAACGACCACGCCAAACAAAAAATAAGTTGTGCGGAGCTATGAATTTCTATTATATAACCACTTATTTGGTAATGAAAGATTTTGCTGGGTATATTAGTGCGAATCCATCTTTAAAACTAAAAGTTATTATTTCTAAAGGCGCTGTTTGTTTTTTTTTTTTTGTCTAAATAAAAACACTTTCGGACAGATCTAAAAGTCCAGTACATATTATGTTCGTAATTTTTGTGAAAAAAGCTATTAACCTCCATAAAAAACAAAACTGATTTGTCACTTGCTCTGGAATTGTTACAAAATTGCAGTGGAAGTTTTTTTGCATTAATTTAATAAACAGGACGATTTGAAAATGTCGCAAAAAATAAATTTGGCCTTATGAAGATTGTAGTTTCCAATTAATGTGACTTTTAAAATTTTTATTACAATTTTACGGTTTCAAATCGTAAGCTGTTTTATCATGGGGGGAGAAAAGCTAAAAATAAGAAAAAAAAACTCCTTTTATTTATTGGGGAAATGGAAAAATTGAGCTTATATGCATTTTAGGACAAACTTTTAGATCGTCCTCACTTAACTTATTGTAAAAAAAATTATGACTTTTAAGATAGAGAGAAAATGTAGAATTCTACAAAAAAAAAAAACAAAAAACAGTCTCTTGAAAGAATTTCAACATTTTTGTTTCGAAAAAATAAATTATTTTGATAATAGTCCACTAATGTACGTCATAGCAACGACAAAGTGAATAAACCCTACCTAAAGGAGGGAATCAAACATTAAGCGTCATATGCATAATCAGTTTGAAAATTTTTAACAAATTTTCCATATAAAATTCAATTTATAAATGGCCCGTGTAAAAAAGTTTAGATCTGATCAGATCTTTTTGGATCTAAATAGATATGATTGAATCTAATTAGATCCTGTACCAGATCTCATCAAATATGATTAGACATGGCATATGTGATAATACCTTATGGCAAGATCTGTCCCAATTTTGAGATCTAATTAGATCTGGTAAGATCTACTAAGATCTGGCCAGATATGCCTAGATCTGATCAGATCTTATTAGATCTCAAATTTGTCCCCAATTTTGAGATCTAATTAGATCTGGTAAGATCTACTGAGATCTGGCCAGATCTGATCTTTTTCTGCCACTTAAATATTTTGCATAATTATTGAACAAATGAAGAAAATTTTTTAGAAATTTTCACCTTATATATTTTAATATTCGAAAATGTCGAATTATTCGACACGAAAAAACCGGTTTCTCGAATAGTTCGTAAAACCGTCCTTTTTCAAAAACCGGTTTAAAAAACCCGGAAATATAGAAAAAACCGGTTTATCGAATAATTCGGAAACCGGTTTTTACAAATCTGTTATCATTGATTTAATTTTTAGCTTTCACATATTACAAGTCTTGTTAGTTTAGAGTGTAGTGGTTTTGTATGACAACCTGGCGGCCTGGGTTCCATTCCCACCAAAACCATGTTAAAAATACTAAAAACAACTTTTCTGAAATTTGAAAAAAATACCTGAAAATCTATTTTTAAACAACATATTTTTTTGATTTTGACAACGTTGTTAAAGCGTTGGCAAGTTAGCGCCAACCAACGGCTGGCCGCTGTTATTAATCGAATAACAGGACAATACTGTCAAGATTGTTAATTCCACGTTCTGCCAACGCATAACAGACTGTCGCCAATGTTTTCCCAGCATTGTGCCGATTTTATTTTTTTGTCTAGGTGTATTTGTTTTTACAGTTTTTCTATTGGTCAAAATTCAAAATTGTTCGATATAGCATTTATAGGCATACCGCACAAACAGCCAAAGTTATTTTACTCTATACTGCATAGTGTGGAATATAATTCATTAAAAACACGTTTCTAAAGTTCAAATCCCGATTTTTTGCTATACAGAAGTGGGTACTGTCTGTTAGGTCAGATATTCTAGTTTCCAATTTAGTAAGTTGCATAAATAACCGCGAGGAACTCTACAAAATTTGGACCCGGTAGTTTTGCCCCTACTGAGCACTATCTTTGGGATGAATAACATTATGTAGGTCCCGAGGAAGAAATGGTTTAAAATCGCTAAATCGCTTTGTTTTAGTAATACCATTTCGGATCAATACCTTCAAACTCAGATATAATCTTTCTATGGCCACTATGTCATAAAACATGGACCGATTTTAACCATATTTGATAGGTTTAGACAAACTTATGTGCCAAATCCAAATTTCGTCCAATTATTGTCAGTATTGCGACCAGTAGTCTGATTAAAATGGTCGTTCATCATTCAGCACGAACCTAATATACCCCATTCCACAGAGTGGTGTAGGGCATGAAAATGGTTTATTTGAATTAACACATTATTGGATTTATTAAAACAAAATCTGGATTATACAGACAATTAAACGATGTCATCACACGTCATTTGCGTGTTAGTAATTTGTTATCAAAAAATAAGGAAATTTCAACTGCTTTTCTCACACAAAAACATTAAACAATGAAAAACTTTAATTTCTGAAAAAAAAAAACGAAATAAAAATTGTTTTTATCAACAAAAAATATCAAAATAAATCAATTTCACAATAATTAACATTAATTTTCAATTACGTTTGTAGATATGACAACAAAAAAACAGCAAATAGTGCAATATTATTTCCGATCCATACAACAATCCAAAAGAAAAAATAAGTGACATTTTAAAAAAGTGCATGCAGTTGTAAATACACTTTTCTTTTCGTGTATAATTAACCAGGCGGTCTCCATATATCTGCCTCACTCCCAACCTTCTCTCGGACCATGCAAATGAAAAAAAACATGATGCTAAAATTTAATACTTTTAATTTTTTTTTCATATTTATTCTAAATATTCTGTATTTTAACGATCAAATCATTAGTGGTTTTCATATAAACTCGGAAATTCCTTCTAAACCCATATTTTTTATGTATGGACTTTGACATTAAACTCATAAATATACCAGGTTTACCTATATTAAAATAAAATATAAAAATATTAAATATTAATACATATAAAATAACATAATAAAAGCAAAATAAAAGTTCGTGTTGATAATTATCATGTTGGAATAAAGTTTTTTCTATGTAAAAAACAGTTTTTTTTTCTTTCCCGAGACACTTAAAAAACAAAAACAAACCGCGAGCAGTGTAGTCTCTCTATTAAGTTAGTACTTTCTGAATTAACCCAATAAACATTATTCACTCACACCTAACATTTAACACCATATGTTCGACATTTGAAGCTATTTTTAGTCTTCTCTCCAATTAAAGTTGCAATTCAAAATCGTTTTAGGTCATGTACGCGCACACGTTCAAGGGAGGTCTTCTTCTTGTGTTTTTAAAAACTAAAATCTATTTTAAGTTGAAATACGATGCAACTGAGGAGATTGCTTTGTTTTGAATATTTTTTATTATTTAGTTTGAAAAATTGTGTAGACAACAAAGGATCAGTTTTATTGAAATTACTTAAAACAGGAAATTGATTTTTTGTATCAGTGTTTCAAAAAATGGCTTCTTTTGGTGTACGCGGTATGAGCCAAAATTTTGGCATTAAAATTTGTTGTTGTCGTGTTTGTACTTGTATAAATTTCGGTTTCGTTACCTCTAGAGCGGGTCTTTTGAAACTTTTACAATTGGGATTAGCTACCCTTTGTGAAGGTTTACTCATCAATTATGGTGTTCCCGCGGCCGATACTATTGGTCAGGCTTTGACGAGTTTTTTAACTACAACCGCTTATTGTTTTACTACGACAGCGATATTAATGATTTGCTATTGTTTTTCTGATAAATCATATGGATTAATTAGACAATCGTTATTTGTAAGTGGAGTATTTTTTTACAACTTATTGAATGATTTCACAGTCTGAACACTCAACCAAAAAAGTCTGTAATGACTACTGAAAATTTTGCTGTTATTACGGGAAATTAAACTTTTTTGAATCCAGCGGTATTTTTTGCTTATTAAAGCAACAAATGTCTGCTGATCTGTAGTAGAACAAAATTAGTAGAAAAAATTAGTAGTCGCTACTAAATTTTTGCAAAATTGTTGTAAACTGCAATTCAAAATTGATTTGCTAAAATCAGTTAAAAAACTTACTAAATATCAATAATTTTAGTACACTGAAATTAGTATAAATAATTAGTTGCAGCTACTAAAATTCAGTAAATTGTTGTAAACTGTAATTTAAAATCAATCTGCTGAAATTAGCAAAAAAGTGTGTAACGTGGAGTGTATCCGTTAACTCTTAAAAAAAACTCAAAGTGCATAAAAACATGTTTAAGACGAAAACTAACACATTACTTTTCGTATGCACGTTAACTTTCAACGTTGAAAACTCAACGTTTAGACATTTTCACATCTAACTTAACTTTTTCGCGTTACTTCCTTAAACCTTTTACTGACGTACGTTCGATTATAACGGAAAAATTTTAAACATAACCTGTTTAAAATATTTTTATACTACAATCGGTTAACGTAGATTTGCTTTAATTACTGAACGTTGATAGGCACGAGACAAAATACAGCTAATATAATGAGCAAGAAAACCAATAAATATTTTAAAAATGTGAACACAGGAATTGAATTAAGCAAAATCCAAAATGGATTTACAAAATAACTAGTATAATCCCAGACACTTATTTTTCGCAAAATTTTAATTTTTTCTTTCACATTATATTAGCGAATAAGTGTTAAGCCCAATTTACACTTCAACCAAAAACTAGTAGTTTTTAAAAACTTTTAGTTTTTGAATTAAAATTTATATGGAATTTGACAGGTAAATACAAATAGTTTTCAAAACTACTAGTTTTTGGTTAAGTGTAAATGTCATATTAGACTTGGATAAAAATATTAAATTTTGAAAATTTAAAAACAAAATGTGAATTTTTCAAAAAATATAATAGATCCAATAATAAATCCAATGATTAAAAAAATCCTAATGTTTACTTCATTCAAAACGAACTTCTACTATAACTAAACTAAGGGGGTTATTTTGTAAAACGCAACGCCTTGCGTTGCGTTGTTTTCCATACAAATTGTTTTTGTAACAATAACAATTTACACGCTAATCAACGCAACGCAAGGCATTGCGTTTTACAAAATATCCCACTAAATTTTCCTGTCCTTAAGTGAGTTATACCCGCACACCACTGTAATTAGCAGAGAAGACAAAATTGCTGTTTTTACTTTTTATGCTTTTTATTGCTTGTTTTACTCATATTTGCTTCTTTTAGCTTTTTTTGGATTTTCCGTTTTTTTGCTTTAAAATAGCTTTTTCTTAAGATTTTTGAGCTTTGAATTGCTTTTTTTAAGACCTTTTGCCCAAAAATACTTTTTTTGCTCACAAAAAAATATTTTTTCACTTAACTTTGAATTATTTTTTAAAAAACTGTTGATTTCCAGGTTTTTTTATTTTGCTTTTTTCTTGCTTTTTTACAATATTTTGCTTTAAACATATCGGATTTTGCTTTTTTTGTCTTCTCTGGTAATTAGGTATGTACCATTACAGTAGCATTTTTTAAACTTTTGATTTTTATCAATTATTTTTTGGATTATTTTAGCACTACACTCATAGAAAAAAGTTTGTAGAAAAGTTAGTAAAACTGTTAGTACTTCAACTTAACAAATTTTTAACTAATTTTTAGTTAAAATTTAATTTTTAGTTAATTTATTTGCTACCTCCACATTACTAACTTAGAAATTTTTTTGCTATTTTTTTTTTGCTGAATTTAGTTACTAATTTTTAACAATAAATTTGCTAAATTTACAGTATTTTGCTGAATTTTAGTTACTAATTTTTAACAGAAGATTTGCTAATTTTACAAATTTTTTGTAAACTAAACCATCAATTTTGGAGCGGTTATAAACAGAATGTTAAATGACTCATAAAAATTACTGCATATTTTTAACTCGCCAAAAATAATGCAAAAAGTTTTTAAATAAAGCTTAATTGAAATGGTTAAATTTGCCCTACTCATAAAATATCTAAATTATTAAAATTTATGAGAAAAGTTTCTATTTATCGTAGTACATTAATTTTCAAAGATCAAGGTTTATTGTGGACGAACCATTTTAATAAGAAAATTGTGATTAAAAGTATCTCTGGGGAGCAAGTGGAGTTTACGGGGATGACCCTAATTTGTTCCCCAATATTGTACTTTTTAAGCTTATTTAAAGAATACGATATTTCTAATCAGCCACACCTTCTTTCCTGTGGGTGGAGCTTTAGCGGTGAAAATGGAAACTCAAATAAATTCGGAAGTACATATCCGATCAGCAAACAATGAAAATCAAAAGAAGGGTCTCTGAAATACATTTTGTTATGGTTAACTCTTTCACTACCCTTGTACACTACAGTGTACACATAATTAAAAGAATATATAAAATTTAATAGTAGAAAAAAATTTTTATACTTTTTGCAAATAATTTTATTAGGATCTTGGACTTCAAATAAAAATCATTATATGTATAAGCAGTTCAACATGGGAATATGGTCGCGATATATGTTAATGAAGTCTAATTTTTTTAATATACCATAATCTCCATGAAAAGGGGGGTTTTGGTGTTTCTCCTAAACTAATGAAGATAGATAATTGAAATTTGGCATACAGCTTCGTTTTATGACGAGAAGAAAACAAACTAAAGGATTTTTGGCTATTCGAATCTTTAAGGGGTAAAACGGAGCTCAGAAGTTTGATAAAATCGATTTTCGAACGTCATTTTTATTGGGTATGAGGGAGATGGGGCAAAATATGTTACATATTTTTTTCTAATTTGAGGACTCTTAACAAGAATCTGAAGTCAAAACTATACATCGGCAAACAAAAAGTCGGTAGTGAAAGGGTTAACATCATAATTGAACCATACTAGGTAGATGCATTAGGGAGAGTTTGACAGTTCAGGGTTTTATTATGACAATTCAGGGATTTTTTCGTATGCTTTCGCTATGTATCAAAAGTAGCCGATTACATTTTTTGTTGTTTGTTGTTCTAATGCATCTACCTAGTATGGTTGTATCATGGGTTAACATATTATTGTATATAAATATTACCACTTTTACAAAAAATCATTCTTGGGAAATTTTCAGTGGCATTGAAATATAATTGGCATTACTTTATCTGAATGTCAATGCCAAAAAATTTCATCACCATTCAATGCCAATGAAATTTTTTTCAATTTGCATTGATGAAAACAATGGTAATGAAATGTACACATAATGAAGAAAAAGCATTGTAATATAAAAAAATATAAGAAATACGCGAATTTTTAATTTTTTTTTTATTAATTTATCCTTTTATTAAAACATGATAACAAATACTTCTTTCATCAATTATAAATGGGCATTTAGGCATTGAACAATTCCAATTGAAAAAAAATTCAATTAATTGGCACATTCAATAAACTGGTCCCAAGCAGAGAAACAAGCCGATCAAAATAATCGGCGGCGGCGGCGCAAGCAAAAAATCGGCGGCGGCGGCTGCGATTAAGGTTGAGCCGGAAAAAATCGGCGGCGGCGGCGCAACCAAATAATCGGCGGCGGCGGCGGCTTGATCGGCTTGATAGAACATTATACACGTAATTTAAAGATGTTTAAGGTTTTTTCCAAAATATAACAGTAGAAAATTGTACAAAAAATTTGGAATTATCAAATAAAAAATAATTTTAAGTTAAATTCATCGATAAAAATTACATTTTTAGTTTTTGAACGGACCTAGAAGGTGAGATAGTTGGGCTTTCCAAATATATACATATGTTTATATATTCAACAAAATTGTGTGGAAATATTTTCAAATAAAACTGATTTTCTTAATTTTTTCTTATTTTGTTTAATTTTGACGGCTTTTAATTACAATATTTTGTTAAAAAATTTGTTATTCTTAATTCAGAGTAAAATGAAGTTGTACTTTAATCGCTTTAAAATTGTCAAAGTAATACATTTATTTATAAACATGGAATCTCTGCATTTATAAGAAAATTGAAAAAGTTAACCTTAATGAGTGTGCAAACAAGAACATCGAGATGTCTTATAATAGCTGAAATTAAATGTTTAGAAAAATTACGATAACTTTTTCAATTTTCAATTAATTTTAACAAAAGAATCTAAAAACTAAACCCACTTTCAGAATAAATTACAATAGTAAAGAATTTTTTAATACTATAAAAAAGCCGTCAATATTTTTTAAAAAAAACTTTCAACATATTTCAGTTACAAATAAATAATTCTATATACATATATTTGGAAAGCTAATTTTTTTGTCATTCCAAAAACGTTCCAAGATTCAAAATCGGTTGAAAAATTGCTGAATTTAAAATTGTTAAGTGCTTGAAGTCGCTCAAAAACAGAGTTTTGACACTATAACCCCTGTTCTGAATTCCGAAACTTTTTAATTAGAGTAGTTTTGTAAAATCACACAAAATTCAAAATGTCGGAAAGTATGCTAAAATTTTTTCGAAACAGTCAATGTTTCGAACAAATTTTAGCATACTGAAAAATTTTAAAATAAATTTTAACATATCAATTTTTGCAACAAAATATTCCTTTTACTTTCACCAAGCTTTTTCAACACGAAATAAAACGAAGAAAATAATTCGGATGTGGATCACAGAAGAGCAAAAAAATTCGGAATGTTTCACTTTAGAATTTTTTTATGTGGATTCGGAACTTAGAAATAAAGAGACTCTATTTTCACTCAAAATTAAATGTGTTTTTAGAATAAACTACAAAAAAATAGTGTTCGAAAAAAATTATGCTCGAAAAGATGTCAAAGTTGAAAAACTTAAAAGAAAAGTAAAAACATTCACATATTCACCCCTGTTCTGAGTCCCGAAAATTTTTAATTAGAGTTGATTTGTAAAATCACACGGAATTAAAAATTTCGAAAATTTGCAGTTCCTACCAAATTTTAATATTCATAGACTAATTTTAAAATAAATTATTATATAATAATTATTGTTAAAAAATATATATTCGTTTCACTATCATCAAGCTTTTTCTACACAAAATAAAACGAAAAAAATAACTCGGATGTGGATCACGGAACAGCAAAAAAATCCGGAATGTTTCACTTTAGAATTTTTTTGTGAATTCGGAACTCAGAATAGCGTCGATTATTGTAAATATCTCCCCAATTTTATAAGTCGGCCGAGAGATAACTTACTTAACATTTTTTTCGTCCGCAATGTCTTAAAAATGTGTCTTTTGATAATAATTTAAGGTGTACTGAAATTTCTGAAAAATGTGATGTGATCTACTTAACGAAACCTACGACCATAGATTCGAATGAATTAATTCTTTAATTCACTTTTGGATTTTTAATTAAAATTTACTAATATATCATTCGTTTATACCATACCTTATGAATTCATTCACTGGCATCATTCTTTTAATTTGTATGCATAGTGAATGAATTCTTTAATGAATTCATTATTTTTATAATTATCTTTCACGTTTTATTCGGTTTTTAAAATATTAAAACAAATGTTTGCGTCTTTAAATTTTGGTTAATTACCTTCATTATTTTTATTATTTGATATCAATATTAAATCCCTAAAATAAGCCACATTTTTATTTAATTTGTAATTATAAACTAAAGTGTTGTCAGAATCATTTGTATATTCATACCTTAGTCTTTTACGGATTGAATAAAATTACTTGATTGATAAGCTATTTTGTAAAAGATTAGAATTAATGAAAAAAAAAAAAATAGGAAAATTCTGTGATACTAGTCGTTAGGTTAAACTGTGATTTATTTAGGTTGTAATTATTTATTTAAAGTTTTTATTAAATTGCGTGTTGTGATGTCCAATTTTTATTAAATTTTAAATAAAATACTTGACAATGTAAATAAGTAAAATCAAATTAATAAAATTCGCACTCCAGAAGAAGTTGAAATACCGTCAACGAAACGTCGAGTGAAAAGGATGAAATAATTTGATTTTTATTTCATTTTAACATTTAATTGACCATAATTAGCCCGTGGATAGAAAATTCTATAAATAAAGTTTTGGTCACAAAATAAACTCGAAGAAATTAATTATTTGAATTGATTGTAATTCTATAAGGAATGTATTCAACATAAGAATGCATTCTATTTAATATTAAACTTTGGAAATGAAACATATGAATTAATTATAAAGGAATGGTTTGATGGAATGATATATATTCAATTTCTACAGCTGAATTCGGTTTTGTGCGAATTAAGCTAAAATTGCATATCCTAATTTCAGCGAAATATGTCAGAAGTTTTCAAGCAAAACTTCCAACTTAAGAAATATTTATGACAAAAATCCTTCTTAGCTCTGACTATAAAACTGGTTCTTTTATTTCTTTTGAACTAAAAAAAATACTCTTGATGGTTCAGGAAATGATGAAGTAGAAAATTTGTTTTAAAAATGACATTTGTTTTTAATTTTTTTATTTTGGAAAATTGATACTTCCAGCCGAAATGAGCCGAAAAAAATCGGCGGCGGCGGCTGAGCCAAAAATTACCGGCGGCGGCGGCTTAAACGGCTCACGGCGGCTGGCTTGTTTCTCTGGTCCCAAGTATGTTTTTAAATACACATTTATTTTTATTTATTAATTTTCATTTCATTTGCTCGTTTTTTACCTTTTTCCAGTCCACTAGTAATCTGCAAAAGTTTTGTTGATTTCAGAAAATTTTAGCAAAAATTTTGTAGATTTAACAGTTTTTTTTGCTATTTTCATTTTACTATTATTTAGCAATTTTTTTGCTGATTTCAGCAAGTTAAATTGTTATTTGCAATTAACAAAAATTTAGCTCAAATATTACTAAAATTCTGTAAATTTAACAGTTATTTTTGCTATTTTTATTATACTATTATTCAGCATTTTTTTTTTTTTTGCTAATTTTAGCAGGTTAAATTGTTATTTGCAATTAACAACAATTTAGCTCAAATATTACTAAAATTCTGTAAATTTAACAGTTTTTTTTGCTGTTTTCATTTTATTAATATTTAGCAAACTTATTCTGCTAATAATAGCAGTTTTTTCTGCAGCATCATTTTTAACTAATTTTTAGTAACTTTTTCTGCTATTTTTACGGACTTATTTGTATGAGTGTAGAATTTGAGGAAAACCGAAAAGCTTAACCTTTGGCAAAAGCTTTCCGATTTTTTTCTTCTTAATTTCCATAACAAATATATAAGGTGCGACAAATACCATCAGTGTTACCATTTCAGTGCTTTTCGGGTATTTTTTGGTGCTTTTCTCCTTCCCGTACCCAGTGATTTTTACAAATACCCGTTTAAAAAAAGCGGGTTTACACTGCATTTTTAGATTTCTGGTTAAAATAACTGCATTATTAGTTAACTGTAAATGCAATTCCAGTGTACCTACACTTTTTTAACATTAATAAGAGCTAACACTGATCGTTGGATAATGTCACATTTATATGGGAACGACATAAGCCAACGTTGATGGCTTGCCGCATTGCAGAACACATTAAATTTCTTAAATCTTACCATCTATATATGACTTGAAGTAGTTTCGTTGATGGTGGGTTGGAACGTATTTCTGCATTAATTCTTTTCATTTTGAAAAACAACTACTTAAAATCGATGAAGTCCGTAACGCTACGGAAACGGATACACCAAAACGCAATGTGTTCGAGAATCCGATTACACGGTCCGTTAATGTTCCGTATACGTACAAGCTTTGATGGATATGTGTATTAGGGACCGTTAATGTGCCCTAACGGCCGGATTCATGATTCCGTACTAATCGGTGTGTTCGTAAATATGTTTCTTGGGGTGTTTATAAAATGATGCAATTGTCATCTTTGCTTTAAAACTACATAGCATGTACATAGTTCTTAAGTGTGCTTTTAGTTAATAAAGATAGAAATAAATAACGCGTGCTTTTCAGTAAATTTCTTTTCAAATAAAAGCAACACAATAAGTCAAGAAAAAACGTTGTTTTTTAATTACCACCCCGTGTGTTTTAATTATGTCCGGAGATTTTTCTAATTATTTTCTTCTATTACCAGGAAGTACTTTTCAATGGCGTTGCTTGCAGTATGTATTTCAGTGCTTCCAGTTATATGGGCTTTGCATGTGTAGTATGGCTACATCCACAATTTTTAATTAAACCTGGATTTTGGGCGTATCCAGCCATGACAGCGGCATACGTAAGTTTTTATTAAAAATTCAAATCACTTTAAATCGAAGCAATATATTTTTAGTACATGGGTTATGCAGCCGGTATATTGCATGGAATCGATGCATATTTGGCATTTAAACATTATAAAGGATTTCGCTAATAACATGTTAAACTAGATAATAAAATATTTAATTTAAGAATTTCTTTATAAGAAAAAACAGTCTGTGTATTAAATAAATTGTAAAAATGTTTTAACAAATAAGAAATAAAATGTTAGTAATTAAGGCCAATGGTGTTAAACAAAAAGAATATTTGAAATATATATGATCGACACATATAAAATATTGTTATAAAAAACACTGAAATTTAAAACAAAAGAACCATTTTTATATTAGTATTAAATAAACCAAAAATAATATGACTTAAAAAACAGTTGAGTTTGTAAACTTTAATAAAACTAAAGATGAGTAAGAGATTTTTTAATAGAGATTTTCCAGAGTTTGGCATTATTCAGTCATTTTATTGTTGGCTTTAAATTTTCTACATTTAAAATAAAAAAAAAATTATTTAAAATATAAAACTTCGGTTCTATTTCAATGAAAACTTACTTAATATTTTTAAAAGCCAGACTAGATTCATAATCCGCTTTCAATAAAGCAATACGCACCCATCTGGGCCTTTCATGTATGGCCTTATGTATTACAAATTTCAAACCCAATAGCAAATGTTCAAATAAAACAAATGAAATATTCGACATAGAGGGAAATAGGTTGGTAAAGAAACCTCTGAAAGTGAAGGACAGTATTAGAAAATTGATTTATTAAGAGTTTTGGATGATAAATTACCGAACATTTGGTTGAAAATATAATAAACCACAATTACTTAATATGGCCATAACAGAAAGTAATTCAAAAGCTGATTGCCAGGCTCCAATATTTTTAGTTCGGCGCGCAAATGGACGTTTGAAAATGTTACAAAGCTTAAAGGGGAAATAAAGTTATAAATAAAACAAGATACTTCAGTATCATAATCTTAAAGAATTTTTAGAGTTAAAATAACTATATGTATGTTAAAATAGGGTCTTACCCTCTGTTTTTATAAAGCGAAGATATAATTCCTCCAGAGTTGTTTTTTTTTTGTATTTTGTTTTTTATTACAATACACACATTTCTCAGGCGAAATTATTCAGCTCGCTTTATAAAAACAGGAGGTTAATCTTAAGTCTTTTCAGAGTTCAAAAACCGACAGAATCTTGGCCATTTTAAAGTCTAAATATTGCCTAGAGTTTGCTAAAAACCGAAAAATTTTAAAACCGCGGTTTCGGTTATTATCGGGTTTTCTTGTAATATTAATACAATTGTTTTAAAAAAATTAAATATGCTTAAAACTTAAGTAGTTTTACACGTAATAAGATAATTAATAAAATTCAATTGAATTTTTCACTCGAATATCAAAATATTTGCAGGAGAAAAAAAAACGCGGAAACCGCTTATACATTTAAAATTTTAATTATATATTAGGTCCGTTCCTTTACGTTACCGCGGGCACCCGCGGGATCCCAAACTTACCCAAAAAGCGTTCCCGTACTCGAAAATTGGGTAAATGAGAGCATTCAAGAGAGTGCATTTGTGTTTCTATTTTTACCAAAGTTACCCAAACTTTTTCTTCGGGTAACTTTGGTAAATTGTAAAACTAATAGCTGATGCAATGATAACCAAAAACAACAATTGTAAAAATAAATTGAAGAATTAAATTAAACAAACCAATACGCAAAAGAAATGTGTTATTTATAATAATTAATTGAACAAAATCAATAAGAACTTTTTAATGTAAATAAATATGTGTTTTTATTAAATTTTTCAAACTAAAATTATACGCATTTTCACATTGTTCTTTGAAATGCATTTTTGGGCTCGAAAAGTGGTTTTGTGCGTTCCTTTACTTTTGGGTAATTTTGTCATTTTATCAGGGGATTTTTGCTTACTCTCATTTTACCTAACTTTACCCAAAAAGTAAAGGAACGCACTTATTATCGACACTTCGTTAACAAGAATCCAGTTTTAATCTTATGCAAAATGTTATAAAGTAATAAAGTAAAAAGTAATACCGATTTAAGTTTGCAAAAATATTAAACATTTAAAGGTCGATAAATTGAAGGAATTGCAATAAATTTGTATACGCATCTACGCGAAAAAGTTATTTTACAAATGTATAAATACTAGGGATACCGATCCCGAAATCCCGATCCCGAAAATCCCGGGATTTTCGGGATTTAGAAATCCCGAAATCCCGGGATTGGTCGTGAAAAAATCCCGGGATTTCCGATTTCATTATTTGGCATATTTTATCTCTTTTTTTATTTGTTTTCATTGTTATATTCGACCTAAATCACATTAATCTAATATTTTATTAAATGTTATTAAAGAACTAATTTTTCCCATTCATAAATAACAGATTAAAATAGATTAGAAATTAAATAAATCTGAATAAAAACCTTAATAATTTAAAAACTTTTATTCAGTTGTGCAACTTTTGAAAATCGTACGGACATGTTTTTATTTATTTTATTGATGATTTGCTAAAATCATAACTTCATGCAAAATAATTTTGTCGACTAAAAACAGTAAATTTTTGTTAAATTAAAAAATCTAACAATCTGCCTTTCGGAAATCATCAGAGGTATGTTCTTAATATTTTTTGTTAGTTGATTTAAAAAACTAATAGTCACTAAATATTTCTGATGACTTCAGCAGAGTAGTTTGTATTTGCATTTAACTAATTTTAGCCAAAGATAACTAAAAATTTGTAGATATAGCAGTGTTTTAGCTACTTTTGGTTAAAAAGTTTCTTCAGAGGTAAACTGCAATTTGCTTAAATTTAAGTCATTGGTATATTTCTTATATTTCGGAAATTTAACAATTATTTAGTAAATAAGTTCTGTTGATTTCATTAGTTTTTATCGCGAAGCCTTTTTTGCTAATTTTTGGTAGCTTTTTCTGCTATTTTTACATTCTTATTTCTATGAGTGTAGTTTCTGTTTAAAGTCAGATTCTCAATGCTGTAGTACTCCACTCTGAGTGGATTTTGTTCCTTTCTTTTTTGCACTTATATATTTTTTGTATCATGCTATCTCTATTTTATACCCTCAACTCTGCAGCGTGGAGTACTCCAGCATTGTGAATCCGGCTAATTTGTTTATTTCTTCATACTGCAAGAAATAATGAGTAGATTTATAATGAATTATTTAAATTTTTAGGGTTTATTTCAGCTATTTACTTTTAAAATCAAAAATATGATGAAACAAGAAAATCCCGAAACCCCGAAAAATCCCGAAATCCCGAAAAATCCCGGGATCCCGATAAATCCCGGGATCCCGAAAAATCCCGGGATCCCGGGATTGAAATTTTCAAAATCCCGAATCCCGGGATTTGTAAAAACCAGTCCCGTTCGGCATCCCTAATAAATACCAATCATTTTCTACAGTAAAAGTTAACACGTATACAAATAGTATTGTTTAAGTTAACGACTAAAACATATTTTAGTTTTAGACGAAAATGCAGCTAATACCTTTATTTTCAAGGGATAAAATTTTAAAAATCATGAGTTTTAGCAATATGCTATTGTTTATGATATCTGTACTTTCAAAAACAAAAAATTGTTTAAAGAAATACTTAATTATGCGGAAATATATCCACAAGTTAAGAGAGGAAAACCGTGGTTCAGTAAATATAAGAATTTGAATCCGAACGAAATCAAAATTATAAATAGATTAATGAGTGGCCATTCCTTTGGCAAGTTTACTCTGGCTAAGATGAATGTAACTGATTCCAATTTATGCAATACTTGCGGCGAAATTGAGGATATTGATCACATCGTGTTTGAATGCAGGTTATACAATGAAATAAGAACAAAATATCTATTTACATTTAAATATTAAACATTAAGGGATTTCTTTAAGGAGGAAAAAAGAGGAAGATTATATCACCCTAATTGAATTTTTAAGGGAGATTAATGTGGTACTCTAGCACGACTAGTCGTGTGAATTGGTGATGGCGGAATAGTTCAACGAGCCGGTCAAGTAATTCTATACCCAAAACGTTACCGTGACATCGGGTATAGCAACAGAAGAAAGAAAAAAAAGAAATACTTAGCCCGAGTTTTTCTTTTTCGGATGTCAGCTAAACTTAGTTTGGTTAAACCGAAAACGAATTTTGTCGGCCATTGCATAGTTTACTAACAAAAATTTTCCGGAAAAACTGGGCCTTAATTGAGAAAATTAGAATTTAATACAAAATTTTGAAAAATAGTAGCTCAGCCCTTTCGAGATTCAATAACATGCAATTGGTTTTGGGTTTGAGGGTTGAAAATCCGCGATTTCAGTTTCGAATAAAACTCTAATATTGCCTCTATCTTAAATCTTTTAAAAGTTCAAAAAATTATATTTATATAATAGTGTCCTAATAATAAAAAATTTGTTATTTATTATTTTGCTTGTTTTTTTATTTTATATATATAAGTATGTACGTTTTGATAAGTAAAACTAGCAAGAGCCAAAAACTATATAGTTTTTGCGCAGTCTACATATTATGTGCGTTCCCGTACGTTACCGCGGGTACCCGCGGGAACCCAAAACAGCCCGAACAACAACAATTTACACGCAATTTTGAGTACGGGAACGCCTTTGGGCTAGTTTGTGTAATATGTCTGTTCCCGTACTTTACCGAAGTTACACAAACTAGCCCAAAGGCGTTCCCGTACTCAAAATTGCGTGTAAATTGTTGTTGTTTGGGCTGTTTTGGGTTCCCGCGGTAACGTACGGGAGTTACTTTTCATGAAGTTACTTTTCATCTCTCCTTAGATAGTAAAAAAAATGAATTGCTTTCCTGTATAAAAAAGAACATCCAAGCACTCATTTTTATGACGTGCAAAGCAGACTTAAAGTAGCATAAACACCTTCTCTCCTATGACAAGTCAATGTTAAAAAAATGCCTTTTTCACTTCAATTTGAACGCATTCGTGCCGAACAATAAAGGTGATTTTACGGATCTTGGTCAGGTATTTTTTTGCTGGGGTGCTATGTGTTTTTTAACAGTGATTTTAGTAAACGAGGTCGTAAATTATTCAGAGTTTTGAAGAATTAATTGGTTTTTTAATGAATTCACTACCAATCGAATTCAATTTTCTTTAGAAATTAATGAATTCCTTTTCTTCATGGATGGTAACCGAAACGAATGCGGTTATCGTTAGGGTAAAGATATTTTAGGTTATTTCGGTAACGGTATTTTAAGGGTAATGCTATTTTATTTATTTCGGTATCTGTATTTTAATGATAACGGTATTTGAGTTATTTCGGTAACGGCATTTTAATGATAACGATATTTGGGTTATTTCGGTAACGGTATTTTAAGGTTAACGGTATTTCAGTTATATCGGTAACGGTTTTTTAAGGGTAACGATTAGGGCGGGTCGATTTAATAATCGCCCATGGCTCAGTGAAAATCGTATTCTAGGGATCAAAATAAGAAACTTTGCCGAAGGAACCATACCTCTAAAACGAATTCTACTACCCCCCCCAACTGTTGACTTTTGTCCCGTAGGGTCAAGTTTTGAAAAATCCCACTTTGACCCATTTAGAGTGCCCCAATCGAGTCCAAATGTATGACCGACCCCCACTAACTTTGGAGGGCCGATCCACACATGCCAGTGGCACACCCCCTGGAACTCCCCTGGGGGGTTCCCCATACAAACATTTTAAAAAATCACCATTTTTGGCACTTTATTTTATTATTTTTTACTTATTTTATTTATTTTTATTATTTTGTTTATTTTTTCTCCTTAGAAATTTATTTAGTCAGAACATATGTAAATGAAAAAATTAATTTAACTTAGTAATAGAAAAGAAAAAATAAAAAATTACTGTTTGAAGTCTTTTTTGCTTTCAAGTCTGGGCAATTTCGCACGGCTCTCTAATGTCGTCGCCATAACAGCCTCTACATTTTTCCGGCTGTTCCGATTTTCCCTGAGCCATGGGCGATTTTTTTGCCTCCCCACAAATCGACCCGGCCTAGTAACGATAGTCAGTTATTTCGATGCATCCCGCAATTTTTTTTACAAAAAACAAATGAGATTAAAAACAGAATCAATTTATCAACTTAATGTACAAAAAATACTCAATAACCCCGTAAAATTACCAAAAGCAAAAAATTAAAATTATCGGTAGAGGTATTTTAGGGATAACGGTATTTCATTTATATCGGTAACGGTATTTTAAGGGTATCGATATTTCATTTATTTCGGTATCGGTATTTTAAGGATAACTGTAATTCAGTTATTTCGGTAACGGTATTTTAGGGATAACGGTATTTCGGTTATTACGGTAACGGTATTTTAGGGGTAACGGTAGTCAGTTGAAAGGGTTGTGAATCGATAACGGTATTTTAGAGGTATTACCTGCCAACCCTACTTTTCTTAATTCATCGAATTCATCAAAACTGAACGCGTTCAAAAAAACAAATTCTAAGAATTAAATCAATTGCGATAGTTCTTTTTATTAAATCAAATGAATTAAGTCCTTACCGAAATAATTCATCACTAAATTCGTTCAATTTAATTTTCTTTCAGTGAATTAAAAAAACAAAAAATACGTTCAGTGAATTAAAAAAAATACGTTCAGTGAATAACAAACAAAAATTACGTTCACTGACCGAAAATTAAATTGAACGAATTCAGTGGTGAATTAATTCAGTAAAGAATTACCTAATTCACTTTTTATCCGTTCAATTTATAAAAATAAACGAGTTCACCAGTGAAATAATTCATTTGATTAAATAAAAAGAACCAATTCGTAACAAAAGAAACCGAGCGAAAACAAATATGAATTAATTCCATTCAATATGTAGTCTTTTGTTAATTAGATAATTGAATTTTTAATTCAGAATTCAAAAACTGAATTAAAGAATCAAAATCTTCAAAGATCTGGTTAGAATAGAGCTTATTCGTAATGATTTCTTGGCAAACCGATTAAGAGCAACCCATTGTTTAAAAATAGCAAGCTTTTAATTATTGTAAATGAAATTTTTTGCTTTTAGGCAGAATTTTGAAAGGAATTTAAAAACAATATTAACAGTAGTATTATGAATAAAACTCATGTTAACGCTATGCAAAATTTTCATTATGAATATCGCTGATAAAATTTTAAACTATTTATCTTCCTTAACATTAATAAAATTTAACTTACCTTAAACATATCAATATGCATAGCAAATAGATTATTAATAAAGGCACCAAAAGCAGCAAATGGTGCAACGGCAGCAAATAATACAACATAACCAAATTGTATACACATTTGTAAATAATCTTCATAAGTCGATTGATATTGATCCAAACCAGCCTCATAGAAACATTGTTCATATCTAGCAACATCAGCCACTACGGAGGACTTAACTTCATCAACTTCTTTATGGAAATATTTAACATATTTTTGTCGTATAACAGCCAATAGAGGAATACCAATTTCTTGGGCTATACAAACCAACTTAGAACGAGATAGAAAATGTTAGCTAAATCAATAAAGGAAAATAAAATTGACTTTAATACCTGAAATATCAGCAATTGCATCATTAATTGATAATTTAATTGTTTTAAATCTTGCAATATGAAAGCAATATAAAATAATGAAAAGAAATTATTAACAATTTCAAATATCATTAATTTATTAACGCGATGACGATCATATTGCGAACGTGTACGATGATTTTCGGTATCAGTTAGAAATGTAGCTAATTTCTCATAGGCCCATGAAAATATGGCTATAATTATGGATTGTACTATAACCGGTATATATAAAAGCCAAGAATCTGGACCAAAATCGGCCAAAACTTCAGCTTCAATTTGAAATTGATAGAGAGCAAAGTAAGCAGAAGCTATAACACATAAAGCCACCACCGGATAGGAAACACAGTACATTTGTAGATATGTATAACGCATAGGACTTTGCAGTATCATTTTTCCAGTTATAGGATCTGCTTTAAGTTTCCCCTTATAGTTAGTACGTGGCTTATCTAAACTACTCATTTCTATGGTACCCCATCTATATGAGTAACCAGCACATTTACGTTTCCACAGTTCAAGAAAAACCTGGAAATATGGCAAAAGGTTTTAAATATATATTGTAATACCCTTTTTTAGATTTCGACACTTACCGTTGTCCATATAACATAAAATCCACATACTACCGATATATTAAACTTCCATAAATGTGTTAAAATACCAAAGATTGTAGGAAAAATTAAGGCTTTTGTATAGAATTGTATAAAACCAAAATATAAGCCAATACTGGAACCAAAATAATTACGTATATCTTCAATTGGTAAAGTACGCCTACGCCAGTTAAATGAAAATTTGTCTAAATATTCCTAAAAAAATTAGATAAATTATTACAATAATTTAAATGTGCTTTAATTGGTTTGATAAAATCCTCTACATAAAAATCGGTGTAGAAATAAGTAGCATTTTTATAGAAATTTTTTTTAGTACATAATATGTGCATTATAAAAATCCTAGAAATTTTCTCTATGAATTCAGAAATTTGTATAACAAAAAAATATTGCTGCTGTTCCAGCGAGGTACGGAATGAGTTTTTTTTTTAATTTTTTTATTGCACCATTGGAAATCTTATTACTTACAATATCATGTAGTGGAAATAAATCCTCGATAACTCCATTACGAATATGAGATAATAACTCCGGTTTAATAATATCTTTAATTAAAACTGGTGCTTCACAAAAACGTACAATATCATCTTCAGTCACACCGGGTAACAAGTAATCGGAGACAGACTGATAATTGAATTTTTGCATAGTACCCGTAATGGTTTTCTTCGTCAATTCAGCCTCATCAGCTAAACGTAATAGAGTATCAGTGGAGGCAGTGATGTATAAATATTTTTCCTCTTTGCTAACCACTTCCAAAGTGGTTTGTAAACCAAATTGTTGAACAATCTTTTCGACATCTTGACATTGTTGTTTTTTGGTTTTTTCACCAAATTTAATCACAACATACGTCTAAAAGAATATTGTGTAAGTATATTGGTTGAAAAATTTTAGACATTCCATCTGTTTGTTACCTTATCATTTATTTCATCTTCAAAAGATTTTGTTTGCAATGCTTTAATACTTCGTTGTCTTCGAAACAATTGATTTTGTATAATAGCTTTTGGTCGTTTAGTTAATAAACTAGTACCTTTAAATATATTTTTTGTTATTTTGTGTTTTAAAGAATGTTTATTTTATTATTTACCTTTATTTGTTGCATTCTCGGACATTTTTTAAAAATATTTTTGATTTTGGCATTGATTTTATAGTTGAAAACCCAAAATTTGTCTTTAGTTATCGAATAGAGCTACTATGGCACACGATTCGCTTCTATTACAAATAATTTCGGCTTTGTTTACAATTCTTCCTTATCACGACATTAGCGGTAAAAGTGGTAGTATATTTCTTGGGCCAAGAACGAAAATTAAAAGAATTAAGTAAGAAATTGACGAAGACTGATCCAGCGATAATGAAAACTTGAAAGAAATAATAACAAAAAAAAAAAACCGGGTGCTTTCTTTGAGTTTATCAGCTGTTTTCATTAATGTCATCAGCAAATAACACAAAGTTGTATTTTTTAGTATATAAGAGGGGGATAAAACTGGGTTCATATATGGCCCATTGGGCTCGGTTATATCAATAAAAATTTGAATTGAAAATATGTACCGTAGTATTAAATTTTTTGTAAGCTGTTCACAGTCCGATTCTTATGCTGCCTACACACAAAGGAACATTCTGTAAAAATGTTTTTAATTTTTTTTACATGTTTTAATACAGACGATGCCACACACAACAAAATATTAAACGAAACATCATTTCTGTTTGTTTGTCGAACTGATCACATCATATTGATGATGCGCGGAAGAAAATCAAGTTTAATTAATTTGTTAATTTTTCATTTGCTTCTGTTTTTTATTCTCGCAAATTTTCATATTCATTTATAAAATTTATTCATTTATAAAAATATTTTCTTTTAATGCGCAAATTACAAAAGTTCCTCACTGAACTAACATAGCGAAAACAGTATACATCGATACATACGATGGAACATTGAGTTTGGAACTAAAAAATGTCAAAAAATGGGTTTAATTACAACTGGGTCGATTGTCGACCGACGACAGCAAAAGTCGTCGCGTTTAATTTAATTTCATGGACAATCGACCGTCGAACCTTTTAAGAAAAAAGGAAGGCAAAAACCAAAACCAAAGAGGATTTAAAGGAAAGAGTTCTCATCCCAAGACTTGTGACAAAGAAAAACTAAATAACCAGTGTAAATGACTTGGCTTTTGTAATTTAGTTTTGTAGAAAAACCAGGTGGTTTTTGCTCAGTCTAAATTCTGTATAAAACAGGTAGTTTTTGCTCACTAAATGCACTATAAAATGCCTTTCCCAAGCCGTATTGGGTTAACAAAAAATGTCTATAAAATATATTTTAAAAAACACGGCAGCTCTGTTTGAATGTCAAACTTTTTTTTTATATTTTGGTATGTTGTTTTTCTTCATATTCGTTCGTTCGTACTTGTGATGCAATTGATTTTATTATTTAAAAAATAAAATTCCAATAGTGAAAGTGGAAAATTAGATATAAAATTGCTATGCAATATATGAAAAGCAGAAAATTATCTAAACGTATAAAATAAAATATACAAAAAAATTTATCAAAAGCGTTGATAAAAAAAAAACAGCCGGACAACCAGATTCTTAAAAGTGTAACAAGAACAATTGTTAAATGAAAATATAGATAAATCGTTTTCCAAGATTATTTTGTGTATAGAGTCGGATATAGTGAAAAAAGTGAAGCAACAATAATCGTACAATTTTCATTAAGTCGTGACCGCTGATCGGTGGAACATCAGATAAAAATTAACCTCAAAACGAATCTTAATGAAATTTGGAAAGAAAATGTAGAAACAATTAAATGGTCGGTTGAACTGTTAACAAAATTTTTTAAGGATAGTGATAGTTTTGAAGGAGAACTGTTATTAACACCATCAGCAATCATGTTGGGTGGGTTAATACCAGTCAAATGGTCAGACATACGTATATTTCCAGCACGTATGTCCACCACACAAAGGGTAAGTATGTGCTCATAAAGTGTGATTTGAAAAGTAATTATAATTATAAATTTTATACATTATATACATTAAAAAAATATTTGTTTATTGTTTTTAATTTAAGGTGGTTATAATATCAATTGCAGCTGGTGTTGCTTTATTAGGAGTTATGTCACGTTTTTTACGTAGACGTAAACCACCACGGCCACCACGCCGTGCACGTAAATATACCGGAAGACGTGCACGCAATAGTATGCGTAGTCCTAACGACATGATATCACTAGCAGGCTCTAAAGCTTCAGCGCGTTCTGGCAGTCCCCCGGGCTCTACAGTGGCCTATTCACAATCGGATCGTATGTCTATGGCCAGTGGTTCAATTGGCGCCGGACTTTTAGTATCCACAAATCAACAACAATTAGGTGGTATTATGACCACTCAACTAACAGCTCAACAACTAGGTGTTATGGGTATGGAAGCCTTAGATACTGTTATTAATTTTTGGGAAGATGCTTTAGCTGCCCACTATTCACCCGGTGGTGTGCCCGCTCTTCTTACCACAGCGGAAGAATCGGAATTTTGTCGTGAAATACAAAATCTTCTCGATATGGCATATACTTTGCAGGAACAAAGTGAGTTACTATTTCTTGATCAACGCTCGGTTTTATTTCGCGATGAACCATCAATAGAAGAAGCCGACGAAGATAATTGGCGTGCTTTAGAAGATGTACCCGATGATGATAAACATTCACAACGTTCGGTCAGCATAAGTCGTACAGGTTCTGATCCCAATTTTGATTCAGCCGAAAGTTTTGCTTCTGCTTTAGATCAGGTAGCAGATTTAAGAGAATTTGAAGCTTTTGGTGATACAGAATTTGATGAATTTCCCTTGTATCAAACAGCACTGAAACATCATGAAGAAACGCCAATACCTTGTCGTACAATACGCACCGAATTGGTACATTGTTCGAATGAAACTGAATATTTGGCTAAATTACATTGTGTTCGTTTGGCTTTTCAATATTTATTTAAGGTAAGGAAAGTTAAAAATTTGCATCCGCATGAAAAAATATTTTGAAAAAGCTATCTGCTAACTTTCCCTTATGGAAATTTGTGTATAAAAAAGATGGCCAGATAATATTTTTTTTTGTATTGAGACGAATCTTTGAGCGATTTTGATCGATTTAAGCGTTTTTTATTTTCATAATACGGGAATTTTTTCAAATTATGTGGCTTATGGTTCGTAGTGTATCTTCTTTAACTGATAGTATATGAATGAAGAAATTAGAAATACTGAATTTTAAACATTTTTTCCAAAATTTAGATTTCAGAACCTCTGTTTTTGAAAAATGAACTTTGATCTTTTGAAAATAAAAATCATACTGCATGTAATTTTAAAGGTAGTTATTTTTATTGTTGTGCCTCTAACACTCATTTAAAAAGTTCATTTAGTTCTAACATTTTATCAATTTAATCAACGAGCAAAGAATCTCGAAAGATTGTGGGACAATATAGCGAAAATTTGTAGAAACAAAAATATGTTATTAACGTATTTCTTTGGTGCAGGGACAGACTCATCAAAGATTCGAGCAAAATGCCCTGCACCTCATCGAAATTTAATGGAAACTCTGGTGAATATTGTTTTTCCTACAACTTCATGAGATTCCATGCTCGTTGATTTTAACGAAACATTTATTTTATTTTAGACTTTTTGTTTCACAACTTTAATTTTTTATCTCAATATTTTCATTCCTGAAAGTGTAGAGGTTTTTGAAAGCAAAAACTCTGTGAAGTATTTGTCAGGGGAGTATCCTGATGAAGAAAAATAGCAATTTTTGAAAAAAAAGTACTTATTATGTTAATTCATAATAAGGAAATTGTCCTCGAACTAAATTAATAAATTTCTAATTAATTTTCCATTTTATCTTGATATTTTCTATTTCAAATGAATATTCTTCGTCAGATTTGGTATCATACAAGTAAACTACAGAGAATAAAAATTGAAATATAAAAAACTAAAAATTTTCTATTTTAATGATATTTTTTAGTTTTTTCGATTTTAGTAAATATTAAATTTTAGCTGTTATAGCTAATTTACGGGCATAACTCGGATTTGTTTCAAATTTTCACGATCGATAGAACTTTCAGAGCTGACTTCAACAACACATTTTTTTTGTTTGCGAGCACCGGTTTCCGAGGTATTTTATTCACTGTTTTTTATCGGATCAAAATAAAATATATATTGGAATACCTACCTTTGATTTGAGATATATTACTCCAGAGTAGTACTGGTAAATTCGGTTACTTTTCAATACTCGAGACTACTCGATATTTTTGATTTGGATACTCGATACTTTTAACGGTTTTTGATTTTGAAATTTTTTAGCAAAAATCTTTGAAAATATTTACGTTAATTTAATATTTAAATTTATAAACATATTTTTAAACTTTTTCACCAACTATTTACTGCGTTTTTCATAGTTTTTTAACATATACTCTTAAATACTTTACTTCTGGTTTTTTTCCTTTTAGCAGAGTTGTAGTTTTGTAATAGATATTTTAGCGTAGTAACATTTTTGTGGTAAATATTTTAGCGGAGTCACATTTTTATATATTTTTTCTGTCCAAAATTCAACTCTGAAAATATCGAGTAGTAGTTTTGAGTATCAAGTACCCAAAAAAAAGACAAATACTCGATACCCACTACTCATATTTTTACCAGCACTACTCCAGAGTCCATTAACTAACCCATTAGGTGCAATAGTAATATTGTGATAGTCCGTTTTTGAACCGTATTTTTTGCAAAAAACGCCCATTATTTCAATATTTGACTGATGTAAAGATTAATAATATAACTACCATTTAATTTTAGCTAAGGCTTTAAGCTTTAATTTAAGGTATAATGTATAACTATAACCCTTCTAACGCCGCAGATATTAATGGTTAAATTTAATATAGTAAATATATTAATTAAACGATTGCAAACCACAACTATGAGCGCACCGAAAAATCAGACATATCTGGAAAGAAAATAAGAAAAAATCGCGCGATTTACAAAACAAAATATGTTAAATTTTTAACATAATTTTAGCGCTTATATTTTAGACACGAGCGTTCACTCAGGCACTGTTTTTAGGATGTGGATTATCTTTAAACTTAGTTCAAGGCAGTTTGTAACTGAAACACTATTTTTAAAATGTGGTTTATTTTGTTTTATTTCAATAGAGAAATAAATTATAATTTATTTTTGTTACACACACAACTACATGTTTCTGAGTGCTCAAATTTTTGATTCTTTTCGGAAGGTTCTTAATATTAATAATTCTCAGTCAAGTCCAGTAATTTACTCAGTACAAACTTACAGAGAGTAAGACTAGATTTACTCTCAAAATAAAATTTTACCAAACATGTACGCGAACAGAAAATTTGCAACAATTTGCAAGTTTGTAGACACAACTCTTTTTTTCTTTCTGTTTACTGAGTATTTGTGTTAACGAACGCCATCCAGTAAAAATTTGTACAAATTATACAGTAATCGAATGGACCTTATATCCGCAAGAGTTATTTCTGAATTCGAATCAATTTTGATTCAAGCACAAAAGGCCTTCAAAATTAATCATTTTGTGAGTCATTTTAGTGGCAACATTTTGCTAGATTTTTCCTAAATTTTTAATGACTTTTGACCGTATATTTAACTGGATTTTTTGGTACGTTTCCCTTTAACATTTGTATAACAGAATTTGGTATTTCTAGAAATTTGTCTTTAAATAAATTACGAACTATAAGCAAGCATTAATTATTTCTTTTATTTATTTTTCAATGATGACCCTTTAATTTCATTTCTAGGATCCAGCAATTGGTCAATGGGTTGTTGATACTGGCCGGCAAATACTTACTGATTTACTTTGTTTGGGTGACAAAGATACCAAAGAGTTTTTAGTAGGTTATGAAGATATGATCAATTATTTACAAGATCCCTCCAACTGGGAAGATATACAAAAAGAATTGGAATTGCGTAATGTCAAAGCTATGACGTTTTATGACATTTGCTTGGATTTTATAATACTCGATTCATTTCGAGATTTAGATGCTCCACCAGGCAGTGTAATAGCGGTTGTACAAAATCGTTTTCTCTCAAATGGTTTTAAAGAAACAGTAAGTAATTAAAAGTCTTTGTATTATGGAGAATTTACTAACATTCAATGTTATTTTTATTTAGGCTCTAACTACCGCGGTATGGTCTGTTTTGAAGGCTAAAAAACGTATGCTTAAATTTCCGGATGGTTTTATGTCCCACTTCTATGTCATCTCCGAACAGTTATCACCCCTTATGGCTTGGGGTTTCTTTGGTCCTGACGAAAATTTAAAAGATATTTGCCATTATTTTAGAGATCAAATGTTAGGATTTTTAGCTGATATTTTTAATTTTCAAAAATGTCGTTTTACTACTTTGGATGAATTTTCTCAAGATATTTTAGATCATATGAGAACTAGAGTTAATAATATTAGTGTTAAATTTAGTCAATAGATAAAACAAGAACTTAAAATAATCAAAAAAAAATTCCTTTTTTATTAGATTTTTAAATTAAATTTACGATACTTTTTTACTAGAGTCTCAAAACTTATAAAAAAATGTTGTAACAGCAAAATAAATTCCATTCGTTTACAATAGTCAAAAACTTCTTAGAAGTTAAAGTAAGGCAAAATAAGTGTGTTCGTATTTAGTTTATAGTAAAATTTCATAATTTATAATTTTCTTTGACAGTTTTCAAGTGCATTTAAATTAAGGTTTGTTCGATTTTCTTTTCTCAAATAATTTGTATACAATTGAGTAAATATTGAATAGCTTTAAATATAAAACCGAGAAAATCATTTAACAAATATATTTTCATTTTTATATATGTATAAACAATGTTTAAGTTGCTAATTATATATTTTTTATAATATTGTTGACTAATTAATAATATTAACAGTTGAAGTTTAAAACACATTTGCACTTTTACATATAAATTGATTTTGTTTGATTTTTCTTAGTACAAATAAGTTGGCAATTGTTCGTTTTTTACTTTATATCTTTTTTCTATTAGTATTAAGTTTTTCATTAGCATATGCTTAATGGTTTTATTGGTTTATTAAAAAAAACTCAAAATTTAATAACGAATATTTTGTAAATAAATAAATATAACAAAGGAAACAAATTAAATTATTGGGTTGTTTGTTTGCATTTCTAGTAAATATGTATATTAGGCTGGGTCGATTTGTGGGGAGGCAAAAAAATCGCCCATGGCTCAGGGAAAATCGTATTCTAGGGATCAAAATAAGAAACTTTGCCGAAGGAACCATACCTCTAAAACGAATTCTACTACCCCCAACTGTTGACTTTTGTCCCGTAGGGTCAAGTTTTGAAAAATCCCACTTTGACCCATTTAGAGTGCCCCAATCGAGTCCAAATGTATGACCGACCCCCACTAACTTTGGAGGGCCGATCCACCCATGCCAGTGGTACACCCCCTGGAACTCCCCTGGGGGGTTCCCCATACAAACATTTTAAAAAATCACCATTTTTGGCACTTTATTTTATTATTTTTTATTTATTTTATTTATTTTTATTATTTTATTTATTTTTTCTCTTTAGAAATTTATTTAGTCAGAACATATGTAAATGAAAAAATTAATTTAACTTAGTAATAGAAAAGAAAATAAAAAAAATTACTGTTTGAAGTCTTTTTTGCTTTCAAGTCTGGGCATTTTTTCTTTTCTATTACTAAGTTAAATTAATTTTTTCATTTACATATGTTCTGACTAAATAAATTTCTAAAGAGAAAAAATAAATAAAATAATAAAAATAAATAAAATAAATAAAAAATAATAAAATAAAGTTACAAAAATGGTGATTTTTTAAAATGTTTGTATGGGGAACCCCCCAGGGGAGTTCCAGGGGGTGTGCCACTGGCATGGGTGGATCGGCCCTCCAAAGTTAGTGGGGGTCGGTCATACATTTGGACTCGATTGGGGCACTCTAAATGGGTCAAAGTGGGATTTTTCAAAACTTGACCCTACGGGACAAAAGTCAACAGTTGGGGGTAGTAGAATTCGTTTTAGAGGTATGGTTCCTTCGGCAAAGTTTCTTATTTTGATCCCTAGAATACGATTTTCACTGAGGCATGGGCGATTATTAAATCGACCCGCCCTAATGTATATAGAAGACGAAAAAAAACGCCATCTATTATGAAAATTAAAATTTTGCCCATAGTTCACGCCAATAAAATCACGGAAAAATTAACTTTCTTGTGCACCTATTCTAAGCATTTAAGTTATCTGGTAATATGTTTGTCAAACGCGAAAAACACAAATTTTCATAACATTTACGCTAATTCTATAAAAATTTGTGATGATCGTATCTCTTTGATGGTCAACTGAGATTAACTTCATATACCTTGAAGTAAATTAAAACATTTATCAAATAGTGTTTGGAAAATTTTGGTTTCATTTGTATACCACCAATGGCTTTGTAATTTCCTTAGCCTGTGTTAACAGCTTGTGGCTGCAAACAGGAAACGGACTAGTTTTAAGGAAAACCAAAGACGAATTGATATATTTTATACTAAAATTATAATAAATATGACGAAATCTATCAGTAGCAACATTAAAAATAATCATTTTATCAAAAAAATTTTATAAAAATGCCCGAACATTTTCAATTTCCTATTTGCATTTTACATATACATACATATATTTTTTCTCAATAGTTGAGAGGATTGCGTTCTCTTTATTTTCTACACTCTTTGATACCACTGTACAAATTTTTACCAAACAGCAATTGTACCTAAATTGTATTGGCAACAATTTTAAATGTCATACATTCTTTCATATTTATGCGTTACTTTTTGAAAGAATTATTTTTTAAACTTTTTTGACCTAATTTAACTTGAATCATGAAATGTTTAAGTTACAAAGAAATTTTAGCATTCATTGAAATTATCGTGGGGGTAAGTTAATAGCAAAACAAATTTTATTCAATAATCGTGTGTATTTCTCTATTATCTAGATTTTAGCTTTATGCAATTATTTTCTAATCGATATTTATGATGAAAAATTACAAGATTTAGAGCTATTTAAACATCAGTGCATAAGTATATCTTTATGTTTTATATCGTTTTTCTATGGTCTCGGTACATGGTTTTGGTATTCAAATGTACCCATGACAAGAATGTTAAACCGGCTTCATGTAAGAAGAATGTTAATAGTACAAAATAATAAGATTTTTTATAACAGCTCAAGTTCATGCTATTTTTCATTCCAGACTGTTTTAGTTTATATCGTTTTGAATACTTTATTGTTTTACACACATTCTTCTTATAAAGTCAATTATGGTGCTAACATTTTCGGCTACTTCGATCATGGTATATTCAGTGATGAGGATGACCGCATGCTAAGGAGTTACTACATATTGCTGTGTATAATGGGGTTATCAACGATTGTAATTGCTGTCAACATTAATTACATTTACTTACGAGTGATTAAAATTGTGGAAAAAAATAAAAATCCAGATCAATAGCTTTCTCAAAGATCAGGATTCTGTAAGTAATAATTAAGCAGAAAAGACATGAAATTAAATAGAAACAGCTTTGAAATAAAACTAATTCCTACTAACTTACCCCGAAATAACCAAAGTTTAGTTAAGTTTATTTATGAGTGTCAAATTTATACACACAAAAAAGTTTGACAGTTACTACATGATAGTTATTTGTGTAGTAATCAGTAGTTCTTGTGTTTAACCGTAGTAACAGTTGTTTTTCTATGGAAAAATACAAAACAACTTTTATGACAGTTATACCGAAAAGTACTGTAATTTCGTAACAGTTGTTTTAATCAGTTTTTTTTAATATCATTATTAATAAACAATTGTTTTTGTTAGTTATTTAAAAAATAAAAATTTTCGTTGAATTTTAAAAATTCTTGTTTAGTTTATATTTGTTATAATTGATATATTCCTAGTTTGCAAATAAAAATCAGAAACTTGTATTGCATCTCCAATGCATAAAATCATAATAACTGGAGAAATATCTTTGTCGCCTTTTTAACTGCATATACCTTTGTTTTCTATTCAGTAGAATCTACCAACAAACTTTTTTGAGTGTAAAAAAAACTTGGTAATGGCTAATAAAGCCATTACCAAGTTAAATAATATTTTTGTAACAAATTGAGTTTAAGTATTAAATTTTAAATCGCATTTTCTAGTTTTACATAACTTTTATGTAAATTAATTTCAAATAAATCAATCAAATTTAAACAAAGCTTGTTATATATTAGATAAAAATTCTGCAAAAGAACAAAAAAAATCCCAGGTAATCCCACACAAAATTTCCGTGATTGCGGGATTGAAAAAAAGACGGGTTTCCTGACAATTCCCGGGGCATAAACCAAACCCATTTGCAACCCAAAAAATATTGGTCCTAGACCCACCTTATAGTATACCGATCGGCTTAGAATTTTTTTTTTATTTCGATTTAACGATGTCCGTCTGTCTGTCCGTCCGTCTGTCTGTCTGTTCATGCATTCTTGTGCGCACTCTACAGGTCGCAAATATTAAGATATTTTGATGAAACTTGGTACACCGACTTATGTCGGCCCAAGGACGACGCCTATTGATTTTGGTGAACATCGGTCCATGTTTAGACCTAGTGCCCATATAAGGGTCCTACCAAAATTATGTTGTTTATACGCTGCAGGTCGCAAATATTAAGATATTTTGATGAAATACGGTACACCGACTAATGTCGGCCCAAGGACGAAGCCTATTGATTTTGGTGAACATCGGTCCATGTTTAGACCTAGTGCCCATATAAGGGTCCTACTAAAATTATATGGTTTATACGCTGCAGGTCGCAAATATTAAGATATTTTGATGAAATTTGGTACACCGACCTATGTCAGCCCAAGCATGAAGCCCATTAATTTTGGTTAACACCGGTCCATGTTTAGACCTAGTGCCCATATAAGGGTCCCCATCAAAATTGGCTTGGTTACAAACTGCAGGTCGCAAATATTAAGATATTTTAATGAAATTTGGTGCGGTGACTCACATTATAGAAAATTTTGACACAAGCCCCATTTTAACCCATTCGAATTTCGGATCTAAACATTAGTTGGCTTTTAACCAGACTGGTGTAGGGTATTGTATAGTCGGCATGCCCGACTTTAACCTTTTTACTCGTTTTTTACTACAATTTCGGATGTGCGATTAATCGATTAACCAAACTTCCTGATTATTCAAAATTTTGATAAATCAATTAATCGATTATTAAACCATTTGATTAATCAAAAACAGGATTAATAGATTAATGAAATAATCAAATTTATGAATAATTGGATAATATCTTGTTTTTCTACAGTGAAGACACCTTTTAACGTCAGTTCAATACAGAAACATGAAACTTAAGTATGGAAATTGGTAAAGTCTGACAAGTGAGCAAACAATCTGTCTGATTTTCTTTATTTGGAGCTATATAATTCATCGCCACAAAACAAAAATAAAATTGCCATAATTTTTTTTATTTTTGATGCTTCATTCATACTTAACTCAAAACTAGTAGTTTTCAAATTTATTGTGTTTTTGATTTTCAAATCCCAAACAAATTTCAAATCGAAAACTAAAAAAAACGAAAACTTCTAGTTTTGGGTTCAGTATGAATGAGGCAATTTGCCTAATTAATCATAATTGTGATTAATCAAATTTTCAATTAATCAATTAACTGATTAATCAAAGTTCTGATTAATCATACTGTTTGATTAATAGATTAATCGGACATCCCTAACTACAATACAAATAATAAAAAATCAAACTTTTCCACATTCTTGTTTACTAAATTTATGTTGTTTCTGATTGCTAACTTAAAATGAAAACTGAAAATGACATTTGATGGCAGGCATAATTGCAGGAGCAGATTTCATGTAAACGATATCATGATATTGCAATATCATTGAAATTGTGTGTATTCACGAGCAATTAAATTATTTTGGCAATTACTAGCAATAATTTTTTTGCATGTAAATACACTAGGTTGGTCTAGTCTGAGTAGGTACTAGGGCGGGTCGATTTAAAAATCGCCCAAGTGACAAGGAAAATCGTATTCTAGGGATCAAAATAAGAAACTTTGCCCGAGGAACCATACCTCTAAAACGAATTCTAAATCCCCGACTTTTGAAAAATCCCACTTTGACCCATTTAGAGTGCCCCAATCGAGTCCAAATGTATGACCGACCCACACTAACTTTGGAGGGCCGACCCACCCATGCCAGTGGCACACCCCCTGGAACCCCCTGGGGGGTTCCCCATACAAACATTTTTTCATATAAAGTGCCAAAAATGGTGATTTTTGAAATGTTTGTAGGGGGGTGCCACTGGTATGGGTGGGTCGGCCCTCCAAAGTTAGTGGGGGCGGTCATACATTTGGACTCGATTGGGGCACTCTAAATGGGTCAAAGTGGGATTTTTCAAAATTTGGGACATCAAAAGCCGGGGATTCAGAATACGTTTTAGAGGTATGGTTCCTCGGGCAAAGTTTCTTATTTTGATCCCTAGAATACGATTTTCCTTGTCACTTGAGCGATTTTTATGCCTCCCTACAAATCGACCCGCCCTACTGAGTACTGATTCTGAGTACTGATACCGAATGGTTTGTGAAGCGGTAAAAAATATTTTTCACTCATTTAAAAGTAATGATAACAAATGACAGTTTTTATCACTTCACCGCTTGCAAACTTCTCACAATCGGTACTCTGAATAGTTTGCAAGCGGTGCACAGAGGGAATTTTGCTGGACGAGTTTTAATGAAATTTTTCAATGAACTAATGAAGTTTTCTTCACAAAGTAAATGAAAAATTTCTTAAATTTGATGAAAAAGCTTCATATATTTTATGAATCCATTTTTAATGAAACTTTTTCATTGAGTATATGAAACTTTTAGTAAATAAAATGAAATTTTTAGCAACTTTCTATGAAAAATTTCATTAATTCAATGAAAAGTTTCAATGGACCAGTTCCAGTGAAACTTCAATGATTTTATGCAAAAATTCATTAATATCATGCAGATAATTCTCTCAGTGTGATGTGACAAAAACTGTCATTTGTTATCATTATTTTTAAATGAATAAAAAATATTTTTCACCGCTTCACAGCTTCACAAACTATTTGGAATCGGTACTTTGGCTCAGGGGTATGGCAATTGAAATAATAACAAACAAAAAAGCAAATAAAAAAAGGAATTCTAAAATTTTATTATTTGAACATATTTTGCGCTTGAGTTTTTCTTATTCCGCGCAGTTTTCAGCAAATTTTGAGTTTTTGATACTAAGTTGATACTAAATAGTTTCTCAGGTGATACTACATTTCAGCGCCCTCTATCGGTGAGTAGTTTTAACTTTTTTAATTTTTCATATAAAAAATTGATTTTCGCCTCAAATATGGTTTGTATTGCAATGAAATTCCATCTTGCTAACTTTTTTCTTACCTCTTTTCGCCTTTATTGGAACTTTAAGAAAAACTTTTTAAATCTTTACACTCAAAAAAATGTTCTAATTAATTTTTATTTCTTTACACAAAACATATAAAAACTGTTCATTACTACATGGACAACTACAAAAAGAGAATATTTTTTTTTGTTAAATTAATTATATTATTTGTTGTTTTTTCTTAAATACAATATTATAAAATAATAAAAAAAATTATATAAATACATTTTAAACAACAACAGTTATTTCGAATATTTCAAAATGAAATTCATATCTTACTTTTAAATTTTAATTTGAATCATTAAATCCTAATTTCATACTTTTAAGTTTAGCTTTAATAAAAAATATTTTCATACAAATTTCAAATAATTTTGAAAAATGTACGAAATTTTTAACTAATAGAAAATCCAGACGTATGAAATTAGTAGTAAGATTTAAGACTTAAGACTATAACTTTTTTTTCAAAAATTGCACCCTAGAGAGCACAAAAATAAATTTAAGCATAAATTGCTTTAATTTAATATCTAATTAATTTAGAACACCTTATTATGATTTCATATATTTGTTGATTTAAATGCCACGATAAGATCGGTGAGCCAAGAAAGCACTGATGAAGTATAAAACGCTGTTAATCAAACCCAAAATAGCGGCTGCCATATAAGTGTCATTTCTTCTAAATCTACTATCAGTCACAGAAATTAGGAAGAGAACGGAAGCAACCAAAAGTAAAATGGCCGCAACACTGTGATATATTAATTCCTGAAAGAAAGCATGATTTCATTTAAATTGTGTTAATAATAGCTGTGTTTGTGCGGCAAGCTATCAACGTTGGCTTATGTCGTTCCCATATAAATTTGACATTAGAAACTTTGAGAGTTAACACTAAACGTTGGCTAATGTCAAATTTATATGGGAATGACATAAGCCAACATTGATAGATTGCCGCACAAACACAGCTAATGTTAAAAAGCTTTATTTTTTTATATAAAATAAACGGAATTCTTTTAAGTGATGGTTAGACGCTAACTTGATTTTTAAACAAGGCATTTAAAACACTCAAAAAATTTTGTCGGTAGAAACTGCTGAAAATTACTGTTATTTTTAGCTGCTGAATAAATAAATAACAAATGCATTAAATTAACTAGCAATTTCGTAGGTAACGCTATTTTAAGGTTAACGGTAGTCAGTTATTTCGATACATACCGCAATTTTTTTACAAAAAACAAACGAGAATAAAAACAAACCCAATTTATCAACTTACGTATGAAAAATACTCAATGACCACCCGCTAAAAGTATTTCAGATATTTCGGTAACCGTATTTAAGAGATAACGGTAGTCAACTGAAAGAGTTTTGAATCGATAACGGTATTTTAGTGGTATTGCCTGCCAACCCTGATATAAACTAAATAACAGTATTGCCAAATATTTATTTTTAAAAATTTATTTGTGCCCTTATGTGTGGAATATTTTTCAAACGTCATTTAAAAATATAAAAAATACTTACCCCTTAATTCATAAACGCTTTGTAAAATTATAGGAGGTTTATTGAACAAATTTTGTATGAAAATGACGTTTTGTAAACCTGCTATAACTTTACAAAGCATTTATGAATTTAGGGGTTAACTTTTATATTTTTGATTAATATTTTAATAAGAAAATACAAATATTTATTTATACTCTTATAAATTTTTATTACATGGATGACAAGTTAAAAAACTGCACCCCGTTTCTGTATTTCTCGCATCGAAAAAGTTTGCGGAAAAAACATATGAAATGCAACCCTGCTCTGCTTTATATAGGGTGAGTCGCAGACAATAAAATATATATGAAACCAAATCCGCTAGTAATACGTTGCATAGTAAGTTCCCTACGGGAAATTTTAACAAACTGTCACCGAACTCGCCCCTTTATATGAAATAGACTGGTCACTTTTACATGGCGTTGTCATAGGAGGGGGAAATTGACCCCTTGTGACATGTCACAGGGCAAATCCTAGGACAGGTTGCTGAACTCTCATAAAAAACAAAGTTCAGGGACTGCCGTTACCCCTAAAATACCGTTACCGAAATAACCGAAATACCGTTATCCCTAAAATACCGTTACCGAAATAACTGAATTACCGTTATCCTTAAAATACCGATACCGAAATAAATGAAATATCGATACCCTTAAAATACCGTTACCGATATAAATGAAATACCGTTACCCCTAAAATACCGATACCGTTATTTTTAATTTTCTGTTTTTGGTAATTGCACGTGGTTATTTAGTACTTTTCGTACACTAAGATGGTAATTTAGTTCTGTTTTTAATCTCGTTTGTTTTTTGTAAAAAAAAATTACGGGATGCATTGAAATAACTGACTACCGTTATCCTTAAAATACCGTTACCGAAATAAGTGAAATACCGTTAACCTTAAAATACCGTTACCGAAATAATCAAAAAACCGTTATCCTTAAAATACCGTTACCGAAATAACTAAAAAACCGTTATCCTTAAAATACCGATACCGAAATAAATGAAATAGCCTTACCCTTAAAATACCGTTACCGAAATAATCTTAAATACGGTTACCCTTACCGATAACCGTATCGTTTCGGTTACCATCCCAGGACAGCACTGCCACTGTCCACTGGCACTTTCACTATGTGGTTTGGGCTTAAAACTGAAAATTTTGAAATATTTCCACCCTTCTAGAATTGCCATTGCCGGTTAAAAATTAAACTTTTGTTGCCAACCCAGTGTAGAAACGGTAATGACATATCAATATTTCTGCATTATTTTAAAGCATATAGTAATGAGTTACTAATAACTAGTTTTTACATTATCTTCATTTATTAACATTTATCATTATTTCAAATTTTAACATTAGGGTCTTTACTAAAATTACATTGAATTATTTTTAATACTTACATAAATTGTTTTTGCAATAATTCCTCCTGTACTCAATGATGTTAAACATGATAAAAGTAAACAAAATGTGCCAATCATAAATGTTGTACACATTAAGAACATAAAGACGGCACCATTATAGGAATTATAGAAACAAGAACCAGTTCCATTATTTGACTGATAATAACTGAATATGCCCACTGTGGCAGCACCAATAAGCTATAATTATAAAGTTTAAAATAGTTCATATTCAAAAATAAATTAGCTTTAACCACTAATACACTTACCAATTGAAAAAGTTTCAAAAGGCCAGGGAAGGTTTTCAAATAACCTGTATTTAACACAATATAGGAAGTGTTAGTAGTACTGGTGGTGGTACGAGTGATAGTAACAGAATGAGACATTTTGTAGAGAAATGTTGTTTATGTTAAAAGGAATACAATAAAAGTTGGTGGTAAACTGAAAATATAAAAAGAAAATTAAGATCTTTAAAAAACTTTTAATATTTTAATACATAATTTCCTGTTTTGTATATATAACACCTTTAAATAGGTCATGACTACTATAAATATTTTATGAATTCAACAAGGCAAACACGTTCCAATTCAATAAAAATTGCACTGTACTATGTAATAGAGAACATTGAAATGAGACATTCGTATAAATTAGAGATGGGCGCGTGAGTGAATTTTGACTCACGCTCACGCACGCTCACGAAAGAAATATAATAATCACGCACGACTCACGCACGAACATTTTTTTATAATCACGCTCACTCACGCTCACGTGATTAATTTTAATTATAATAACGCTCACTAAGTACTCACGCTCACGAAATACTCACGAAAAATATGAAATTTGTTATCCATGGATGGTAACCGAAACGATGCGGTTATCGGTAAGGGTAATATAATTACGCAAACTCACGCACAAAAATTTACTCACGCACGACTCACGCACGAACATTTTTTTTTAACTCACGCACGACTCACGTGAGTGCTATCATTTTAACTCACGATCACGCGTGATTCACGCGTGACACAAAAATTTCGTGTCACGCGCACATCTCCAGTATAAATATTAAATTTACTTTTCCAAATATAAAAAAATCAGTTTGAATCTTGAACAATATGCGTCATAATGAGTAAACATACAGTATTTTTTTTTTAATTCAACGAATATTAACAACGACAAAATAATGAGGGTATTCATAAAACACCGCATTTTCGTACACTCAAAAAAAATTTTCGGTAGAATCTGCTGAAAATGACAGTTAACCCCCCGTTTCCACATGCAAGTAAATGGTTGCAAGTTGAGAATACGTATTATCAGCGAAAATTACCGAAAAAACATGAAAATTTTACATGTGTCCACACTACTTGCTGCAAGTTCATTTTGAAAATGTCGTCGAAGGCATAGGTTGTCACTAAATAGGATTCCAGTATTGCCAAGTATTCAATATTCTAACAAAGCTGGAAAAAAATTTGTTCTTAACAATTTTTTTTTTCAAAAACTTATAAAATTGATATTTTAAATTACCATTAAGATATGTCATTGTGTTCTTTTTTACTTTTTTTACAAGTAAATACAAAATCAGTTGCATTACAACTCTTACTTTACCAAATACTAGTAAATTAATAGAAAACATTAATAGGCAACACTGTTTTCTTTATTCTGTCATTTCACTTACCGCAAGTGTCAAAAATCCACTGTCTTCAAAATTTACTTGCAAGTTGAGTCGCAATGGTCGCAAGTAGTATAAGTGTGATTGTATTAGTGAAAAAGTGTGAGTGTATTCAGTTTTTCGAACTTGCACTTGCATGTGGAAACGGGGGGTAAAGCAAAGGTATAAAAAAATAACTACAAATGCTGCCATTTTTTACCGTTGAAATATTTGTAACAAATGCATTAAAAATAACTGACAATGTCGTAAAAGAAAAGTTCATTACTTTTGTTTTCATTATTTGTAATGAAATATTCTGTCATTTCTATTGCACAGAAAATATTATTATTAATCTTAATTACTCGTATCTAATTAAACATATGTTAAAAATAAAAATTGTTAAAAAAAAAACGTTTAATTAAATCAATATTTTAATTATCTTTTAAATATTTGTTAGATAATTTTGTGTTACATAATTCTAGTGTTTCCAATTCGGTTAATCGATTCCTCGATTAATCGCCTCTGTTTCGGTTAATGTCGAAACAAATAATTTAAAACTCAAATAATTATTCGACCCGAATAATCGGTTAAAATAGGTCGATTAACCGGTTAAATTTTTAAAATGGAATTTTTCTTTTATTTTTTCCCAATACTTCATAATTTTCTTAACTTTAGTTAAAAAATTGCAAGAAAAGCTTAGAAAAAACAAAAACTAACTAAAATACCATGGCATTATTTTAAAATCTAGTGAAAGAGGTCCTTCAGCCTATAGATATATGTTTTCAGCAAGGCCAAAATAAAGATGTTTTAAAACTCCTCAAAACACACGTGTTTGGCTGGAGCAGCCTTGAAGTTCTATATAGGCTTAAGGAAATAAAATAGACAATTTACTAATTCTGTTTTAATTATTTTAAAAACTATAAAAGTAATATAAATTATATTTCCATGCCCTTCATGGCAAGTTTTTTTTTTAATTTCAATTCAATTTTATTTTCAATTTTATAAAAATTATACAGTATGTCTTAATAATATCCCTGCGAACTTATCTTACATCTCCCAAGAAAGTGTGTATATTCGGTTCAAATATCACATTATTTCTATAACATATGTTATAACATATGTTATAGAAATAATGTGATAACATATGTTGTAACATATGTTATAGAAATAATGTGATATTTGAACCGAATATACACACTTTCTTGGGAGATGTAAGATAAGTTTGAATTTCTACAGAATTAAGATGTTGATTGACAGTTGTGTGACACAGATTTGAAACAAATGCAGACAAGCCAACCGGCTTCGCAGGGATATTATTAAGACATACTGTATAATTTTTATAAAATTGAAAATAAAATTGAATTGAAATTAAAAAAAAACTTGCCATGAAGGGCATGGAAATATAATTTATATTACTTTTATAGTTTTTAAAATAATTAAAACAGAAATAGTAAATTGTCTATTTTATTTCCTTAAGCCTATATAGAACTTCAAGGCTGCTCCAGCCAAACACGTCGTGTGCTTTGAGGAGTTTTAAAATATATATACTAGATTTTAAAATAATTCCATGTTATTTTAGTTAGTTTTTTAAAAATGTTGATCAAGAAATAAAAAATTTACATAGAGTTATCGATATGTTACAGTTTTAGGTTTGGTGTTCTTTCAGCGGTTTTTTATTGCCATTTTTAACTAATTTTTAGTAGAGCTAATTAGAGGTGGCTTTTGCTAATAGGAGTTTTTGCTCTTTTTCTCTGGTGTAGATGCGCTTTTTTAATTTGAAAACTTTTTTTAAACACATCGAATTTATATACATATTTTAAAACTCCACTTTCAGAATTTTATAAAATTTTATTCCAAAATATTTTATTGACTCATAACTGTAAAATATTCAAAACAAATTTCTCTGATAATAAATATTAACACTACTAAATGACAAAATTTATATTTTAATAAGAATTTTAAAAAACAATATATGTACTATGTATAATATTTTTTCTTTAAAGGCACATCTACATGGGATAGAAATCTCGCGAGACTTTACGAAAATGCAGCTCTGTATAAGTCTATGCAATGTAATCTCTAGACCATTGACAACTCCTGTCATACACAATCTTTTTAATTAATAACAATTTTTAATATGTCTTGTAACATTATTGAACATTTCAGTTTGTTAAATCAATGGCTTTGCAACTCTCTCAATATTTTTTATTTGAAAAAATATTAGGCGGCTTGGAACAGGAACGAACTCCGACTGGTTAATCAGGGATGGAAAAGGCTCACTTAATCGGGCTCTTATACCAAAAAATGTTAGATCGCTCTTACATATTTAAAAATGTAAGTAACTAAAAAATTGCTTCTTCTTTGGCTCGTTAAAAAACAAAAAAATTAAATATTGAGATATTAGCAAATATTAGCACAAATTGCGAAAAAAAAACATTTGCAAAAAGCGAAATTTTTGCAACAATATATTCTCTTGCAGAATGTCGATCGCTGATTACCTCTTTTAATTTATTTTCTGTACCATCAAGCCTTTTTCGAATTCCGCCGTTATTTTGCAATTTTTAAGTGCGGTTTTTTTAAATATGTAACCTAGGCATTAAATTTTTGTACTATAAAGTCTTTTTTCAAATTCCGCTATTATTTTGCAATTCTTTACGTGCGTTTTTTTTTATATTTATAATCTAGGGGCTATAATACACGTTTCAGACAACAAAGTTTGGTGGCTAGTTGCAAAAAAAATCGCGAAAAATAAAATTTGCAAAAAGGAAAATTTTTGCATCAAGAATCAAGAATTTTTGTTTGCAGAATCTAAATCGCTGATTACGTTTCCTAATTAATTTTTTGTACCACAAAGTCTTTTTTCGCGTTCCGCTTTTATTTTGCAATTTTTTAGGTACGTTTCTTTTTAATTTATAATCTAGGGGCTATAATACACATTTCATACAACAAAGTTTGGTGGCAAGTTGCAAAAAAAAAATCGCGAAAAATAAAATTTGCAAAAACGATAAATTTTTTCATCAATATATTTGTTTGCAGAATGTAAATCGCTGATTAAGTTTTTTAATTAATTTTTTGTACCATAAAGCCTTTTTTCGCTTTCCGCGATTATTTTGCAATTTTTTAAGTGTGGTTTTTTTTTAATTTATAATCTAGGGTCTATAGTACCAATTTTATACACAAAAGTTTGGTGCTTAGTTTGCCAAAAAATAAATCGCGAAAAAAATATTTACAAAAATTAAAATTTTTGCGTCATTGTATTCATTTGCAGATTGTTAATCGCTGATTGAGTTTTTTAATAATTTTTTTCTACCACAAAGTCTTTTTTCGCGTTCCTCTATTATTTTTCAATTTTTTAAGTGCGGTTTTTCAAATTTATAATCTACGGAGTATAATGCCCATTTCATAAAACAAAGTTTAGTGGTTAGTTGCAAAAAAGAAAATTTTGGCATCGTTTGCAGAATGTAAATCTTTTAATTAATTTTTTGAACCCCAAAGCCTTTTTACGCATTCCGATATTATTTTGCAATTTTTTACGTATGGTTTTTTAAAATTCATAATCTAGGGCTATAATACTGTTGGAAACTAAATTATTATTTTCCATCCCTGGTTACAATCGATGTTTTGAGTCATACAAAGAGCGCACATAATGACCCTGCAAACATTTAAAAGATACCTTCCAAGAAGATATTAAAGCGATATCATCTATTTGTCATTTGAATGAAAATAATCAAGTAGTATTTATTTTGAAATTGTCTTCCTTTTATCACTTGGAAGATAATTCGCCGATATTTGGAAAAAAATAATTCAGAAATTTTATCTTTTGTCATAACTTTATATGACAATATTTCGGCAATATCATATTTGTATCATTTGGAAGATAAAGCAATCTTTTTATCAATTTGGAAAAAATTAAAACTAAATTTGTACAAAAACAATCAAAAGATATATAGGAAATAAACTCGTGAAAAGCTAAGATTAATTGCGCGGGAAAAATCGGCTAAGATGAAATCAAAATAATTTATAAGTTGGTCAATGGATTATGTATGCAGATATTGTTTTTCAGGCTTAAATTTAATAATGAAAAAATTAAATCGTTTTTTTATTGTACTGGGAGTTTATTTAGCGATATCCCTTTTATCTTCCATGAGTTATTGCTTTCATATTGCCTGGACGTATTGTTTTAGTGTAACAGTTGTTTCCGACGGAGAAAATACGAAATTGATATTGCCGGCAATAAATGTTTTCTTCCTGGCGATATGTTCGGAGAATCTTCTTCGTATTGCCATGTTTGCTGGGTGATATTGGTTTGAGTATGTTCCTGTTCCAAGGCACATAATAGAACAAATGCTTTCTCAGTGATAGAGAGTCCCCCAATCTCTTTATTATGTATACTCTTTGGTTAAATGCACATTTTGGTATTTGAATAAAAAATTATTCTTTTAAATACAAGAATTTTAATAAAAACAAATACTTGAAAACTAGAGATGGTATTTTTATGATTAAAATTAGTGCCAACAGAATTAGAGATGACAAATTGAACGCAAACTTTACGATGTGCCTTAAGACTAATTAATTTTTTATTTATGGATTTAATCGATTTGGCAACTGAATCATTCATTTAACAAAAACAGGAAGCTTTTTGTGTATTATTGATAAAAAAAATTAAGGAAATATATTAATTTTGTATTAAACGATTAATCGATTAATCGCCAATTTTCTCGATTAACCGACCCGAATAACCGGTTAATCAATTTTTGTGATTTTTCGAATAATGCAGTTACCGGTTAACCGCCTATGTCGAATAATTGGAAACACTACATAATTCCCATATTTTTTTTTTTCTTAAACTGTATGCATCCGACATGGTGGAATTAGGTGGACTAATTTATTGATGATTTCATTACCATTGCATTGATTTCAATTGTAATGAAATTAATTTCATTTTTTCTTTTTCAATTAATGTTTCAATTGATATTATTACTACTTTAATCGAATTTTGTTTCAATTAATCGTATACAATTTTTAGTAATTAATTGTATCATTTGAATGATAGGAGCAAAATCAATTAAATTTTTATTTAATAAAATAAATTTCGTAATTAAAAAGTGAAAATTTCAATTTAATTTGATTATTGTTTACAAAATAATATAGTAACTGCGGATTTGAGGCCGATTATTGATAGAGGAAGTTGATGTTTTTTAGAGCGCAAAAAATGAAAATTTTGCTAACTTTCGCGATTTATATACAATAGAAAGATAATATTTTTTAAAAATTAGCCTAAAAATTCCTATTTTCCCCACTGTGCTGCAGCTTAAAAATTCTATACTTATTACTACTTTACTGTAAGGGCCGGTTTTATAAACGATTTTTTTTCTAAAACTTTATTTTAATACGAAATTTTCCATTAAAATTTCTTACTAGGTAAATATATAAGACAAAAACCGTTCTTAGTTCTGATTAAGGATGCCAATCGGGATTGGTTTTTTAAAATTCCGGGATTCGGGATTTTAAAATTAAAAAAACGGGAACCCGGGGCGGATCGGGATTTTTCGGGATCCCGAATTTTTCGAGATTTCGTAATTTTTGGCCATTTTGGGAATATTTTATTTAAAAAAAGTTTAAAAACTTCAAATTTATGTAAAAGAAATTTAGGATCATATGCATAAACACTTTTAAAATTTATAAGTGCCTTATAAAACAAATTTTTCATACAAATTTCATTTAAGGTTTTCAAATTACACATGATCACTGTAAAATTTAACTGTTTTATACGTTTTTTACATACTCCTGTTTATTTCTAAAGCTGCCTACACACGAGGAACATTCGTCACAGACCAATTGTTTCTATTTTTTTCATTTTTTATACAGACGATGCCACACAACAACAAAATCTCAAACGAAACATCATTTCTGTTTATTTGTCGATCTGATAACATCAAGTATGAACGAAAGAAAATCAAATTAATTTATTTGTTATAGTATATTTAGACTGGGCGAAAACTAGTAGTTTTTGGCCATAGCCGAACACTATAAAATTGATTTACTGCCTGTTTTTATAAAAAGAATGGGAGAAATTCGTTAAAACGTATGTGTGAAAAACACAAACTTAAAAAGATTTATCTTAAAAAGTTTTTAGCCTCATTTGTTCTATATGGAAGTCCTAACAAATTTGTGCAAACGTTTTGAAGGAAAAACGTTTTTAAATTAGTGTTTTTCACACAAATTTGTTAACTAATTCGTTTGATTCTTTTTATAAAAACACCCAGTTAAAAATTTTCATACAAACTGAAAACCAGATTCTAGCTGGTTTTTGCCAAAAAAACCAATTAAAAATATCTGAAATTTGCATTTTTTATACACCCGATTTCTTTTATAAGTAATTTTCGGTACACCTTGTTACAACGAATATAGAATTAAAGTAAGTGTCAAAAACATTTTTAATTTTTTTTTTTTTTAATATTTCAGTTTTAGTTTAAAATTGTGTGTGGTTATATATTTATAAATGTGTTAATAATTTTTTTAATTTAATTTAGCCATAAAATCATTAAGAAAAGTGTTTAGTAAAAAAGTGATCTGACAAAGAGAAACTAAGTAACCATTCTAAATGACTTGGCTTTTATAATTTAGTTTCGTGCAAAAACTAAACCTGGTTTTTGCTCAGTCTAAATTCAGTATTAATTGTTAATTTTTCAATTGCTGCTGTTTTTTTAGTTTTATTTTTTTAGCTATCACATTTTATGTCCCATAATTTTCGCAAATATACTCATTTATAAAATTAATCCAGTTTTCATTATTTATAATTGTCGTCATTTTCATTTTCCTTAATGCGTAATTACAAAAGCGCCTCACAGCATGACTGCTCTCAATGAACTAACACAGCAAAAAACAGTGACGAATGTTCCTTCATGTGTAGGCAGCTTAAAGAACGAAAGAATTGCAAAAACTCAAGTATTAAGAATTTAACTCCGTCGATATATTGTGTACTATTTTTATATCATTTTAATTTAAAATTGTCAATTAAATTTTAGAATTTTCAATTAGTTTTAGAATTTTTTCATTGTTTTGCACATACATATAGTGCAGAAATTCAAATGAAAAATTCTGGAATGAAACTTTTTATTCTGAATTTTAATCGATGATTTCCAAAATATAATAAGAATACTGAACAATATAGATTTTTATAAAATTACATTTAACAAAAACGGTTTAAAAATATCAGCAGGGTTACAATTTTGGAAAAATAACCTCATATTTTTGCAATTGTGAAAATCCCGGGATTCTTAAGCTCGGGATTGGCATGCCTAGTTCTGACTATAAAACTGGGCTTACATATGTAAAAACATACGAGTATTTTAAATAGTTTTTTTTTAGATATAAATACAAAAAAATGACAATCAGAGCTTTTTGAGAATTCATTTCTTCACTTAATTTTCAATCCTTATTGACCATGGGATGATTGTACTCTTACCCCTAAATTCATAAACGCTTTGTAAAATTATAGGAGGTTTATTGAACAAATTTTGTATGAAAATGACGTTTTGTAAACCTGCTATAACTTTACAAAGCATTTATGAATTGAGGGGTTAAACTGCAATCGAATGAATTCTTGATTGGTCTCATTTGATTTACTGCCAATTTTATTTTTCAAACTTTTAAATTTCTTTTAGTGTTAATTTAAACAAAGATCGACATTTATTAAAAGTACTTGAACAAAAAATCTTAAATGTTAAACATCTTAAAACATTTTGATGGAAAACATTTTGTTTTCAAAAGATGATTTTCTCTTGATATTTATATATTTTTACATGTATACAACATTATACTAAAATTAACTTTAAATACAAATAATCTGAAATGTCGAAATTGTATACAACAGTTTTTTTTGTATGAGGTCATTCATTTCATTGCTGTTTTTTGTAAACTTACATACAATTCGTAAAGCGAACAATTTGTATATAATTGATTAAGATATTCATTCAGCTTCTTTTTTTATTTATTTATTTATTGTATTTTTTGTTGTTAATGTTTTTGCTTTTTGTTTTGATATGACTTTTCAGGGAGGTCAGAAATCGCCAGTGGTACAAAAAATCAAGCACTGGCATACCACTGGGTAACCATGGTGTTAAAAATAAATGACTGGCAGAACACTCATTTGCGACGCTTTGCCAGCGTTTGCAAAAAGCGTTTTCCCAGTATTTGTTTTACGAAAATTTCGGTGGTTTATAAAATAAACCACTGGCAAAGATGGGCTTAGAGTGCTATGCCAAGGTTTGCAACCAGTGGTTATCCAGTGCTTCCTAGTCAGAAATTGCCAGCGGTACAAAAGTCAATTCACTGGTAGAGCAATGATTTTATAAAAATGCTGACGCTTCGTTAAAAAAGGTTTGTAGTCAGAAGTTTTCGAGTTCAAATCCGGGTTGAAAGCAAAAAATTTTTTTTAATTTAAAATTTTTTTGTTTTATAAAATCAATTTTTTTGTTTGTGAAAATGTTCCTTTAGGACTAAAGGGCGGATTATGGGGCCGTAAACGTAAATGTGATGTAACTGTACCGTGCCGTAGCTAAAAAGTACACTTATAGATTATCGTGAACGACATTACTATTTAGCATCTATTTCATGTGGTTTTATATTTTATTCTAAATTTTTCCATTTATTTGTTAATTTTTATTCCTTATTTGTTGTTTGAATCAATTTTCTTTATTCATTTCATATTTTTTCCGACTAAAATCATTTAGCTGTTTCGATGCCGGATAGAAAATTCTGATTTCAACAGAATGATCCGGCAAGTTCGTTTACATTTACGTGTTAGTAACCATTCGTATACATTTCTTCTTGTGGTATCGGAACAGCTGATTCGTTACAGATACGGTTACGGTTGGGTAACTCAGCCTTAACTTGTGTTTTGCTTTCCCAACGCTGGTATATTAGTTTCAAAAAATTGTTTGCCTGTGTTAGCATTTTAGCACAGCCAATAGTTGTCCAGTTGTTATTACTCATTTATGTTTAGCCACCAAGTATTATATGTCCCGTTAGCTCAGTGGGTAGAGCTGTCGTCTGCTTATCTGAAGGCCTGGGTTCAAACCACGATAGAACTAAAAAATACATATGAACTTTTTTTAAATTTTATTTTGGAAAATATAATTCCATTTACTGGTTTTGCCAGCATTTTGACAACGTTCAAAAATTTTGTTTCTCCAGTGCTTTTCCGGCGCTTTTTGAACAGCCGGTCGGTCCTTTTGTCTAATGATGTTATCATTTTGAGAATGGGAAAACACCTTTTGCCAGTACTTGTACCTCCTGTTAAAGTGCTTTGCCATCGCTTTTCAGTTTTTATTTTTCTGACTGGGTTATTTGAAAATGAAAAATATCAGCTTTGTTTGTGCGGAAAGCTATCAATGTTGGCTTATGTCATTCCCATACAAATTTGACATAAGAAACGTTGAGAATTAACACTAAACGTTTGCTAATGTCAAATTTATATGGGAATGACATAAGTCAACGTTGATAGCTTGCCGCACAAACACAGCTATCGTTGAGTTTTTTTTTTTAATTCTTATTTAGTTTATGTTTGTTAATATCGATATATTCTTAGGGTCATCATCATCATCACTTTTTAAATTTAGAAATGGATTATAAAACAAATTTTTCATACAAAATTCATTTTGTAAGCGTGTTATAAGGTTTTCAATTTATTATGCATAAGCACTTTAGTTTGCAATTTAAAATCAAAAAATTTTGTTGTTTCTCCGATGCATAAAAACGCCAGAAGTAGAGAACCTTTTCGAATTTTTACTTCAAATTTTAAGTAGGTAGAAGTAATTATACATTTTTTTGTAATTGAAATTGTTTTTTTTTATTAATAAATACTGTTATAGTAAAAAAAAATCAACTTTAATATAACAGTAATGTTTAACAGTTTTGTCGTTTATTTTAAAATGTTTGTAGTTAAAAGTTATCAGTTATTTTTACGACATAGTTAGTCATATTAAATGCATTTGTTAGTTATTTTTCAGCATATCAAAATAACAAAATTTTTAGTTATTTTAAGGGTTATTTTATCTTTGCCGCATTTTTAGTAGACTCTACCGACCAGAGCTTTGAAGAATGAATTCCTTAATTCAATTTTTGAATTCTGAATTAAAAATTCAATGAATTAATTCACAAAAGACTATATATTGAATAGAACTAATTCATATTTGTTTTCGTTCGATTGCTTTCCTTACGAACTAATTTAAATTCGTTCTATTTTATGTAATTAAATTAATTCACTGAAGAACGCTTTCAATTTTATAAATCGAACGGATAAAAAGTGAATTGATTCCGTACTTAATTAATTCACAACTAAAAAAAATCACGTTCAGTGATTTAAAAAAAAATATGTTCACTGAATTGAAAAACAAAAAATTACGTTAACTGGATTCAAAAGCTGTTTTCTTCCGTTCAGTACGCAGTGTAGTGTTTTAAAAATATTTTGGAAATAATTCAGTAATTTTTTATTGGTTCGTCAGATTGAGATGAAACTTCCACACCCATAGCTAGCAAACTAATTTTGAGCTTAAGTTTTGTCGGTTAAGCTAAAGTTTTGCCATTTTTCGATTCATGAACCAATTTTAACAATCTGCTAGTTTATAATCTGCTAGTAAATAAACTAAAAATTTTGTTATTTTTAACTGTTGAAAAATACTCTTAACTAACAAAAGCATTAAAAATAACTAACAATGTCGTTAAATTAACTGACAATTTTTTACTACAAAAATTTTAAAACAACTGACAAAATAGGTACTGGTTTTTAAGGAAAATTCCCGGAAATGCGGGAACTGAAAAAACTTAATTTCCCGGGCGGGAAATCCCAGGATACATTCTCTAATTATTGGTGATATAAATAAACAAATTCAATTATCTTCTTTATCAAATTACATAAAATTACGTTTTTAAGTTTTTCATTAGTCACATAAACGGTAAACAGGTGCGTATCGTATTCGCACCTACTGAATTTTCTCATGGCAATTCCTTACCTTTGCTCAGACGTTCGAACATCTGTTTATGTGTGATGAATTTCTTAGAATATAGACATTTTTAACAGAAATATTGAAAATAATTGTAGAAACTATTACAGCATTTTGAAATTTTTATTGGTGCGGATTCGCACCTGTGTACAGTTTGAGGGTTAACATTTATTTTCAAAATACATACTCCATCACCTAAAGCCCAATCTGATTTAACTTGTTTTGAAGTTGAAAAAAAAACACCACTTAATTTATTTTCTGTTTTAATTAAAACTCCATTCAAAAAAAAATGCATATCATAAATTTTTTAGATTTTATGAAATTTTGTACCGCTCCTGTAAAGTAAAAGAAAATCGAGTAAGAGGTTTTCTTCATTAGAAATATATTCTAAAGTTATTTTACTACGTCATCTAAACAGGAAATTGACAAAGTTTGAATTTATTTCGTTAACCAAGTACTACCAAAAAATACTCGTCACAAATAAAAAAACACCCTCTTCAAATGGAAATTCATTAACATATTTTTATGTTGGGAAGTTTTTAAATTATTTTAAAATAATATCTACTCGTACAAAATTCAAAACAACTTTAAATTATGTACGATCATGTACGTCAGAATGAATGAATTAAATAAATGACATCATATCATTTATTTTTAGATACGATAAAGTAATAAAATTATTCTAAATTCGTAAAAGTTCAAATAATAATTAATAAGCTAATATTTTAAATTAAACAATGGATGGTATCAACTTTAAACAATTTATAAATTGCAGTTGAGACACTATTATTCAAAAATGTTTCCTAATAAAAAAAACGTTTTGCAATGCTTAAAATTTTGATAAAACACCAAAATTTGTGTATTGATTTCTTAATTACTTAAAATGCATTACATTATTCCATTACGATTACAATGAATAATTTGTAATCGTAATGGAATAAAATACCTTTTAAAATTTTAACGAAATTTAGGTCATATTACTGAATTTTTAGTTAAAATTTAACCAACAGTTAAATTCAAATTTTATATATGGGAAACAATAACAAATGTGTCAGTTAAAGTCCCAGTTAGTAGTTAATGCGACATTGTGAAAATTGTTTTACTTTTATAAAAAAATAAAAACAATTATTATGAATATTAAACACTATAAATAGAAATAAACCAAACCAAATATATATTTAAATATTACATTCGTAAAATGAATCATTTTAGAATTGAAATAAATTATTTACCACATGTCGAAGGGGGAGAATTTAATTTGATTTCAATTCAATTTACCACACAAAGTATTGTTATTGATAACAAATTCTTCTCAAGAATTTTTAACATCTTGTACATACTCGTATTTTGAAATTAAAAGATAAAAAATTAGAGTAATTACATACATTTTCAAATTTATATTAAGGTAGTTCATGATTATATCAAAATGAAAATTTTAATTAAAAAAAATATATTGTAGAAACATTTGTTTTTAATAGAAGTATGTACATAGTTTATTCAGAAAAGTTTTACAGTAAATCAATGTCAGTTACTCGTGTAGTAAATGGCAGTGGTTATTTTAACTGATATTCCAGTTTTTTACTAAAATAATTTTTATTGTTATTCCTTATTTTAAGGGTATTTCAAATATGTTTCGTACATTTCGTTCTTATATGATAAAAATGGCAAATACCCAGCAAAAACATGGTAATTACAGGTCATTACCATTCGGATTATCAAGTAATGACAGGTCAGTACCTTAAAATACAAAAAAATTACTTACTGAAAAAAAGTTATATAAGTACTTATACATACATATATTCTTGCAAAGTAATCACTTACTGGTAATTGATTAAATAAGTACCGATTTAGTCTTTTTTATGTTAATATTTATTAATTGATTATAAAAAATTAATTCTCTGGAATAATCTTCCATATGACTCTCAAGTTATAAGTAATGCACTTCAGTTCAAAAATAAAATTATGAGCTTATTCGAATAAGGAAACTATATTTGATTTTTTTTTTTGGTCTGTTAAATTAATTATATGACTATATAATTTGAATGTTTAATTTTTTATGATATTTTTTATGTTTTTAATTTGACTTAAACCCTTTGAGACCCAGCATACACGATTGTGAGATGTGATTTTTTCTCTCTTAAAGTTGCAAATATTTTCAATATTAATAGGTTTACTTAGACAAAAATTACAATTATACTTTTACTTAAATTATATTTCATAAAATATGAATTGACAATAGGAAATTTTAATAGTTTTAATACCATTTCACCTTAAAGTTACAAAATCTATAAATTTTTACAGCTGGTTGGGTCTGAAAGCTTTAATTTGAGACTGTTATAAATTTATTATATTTTATTTTATTATTTTTAGTTTTAAATTTTTAATAACAACTTCTGTAATTTTGCGAAAAATCAGTTCTGTACTGCAATATGAGACTCTAAGTCTTGTGTACGGAACTTCAAATAAATAAATAAATAAATAAATAAATAAATAAATAAATAAATAAATAAATAAATAAATAAATAAATAAATAAATAAATAAATAAATAAATAAATAAATAAATAATTTGTTTTGAACTAAATAGGAAATTTTCCAAGGTAAAAAGTTATTTTGCCAATATGACCAACTATTTCACAATGCAGGTTAACCACTTATATCCTAACTTCTGAGTAAGCACTTATTCTATCTTTGTGAGTAACTACTTATTCTTTCCACGCAGTTAACTCATTATTCTAACTTTTTTTGTAAGCTAGACGGTAATGACCACCCACGAATTTTTGCACATTGCGAACAAAAGTAATGTTGCGAGTAAATAACCTGGTAATCAGTGAAACCCTTACTTGGTAATGTCTGTTTTTGCTGGGTATAAAAAAAAAATATAATGTCAGAGCCGACAAAAATAGATTAATAAAAGAAGCAAAACTCGTTCGTTACACATTAACTAAATTTTGGGAAGAAGCAAAAAACTTGTTGCGGCAAATTAAATTAACAAAATTAGTTGAATGCTTTTAATTCTTAAATGTTATGCCATTCTTGATTAAAAACTCAACAGTTGAAAAATCGAAATTCTTCGTACAAATCGCCAAAGAACTGTCAGAATCAATTGTCATCTCGTTTTTTTAATTTTTGTAACGAACGATATTTGCATCTCAGCTACTCATATGTTTAACCATTTGAAGAAGCTTTTTTTTTTATCCTCATAAAATAGATAACAGATAAAATATGAACATATATGAATGACCATATAAAATAATATATGAACACAGAGAAAACAGTTTATGACAACCGAATTTTTTACCAACCGAATGATTGAGTTAGAGCCACCGAAAAAATTTGTTTGCTTCAACCGAAAGCAAACAAATTTGTTTAATAATAAATACGAAATGTTTAATACAAAAGAATTTCGATTGAAAAGATATATTTGAACTGTGTCGGAAACACATTTGATTGCAACAACTAAATAATTCGGTTGCTGCAACTAAACCATTCAGTTGGCAATAAATTCGATTGCCTCAATGAATATGTTTTACATGTGAACATTAGAGCACTCACATGTGCAAAAGTGTTATTTTTTCAGCTCCACTGAAATTTTAATATGAAATCCTTTATACTATAATGTAAAAAAAGCCTGACTGATCTGTTATATCGTGGTAAGTGTATCATAATACCGTTCGCTTTAAAATTTCAGTGTTGTTAACTTTAATTTAAAATCGCTAAAAACAAAGAAAAATTTACTCATATTTAAATCTGGCATTTTAAATCTGGCGGCCATTTGTGAATAAAAATAATGCAAGATTTAAGAAAATTTTATAGGATTTTCAACAATGTTCAGTTTGTGCAGATCCGATCAGTACTCGCTAAATTTTACTATATAATTTGATGAAAGGTCGATATCGATGATTTTTCATTAAAAGCCACGACTACTTAGAACGGGTAGCAAAGTTAAAAAACAAACAGTACACTAAAATTTTCTACAATTTTCTGGACCACCTTCCAGTGCTTCGGGGACAATTTAATCATTATTTTGATCTTTAAAAATAAAAGCAACGGGGATAAAATTAGAAAAAACTTTAATTGGTGCTATTTTTTTCGCAGCTGTATGTATGTATGTGCTCTAGGAAACCATGTAAATCTTCCATTTTAGGTATAGGATGTGTTCAGCAAACTTATGTAAAACACTACGAGATACATTTAGATACATTTTTGTGGAACTATTTAACCATTTAAATATGAAATTTTTAATTTTTTGGTGAAGGCCAGACTGGAGCTGTTGAAGATCAGTTTGCATAAAATTTCTTCGCCGGAAGTAATAATGATTTTACATTTAACACAATTGTACTGAATTACACATTTTAAATGATCTGCCATTAAGTTCTTTTAATTTTTATTAGAAATTAAAATTAATTACTATGTAGATTTTTTTGTTTACATTTATGCCATTACGAAGTATGTTCACTGCAAGCAAAAATGGAAAAATCAAATCTGAACACAAGAAAAATAGTTGCGAACCCTGACTTTGAAGGGATAATTGAGGGGGTTTATAAATTATATCATTAAATTAAAGTGATTATTAACAGAATATTTGTATGAAAAATCGCGAGACAATACACGAAATAATGCAAAAATCTTCAAGTTAACTGAAACCTCGATCATGTGAATGTGGTATTATTCTTCAAACAAAAGTTGTTTGCACATTTTTATTTTAGTGTTGGCTCAAATTGATAAGATCTGTTACCAGATCTGCTCATATTTGGGCATGAAATCAGGTAAATTAGCGTAAACTATTTTGATTTTTGTTTCCTTAAAAAGGTACTTGCACTTTGGACTTTTTTAATAAAACTTTTGTTGTAATACAATTTTCTGAATTAATAAAACTTATTTTTTTTTTTCAAACCATAGTTGTAACGAAGCGTCATATGACATAAATTTCCTATCTGAGACATGCCAATGTGACAATAGAATGTCAATGAAAGCAAATCAAAAATTCACCGTTTACTGATCTTTATTTACTACGCTTGCATTTTTTCTAGGTCAATTGTTGTTGTAAAAAATATTTTGTTATAAGAGTACACTTGAATCACTCTTAAAAAAGTAAATATTAAGGAGAAAATGTTATTAAAAACGAAAAATTTAACCAAAACAGAACCCAACTTTGCAGCGCATTTTATAATATTAGATAAGCTTTGGACTCTAATTAAATTCAAGTATTTTTTTTATACAAGTCAGAAAGGATTTTATGTCGACTTAATTTTTCGGTCATGGTGGACTTTCCTGTGGAAATTCGCATATTTTTCTATAAATGAATATTTTTTGCATATTTTGCTATAAATTAAGCATAATTTTTTATGTTTTCTAATGAATGTTATGTTAAACAATTTATATTTTTTTATAAAAAGAATTATTTTTAAAATATATTAATATTTTTTTAAATTTTTTTTATCACGAAAACAAAAACGTCAGAAAAATTGAATTACAAATTTTCTGACGATGATTCACCGTAATTTTCAATATTTAAATTTTATTTTCATTAATTAAATGAATTAATTTTCAATGTTTAAACTTTTTTAAAGAAGTTTATATACTTATTAAAATTTAATTTGAGAAGTTTAAAACATCAGTAATAAATGCATATTTTTTAAGTTTTAAATGCATATTTTTTTATTTTAAATACATATTTTATGTACATAAAACCACTATTATAAATGCATGAACTTCCGAGCCCTACTGATAATACATGAACTGGTAATATCCTAATGCCATGGTTTTGCTGGGAAGTAAGTAAACATTTTTTAATTGAAATAAATTTTAATAACGTTTTTAAACAATTTAACAAAGTTAAGTTGTTTTCTATTGGTTAAATAATTTCAAAAAACTACAGATTTTTCAAGTTATAACTGCTTACTTTTAAAAATCTATTAATAAAATTCATAAGCTTTTCACTTGCCTTACAAAAGGATTGCGTATACGCAACGTAGCCCCTTTAAATATAAATCGATATTACTCATACGTCAAGTAAAACATGAAAATATAATTTTTTTCAATATTCAATGTATTGATCAAATAAATAAAAAAAACAGCAAACTGAATATCTTTATAAAATGAGATCATCATAATAAAGGCAATGAAATATTGAATACACAGGGTAGCCTACATGAAAACACACGTTACTTTTCGAAACAGTCAATATAACACAACAAACAAAATTTAAAACACAAATGCGCCTTATAATTTTGACCATGAATACAAACAATTTTTATATTTTCCAAAAAATATTAAAAAAAACACAAAAATAAAAAAAAATTGGCAATAAGCTGAGTACCGAAAATTTAATGTTTATTATTTTAAATGTTGGAAAAAATATAAAAATACATATAGATATAAATCAGAACCACACCCACGCACTATTCATTTTTTTAACGAAATATTGAAAATGTATGCGTAATTAAAGTTTTAAAATTAACGGAAATTAAGAGTTAAATGTTTTATAATCTCATTTTTTTCTCTAAATATTTTTTTATTATAAAAATTTCTTACTTTTTAAGAAAAATAAATTTTTTACAAAAATATTTTTGATTCTTCACCGTTATCTTTCGTTTACACGTCTTTACACCCGTACGTTTAACTTTAAACTGACTGAAATCGAAACCGAAAATCCTTAAACAAAAATTTCGTTTTCAATATAATTTTTTTCGTTCGTTTTACTTCGTTAGTTTTGTTGAAAGAATATTCTACGATGCTCAACAAAATATATGACGTCATATGTATATATATATATACATATGAATATGTTAACAAAAACAACACAAATTCTAACAAGTAGTCGATTTTTTTTTTGTTTTTGGGTAGAAAATGTAAACAAATATTTTTTTTGGCGAATTCTTTAAAATCGTTATATAAAACCGGTATAAATTAATTAATTAGCATTAAGAGTAAGTCTTAAATTTTACCAGTAAACTTATTTGAACAAATTCTGTACAACTTAACCCTTTTTTTTTTTGCTTATGATGTCAATTATACCATTATACTACTCGTTGATTATACTTCTTTCTTACCAGTGAGTGCACTTTTCATTGATAACAAATTCTATCAAATTATAAATGACTCACTTTGTTTTTGTTTCAATATTTATACAGTGAGTGATTAAAAAACGACAACGGCAACTAATCTGTGATCATCACAGTTGGGAGTAATTAAAAAATTCAGTACAATTATTACTTTTATGTAATTGTTGCTTTCAAAAAGAGTTGATTTATGGCTGGTTTTACCAAATCAGAAAGGTCATATACAAAAGTACAAAATTCTCGTCCCGTTGAATTTTTGTACCTTATGTAATGTCTCTTATTTTTTTGTAATGCAGCAGGTAATCAGGTGCGCCAGTTTTTATGCTTTTTCATTTTTTTTTTCTGTGTAGCGAATATGGACAACTAAATTCTTACAAAAACGCCCTTGCCGAATAAAAATAATAAATTTTGAGACCAAATTATAACTGCTTATTATTTAGATATTAGTAAAGCGCCGTTTAGATTATCACACAAGTGTGTTATACATGTCAGAAATGTGTTGTATAACGAAAATGTATAATAGTGTGAACACTGTTCGTTACACACATGTCAAAATGGGTGCACATATTTAAAAATACGGTCACACTTTTTTGACAAGATTTATTTTTTGAAATATTTCATAAAGTTCCCACTTGTCTCAACACAAGTGTTGTGTTATTTATAAATAAATGTTAAACAAAGATTAAAAACAACTAGTGGCGAAAAAAAGTAATAATACAAGAAAAAATTACCGTTTTAATTTATTTGTTGTGTGTGTCGAAAACAGTCTGAACACTGAAAAGATTTTCTTTTATACTTTTTTGACAACCAGACAATTTCAGCATACTTTTTGTCATACTGGTGTGAAGAAAAGTATAAGCACTTGTGTGATAATGTGAACGGGGCTTAATGAACATCAATTACTGAGATTTTTCTAGGGAGTTGCACGTAATATCACAATGTTCGCTTGCAGTTTCCCACAAAAAATTAAAAACGATTTTCAATTACGAACTGGATTCTATCAATTAATATTTTAATAGATTTAAATGATAGTATTAATTACTAAAATTTGTATACGATTAATTGAAACAATTTAACTGATTCAATTAAATATTTGATTAAAAACTAATTTTATTTTAAATAAATCTTTAATTAGTCTACTGTATAAATAAGTCCAATCGAATTCAGTAAGCCCGACTGAATTTTTCTAATATTTTCTATCGAAATAAATAAAACACCGTTTTCATTATTAAGGGTGGGTACACTGATAGAAATAAATCCGTAAAAATAGCAGAAAAAGTTACTAACAATTAGTTAAAAATGATGCTGCAGAAAAAACTGCTAAAATTAGCAGATTTTTTTACTAAATACTAGTAAAATGAGAACAGCAAAATTAAAACTGTTAAATTTACAGAATTTTAGTTATATTTAGGCTAACTTTTAGTTAATTAAAAATAGCAATTAGTACTGTAAAATCTGCAGAAAATTTTGCTAAATATTTGTAGACTAAAAATAGCAAAAATAAACTGTTAAATCTACAAAATTTTTGCTATTTTTAAGCTAAATTTGTTGAATGCAAATAGCAGTCTATTCTGCTAAAATTAGCAGAAATATTTGCTAAAAAAATTGTAAACTGCTGTTTTGAAAAGGTTCGATTTTTATTTGCATTTAAAAAAATTCGAAAAAAAGAAAATTTTAAATTTTTTGGTGATTTTTAGGGTACTAATTATTTATGAAATTTTTTTGCTGATTTTAGCAGGTTAATTTGCTATTCTCCATTCACAAAAATTTAGCTCAAATATAACTAAAATTCTGTATATTTAACAGTTTTATTTTTGCTGTTCCTATATTACTAATATATAGCAAAAATAATCTACTAATTTAGCAGTTTTTTTCTGCAGCATCATTTTTAGCTAATTTTTAGTAGCTTTAATAAATTTTTTACGGACTTTTTTCTATTAGTGTACGAACTGGCTAAAATAATTTTAAACTAAATTCAGGTTTACATGTTTCTTTGAAATTAGAACATATGAACCGTATTCCTTAACTCATAAGAGATGTATCCGATTTAACGTACAGATTAAAAAATAAAATTTTCTAAAAAAAATAACTTTTCGGTTCAAACTATAAAATTACAATAAAAAAAATTAAATTTGACTTTATTTAAAATGAAATATTTTCAAATTACCATGCAAAAATAAAAAAGTAAGTGTTGCAGCGAGACCCTCACAAGTGCTATTAAAAAATTTTTTTTTCGAAAAAACCCATCACTCAAACCAAGAAAAATCCTGATAAATACAATGGGGATTCTGCATCATCTTCAAAAAAAGTGACTGGACGGTCAATTAAGGTCCAGTCACATCATATGGCTCTGTGATTTCAATTATAAATTATCAGTTGGGTTTGAGAAAGCTGTCGGTAAAAATGATGTTGCGTTTGCTCACAAAGAAGTATTTGTCGGATTTTGCACCCGGATTTACGGATTTAGCCATAGTATACTATTTTAGAACCACTCATTAAAAAATTAAGAGCTTATCCCTATCTCATGTAGTTGTAGTGGTACAAGTAAAATTACAAACACTACTTCATTTTTTCAAATGACAGAAAAAGAGTAAAGCTACTATATTATACTATGGATTTAGGTCCCAGTGATTATTTTCTATCTCCAAACCTAAAAATATTATAAAATTTCAACAATAGCTGTGTTTTCGACTTAACTATACCCGTTAACTCATAAAAAAACTCAAAGTGCATAAAAACGCGTTTAAGACGAAAACTAACACATTACTTTTCGTATGCACGTTAACTTTCAACACGGATAATTATCAACGTTGAAAACTCAACGTTTATACATTTTCACATCTATCGTAACTTATTCGCGTTACTTCCTAAAAACTTTTGGTAACGTACATTCGATTATAACGGAACAATTGTAAACATAACCTGATTAAAATTTTTATACTTCAATCGGTTTAACATAGATTTGCTTTAAATACTTAACGTTGATAGGAATGAGACAAAATACAGCTAATATATTACATAAATGTACACTTAATAAAAAATAAAGACGAAAAATTCTATACAGAAAAAAATTCTCAGAATCTTAGGGGTTCTCTGTGGGAAAAAGAAAACATACAGAATCTTTGGAATTTTCATAGAAAAAATCTTCAGATTCTAAGAATTTTCTATTGAGAAAAGCCTCAGAATCAAAAGATTTTTCTTATGGCAGAAGTAATCATAATCTGAGGATTTTCTGTTGCTAAAAGTCCTTAGAATCTGAGGGTTTTCTATAGAATTGCAAGAATTTTTCTATGGGAAAGTTCTCAGAAAAGTCTTCCAAATACTTGAACACTCAGGTCTGATTAAAATTTATTTTAATAAATCTTTAGGATTTTCTAGGTCGCCGACTGTATATTTTTCCTATTCCATTATAAACAAAGTAGGTACAACAAGTATTGGGTGGAAGTGATTTCTTTTTTTTTTTATATAAAAACCATTGTTTTTAAGCTTTATTTTTAACTTATTTAACGTACAGGGCGTGTCATATAGTAAATTATTTAAAACAAAACTTTTAAAAACAAATTTAAAAAAATGAGGTTTGCCCTTTGAAAATTTTTATTTTTTTTAATATAATTCATTTACGCTGGGGCTTATAATCCAGGGTTAACTTTAAGTTTACTATTAAACAAAAGAAAATGTCAAAAAATTATATACAAAACAACAAAGATTTTTGTATTTACTAATGGTAACTCATAAACCGTTAGTATGAACCAAAGTGTTAGTATTAACTTGAAATGATATCATTGTTTTAATTATAGCTACATTTTATAAATAAGTTTACATTTTAAAGAGTCTTGCAGAAATGTGATTACTAAAATATACTATTCATTTATGGTCTAGGTTTGAGGTTGGATTTAATTTTAAATTAATCTCAAAAACCACAATTTGCACGGCGTGGTTAAGTCCAAGTTAAATAAATACAAGGTCAACACGTATGTCGTTTCTCGCATGAAAATATAATTTTACCCTTCCACCAAAACATACTCGTACCCATGGCATAACAATACCAGGTAAAGTCATTAGCCAAAATTTGAGTTTTTATTTGACATTCTAGGATTTTTTGTTTACTTTTTGTATGAGAATTTGTCACTTTGTTGTTTTAATCGAAAGAACATGTTTTTTAATGTGTCTACCATGTGTCTACCATGTATTGTTATGCCATGCTCGTACCTACATTACCTAGTGTCTTGACATGCAGTAAAATGATATTAAGCAATTGTCAAAACGATTTCATCTCAAGTGAAGACACTCAATTTAAATTGTATTTCAATACCATGATATCTCTGACATGCAACCGACTCTTGTAATGAATAATTCTTGCCATCAAGTGTCACTTTTCGTTTTAATTTCCTAATAAAAAATAATAGAAATTTGGTGAAAAGAACGGGAAAAGTTGAATTAAGGGCGTGTGCGGTGTCGCTAAATTGGAACTAAACTATACTAAATTTCCAAAAATACATACCTGATTAAAAAGTTTAGAAAAAAATGTGTACGGCAACCAATTTTGGCATTCTATTAAGTTTTATAAAAATGACTGGCAAATTTCATTAATTTTCGCACAAACTGATGTTTTTACAACAGCAAATATTCCAAACAAAATTATTTATACACAACTATTTAAAAAAATATGTTTAAGTTTTAAATATTCAAAATATAAATTTCTCTTTGACAGAACATTTAGAAAATACTTTCAAATAATTTATGGTGTTTTCTTTTCTGACAAAAATGTTGCATTTTTTTGCACTTTGCTTTTGAATTGCCTTTTTTGTGTTCTTTTCTAAATTAAGGGTAATATTCTGTGAGGGCATCGTGTTCTTTTCTAAAAATGTTGTCTAATAAAGTGCAAAAGTGCAACATTTTCCGCCCTCAAAAAATTTACGGGGTAGAGCGTTGCCCTGTTTTTTTTCTTTTCATCAAAGTTATGTGAATATACTGCAATGTTGTTTGCCAGCAAACTCGCAACTTGGTGGCCTAGGGGGTACTATCCTGGCTTCTGATGCAGAAGGTCGCAGGTTCAAACCCCGGTTGGACCATAACATTTTTTTTTAATTTTATTTTTTTTAAATAAAATTTTATTTTTTTTTTTTATAAAATTTTATTTTTTTTATAAATTTTAATTTTATTTAGTTTTTTAATAATTTGCTCTGTTTTATTTAGTATTTACTAGTTTTTACGCTACCAATAAATAAAAAAAATTATACAATTTTTTTTAATATGGAGGAAAACTTCTAAATTGAAAAAAGAAAAAGAGAGTAGTATATAAAAATTAATTCACCTTGGCTGGGATTTGAACCTGGCCATCCCGAGCGAAAGGCAAGCATCACAACCACTAGGTTATCATATAGTAGTAGCTAGCGCAAACAATATTGCATATAAATGAAACAACAATATATACATACACATGTGTTTTGAAAAATGCAAATAAGTGATTTTATCGTTCTATTCTGATTGAAAAAATGTAGCATTTTATTGGGGTGAGGGTAACATTTTTAAAATTTTACACTTTAACAAGGCAACATTTTTTTACAGAAAAGAAAACACCATTAGTTCAAGAAGCATGTAGTCTAAATTGCATTACCAACCTTTTTATCAAAATTATTTTAATTTAGTTACAATTTAGCCTGTTCGCACACGCCCTAAGTATTTATTATTTGTATATAAAAAATAGTATTTGATAAAATTTTGTTTTCGAAGAAAAAACTGTTGTTTCTTAATCATGAAATGGTCAGGTGTTCTCCACCACTTTGCAATTGATATATTTAATTTCAAAATCATATTTCAAAAAACGCCATAACTTTTTTTTAATTTACACTTGAGCAAAAACCACATAGTTTTTGTACAAAACTAGTTTTTGCTTGTTTTTTTTTTTTTTTTTGTATGCGTTTTGACAAGTTTAAAACTACCCAGTGTAGAAAATCACTACCAGATATGTGATTATGTAACTACATACTTGGTAATGGTAACTAGTTACTTTTGTTATTACATTTCTTATTACCTTTTTATGGCGATGTCGCGAAAAATAATGAGTTATGCTTACACACCAGCATACGAAAAATCAAAAAATTTATCGTTACCTATGTGCTTACCAGTACTGACGAAAATAATGAGTCTAAAAATAGATTTTCAAAAAAATAAATCATATAAAAAAATAGTTTTTATTGTATTTTTGTTTTTTAATAAAATTTGCTGGTGCGGGAATCGAACCTGGGTCTACAGATTGCCAGTCAATAGCTCTATCATCTGAGCTATATCGGCATGTAATATTTAATAGATAAAAACATAATTGACCTGCTGCACACAAGTAAGCTTACTCGCCAACATACAAAAAATAAAAAATATGTGGTTACATATATCCTTACCAGTGTTTAAAAAATATTGAGTCTAAACATAGATTTCAAAAAATTTTCAAAAAAATCTAGAAAATTATTTTCTATTTGAAATAAATATAAAAATAAGTCATTATCAGTAACTCATTATTATATGTTTTAAAATTATGCAGAAGGTAAGTGGGTGTCATTACTGGTAGTCCAAAAAATAATGATATCCCGGTGAAAAATGTTCATATACGCTCAAACATGTTCATATATGGTTTATGTATGGACACATATGAACAAATATGGATTTTTTATAAACATATATGGATTTTATATGAACATATATGGAAAAAGATTTCATATACAGACATATATGGATGCATCTGCTATTTCATATATGGAAAAGGCACTCATATATGGACAAATATCGAAGTGTACACTCAGGGAATTATGTAGGTAAAATCAACTGCAAATGACAGTTAAAATAACTGCATTTGCACTTAAAAAGGTGTAGACTACATTTGCAGTTAAATTAACTGCAATATGAAGTAATTTTTAACTGTTAAAAATCAACTGACAAATGTAGTAAATGCAATTGAAACAACATACATGCAAATTATTGTAAAACTGTACAAACAACTGCAAATGTAATTAAAAAACATAAATAAAAATTATTTTAAAAATTATTAATTTAATAAAAAACAAATTTATGTAAACACTCCTAACTTAATTTTATTCTATTTAAAATTGAGAAATCAAAATTTACAATAATGTCACTTTTATTTTTCACTAGTAAGATATTGTTGTAGATGTCCGTCTGTAAGGGATGAAATATGGCGTTGTTTGGCTTCCTTTTTTTCTCCAGGTAGAAAGAGATGAGAATATAAAAGAACTGAAAGAAAATAAATACAATAATTTTTAATAATCCCGTAAATAAATTTATATTATAAAACTTACCTTATTATTTTAATAACTTAATAAAAAATATATAAACTTTTCCGCATTACGCGTCCTCACTCTTTGGCGTTGTTTTATGACTAAGACAAGAGAAAACCTGTTCTACTCATATTCTTTCACTAGAAATTTCTAAACAAGCGCGTCATACACATGCTCCTGATTGCTTCGTGTGTGTGCACACACACTTGAAAATATAAGTATTTGTAAAAAAAATTCAAAATAACTGCATAGAATAAATGTGACTACAATGTGGTAGTTTTTGTAGTTAGTTTGAAAAAATAACTGTCAAAACCATTGAAATATTTTGCTCTAAGTAAATTAACTACAATTGTAGTTAAAATAACTACAACCGCATTACTATACAAATAACTGACATGTAGTAACTGCAGAACTTTTCTGAGTGTATATGGTTGAACCATAAATGTTCATATATGTACATTTTTCACCGGGATGTCATTACCGTTTCTACACTGGGTACTACAAGAGTCAAAAACCAGGTAGTTTTTGCATAGGTATAAATGTAGTATTAAATTTAATGTATGCATGATTGAAGAGTAAACACCACAGTACAACACTAGTCTTGAAACAGGGTGGCTTTTCTGTTATTTTAGAATATGGCTACCACAGTCCATGGCTAACACAGTATCAAAAGGTATACAGCGTGACTTAAATTTTCTGAATGCCATCAGATAGTACAAAACTTACTAGAGAAACTACAGTTTTCACGGCACAGAACATATATAGAGTCGTAAGTAAGTTAACTACACTCAAAAAAATAAGTTAGTAGAAAAATTAGTAAAACGTCTTGTATATCACGTGTACTAGTTTTCAGCAATTTTTTTGCTGAAATTCCGTTTTCAGCAAAAATTTTTGTTATATTTTTTTAGCACTAAACTAATTTTGAACTAATGTTTTACTAATTTATTTTGCTACAAAAATTGTGCTGATAACCGCATTCATAGCGTGGACGACAACCAGATAGACAAGATGTAGATGTCACAGCTTGCCTGGAAACGGAAATGACAAAAAAAGAAAAACAACTCTACACATATTCTATATTTAAATTTTCAGCTAATAAATTAACTAAAGTAAAATTTCGCTACAAGTTTTTTGAGTTTTTTTCAGTCTACTAATATTCAGCAAAAAGTTTAGTGATTTTAGCAAGGATTTTGTTTCATTTGCAGTCGACTAAATGTTAGCAAAACTTTTGCTGAAGATTACTATTTTTTGGTAAAAATTAGCTCGCTGATTTTCAGCAAACCTTTTGCTGAAATTACCAACTTTTTTGCAAGCACGCTCCTGACTAAAAATTTGCTGACACAGCAACATTTTTTGCTGACTTTACTGACTTTTTTTTTGAGTGTATATGTGTTATTTTTGCCAATATGGAGGTCAAATGCTTCTTCTTGTTACATTGTTGTTTGACATTAGTTAGAATAAAATGGCGCGAAAATGCTATCGTGTTGTTGCTGTTTTCTTATGTATTTTATAAAGACACTATTATATGAAACCGCACAGTAACCCAGCAAAAACATGGTAATGACACGTCATTACCATACGGATTACCAGGTAATGATAGGTCATTACTTTTAGCATTACTTTAAAATACAAAATAATGACTTACTGATAATAACTTATAGAAGCACTTATATATTCTTGCAAAGTAATCACTTACTGGTAATTGATTAAATAAGTACTGATTTAGTTTTTTTATATTAATATTTTATTTATTAAATTGTTTCGAACATTTTTCCAAGTGAAAGAAACTTTTCCGGGGTAAAAAGTTATTTTTCCAATATGACCAACTATTTCACAATGTAGGGTAACCACTTATTTCCTAACTTCTGAGTAACCACTTATTCTATCTTTGTGAATAACTACTTATTCTTTCTCTATGGGTAACTCGTTATTCGCACTTTTTTTGTAAGCGAGAGGGTAATGACCACCCATGAATTTTTGGACATCGCGAACAAAAGTAATGTTGCGAGTTAATAGCCTGGTAAGTAGTGAAACCCTTTGTGTGCTACTTACTCCCTTAATTACTCGGTAATGTCTGTTTTTGCTGGGAACCAGAGCTTTGAAGAGTTAATACTTTAATTCAGTTTTTGAATTCTAAATTATAAATTCAATGAATTAATTCACAAAAAACTATATATTGAATGGAATTAATTCATATTTGTTTTCGTTCGATTTCTTTTGCTACTAATTAATTCAATTGCTTTCTTATTATTAAATCAAATTAATTAATTCACTGGTGAATGAGTTCAGTTTTATAAATCGAACGGATACTGAATTAATTCACCATTGAATTCGTTCAATTTCATTTTCTTTCAGTGAACTAAAAATAAATTACGTTCAGTGAATAAAAAATACGTTCACTGAATTCAAGATATTTTCTGCCTTTCAGTACACAGTGGCCGAAGTTCGGCTTCGGTTCGGCCATAAACAAGTGAGCTCGGTCGGACACTAGATTTAAGAGACTAAGTTCATAACAACTAGATGACGCGTTCATGAGATATGATGTTTTGAACACCATGAATTTTACTGAAAACTTCCAAATTTAAAGAACAACGAATTTAGGAAAAACTGGAATTTAAAATGCTAATAAGGTCCAAGAGTATGCTTACTCAAAATTTTGTGTAAAACGATTCCCTAAAGAATGACTCTAATACTAAAAGTGAATTAATAATATTGATGCTATTCACAGTTTTAGTGCTAAAGTTAGCACGTTGTAAAATAGCATGATTTTTGAAGTTTAACCCATAGAAAGTTGTCGAATTTACGATAAATGCTAATTTACTACTTAAAATAGTACGAACTGTGAATTCCATCATTGAAAAGGTTATGATAATCAATAGTAAACGCATATTTTTTTAATATTTAAATGTATATTTTTCGATTCTTAATACATATTTTATGTACATAAAACACGATTATATGTAAATGCCCTTCCCAGCGTTAGTAATATGTATCTAAAAAAATAATAACAAAAATATATTATATACTCACCACAATGTCGGTTAAAGGAAAAAAATAACAAACTACCAATTAAATAATGAGAACATTTCCTTAGAAATTTACCTTTTTTAAGTGGCATAAGTCCAGTTTTTGTCGAATTGAGTCAAAAACTACATTAGATTTTTATAAGAAACATTTCAGTTAGTAGTTAATGACTTGACAATAGCGTAAGTCCTATGTTGCAACCGAATTCACAAAAAAAGCAAGGGTTTTTTAGTATTTTCACTAATGAATTGTTGTTGGTGTATGAATGGGCCACTACTCCAGCATCGTTCAATAACTCAGAAATGCTGTTAAAGATTATTAACTAATAATTATTTTTAAAACAAGGTGTAAAAAATATCTATGGGGGCCATTACATTATATTCTTTTCTTAATTTGCCTTTTTTGAAAACTATTTTTTTATACATTTCATTACCCTTAGTTTTATAAATGCCAGTTAAAAAAAAAATTTGTTGGCATTACATCAAGTAATGCCAAATAAATATCAATGCCAATGAAAAATTCCGAAGTACACAGAAAAAATTATTAACTTTAAATATCTAATTAAATATATTTTAAAAATAAAATATTTAATTGAATTAATTAATATTTTAATTGACTTTTAAATATTTTTGCAAATATTTGTTACATCACCAAAAACAAAAGTTATAACGACATCGTTATCACTAGATGGCACTTTGTTCAAAAAATTGACAATTTTCTTTTTTTATTTAAATTAAAATAAAAACAAACAAAAAAGCAAATAAAAAAAGGAATTCTCAAATTTTATTATTTGAACATATTTTGCGCTTGATTTTTTCTTATTTTGCGCAGTTTTCAGCAATTTTTGAGTTTTTAAATATAGGCTCAGCTGATACTAAAGTGATTCTAAATAGTTGCTCAGGTGATACTAAATTTCAGCGCCCCCTACCGGTGAGTAGTGTAAGTTTTGATTTCCTATCTTTATAATTAATAGTCTCTGGGCATTACAGTTCGTTTTGGTTGGCACTTTTTCTAGTTCTAGTTCAATTTGTTGTAAAGACCAAGTTAATTCTTCTAGTTCAACCGCTCTTTAAATTAAAAATTTTAATACAAAATATCTTTTTCAAGCATTTTGATTTACAAAATACAATACATAGTTTATTAAACCTGGACAATAGCTGTGTTTGTGTGACTATCTATCAGTGTTTTCAAGAACGATTTTGACAGTTTTTCAACGTATTCCGGCTTTCTACTGTCAAAATTGTTCGAGATATAATTGATAGGACTGCCGCACAAACGCATCTAATATTGTAGTATTAAACAAAAGTAACACATACACTGTTGCCAATTTAACTATTTTCTCGTCAAATCTAGCGATATTTCAACGCATTTTTCGGGATAAAATATGATTTAGCTATTAGCGGGAAAACTAGGGATTTTTTTAAAGTCAGTTTTGACGTTTTCTTAGCATTTTTTTGCATTTATCTCCTTGTCAGAATTTTGAGTCATTATTATTGAGAACTTTATAGTTAATTTTTATGGAAAACTTGAAAAGTTCGTAAAATTTAGCGATTTGTCATTAATTTTTGAAGAAAATTTTAAAAAGTTATAAAAATATACATATTTTTGGGAACATTTTCAACAGAATCTAATAACGGTAAGGATAACGGTATCGAATTTTGTTTGTTTCGGTAACGGTTAAGGTAACGGTATTTAAGACTGTTTCGGTAACGGTATACCGTTACGTACCGGTATTAAAAATTACGTTAAAAACATACACTCAGGGAATTCTGTAGATAAAATCAACTACAAATGACAGTTAAAATAACTGCATTTGAAGTTAAAAAGGTGTAGACTACATTTGCATTTAAATCAACTGCAATGTGAAGTTATTTTTAACTGTTAAAAATCAACTGACAAATGTAGTAAAAACAACTGCAAATACAACTAAAACAACGTACATGCAAATTATTGTAAAATGCAAATTATTGTAAAACTATACAGAAATCAAAATTTACACTTAATATCACTTTTATTGTTCACTATATTGTTATAGATGTCCGTCTGTGAGGGATAAAATATTGTTTGACTTCCTTTTTTCTGCAGGTAGAAAGGGATGAAAATATAAAAGAACTGAAAGAAAATTAATACAACATATTTTAATATTCCCGTAAATAAATTTATATTTGATGTTTTAAAACTTACCAGTGTTGCCATTTCAGTGCTTTTCGGGTATTTTTTGGTGCTTTTTTCCTTCCCGTACCCGGTGATTTTTTACAAATACCCGTTTATAAAAAGCGGGTATTTACAGTGCTTTTTCAGATTTCTGGCAGTGCTTTTAGTGTTTTTTGTACAGTTTATATTTTTGGTATTTGTTCTCCTTTTTTTAAATTTTTCTTGAATTTTCTGTCAAAGTTGAAAAAATAATAAGAAATATACAAAAAATACATTTTTTCACAATGTTTGTAGTACAATTTTAAATAGCAACTTCGTTATATTTAAACTTCACAATTTTGAAATATTAGTTTGGAGCTTTTTTACCCCTTTTCTGGTTATTTTTTGAACCTTTTTTATACGATTTTACAAAGCTAAAATGTGTTTTTAAAATCTTGACTTAAATTTTTCAAAAATTTATTATCGTGCTTTTTTATCCCATTTTTGGTAAATTTTTACCCTTTTTCACAATGCTCACGGTGCTTTCCTGCCTTCAAGAGTTGGCAACACTGAAACTTACCGTATTATTTTAATAATTCAATAAAATATATAACCTTTTCCTTTTTACTCGTCTTCACTCTTTAGCGTTGTTTTATGACTAAGGCAAGAGAAAAAATCTTCTTCTCATATTCTTTCACTAGAAATTTCTAAACAAATGCTTCGTACACACATTCTTCTTTACTTCGTACACATACACACTTGAAAATTTAAGTATTTGTAACAAAATTCAAAATAACTGCATAAAATAAATGTTACTACAATGTGGTAGTTTTTGAAGTTTGTTAAAAAAAATAACTGTCAAAAACATTAAAAAATTTTGCTCTAAATAAATTAACTGCAATTTTAGTTAAAATAACTACAACCGCATTAATACACAAATAACTGTCATGTAGTAACTGCAGAACTTTTCTGAGTGTATGAAAACAAGTAAAGCATATTCTTAATTTTAAGTCTTCAAAATACACATTATAACCTATAAATTCAATGCTGGTAGTTTTCATAAGTAAAATTATTATCTATACATTTTTTTTGTAAAAATAGCTCAAGATTAGAAAATAAAAAAGTTAAAAAATTTGCATTTTTTATATAAATTAATAATATCGGTAACTAGCCATAAAAATAACGGTATCGGTAACGGTATTGGGAAATTTTTTTAGAGGTATTGGTAACGGTATTCAATTTGAAACGATATTTTAGCGATAACGGTATTATAACGATAACGGTAACAACCTTGAAATATCTTCATGTTTGCAAACCGTATACGTGCGAACGAGCATAAAAAGCTTTTTTGTAAATAAAGGTCTAGACAGACAATGATGGTACTTTTGGGATATTAATTTGTGACGAAAATTGACAACGTATGCGCTATATTTTACATGATCAGAAAAAGTTAGGATTTTGGAATAAGGTGTACACAAAAATTTCACTGAAAGCACCTAGATTTTTTAAAGGCATTAAAACTCAAAATCTTAAATATCTCATTGTAAAGAAAAAATGGACTTACGCCACATTCAAAATAAATAGTTAAAATTTGTTTTTCTTTATGACTCATTTTATATCCTTCAAAACCTATATATGTATCTCCCTGTTATTTTACGCACCCTCATTTCTTTTTTTTAAACATATTTTTTTATGTTATTTTGACGTCTCTAAGTCTCGCCATTAATGCCACTAATAAAAGTTTATTCAACTTTGTTATACTTTGTTTTTATTAAATATCCTTATTACACTCCTTATATGTAAACATTTTAATGTATGTATATACTTTGGGTCATATTCACAATCACTTTGAAAATTTTTAAGTGACTTATAAAACAAATTTTTCATACAAAATTCATTTTATAAATGTGTTATAAGGTTTTCAAATTATTATGCATAGGCACTTTTATATTCAATGAATTTAATAGTATACTTAAGATAGTTGGTATATTAAAGAATAGATTTTTTACTTACTGTGGAAGTCTCAAACGCGGGGTTGTTTTAACTTCTGTGCGGTTATCCTTAATCCTGTAACTTGGTATTCATAAATTTTATTGTTTGGAAATCATAATTATTCTAAGACTGGATGCGTTTATTTTAAGTATGTAGTTGTCTCGAATTTCTTAACAAGCAATTGCAAAAAAAAACGTAGGTACTTTTCGTTCAAAACCTTTAGAACAAACATTTTAGAGATTTTTGTGAAATAATAGGTTTCTTCGACGTTCCAACAACAACAATTTACACACAATTTTACCAATAAAGACGCTTTTTGGTAAAATTGGGTATCCGCGGTAACATACACACGTAGAAAAAAGCTAATATGAAAGGTACCATTTTAGTGCCTTTAGTGAAAAAAAGAATGCTGAAGAAAAAAGTTTTATAATAGAAAATATATTTATTTATGTCAATATTAATAAATCTGGTATTTCTTTCAGCTCGTTAATATTTTGGTCTAAATTCTACCTGCAGACGATAAAAAAAACAAGCAGTATTACGTCCTTCGCTGACAGACATATGGCAAGAATGATCTAGAAAAATATCGTGAAGTGGTGTTTTGTGGAAATAGTATTTCCCTTTTGTGTAATTTATTTGAAAATAGAATTAATAAATCCCTTTAAAAAATGTGTAATTCCACACAATGTGATGGATTTCGTGTACTTCACATTGTGTAATTACGATATTTGATACTTGTTTATAACAAATGTACACTCATAGAAATAAATCTGTAAAAATAGCAGAAAAAGTTACTAAAAATTAATTGTAAATGATGCTGCAGAAAAAACTGATAAAACTAGCAGATTTTGTTGCTAAATACTAGTAAAATAAGAACAGCAAAATTAAAACTGTTAAATTTACAGAATTTTAGTTATATTTAAGCTAACTTTTAGTTAATTGAAAATAACTAATTGTACTGTAAAATCTGCAGAAAATTTTTCTAAGTAGACTAAACATAGCAAAAATTAATTGTTATATCTACAAAACTTTTTGCTATTTTTAAGCTAAATTTAGTTGAATGCAAATAGCAGTCTACACTGCTAAAATCAGCAGAAATATTTGCTAAAAAAATTGTAAACTGCTGTTTTCAAATGGCTCGATTTTTATTTGCATAAAAAAAAAATCGAAAAAAAACTTCGAAAATTAAACATTTTTTTTTTTGATTTTTTAGGCTACTATTTAGCAAAATTTTTTGCTGATTGTAGCAGGTTAATTTGCTATTTTCCATTTAAAAAAATTTAACTCAAATATAACTAAAATTCTGTACATTAAACAGTTTTATTTTTTCTGTTTCTCTATTACTAATATATAGCAAATATAATCTGCTAATTTAGCAGTTTTTTTCTGCAGCATCATTTTTAACTAACTTTTAATAGTTTTAACTAAATTTTTTACGGACTTTATTCTATTAGTGTATATGAAACTTACACCCTTATTCTAAACTTCATAACAGTTACAAAATTACAATAACACTAACCATTCACCTCAGTGTAGTCCTGGTAAAAATATGAGTAGTGGGTATCGAGTATTTGTCTTTTTTTGGGTACTCGATATTTTCAGAGTTGCATTTTCGACAGACAAAATATATAAAAATGTGACCCCGCTAAAATATTTACCACAAAAATGTGACTCTGCTAAAATATTTGTCACAAAACTACAACTCTGCTAAAAGAAAAAATCAGAAGTAAAATATTTAAAATAATATGTTAAAAACAGAGACCCATAATAACTGTTATATTTCTTAAAAAGTCACCACCCAAATTTATTTAATTATAATATTTCAATAATGCACTTTATTTTATAAATCATATTGCACAAAAAATCACAAAGTTTGGCAGATTTAAATTTTTTAAATTTTTATATTTTACTCTATAAATTTCTGTTGTTTTTTTATTTCTATTTCAAAGCTTTTTATAAAAGTTACAGAATGATTTTTTGAAAAAATTAAGCACTAACTTTTTTATTTGATAATTAAATAAAAATTGAAAATTGACCTAAATTGAATGCCGGAAGTTGCTGGAATATACATATTTACTCACTTTAAATCACTGTTCAATCTTTTATTAACACTAGTTGATATCATCAGGATATTATAATTGTTGAAGTCATTGGTTCTATGGCTTTTGATTTGCTGGCTTGCTTTACCCAGTGTATGGCCGTATTGTGATGCCCCACAAGCCAATCCCCCTGGTTATGTAAGGCGTAGGCGGAGATGTTTTTAGGCGTTTTTACAGTAAAGTCGATATAAAAAATATTTTTGCAATATTTAACAGTCAAATAAGACTTATATTTTACTAAAATTGTATTAGATTCACCAGGAAAATTTCACTTTTTGTTAATTTCGATTTTGAAAAATTCGAATTGTATGGAGGCGTTTTTACTAAATACGCCAACGCCTTACATAATCAAGGGGAATATACTTCGTAAGTACACGCAAGTATAGTGGCAAGTAAGTTAAACAACATTTTTGGAAAATTTAAAATGTTTTAAGTTTCATATATGTATAACTGTTATACACAAGTATCCCATATCGTAAGTAGACTTTCTAAAGGAATATTTATATATCGTCACCTAAAATGCAAAAGGGCGTAACAACAAAAAAATGTATGCCGATTTTCTGATGATTATGATGCACTAGACTAAATTACATTTCCCTAGAAAATTTTAAACTTATATGTAGAAATAAGTTTATACACTCAAAAAAAAGTCAGTAAAGTTAGAAAAAAATTTTGCTGTGTCAGCAAATTTTTAGTCAGGAACGTGCTTGCAAAAAAGTTGGTAATTTCAGCAAAAGGTTTGCTGAAAATCAGCGAGCTGATTTTTACCAAGAAAATAGTAATCTTGCTTACACTTAGTCGACTGCAAATGAAAAAAATCCTTGCTAAAATCACTAAACTGAATATTAGTAGACTAGTAGAAAAAAACTTGTAGCGAAATTTTACTTTAGTTAATTTATTTGCTGAAAATTTAAATACAGAATATGTATAGAGTTGTTTTACTTTTTTTGTCATTTCCGTTTCCAGACAAGCTGCGACATCTACATCTAGTCTATCTGGTTGTCGTCCACGCTATGAATACTGTTATCAGCACAATTCTTGTAGCAAAATAAATTAGTAAAACATTAGTTCAAAATTAGTTTAGTGCTAAAAAAAATATAACTAAAATTTTTGCTGAAAACGGAATTTCAGCAAAAAAATTGCTGAAAACTAGTACACTTGATATACAAGACGTTTTACTAATTTTTCTAGTAACTTATTTTTTTGAGTTTAGTCGTGTTTTAAACAAGAGAAGAAAATATAGAATATCTTTAATTCTACGTTTTTTTCTGGTTATCGTGTAAAAAAATAAAAAGTGTTGTTACGCCCTTTTGCATTTTAGGTGACGATATGTAAATTAGTTTTTGTTAAATAACACTGTACAACAATTTCGGACCTTTTCCAAAATTACGTAGTTCCGACAATGGATTCTGGTAGAGGAGACAAAAAAAACGTGTGTCGGCATTTTGAAAGATCACATCGGAATTTTATTTTAGGGGGATTAAAATTCCCCCCTTTTTCGAATGTTTATTGTGAATCGGCATAGGAAACCATGTTGATCTTCCGTTTTAGGTATAGGATGTGTTCAGCGAACTTATGTAAAACAATACGAGGAAAATTTTTGTGGAATATTTTAACCCTCTAACTCTTCAATTAAAGGGACTTTTTGGGCCCCTTTTTAAAAAGGGACAAAATAGACCCGTAAGTTGAAGAGTTATAGGGTTAAAATGTTCCTCGTAGTGTTTTACATAAGTTCGCTGAACACATCCTAACCTAAAATGGAAGATTCACATGGTTTCACCCTAAAATCCAGGTTTGTTGGATATTTGAGCTCCAATTTTGAATAAGCACTAGATTAACCCTTAAACAAATTTTGATTTATTTCCGCTTTTTTCCATAAAAAAGCTTTTTGAATTGTTTAAATATCTCTTCTATTCTATGAGATATCGTCTCTGACAAGTTACGACGAACACAGAATCATGACAAAAAATTTACTTCATTTATGTTTTCTTAAGATAATAAATAAATAATAAAGGCGAAATGTAACGAAAAATAGAATTTTTTGCATTCATAGCGAAAATACCATGAATATAGCGAAAAACCGGGTTTTTCAAACTTTAGGTTAAGATATCTCAAAGGAAAAAGATATAACAGCGGCTAAACCTTTCTTTTGAAGGCAATTGATAGGAGTTTCAGACGACATAAAAAATATACAGGTGAATTCGCGCTGTTATAACGTCTTGAATATGGCGAAAAACTTGAGGCTAAGATATTTTGAAAACCTGATATGGAGAATTTCTGAGGTCAGATTCAGCGCAGCTCAAATCTTTAGAGTATAGTATACTCTAGTCCCAGGGTTCCGGCTTTTTTCAAATTTTTTCGGCCTGTGTAATTTTTGCCCGCCTTACCTAAATACGAGCGTCGATATCTTTAAAATTTGAATTGTTTCTAACTAATATCCTTATTCTAAACTTTAGAACAATAACAAAATTGTGAAAAAACTGAGGTGAATGGAAATTTTTATAATTTTCGTTTTCTAAGGTTCTTAGGCACATCTACACGGGATAGAAATCTCGTAGAGCTTGCGCTGAATTTGTCATCTCTAATATAGTTGGCACTAATTTTTATCGTAAAAGTATCATCTCTAGTTTTGTATTTGTTTTTATTAAAATTGTTGTATTTTAAAGAATATTTTTTTTCTCCAAATACCAACAGGTGCATTTAATAATCTGAAATGTTCAATAAAGTTATAAGACATCTTTAAAATTGTTACTAATTAAAGAAATTATTTCTGACAGCAATTGTTAATGACTTAGAGATTACATTTCGTAGAATTATACAGAGCTGCATTTTCATAATGTCTAGCAAGTTTTCTATCCCGTGTAGAATTGCCTTTAGAAGAAGTAGTCCTCTCGTGTTCTGCGGTTTCGGGGCATTTTTTTTTTAATATTTAATTTTCTTAACTTTTCAGAATAATACGGTGAAATTTTTAAAACAATTTTTTCTTGTCATAAAAAAAATAGAAGACCATAACAAATTTTTGAAAAATGTCTATAACAAGAAATGCAAGAAATATGAGAATTTTAATAACAAAACAAATTGTCACGTTTTCCTAAAATAAGGGTGACCTAAGTTCTGTTCTGCTTACGGTTTTAAATAACTTCCGTTCTTGGAATTCAGGAATACACGTATTCATATTTATTGAGCACAAAAATTGATTGATTTGCCGAATCCATAAGTTTTTCCCAAAATAATATCTCTCATTACTTATTTTTTATTATATTTTCTTTAATCAGTTTTGAAATTATTCATTTTGTCATATTTAAAATGTTATCAATTCCCATTTAATTGGATTTTATTATTGTTTCGAGCTAATATTGAATATGTCGTGTAAAAATGCGTCATTTAAAAGCTAAAACAAAGATGGCTCAACGTACCATTGTTAAGGTTGTTTCAATTGTATTAGTATCGAGTTGAAAGTTAAACCTAAATAATAAACAAGGGATAATTCAAGAATATATAATATACGAGACATACGTGCAGACTTATAAAGATAAACGTTAAGGAAACTGAAAAAGAGGAGTCAAATAATTTCATTTCAAATGAAACAAACCAAACGAGATTTAAGATGATTGGCGGAAAATTTAATCCAAACCATCATCAACAAAGTCGGGCTTTTTAGGAGCTTCTTTGGGTTCGTCGGGCTGTGAAGAAGCTGAAGGTGGTGGTGGAGTAGCACCAGCACCATCAGCGGCTCCTGGGAATCCACCAGGGAAACCGGGAACACCACCGGGGAAGCTATGTTTAACCACATCGATAAGTTTAGCAATTTTTGGATTGGATTTATATTTATCAATATTAGATGGATTTTTAGCAATATCCTGGAGAGCTGCCATTACTTCAGGATCATTCATGCCAGATAGCAAATCACCCATATTCATGCCACCCATACCTCCCATGCCACCAGGAAAACCACCAGGGAAACCGCCGCCTCCAGCACCTCCTGGAAAAGCACCAGCCGAAGTCTTTTGTTGATGAGTCTGTTGTTGACGGGCCTTTTGACGTCTCAATTCTTCAGCTTTACGTTCACGTTCCGCCTTTTTACGTTGCTGTTTCAAACGATGTTGTTCAATTTTCTTCGCATTTGGATTAACCTCGCGCAACCATTCATCAGCTTCTTCATCATAATCTAATTTGCAGGCCTGCCGCAAATCTTTGGCGGCCTCTTCCCAGTTACCTAACAAGCGATTGGCACGTCCACGGAATTTATAGGCAGCAGCAGAATCACAGTTGATTTCTAAAGCTTTATTACAATCGCGTATACAAGCATTAGGTTTCTTAAGTTTCAAAAAGGCCTGACCACGTTTTGCATGGAATAAAGCGTTTCCGGGATTTATTTCAATTGCTTGTGTATACAAATCAATGGCTTCCTGGAATTTCTGTTCACTATAAGCAGATGCAGCTGCTGAACGTAATTCCGATGATTTATCAACTTCTTCTTCCGTGGGAGTTTTAGAAGAATCACCCATGGGTTGTTCGACATCATTATCGGGTTCGATGACACCTAAAACAAGAGGAGGGGGTATATGTTTGATATGATATTTGTGTGCTTTTAAAATGTTGCATAAGGTCCATGATTTCAACATAATTGTATGTACATATATTTTGAGTGACTTTTCCAACATGCAATTACTGTGGCATGAGTTTTTATTCAGGCAAAGAATTGTGTAAATTTGGCTTTTCCAAGACTTTCCCTTGAAAATTAATAAACCAATCTGAATACTTAAAACCAAACCAAGACAAAGCATACTACTAAGACCCAAAACTTTAAGTCGACTTTAACAAAAATATACATTATGAACCTTTATTTAGTAGGGCTGAATAAGTTTTATTTTCAAAGAAAAAAAATACATTTAAAATGTCTTAATCTAAATCATTCTAAATAGAGAGGAAGTACTACTATGTGGTAAATTATTATCGTATAAATTTTGAACTGTTGCTTGAAAAATAACCCGAGGATTTATTGACGATGTAGACGATGCAATTGTCGCTGGATCGACAAGATTAGCTAATTGATGTGCTGCAGCAGCAGTAGCAAAATTAAGAGACTGATTGAAGTGTATGGACGATGAAGCTGAAGATTGATTTACATTGTTTGAGGAATCCAAGGAAGAACAAGAAATTGCTGAATGATGTTGAACGAACCTTAAACTTTTTGCTGGATTAATGTGTTTAACATCCAGTGTATTACATTTGGAATCTACCCAAAAACCACCTGGCTCTTCTCCGGTATAGTGAGATAAATTTGGATTTATATTTAAAAATCCTCGAGCCTTTTTAGGGTCCTTATGACAAAGAAATTGTAAGCGGAATTCATCATGGAACATTTTGTAATAGTAAAAAGCCGATACCGGTTTCATTTGCTCTATCTCACATTTTTCCCGGTAATCCTTGTACATTTTCTTAATCGATAGTGTATTGTGGAGACATCTAAGCTTTGATTTCTTATTTGGGGTCCAGGTAGGATAGGAATTGATATGATCCAAAATACCTTGTTTACGTTCTGGATTTATTTTATGTATTAAATGTTTACCACGGCCATCAACACCCGTATAGTTTCCAGTAGTTTTATCAGCATGTTTAATAGCATTTTCTATAAATTTACGATTGATTGAAAGAGTATTCATCATAAAGTGTTTACACACCCTTCTATTTTCACTATGGATGCCGGAACGTAAATAGAATCGAGTATGATATTTCCGGGTAGGACGATCAGTTTTACGAAATTCAAGAGTCGTTGGTGTCTCAACATCTTTAGTTTCTATGCGTGCCAAGATAAAATCTTTACGTCTCTTAAAGTCCAAAGACCAAAACATGTCACAAATTTGTTTACGTTCTTCTTCGGTGAAATATTGATGACATTTAAATGTACAACGTATAGCACAATTAATGGGTCTAGGAAATCGTTCACGTTCCGGTTCACCAGGTTTGCGACGTATAGTTTTCGCTTTCGGTTTTTTATCTGTTAAATTTCCTGTTTCTGGATCTAAATATAATTGAGGTTTTTGGGGCATTTCTGTAGTTTTGTCTGGGGTTTTAGTTTCTTCTTTCTTCAATACAGGTCTGACTAATTTTACATGTTTTAGTTCGTAGCCCTCTATAGCATTTTTAATATCTTGATTTCCTACTCTTAAAGTACTTTGAAAAAATTTACGACATATTTTCACTAAGCCATCATCATCTTCATTGTCACTGGTAGTATTGCACGGGAAAGTGTTGGCAGTAGTGTCGCCAATTTTATAATATTTAATGAAATAAGAACAATTGTTACTATTACGTTTCTTATTTCTATAACGTGACAATAGACGTTTTTTAATGTGATTTCTAATGAAATTAATTTTATCATCTTTACTTAAATTATTATAATAGTCATAGATGTCTTTTCTTTGCTCTTTACTAAAGAGGGTAGTACATTTTAATTTACAAGAGTTTAGACAACTTTGGAAACGGGCTACTTTATACTTTTTACGAGGCCTCCCTCCCTTTATTTTAGTTAACAATATTAGGGGTTCATCATCATCATCGTCTTCCGCATCATCATTATCATATTCTCTATCTTGTTTACCTTTAAAATCTTTATAATCATCATCATAATCATCTTCTTCTTCCATTTGATATTCATCCGTATCTGTATCGAAATAGAATTCTTCATCTTCTTGTACCTCATCAAATGGTTTTTTGGCTTTATCTTCCGCTTCAATTATCTTTTCTCGTTCATCTGGTTCAATTTTATTTTCATTATTTTCGCATTTAATGACCAATTCCGGTGTATATAAAGGATCATTGGGATCCATATTTACTGTAGGTTCTTCTGTTTCCTTTTTCACTTTAATGTCCTGTGGAATTGCGGACTTCTTTAGTTTAGCTTTTCTCGGTTTTGAAATTCCTTTTTTCTCTACTCCTTTTTTCGATGAAGATTTTTTCTTTTTGGCCGCTTTTTTCTGTGTTATCGTTTTTGGTGGTTTCTCGTCTAGGTATAGAACATTGGGTTCTAATAATGTTATGTTGTTTGCTGCAAGCATATGGCAAAAAGCACATTATCAAAACTTCGGAGATATTAATTTGCTATTTGCAATTATTTTGAGTATACTTAAATTTGTAAAGAAAACTTAAAACTTTTTAACTAGAGAGTAGAACATAAGATATAACGAAAGATAATTAACTGTTAGTTTAAAAAGGAAAAACTAATTTCAACTGAGCATGTCTTTAACTGAATTAAACTTACAGTTTTAAATAATAAATTTTTCTAACTAAAATTCTGAATGAATGATCTTTTCATTTAAACACTCTCAGCATAAATTTGAGGGAAAACTTTTAATTTTTTGATAGGTTTGTTTTAATAAAACCACAATCTGTTTTTGCATATCTATTGTATAATTTTATTACAATTTTAAATATTAATTACAAGAACTAAACTATAGCATTCTAAACATAGAGGATGAACCGTGTGGTAAATTATCGTATAAATTTGGATTTATATCAAGTCTAACCAAAGACGCTTGACTAATAGCTCTAGGATTTAGCGATGGCGAAGAAGCCAATGAAGGATCAATCAAATTAGCCAAGTGTTGTGCTGCTGCGGCCGTTGTATAATTTAATGGATTCAATTGTAAAGATAAAGAAGGATTGGTAATATTTGAAAACGAATCTTGAGAAGAGTTGGAAACTATTGAAAAATTCTGTTCTGTAGATGACGGTTGGAATGTATTTATACGTTGTGCAGGATTAAACAATTTTAAATTCAATCGTTCACCATTAGGATCTAACCAACAACCTCCGGGCTCTTCTCCCGTAAAGTGTGAAACTGTAGGATTCTTATTAACACAACCACCACGTTTTTTAGGATCAGGATTTGCTAAAAATAATAAACGGAAACTATCATGAAAGCATTTATAGTAATAAATACTGCCGACAGCTTTAGTTTCTTCCTTTTCACAGATTTCCCTATATTCTTCATACATTTTCTTAATGGTTAGGGTATGATGAAGATATTTTGTTTTTGATTTTTTATTAGGAACCCATGTCGGATAAGAACTTATATGATCTAATATGACTTTTTTACGTTCTTCTGGATGTTTTGTACCCGAAGGATGATGACCCCGTCTGTCGGCTCCTTTATAACAGCCCGTAGTTTTATCAGCAAATTCTATAGCATTACTAATGAATTCGCGACTAATGCGAAGTGTATTAATTAGAAAATGTTTGCATACTCTCTTATTTTCACCCTGCACACCAGTTCGTAAAAAGTATCGTACTTGATGGGTGCGGGGATTTCGATTTGATGTACGAAATTCTGGTGCCATCTGTGTTTCAATATCTTTAACTTCCAGATTAGCTAATACGAAATCTTTACGTCGTTTAAAGTCCAACGACCAAAAAGTATCACAAATTTGTTTTCGTTCTTCTTCTGTAAAATGCATATGACATTTGTAGATACATCTGATAGCGCATTTAATGGGTAAAGGAAACCGTTCACGTATTGGGTCTCCGGGTTTACGGCGTTTTTTTTTTATCTTAGGTTTCAATTCCGTGGCAGACAATGAAGATTTCTTTGTTTTATCCTTAGGATCAATAGTAATTAAATTTCCCGTTTCTGGATCTAAAATTTGTTTAATTTCTAGTGACAACTCTTTTTCTTTTTCCTTATTTGCTTTGATGGTTTCAGCTAATAATAATAAATCTTTGTCTACTTCCAACTGATAACCAGTTAGGGCCTTTTTAATATAGTGATTAGTTACACATAAAGTAGCTTCAAAATATTTACGACAAACTCTTATTAAACCAGTGCCTGTAGAAGAATCAACGTCACTGTTTTTTATACAATCTTCTAAATAATAACAGCAATTGTAGCCACGTTTATTTTTAGCGCGTAAACGTTTGTACCGAACCATATTTTTTGATTTAATGTATTTTCGTATAAAGGAGAGTCTATCCTCTTTATTGAGATTCCAATAATAAGTACATATGCGTTTTCGTTGTTCCTCGGTAAATTTTTCGTTACAATGGCGTTTACACGAAAATCGACACTTTACTGAAAGAGGTGACTTAATTTTATGCGCTTCTTTTTTACGATATTTACTAGATTCTCCTTTACTACGGGACAGTAATATTAAAGGTTCATCCTCGTCGTCATCATCATCATCATCGGATATATCGTCATCAAAATCTACATCTTCGTCATCATCATCATCATCTGTAACTTCTTCATCTTGGTTATCAGGAGCATAGTCCTGATCAAAATTTTTAGTTTCTTTACCTTCTTTGTCATCATCATTAACATCATGTTGTATTTTAATTTCAGGATCCAACTTTTCCACATTTAATTCGAGTTTTATTTCTACATCTGGTGTATATAATGGATCATTTGGATTTTCTTCTTTGTCATCATTGTTCTTGGTCATATTTACTTCATTCTTAACTTTATATTCTTGCTGTATTTTAGCTGTTTTTGCTGGATTTTTCATCCTTTTCTTAGTTTTTGTTATAGTTCTTTTGATTTGCTTCTTTTTGGTTGTTTTTTTCGTTTTACTTGTTGCAGCTGACTTTTTGCTTTTAACAATTTTTGGTGGTTTCTCGTCTAGATATAGAACGTTGGGTTCTAATAATGTCATGTTGTTGGCTGCAAGCATATGGCAAAAAGCACATTATCAAAATTTCGGAGATATTTTCATTTATCAATGTTTAATGATTGTATGTTCATAAATTAAAGTTTTTAAACGGACAAACATAAACTTAAATATCTCGTGTTAACGAGATTTATTATATAAATCATTGAAAAATCTAATATATTTTAACAGTAGGTATACATTATAAAATTAAAAAAAAAAATAAACAATTCGACAAAGTGTTGAAATTAAAATAGAATTTTTCTAGGCACAGTTTGGACGAACATAAATTAAATAAGGTTCAAAATATTGGCACAAAAGTTTTTAAATTGTTCATGTTAAAATAGAATAATGCGAGTTATTGTTAATTTTATAATAAATTTAAAGTTCTTGTTATAAACAAAACACGTTTTAATATTTTTGTTGCTGAAAATTTAAAAATTTTATTTTAAATTAAAAAAAAAATCCCTTAAACTAAACCATTCTAAATATTGAAGATGAACTGTGGGGTAAAGAAGCCAAAGATGGATCAATTAAACTAGCCAAGTGATGTGCGGCTGAGGCCGTCGTATAATTTAATGGATTTAATTGTAGAGACGAAGAAGGATTAGCAATATTTGTAAAAGAATCTTGAGATGAATTGGAAGCTATGGAATAATGCTGTTGCTGCTGATATTGTAATGTTGGTTGAAGGGTGTTTATACTTTGTGCGGGATTATACAATCTTAAATTTAACTTTTCACCATTTGGATCCAACCATAAACCTCCCGGCTCTTCACCCGTATAATGTGATATCGTTGGATTTTTACTTACGCAACCACCCCGTTTTTTAGGAGAGGGATTTGTTAAAAACTTTAAACGAAAATGATCATGGAAGTATTTATAGTAATAAATACTGGATACAGCTTTGGTTCCTTCCCTTTCGCAGTTTTCCTTATATTCGTCAAACATTTTCTTAATGCTTAGGGAATGATGAAGATATTTTGTTTTTGATTTTTTATGGGGCACCCACTTAGGAAAAGAAGTAATATGATCTAATATGACCTTTATACGCTCTTCTGGATGTTTTGTAGACGGAGTGTGTTGACCGCGTCTGTCGGCTCCTTTATAGCAGCCAGTTGTTTTATCAGCAAATTCTACAGCGTTTTCAATGAAATTTCGAGTAATGCTGAGTGTGTTATTCATAAAATGTTTGCATACTCTCTTTTTTTCACCTTGCAGATTAGTTCGTAAAAAGCATCGTAGTTGATGCGATCGGGGCGCGCGATTTGTTGTACGAAATTCGTTGGTTGTTTGTCTTTCAATTTCTTTAACCTCCAGATTAGCTAGAATGAAATCTTTTCGTCGTTTAAAATCTAAGGACCAAAAAGTATCACAGATTTGTTTTCGTTCTTCTTCTGTGAATTTTGTGTGACATTTATAGATACATTTCACCGCACAGTTTATGGGTTTAGGAAAACGTTCTGGTAGTGGATCGCCTGGTTTACGACGTTTATGTTTTTTCTTCGGTTTCAAATCAGAGATTTTCTTCGTTTTATCCTTGGGATCAATAATAATTAAATTTCCAGTTGCTGGATCTAAAATTTGTTTTATTTCTTGTGACAATTCCTTTTCTTTTTCCTTTTTTGCTTTAATCGTTTCCGCTAGTAAAACTAATTCTTGGTCTTCTTCCAACTTGTAACCAGTTAATGCTTTTTTAATAGAATGATGAGTTATACATAAAGTAGCTTCAAAATATTTACGGCATACTTTTATTAATTTAACGTCTTTGTTAGCATCATCATCAACGTCGACCTTCTGAAAGTCTTTTAAATAATAACTACACTTATTACTACGTTTAGGTTTGCTGCCAAAAATAGTGTATTTTGGCAAATTAATTGCTTTCATATGTTTTCGTAGGAAAGCCAGTCTATTATCTTTATTAAGATTCCAATAAGAATCACATATGAGATTTCGTTGTTCCTCGGTAAATTTTTCGTTACAACGTTGTTTACAGAATAAACCACACTTTTTTGATTGGGGTACTTTGATCCTTTTACCATATTTACGAGTTCCACTTTTTCTACGAGAAAGTAAAATTAAAGGTTCATCTTCGTCGTCGTCGTCGTCGTCATCGTCGTCATCATCATCATCATCGGATAATTCACCATCAAAATCTGCGTCATCATCATCATTGTCTGTAACTTCTTCGTCTGTCCCATCAGGCTTATAGTTCTGATCAGAATATTTAATTTCCTTACTTTTTTCTGTATCGATATCGTCATATCGTATATTAACTTCAGGCTCCAATTTTTCAACACAAAGTTCGAGTTTCACTTCCACTTTTGGTGTATACAGGGGATCATTTTTACTTTCTTCTTTGTCATTATGGCAATCATTCAAAGCTTCTTCATTTTTACAAAATTCATGTTTTTTAACAATTTTTGGTGAATTTTTCGATCTTGTCTTAACTTTTGCTATAGTTTTTTTGATTTCTTTCTTTTTAGTTAGTTTTTTAGTTTTTGATGCTGCTGCTGATCTTTTTGTTTTAACAATTTTTGGTGGTTTTTCGTCTAGGTATAGAACATTAGGTTCTAATAATGCAATGTTATTGTCTGCAAGCATATGGCAAAAAGCACATTATCAAAATTTCGAAGATAATTGAATTTTTTTTTTAATTTAGCCTATTAACTAAATTGATAGACTATAATAGTTAATTCACAATTTACAATAAAATTATAAAGAATTGTTTAATTAAAAATATTCAAAAATATACGTTTTTTAAAATAAAGTTTGTATGAAGGTAAGGACTCCCGGTTTAAATCTTGGCACAAAAGAATTTTAAATTTACAAGTTAAAAGTCACATGTCAGAATTAAATGATTTATTTCTTTTCAAGTGCACTCAGAGTGTTCGATGAGAAAAAAGACGGATTCTAAAGGTTTTCCTCCCCAACAATATAATCCAATTGGATCTCGAGATATACACCTAGTACACACTTTTTACTTCATAGTATTTCTTACATATTTAAACCATATTGTGCGCATATTAATTCAATCAAGAACTAAAACATTTTTATTATTAAAAAACACATTTTAATTTTTTAATTTGTGTTTATAATATTATTAAATTAAGAATAAATTCCTTTAAACTACATCATTCTAAACATAGAAGATGAACTATGTGGTAAATTATCATATAAATTAGGATTTAAATCAAGTCTAACCAAAGACGTTGCATCAATAGCTCTAGGATTTAAGGAAGACGTAACAGCTAATGAAGGATTAACAAAATTAGCAAACTGATGTGCAGTCGTTGCATAATTTAATGGATTTAATTGCAAAGACGTAGAAGGATTGTCAACATTTGAATAAGAATCTTGGGAAGAGTTAGAAACTACGGAAGAATGCTGTTGTTGCTGATAATTTGATGGCTGCTGCATTGTATTCATACTTTGTGCGGGACTAAATAATCTTATATCCAAACGTTCACCTTTAGGATCTAACCAAAAACCACCAGGCTCTTCTCCCGTATAATGTGATATATTAGGATTGAGTTTTAGGAAACCACCGCCTTTTTTAGGATCGGGATTTGCTAAAAAGAGTAAACGAAAATTGTCATGAAATGATTTGTAGTAATAATGAGTGGAGACAGCTTTAATATTTTCCTGTTGACACTTTTCTTGATATTCTTTGAACATTTTTTTTATAGTTAGGCTATGATGAAGATATTTTGTTTTCGATTTTTTATTAGGAACCCATGTCGGATAAGAGTTAATATGATCCAAAATGGCTTGACTTCGTTGGCCGGAAATTTTATTAGCCGCAGCATGTAGTCCTCGTCTATCTGCGCCCGTATAGTAGCCGGTAGTTTTATCGGCAAATTCTATGGCATTACTTATAAATGTGCGATTGGTGCGGAGGGTGTTAGTCAAAAAATGTTTGCAGACCCTCTTTTTTTCTCCCTTCAGACCAGTACGTAAAAAGAAACGTGTATGATAAGTTCGAGGAGGACGATTTGAAGTACGGAATTCTGTTGTCGTTTGTGTTTCTATTTCTTTAACTTCTACACTGGCCAAAATATAATCTTTACGATGCTTGAAGTCCATGGACCAAAAAATGTCACACATTTGTTTTCGTTCTTGTTCTGTAAATTTCGTATGACACTTGTGGATGCATCTTACAGCACATTTAATGGCTGTAGGAAAATGTTCTTCAACGGCATCGCCAGGTTTACGGCGTATACGTTTTCCCTTAGGTTTCGATTCAGAGGAGCCGTTTTTAGATTTTTTCGTCTTATCTTTAGGATCAATAGTAATTAGCTTTCCAGTTTCTGGATCTAAAACTTGTTTTATTTGTTGAGACTGTTCCTTCTCCTTTTCTTTGTTTGCTCTGATAGTTTCCAATAGGAGCTCTAAATCTTTTGCTGCCTCCAATGCATAACCAGTTAAAGCTTTTTTAATAATATGATTCGTTACACACAAAGTAGCTTCAAAATATTTGCGACAAACTCTTACTAAATCAGTAATAGTATGCGTAGCGTCATCATTAACATAATCATCATTGTCCTTTATACAGTCCCTTAGATAATAACAACAATTATTACCACGTGGATTGGCGCGTACACGTTTAAATCGTGTCAAACGTTTTGATTTAACATGTTTTCTTAAATAGGCCACCTTTTCCTCATCACTGAGATTCCAATAATAGGCACACATGCGTTTGCGCTGTTCTTCCGTAAACTTTTCGTTACAATTTTGCTTACACGATAAACGACACTTCATTGGACGGGGTGCTTTAGCTGTATTTTCACATTCAACCTTTTTTTTATATTTACGAGGCCGACCTTTACTACGGGTGAGCTTAATTAAAGGTTCGTCCTCGTCGTCATCTTCGGATAATTCCATTTTTTGCAATTCACTCTCAAACAGATCGTCATCTTCAAAGTCGTAGTCTTCGTCATCATCTAGATCTTCGTCTTGTTCATCAGGTTCATAGTTCTGTTCGATGTCTTCATCTAATTTTATTTCTGGTTCCAATTTATCAACATTTTCTTCAGTTTTAATTTCCACTTGTGGCGTATATAAGGGATCATTTGGATCCACCATTTCATCTTTTTCCCCAGTTGCTGATATTTCTTGTTTAACCACACATTTTTGTTGTATTTTAGTAGTTTTGGAGCGTGTCTTTGATCCTTTTTTAGTTTTTGTTATAGTTTTTTTGATTTCTTTCTTTTTAGCTGGTTTTTTAGTTTTAGTTGTTGCTGCTGACTTTTTGCTCTTAACAATTTTTGGTGGTTTCTCGTCTAGATATAGAACATTTGGTTCTAATAATGTTATGTTGTTGGCTGCAAGCATATGGCAAAAAGCACATTGTCAAAATTTCGGAGATATTTTTATTTTTCAATGTCTTTTTTTATATTTTTAAGACTGTTTAAAATTTGAAAATAAATTTTAAATCAACGAAAAGATAATTTTAAGATCGATTGAGAAGAAATTTATAAGAAAATTTAGGGGGCATAATTTTAGCTGACAATTTAAGATAGTCTTTATTTGCTACAAACTATCAACATTATAAATATTTCATAATTCCTAGACGGAAAAGCCTCTGAATTGCATGGTAGGTATTTCTATATGGAATATAACAGTATGGATGTTGCCCGAAACTTAACACATATTATGGCTGTTTCCGTACTTTACTGCGGTTACCCAAACTAGCCCAAAGGCGTTCGCGTACTCAAAATTGTGTGTAAATTGTTTTTGTTTGGGCTGTTTTGCGATCCAGCGGGTACCCGCGGTAACGTACGGGAGCGCACATATTGTTAGTCTTTATAAGAACTTTAATGTTTAAGTATATCCATCCCAAAAAGTTTAAAATCACACTTTTTGGGATGGATTATTATTAAAACTACTATATTAGTTTGTTGTTAAAAAATACTTTTAATTTTATTTAAAATTACAGAAAGCCTAAAAACTAAATTAAAGCATTCTACGAATTTAATGGTGTATTATCATTGAAATTAATATTTAATCAGTGTTGCCACTTTTTGAATAATTATTCAAAAACGGTACTGTTTACACATTCGTTGGATAATTTTTGAATAATGATATTTTTGTGTAGTTTTTGTGTAATTTCACTTTTTATAGAAAATTCCGTTAATTTTTAAAAGTCCCGGAGCTAAATGAATGTTCTTTTTAGTTTGACTCTAGATCATAAATTAATATCACTTTCTGTTTAAATTATTTTCAAATCAAAGAAAGATGATACAATTTTTACAAGTAAAATACGGAATTTTTAAAATTTTCCCTGTCTTGCCGGCATTTAAAGCTAGGGTTGAACAGGGCTTATGCCATCACATTACGGAGGATCTACTACAGTTTTTTTTTTTTTTTTTAATTCCAGCTTTGCACTCAGAGAAAAATTGGTTTAATTTAAATAGAAAGGGTTAAATTTTGAGGAGTATGGGAGAGAATAATTAGCAAGTAAGTAATATTTTTGCGCGCAATGCATCTAAATGAAGTAGCCTTTCTGAAAAACATAAATACTTTGTTCTGAAAGAAACTTTTAATATGGATAAAATACCAATTTTTTAATATACAAATTTAAAAGCACGCTATTTTAATCCTGAAAAAAATATTGCATTGAAATTCCCTTTAGTTAATAGAATAATTCGTTATAATATTTTCTGAGAAATTGGCCTGGATTTGGCCTGGTTATAGCAAAAATGCTAAATTTTAGTTTTAAAATGCAAATAACGTTTGCACTTTGTAGATGATAGAAATTTTACGTCTGTAAAAATCGGTTTGTAATAGAAAAATGGCAAAACTTTGTAGTGAATGGCATAGCTCCCACAGTTTTGGCCAACCAAAACTTACAGTGTGAAATTTCATATCAGTCGGTGAAATTTTTCCAAAAATATTTGTATTCTTCTCCACTGTGCCCAGGAGAGTTTATTTTGAAATAATATGAAAAATATATTTTTTGTGTAATTGCATACGGTTTTGGATAATTTTTGACCTACAGCTGTGTAATTTTTTGTTTTACCGGTGGCAACACTGTATTTAATGCAAGTGCAAACAAAGACGGTTAATTAAAAGCTCTAATATTTAAATAGGATCTCTCATATTAGCCAATTGATGTCCAGCCGTGGCCGTTGTATAGTTTAAGGGGTTCAATTGTAAAGATATAGAAGGAATGCTAACATTTGAAAAAGAATATTGAGAAGAATTGTAAACTACAGAAGAATGCTATTGCCGATAATGGAATATTATGCTGTGTGCAGTATTAAACTATACTATATTTAATCGTTCACCAACCAAAAACCTCCTGGCTCTTCTCCCGTATAATGTGATATATTAGGATTTCTATTTGTAAAACCACCCCGTTTCTTAGGATCGGGATTTGTTAAAAATAATAAATGATAATGATCATGAAATGATTTATAGAAATTTTCACTGAAGGCAGGTTTCATATTTTCCTTTCGACACTTTTGCTTATATTCTTCAAACATTTTATTAATGTTTAGGGAATAATGAAGATATTTTGTTTTCGATTTTTTATACGGAACCCATGTTTATAAGAATATGATCCAATATGGCTTTTATTCATACATCTGAAATTTTTTAGCCACAATACGCCGCCTATCAGCAACGGCATAGTAGCCAGTACCCAGGTAGAAAAATACAAGCGGCACAATGTCGGCCCGGTGTTGGAGACGGTAGTACATGTACTGGCAATGCGTCGGATTTTCAACTTTCACTGTACTGGCATGTTGTCGAAATGATAACACCAATAAACGCTTGGCCGTAGTTATTTCTCAACGTTAGCGCATGCTTGGGATTTTATTTTTTTGGTATTATTGCAGTACATTTAATAACAAATTTAGTAGTTTGCTGGTACTTTATTGTCCTTTTAGTGTACATCACAGATTTTTAATGCATTCTGTCGAAACTTCACAAGAAAAGAATGGCTCTCTTAATAATAATTTTGTAATAGGTGCAAAAACACATAAAACTTATAAAATTATTAATTTTAATAAATTAAAAAAGCTCGTTAATTTTCAGAAAAAGGTACTGGCGAACCACGTTTTAAGTAGTACCGGCATTTCGTAGAAAAAAGTGCTCTCCCAGTACAATTTTTGTTGCAACGTCGGTAATTTCTACCTGGGTAGTTTTATCAGCGAATTCTATGTCATTACTGATAAATTTGCGACCGGTACATAGCGAATTAGTCATAAAATGTTTGCATACTCTCCTTTTATCACCCTACAGACCAATCCGTAAAAAGAATTGTGTTTGATGGGTTCGGGGAGTCCGATTTGATGTACGAAATTCAGTACCTGTTTCTTTAACTTCAATATTAGCTAAAATATAATCGTTCGATGCTTGTAGTCCATGAATCAAAAAAAGTCACACATTTGCTTTCGTTCTTGTTCTGTGAATTTCATATGACATTTGTAAATACAGCTTACAGAACATGTTATCATCAATTAGTTTTCTCAGTTTTTTCTTGGTTTTCGGTTCAGAAGCGGTTTTAGATTTGTTGGTTTTATCCTTAGGATCAACAGTAAATAAGTTCCCAGTTTCGGGATCTTGTTTTATTTCCTGCGACTGTTTCTTTTCTCTTTCCTAATTTGCTTTAATAGTTTTCACTAATTTCTCCAAACTTTTTTCTAGCTCCAACTCATAGCCAGTTCAAGCTTTTTTAAGAAAATTATTGTTTACACTCAAAGTTGCTTCAAAACATTTACGACAAACTCTTACTAAAGCAGTAACGGCATTAGAAGCGTCATCATCATCCTTGAGACAATAACAAAAATAGTAGTTCCGTTTCATTACTCGTAGACATTTGTAACGTTTCAAATGTTTTGATTTCATATGTCTTCTTTGCAAAGATTCCAAAAATTAGCACAAATACGTTTTCGCTGTTATTCCATAAATTTTTCATTACAATCTTGCTTACACGACAAAGGACACTTTATTGAACGTTGTACTTTTACCCCTAAATTAATAAACGCTTTTTAAAATTATTGGAGGTTTATTGAACAAATTTTGTATGAAAATGACGTTTTGTAAACCTGCTATAACTTTACAAAGCATTTATGAATTGAGGGGTTATTTTATATTCAAATTCTACCATTTTAGTATATTTGCAAGATCGACCTTTAATTCGGGTGAGCTTAATTATAGGTTCATCCTCGTTGTCATTATCCTCAAAATCGTCTTCACCATCTAGATCTTCGTCTTGTTCATCAGGTTCATAGTTCTGATTGAAATCATCTTCATTTACATTAATTACTTGTTCAAATTTATCGATATTTTTTTCCACTTCTGGTGTACATAAGGAATCATTTGGATCCACCATTTCTTCTTTTTTCTCATAATTATCAATTAGATTAATTACTTCTTTAACTATATATTTTTGTTGTATTTTAGCTGTTTTAGACGAGTCCTTAATTTTTCTTTAATTTTTATTATAGTTGTTTTGCTTTCTCTCTTTTTATTTGTTGTTTTAGTTTTACTTGCTGCTGTTAAAATTTTTTGGTGGTTTCTCGTCTAGATATAGAACACTGGGTTCTAATAATTTAATGTTATTGGCTACAGTCTTATGTCAAAAAGCACATCAAAATTTCGAAGAAATTTTTTTCCAATTTTTTTATAGCAATTTTTGAACTAAAACAGATACACTACACTAATAGAAAAAAGTCCGTAAAAAATTTAGTTAATTAATAGTTAACTACTAAAAATTAGTTAAAAATGATGCTGCAGAAAAAAACTGCTAAATTAGCAGATTATTTTTGCTATATATTAGCAATATAGGAACAGCAAAAATAAAACTGTTAAATATACAGGATTTTAGTTATATTTGAGCTAAATTTTTGTAAATGGAGAATAACAAATTAACCTGATAAAATGAGCAAAAAAGTTTGCTAAATAATTAGTAGCCTAAAAATCACCAAAAAATTTAAAATTTTCAGTTTTTTTCGATTTTTTTTTAAATAAAAATAAAAATCGAGCCTTTTAAAAACAGCAGTTTACAATTTTTTAGCAAATATTTCTGCTGATTTTAGCAGAATAGACTGCTATTTGCATTCAACTAAATTTAGCTTAAAAATAGCAAAAAATTTTGTAGATATAACAGTTTATATTTGCTATTTTTAGTCTACAAATATTTAGCAAAATTTTCTGAAGATTTTACAGTACAATTTGCTATTTTCAATTAACTATAAGTTAGCCTAAATAAAACTAAAATTCTGTAAATTTAACAGTTTTCATTTTGCTGTTCTCATTTTACTAGTATTTAGTAAAAAACCTGCTAATTTTAGCAGTTTTTTCTGCATCATTTTTAACTAATTTATAGTAACTTTTTCTGCTATTTTTACAGATTTATTTCTATGAGTGTATCAATTATATTATATATATAAATATATATTATTATTATATTATTATATATATATTATATTATTATATATATATTATATTATTATAGAGAACATTCCCCTACGGGGAATGAGGAGTCAATTGCCCTCCAAGGACCTATCCCGTGACCGGTCAACCGAAGTCATATTACTAAATTAGTACAAATATGAACAAAAGAAAATGAATTAATATTCTAAGTATTTTCTGATCCGTTATTTTCACTGTTGCTTTTAAAAAAACTTGACCGATACCGAAATAAAAAACAAAATTCGCGGCATATTTTTAAAAATATTTTTTATTTATTTTACTCTTTTATTTATTTTTAACTTTATTTTTTCACGATTTGCTAATTTAGCTCTAATTTTAAATTTCTATAATGTTTTGCTATGCAATTTTAAGTTTTGTATTTTCAACGTTTTTTTAATGTTAAAGCTCCCTACGGGAAATTTTAACAAATTGTCACCGAACTGGCCCCTTTATATGAAATAGACTGGTCACTTTTACATGGCGTTGTCATAGGAGAGGGAAATTGACCCCTTGTGATATATCACAAGACAAATCCTAGGACAGGTTACTGAACTCTCATAAAAAACAAAGTTCTGGGACCTGTCCTAGGATTTGTCTTGTGACATGTCACAAGTAGTCAATTTCCCCCTCCTATGACAACGCCATGTAAAAGTGACCAGTCTATTTCATATAAAGGGGCCAGTTCGGTGACAGTTTGTTAAAATTTCCCGTAGGGCTGTTTTAGTTTTAACAATTGGTATTTCATTTAACTTTTCTTTTTAACTTAAGGGCAATTTTTTAAATTTTTATCTATTTTATTTTATCAGAGTTTTTGAGGTAATTTTCTAATTTTCAATTGATTTTTTAATTTAATTATGGCCAACGCAAAATACAAGTCAACTGCCATTAAGGGACATATCCCGTGACCGGTCAATCGGGGGCATATTCAAGGCAATTCCACCATATTTGTGTGTGTGTAAATGCTGTTTTCTTTTCTATTTTTTTCTTTTCCATGTTTTTTTATTTGCTGTGTGTGTGTTTGGTTTTTCTTTCTCTTTTTTATTTGAACAGAAACGAAAACTATATAACTTAACCATCACGCATAAGCAACATTAGCTCAGACGGCGCGTTTGCCTAACAAGCAGGAGGCTGTGTTATCGAGCCCTACTTCGACGCCAAGTGGATTATTTTTAATTCTTAATTTTTTATTAGTTTATTTGAAAATCTATTTTTAGACACACCACCTTACTGCCACAATGTGTCTAAACTGTGGCAATTGGTCATTTCCAATGACAACGCCATGTTAAAGTGATATGTCTCTTTCAAACAAAAAGACCGATCAACGACCGGTCTCCGCCCCCTTGGGACCTATCCTGCGTGTCATCTGGGACCGGTCCCTTTCCCTAGGGTCACTACTGACCGGTATACCGCGGTAGCGGGAGCTAAAATTTAGACGCTGTTTCTAGATGACGTTTTGCTTTACACAAACGAAAATGCAATAACAAAATACATGCAATACAAAAACAAAATAAATGTAGTCGAACGTCTTCTAGAAACCCCATGTTAATATTGCGTGAACAACTATTTAGTATCAGCTGAGCTTATACTTGAAAAACAAAAATTGTTGAGAACAGCGGAAAATTAAAAAAAAACAAGCGCTAAATATGTTCGAATAACAAAATTTGAGATTTTAGTTTTTTAGCTTTTGTGTTTGTTATACCCTACACCACAACGAGGTCAGGGTATAATTAGTTTGTGCTGATGTCTGTAACACCAAAAAATATTGGACCTAGATCCACCTTTTAGTATACCGATCAACTCAGAATCACTTTTTGTTTCGATTTATCGATGTCCGTCCGTCTGTCTGTCCATGCATTCTTGTGCGCACTCTACAGGTCGCAAATATTAAGATATTTTGATGAAATTCGGTACACCGACCTATGTCGGCCCAATGACTAAGCCTATTGATTTTGGTTAAAATCGGTCCATGTTTAGACCTAGTGCCCATATAATCCCCCCCACTCCCTCAAAAAGGCTTGTTTACACGCTGCTGGTCGCATATACGAAGATATTTCAATGAAATTTGGTTCGCTGACCCACATGATCCCAAGGACAAAGCCTATTGATTCTAGATAGGATCGGTCCACATTTGGACCTATCACCCATATGGGCTTTATTTCCGATTTTCTCATCTTTTACCATGTAATAGAAAATTTTGACACAATGCCATTTTAACCCATTCGAATTTCGGATCCAAACATTAGTTGTCTTTTAACCAGAGTGGTATATAGTCGGCATGCCCGACTTTAACTTTTTTACTATTTTTCATTTAAATTTAAATAAAGAAGTGTCAGTTTACTGAATAAAGTACCACCTAGTGATAACGATTACGTTACTACTTCTTTTTTTGATAACTTGATGGTTAATTGACAAGATTTAAAATAAAACTTATGGTGTTTTCTTTTCTGACAAAAATGTTGCCTTTTTTTGCACTTTGCTTTTGAATTGCCTTTTTGTGTTCTTTTCTAGATTAAGGGTAAGATTCTGAGAGGGCATCGTGTTCTTTTCTAAAAATGTTGTCTAATAAAGTGCAAAAGTGCAACATTTTTCGCCCTCAAAAAATTTACGGGGTAGAGCGTTGCCCTGTTTTTTTCTTTTCATCAAAGTTATGTGTATATACTGCAATGTTGTTTGCCAGCAAACTAGCAACTTGGTGGCCTAGGGGGTACTGATGCAGAAGGTCGAAGGTTCAAACTCCGGTTGGACCACAAAATTTTTTTTTTCATTTTATTTTTTTTTTATAAAATTTTATTATTTTTTTTATAAAATTTAATTTTTTTTATAAAAATTTTATTTAGTTTTTTTATTTAGTATTTACTAAATTTTACGCTACCATAAATAAAAAATTATACAATTTTTTTTTTATATTGAGGAAAACTTCTAAATTGAAAAAAGAAAATATTGTCATTTGAAATTCAGAAAATATCAATTAAAATTCAGAAACCGTCATTTGAAATTCAGAAAATATAAATTGAAATTCAGAAAATATAATTTGAAATTCAGAAAATGTCAATTGAAATTCAGAAAATATCATTTGAAATTCAGAAAATATCATTTGAAATTCAGAAAATATCAATTGATGTTCAGAAAACATCAATTGAAATTCAGAAAATATCAATTGAAATTCAGAAATCGTCATTTAAAATCAGAAAATATCAATAGAATTTCAATTGATATTTTCTGAATTTCAATTGATGTTTTCTGAATATCAATTGATATTTTCTGAATTTCAAATATTTTCTGAATTTCAAATGATATTTTCTGAATTTCAATTGACATTTTCTGAATTTCAAATGATATTTTCTGAATTTCAATTGATATTTTCTGAATTTCAAAGGACGGTTTCTGAATTTCAAATGATATTTTCTGAATTTCAATTGATATTTTCTAAATTTCAAATGATATTTTCTGAATTTTAATTGATATTTTCAGAATTTCAAATGACAATTTCTGAATTTCAATTGACATTTTCTGAATTTCAAATGACGATTTCTGAATTTCAATTGATATGTTCTGAATTTCAATTGATATTTTCTGAATTTCAATTGATATTTTCTGAATTTCAAATGATATTTTCTGAATTTCAATTGATATTTTCTGAATTTCAAAAAATTTTTTTTGAATTTTAAATGGAAATTCTGAATTTCAATTGATCTTTTCTGAATTTCAAATGGAAATTCTGAATTTCAATTGATATTTTCTGAATTTCAAATGGAAATTCTGAATTTCAATTGATATTTTCTGAATTACAGTTGCAAAAGGTGTAGTTCTTAAAATCGTTTTCAACGAAATATTTGCTAATTTTTTAATTCAGTTGTTTCGATTAACTACTTTTTATATTGTTTTCTTGCATTCGATATAAAAAGCAATTTCTTTTTGGAAATTCTTTTATACTTTAAAAATTTCCTATTTTTATTAGAAATGTAAACAAAGAGGCCCTAATTTTTGTTAATAAACACGGCCATAGGCCTAGTTTTTTGGATGCCGATTTAGCTTAATTTAACGGGCTGTTTAGTTAATCTCAAAACAATATTAAAGCGTGCATGGTTTTTCAGTTCTAGTTTCAGAAATGTCTAATTACTTGATGTTGCCATATTGTGTCAAAATAATTTGTATCCAATTGGACATATTTAAACATTTTAGAGGAGATACAAACTTGTGACGGCAGATTTAACAAATTAAATGACTGCCGCTTCGGTGATGGTTGTTTTTATACATGCATTGCACAGGTAGTGTATGTGTGGAGAGCAGGTCACCTACTATGGAAACACATCCAGGGATGGGAAATGAGGTTTTTATTTGGGTAAAGAAAACTTTTTAATTTATTTCAGTTTTTTATTTTAGCTTACGATCATTAAAGAGCCCGAAGGTCAAATCCGAATCCGCAAGGTTGTATCTCTACTATTATAAAGGCTGTTTTTTAAGCCCGATGGAACTTACGAAAGTGTTAACTGTCAAACGAACTGTCACACTGCGCTCACCTTTTATCAAAAAATTCGCAAGGAATCCATGGTTGGTATCATAAAGCGCTGTATTTTTGTGGTATTTTTATATAGTTATATGTACAAACCGACTGATTTAATATACACTTTTATTTTTGTATCTCGCAGTTATATGACTGGCAACGGGGTTGGTAATCTCGTATTTATAGAATCTATAATGGATAATGATCCTAAACATACGGCGCTAAATGTCAAGCTTTGGTTGCTCTACAACACCAAAAATCAATTGAAATCACCCCCTCAGTCACCCGATTCCAATCCAATTGAGCATTTGTGGGCTTTACTGGAGCGCAGAATCCGCCAACACAAAATAACCTCCAAGGAAATGCTGAAAAACGTCATAATGGATGAGTGGGGCAAAATAAACAAAGAGGAAACATTAAAGTTGGTTAAGTCAATGCCAAATTACATTGCAGAAGTCTTAATCGTAAGGGATATCCGACAAGATACTAACCATATTGTAACTGCGGCAGTCGTTTGATTCCTTTGTGTCTGTTAAATTTTTCAATAAAAATGTTTTCTTCTTCCTATAAATCAGTTCTGCGGCCCTATGTTCCACTGGGAATTAAAGGATTAAATATATATATATATAAATCAGTTCTAGAAAAAATTCTTTAGTAATTAATAATAATATTAATTACGATTATCCGGTCACGGTTACAAATATTTTATTTTATTTGGTTTTTTTATTTAGATAAATATTTCAAGTATACGAATACTTTTTCTTGCGAGTTTTTCGATTTTTTAAAGTTTTTTTTCTGTTATATTTTTATAAAACAATAATTTTTAGAGTGAGTTAAAAATAGCAAACAAATGACTTAATTAATTATTTTAAATTTTTTTAGGGTATAAACTTTTTATTTCAAAGTGTACGGATACTTTCTCTAGCAAGTGTAAGTGTCGTTTGCACACTTTTCGGACAATACCATAAAAAATATTATGGTTTCAATTACTACATTTTTTATTACATTATTTGATTTTATTTATTACTTATTATCACATTTTTCTTTAACCCTTTGGCGAGTGGCGTACATTATAATGTACGTCGACTTCATCAACTCTTCACTGATTTGAATTTTAACCAAAGCGCTATTCATTTACTGTTAACGGATTGTTATTTTGTTCTTATTAAAATTTTATGCAGGCTGTAAAATTTCAAAACAACATGAGATCAGTAGAGTGCGTTTTGTCTTGTGATCATCAACGCTGCTGAGAATGTGTTAAAAGTTACAAGTTAAAAAAAGGCTAAAGTTTAGTCTCAAAAATTGTGTGATGCATAAAATTCAAAGGGTTAAAATTATTTTTCAAATGTATATAGGTACAGATGATAAAATTTACATGTACTCGTAAATTACAGAGAATAAAAACTGAATCGATAAGAGCTAGCAGGATAGAAGAAGGTATCGCCATGGGTTATTAATTGATAATGATCTATTATACACAACAGTGTAAAAATGATTAGATATAATTGGATCAAATTAGATGCAACTATATCTGTTTGGATACGGTACCAGATCAAATTATATATAAAGAGATATGGTATGTCTGGAACAATGTCCAATTATATCTCGTATCATATATGATCATATCTGTCGCAATATCTTTCATATACATATAACGATATATGCCATAATATAATGTTATTTTAAATAATGTCTGATAATTTCTTGCAAATCTTATTGGTATTCAAAATTATAAGTTTTTTTCACAATGGGTATTGAGAACGAAGAAATTAGCAATTTAGATGAACCTCGATTTACGCGATTTCTACATAACAATTAAAAAAAACGGATAACTCTACTAGACTTATAAATAAAAATTAAAATATTATTCTTAACAACATCGCGGTTTGCGTTTTTGTAAACCAAATCGCGCTAAATCGAATGTTTTGAGAAAAAATTGTATTTTTCTTCAAGTGGAAACAAATAAATTGACCCGGGGTAACTTCTAATTTTTTAATTTTTGGAGGATTTTGAAATTGTGGTTTGTTTTCTTTATCTTAACATTGGAATTTTCATTCAATATTGTTGTCAATTTTTTGGCTTCACGAAAATCCTTTGATTTTAATTACAGTTTAATCATTTGTGAATAAGCAGTTAATATTCTGCCATTTTTCAAGTATAAAATAAAAAATTTTATTTAGAAATATTAGGAACGTGTGTGTTTCTTATTAACTGCAGTATTTGGCGTATTATGTACAATACAAATAAAATTTCCATAATATAGATTTGGGATCTGATTTGATCTAGTTTGATCAAATCAGATGTAATTTGATCAAGTTTGATGTGAAAAAGTTTCGGATCAGGTTGGATCTAATTGTATCAGATTAGATCAGTTCTGATACAATCTGATCCAATTAGATCCATCCAATTCTCGGATCAAATAAGATCTAATCATATATGGGGCCAGATCTAATTATATCTAGTACCATATCAATTTTTTACACGGGCAGAGAGAATTTTGCTGGACGAGGTTTAATGAAATTTTCCAGTAAACTAATGATCTGATGAAAAAGCTTCATATATATTTTTCATTAAGTGTATGGAAATTTTAGTAAATAAAATTTTTCACAATATTTTATGAAGAATTTCATTAATTTAATTAAAAGTTTCAAGGGTGGAGTTCCAGTGAAACTTAATTGGTTTTATGCAAAAATTCATTAATATTATGAAGATAATTCTCTCAGTGTGTTAAGTGTGAAGCAAATGGAATAGAATGCTCTTTGTATTCCATGTTATTACTGTTTTTGCTTTGAACTTTAATTCTTAAAGTGTCTGAGATGGTTCGTTGTCGTTCACAAAATCTAAGCTTGTTAATATAATTTGTCAAAGTTGGATTTCACAAAACCAGCTTTGACATTTTAAGAATTAAAGTTCGAAACAAAAACAGTAATATTAGTTGATAAAAATTGCTAGTTCCTATCGAATTTATTCAATTTTCTTCTTCATAATTTACTTCTACATTTTATTATCTTTCTTGTCATTTGAAAAATAATTTAAAGAAAAATGTAATAATATGAACTTAAAATTAACTTAAAGTACTGCCCATGTTAAAATGTACATGTCCCATTGTAGAAATTTCAAAATACTATGATTGGTGTTTAAAATATCTAAATTAATATTTTTGTTTAATCTTGAGAATAGTTGTAAACTACTTAATATTGATATTGCTGATTGTGATAGATGTTATAATACATTTATACTTTGGTTGGGATTATCCAGTGTTATAATTAATATACATATCACCATTCGAATTTAATCAAAAACCTCCCGGCTATTCCGCACATAATATAAGCCTTTTAAGGCTTACATTTTTAAATATGTATTAATAACTTTTGTTCAATTAGTGATATCCAAGCGTAGTTATTCCAGGTTTTGAAGTGGCCAGGTCAGAGCCCCGATTCAAATCCCATCGAGAATTGGTGGGCAATTGTCAAAAGAACTCTCCCAATGCGAACGAGCGCCGACCAACTTAGATGATCTTTGGTCAGGAGTTTCAGCGGAATGGGCTAATATTCCACCTCAAACTATTAAAAATCTCGTGGAAAGCATTCCTTCTCGCATAAAATCTGTTTTAAAGAACAAAGGACTTTCGACAAAATATTAAAGAAAGAACTTGCCGAAATATTCAAATATGAACAATACTGGATAAAAGCGGTCATAATTTGCAATCATTTTTTTCATTAACTTCTTAATGATATATCTACTGTATTTAGGCTTTTATTGAAGAAGAATGTATCAGTTTTATGCTTTAAAAAAAATCATTTAAGTTTCTATAATAAAATAAAAATTATAGCAAATTTCGAAAAATCTTGAATTAATGTATCCACTTTAGTCCACTACTGTACGTTTTGATAAGTATACTCGTATTTTACGAAAATTGTCATCACTAAAGACAGAGTTAATATATTTTTTTGACACTTTTTCCTTTATCAAAAAAAAAAAAATTAATGATCACAGTATGATGAGATCTTTTACTTTCGATTTTTTATTTGTATTCCATATATGAGCCCAATCTGGGCTCAATACGCTCATCTGAAATATAATTAGATCCAACATGTCGTCTATCGGCACTCGCATAATAGTCAGTAGTTTAAACAGTAGATTCGATGGTCTCAGTCACAAATCTTTGACTAGTGCCGAGTGTATTAACCATAAAATGTTTGCATACTCTCTTTTTTTCACCCTGTAGACCAGTATGTAAAAAGAACCAGGTAAAATAGGTTCGCGAAAGACGATTTGATGTACGAAATTCCAGTGTCCTATGCGTTTCGATTTCTTTAATTTCTGTATTAGTTTTAATAAAATCTTTACGATGGTCATCGTCCATGGACCAAAACATGTCACACATTTGTTTTCGTTCTTGTTCTGTAAATTTCGTATGACATTTTTGAATACACCTTATCGAGCATGTTATGGGTTTGGGAAAATGTTCTGTTACTTTATCAGCACGTTTACGGTATTTTTTCTTGGGTTTCTTCAGTTCAGAGATTTTAGCTCTTTTTGTTTTATTAATAGTAATTAGCTTTCCAGTTTTTGGATCTAAAACTTGTTTTATTTGTTGTGACTGTTCCCTTTCTCTTTCTTTATTTGCTTTGATGGTTTCCACTAGTAGCTCCAAATCTTTTTCTGCCTCCAATGCACAACCACTCAAAGCTTTTCTAATAAAAGTATTGGTCACACACAAAGTAGTTTCAAAATATTTACGACAAACTCTTACTAATTCTGTAATAGTGTAATTGGCATCATCATTAACATTATCATCATCGTCCTTTATGCAGTCCTTTAAATAATAACAACAATTATTACCACAAGAATTGGCACGTACACGTTTAAATCGTGTCACACGTTTTGATTTTACGTGTTTTCGTAAATAGGTCACCTTTTCCTCATCGGTGAGATTCCAATAATAGGAACACATGCGTTTTCGCTGTTCTTCTGTAAATTTTTTGTTACAATTTTGCTTACACGATAAGCGACACTTCATTGAACGGGGTGATTTAATTGTATTTTCATATTCGTCATTTTTATTATGTTTACGAGGTCGACCTTTGCTACGGGTAAGCTTTATTAAAGGTTCATCCTCGACGTCATTCCATTCCATTCTTTGCAAATCACTTTCATACAAATCGTCATCTTCAAAGTCGTAGTCTTCGTCATCATTTAGATCTTCGTTGTGTTCATCAGGTTCATGGTTTTGATTGAAATCATCATCATCTGATTTAATTTTTGGTTCCAATTTATCATCATCATTTTCTTCAATTTTAATTACTACTTGTGGTGTATATAAGGGATCATTTGGGTCCACAATTTCTTCTTTATTCTTATTATTACCAGTTAGATTTATTTCTTCTTTAACTATAACCTTCTGTTGTATTTTAGCTGTCTTTAGATGAGTCCTTACATTTTTCTTAATTTTTGTTATAGTTTTTTTGAATTCTTTCTTTTTAGTTGGTTTTTTAGTTTTTCTTGCTGCTGTCTTTTTGCTTTTAATAATTTTTGGTGGTTTCCCGTCTAGATATAGAACATTGGGTTCTAATAATTTAGTGTTGTTTGCTGCAAGCATATGGCAAAAAGCACATTATCAAAACTTCGAAGATATTTTTTTTTCCAATGTCTTTTTTTTTCATTTGTTAAACATTTAAAAATACATTTTATACTAAAGGCTCAATTAGACGTGCCATAACCATAACCATATAAAACAGCTGTTCAAACCAATCTTATGGGCAACAATGTATACGATTATTGGTGACATGCCATAACGCCATAACCGTAACCATAGAAACCAATTGAATTTTGGTTGTCTGCTATGGCGTTATGGTTACGGCTATGGCGTTATGGCACGTCTAATTTAACCTTAATAAAAAGATAAATTGAAGGTGAATTGACAAACAAACAAAAATGAAATAAAAGTAAGGTTAAGAAACCTTTAACAAAAATAACCAGAGCTTAACGTCAATCGTTGTTTTGTCCCTGCAAATTTTACATTCATAAGAATCGTTAAAGCTCTAACTAAGCTCTACTCGTTTTGGAATAAGTTACCAGGCATTAGTGGACTAAATTATATTTGACAATTCCCACTTCGATATAGCCCTTATTCTCTATGCTTATTAAAATCCTATTTGAGGCGTTAAGTTCTCCAAAATAAAACTTAATTCTTAAAATGAAACTTAATTCAGGGAATTAAACGAAAAAAATTTAATTCCTACCCGGTGAAAAATGTCCATATATGAACATTTATGGTTCAACCATATATGTATGGATCAGAAAAATGAGGTAACACCTAAGTATATGTTCATATATGGACATATATGAACATATACATTTATTAAATATATGCGAATACATACATGCGAACGTTGCTGTCCTTTATTATAAGGTTGTATGATAGATATAAATTTATGTATGACATTCAAATTAGACGCTACATATCCCAGCAAAATATTGGTAATGACACCTCATTACTATCTGCATTACCAAAAATGATATATCATTACCTTTTGCATTATTTTGTAATATAAAGTAATGACTTCCTAATAACGGCCTATTGTATTCATTGTTTCTAAATATAAAATAATGACTTACTCGTATTAGTTTTAATAAGTACTTTTTAGACAGTTAAATTTTTTTATTATATGTAAATATGTTTTATCCCTATAAACATTTTCACTGGAATTTAAGTTGAAATCAAGTTCAATTCCAGCCCTGTTTTCCAGTTTCAAGGCTTGAATTCAACTTTTATTACATTTTATTTCAATAGCATACTCCAGCAAAAGGGAAACAAAAATTCAAGTTTGAAATATTTTTGTTAAAAAAACAAGTGCTAGAATTTGAAATATACTTTACTTCAAGCAAAATTTAAAGCACTTGAATTTTTAAAACCTATGTGCTTATTGGGATGTTTAAATTTTTATGACGGGTCCTAAAATTACACACTAGAGAAAACTTAAATTTTTCTGAATGTATTTCCTTAGGCTAATAGTATTTGCCTAACTCCTTATTTTTCAGAATCAAGTAAGCAATCGGATAACCACTTATAATTCAACTTTTTGTAAGCATGTGTGTAACCACTTATTATTCAAAGTCTCGTAACTACTTATTTCTCATTTTTTCGTAAGCGAGCGGGTAAGCGTGACTACTTATAAAAACGACCACGCCAAACAAAAATAATGAGTTTAGACGCCAAAAAATAAGTTGTGCGGAGCTATGAATTTCTATTATATAACCACTTATTTGGTAATGAAAGATTTTGCTGGGATGTTCCTTTTTTTATTAATGGCATTAAATATAATTCCATATTTATCCAAATATGAGTTCCTTTTACATATGTATATGAAAAAATGTATTCTTCGAAATATGTTCATATACAAGTCCCTTTTGCATAAATTGAATAACATATACTTTCATATTTGTCCATATATGAGTGCCATTTCCATATATGAAATAACAGATGCTTCCATAAATGTCTGTATATGAAATTTTTTCCATATATGGAATCACATATACTTCCATATATGTTCATATAAAATCCATATATGTTCATAAAAAATCCATATTTGTTCATATGTGTCCATACATTAACCATATATGAACATGTTTGAGCGTATATGAACATTTTTCACCGGGTAGGGAATTAAACGAAAAAAATTTAATTCCTTAGGGAATTAAACGAAATAAATTTAATTCCTTGACTAAAAGTTGAATTAACTAGAATTGAATGAATTCCTTGACTAAAAGTTGAATTAACTATAATTGAATGAATTCCTTGACCAAAAGTTGAACTTGAATGAATTCCTTGACCAAAAGTTGATTTAACTAGAATTAAATGAATTCCTTGACCAAAAGTTGAATTAACTAGAATTGAATGAATTCCTTGATCAAAAGTTGAATTAAGTGCACAGTTGAATGAATTCCTTAGCCAAAAGTTGAATTAACTAGAATTGAATGAATTCCTTGACTTCAAATTGAATTAAATAGTGTTGAATGAATTCTTTAGTGAATGAATTATTTAATTTTAATTCTTTACGCTTTGGTCAGGGAATTCATTCTATAAATTTGAATTCTTTGAATTCATTCACAGGAATTAATTCCTGCTTATGTCTTATTGATGAATTCATTCCTTGAATTAAAGAATTGAATTAAATTTTTGGGAATTCATTCCAAAAAGGAATTAATTCTTTAAAACTTTTGTTGAATTTACTATTTTTTTTTTGCCACAACGATTTTGTTGACAGTAGCAAATTATCTGCTAGCACCCGCTAACTAAAATTTTGTTGACTTTTTTATTTAAGTGTACTTTAAGTAATGCAATTTTAATTTCCATTATAATTACAATGAAAAATCGTAATGAAAAGATTTTTCATTATATTACAAAATGTAATCGAAATGCAAATCAAATTTCATTACAATTACTTTTTGTAAAGTATTGAAGATAAAACATCCATTACCCATTACATGCAAGTAATGGTAATGAAAATGCAATGAAAATTATTTTGGCCCATTCTTGATGACGTATATGAAGGCGTTGCATGTTGTTGTAACGGCTTTAAAAAGATAATTCATACACTCAGATAAAAAAACTTAGTAAAAAAATTTGTAAAAAGTTTCCAATCGAACGATACTATTTTTATACTGATTTTTAGTACATTTTTTTAGTAATCATTTTTGCTATTCTCTTATTACAAATTACGGATTTTTTTTCTTATTCCCGCTGCTGATTTCAGCAAAACATTTTACTAATTTTTCAAAACCGAGTGCTAAATTTAGCAGAAAAATATACTAATTTTTTTTTTTTTTGATTTTTTACAATTCTTGTTTAGTTTATATTTGTTACTATTGATATATTCTTAGTTTGGAAATAACACTCATAAAATTTTATTGTATCTCCAATGCATAAAAAGGTAATAACTGGAGACTCCAAATTTCAAGTACGATGAAGTAATTGGAAAGAATACGCTTGTTACAATCGAAAGAAAGTTTTTTTTATAAATTTTTTTAGATTTTACAGTTTTTCTTATTTTTTAGTACACTCTTTTGCTAATTTCAGCAGATTGATTTTAAATTACAGTTTACAAAAATTTACTGAAATTTAGTAGCTGCAACTAATTATTTATACTAATTTCATTATACTAAAATTATTGATATTTAGTAAGTTTTTTTAACTGATTTCGATTTTGAATTGCATTTTACAACAATTTTGCTAAAATTTAGTAGCGACTATTAATTTTTCTACTAATTTTGTTGTACTACAGATCAGCAGACATGTGTTGCTAAAATTAGCAAAAAAAAAAAAAAATACCGTTGGGCTCAAAAGAGTTAAATTTTCCGTAATAACAGCAAAAATTTTAGTAGCCATTACAGACTTTTTTGGTTGAGTGTAGTTAATAATTCTCTTTAGAGCCGGAGTGGCAATCCTTGTTTGGGTTTGGTCCGATTGCCATGAGAACCGGGTTATACCGCCCACACTCGTTCGGTAGAGCCTCGTCAGCGTTAACAGGGTACACCATGTCCAAGGTAGACTGTGGGTGAGATTGGCATTTGGAAATTATTTCCCTTGACCTCTTGACAAATTGCATACAAAACAATATTTACTTATGTATATAAATCTTTAAATTTTATTTCAATTAAAAAAGTCTAAAAACTAAATTCTAGCATTTCCGAACTTGCAACATAATTCAAGTTGTTGGTTACCATATAAATTAGGATTTAAATCTAGTATAACCAGGATAAACCAAATAAGCAGATGCATATTCTGCTGCTGTTAAATTTAATTTATTTTTATTGTATTTTGATTTGTAATAGAATCTTGAGAAGAGTTGGAAACTATGGAAGAATGCTGTTGCTGATATACTGATGGCTGTTGAAATGTGTTCATACTTTGTGCGGGATTCACCAATATTATATCTAATATATCACCTTTTGAATCTAGCCAAAAACCACCCGGTTCATCTCCCGTATAATTTGATACAGTAGATTTTCTTTTATTTGGAATACAATTATTACGCTTTTGACGATTAGGTTTTGCTAAAAACAACAAAGAAAATTTTTTATGAAATAGTTTATTAAAATGATCACTGGAGACAGCTTTGATGTTTTCCTTTTGACACTTTTCCTTATAATTTTCAAACAATTTCTTTATGGATAAGGAGTGATGAAGATATTTGGTTTTTGATTTTTTATAAGGAACCCATGTTGGATACGAACTTATGTGATCTAATATGACCGCAAACCGATCTGCTGAAATTTTATTGTGTCGCCTATCAGCACCCGTATAGTAGCCAGTAGTTTTATCCGCAAAATCTATGGCATCACTGATAAATGTTTTATTAGTGCAAAGTGTATTAATCACAAAATGTTTACATACTCTCTTTTTATCACCCCGCAGACCAGTTTGTAAAAAAAATCGTGTTTGATGCGTTCGGGGAGTTCTATTTGATGTACGAAATTCGGATGCCCAATAAGTTTCAGTTTTTTTAACTTCTATATTAGCTAAAATATAATCTTTACGATTCTTGTAGTCCATGGACCAAAAAATGTCACAAATTTGTTTTCGTTCTTGCTCTGTAAATTTTGTATGGCACTTTTGAACACATTTCACTGAACATGATATGGGTTTAGGGAAATGTTCTGCCACTGGATCGCCAGATTTTCCGAGTTTTATCTTGGGTTTTCGTTCAGAGGGGAAGGTTTTCGATCGTTTTGTTTTGACCTTAGGATCAATAGTAACTAAAATTCCAGTTTCGGGATCTAAAACTTGTTTTACTTCTTGAGACTGTTGCTTTTCCTTTTCTTTATTTGCTTTGATAGTTTCCACTAATTGCTCTAAGTCTTTATTTACTCCCAATTCATAACCAGTTAGAGCTTTTTTGAGATAATGATTGGTCACACACAAAGTAGATTCAAAGTATTTACGACAGACTCTTACTAAATCAGTGGTGGTGTGAGTTGCGGTGTCATCGTTGGCACAATCATAATTGTTTAAATAATAACAATAATTATTATCACGTTTATTGGTGCGTAAACGTTTGTATCGTAATAAACGTTTTGATTTAATATGTTTTCTTAAATATGCGTGCCTGTCCTCTTCACTGAGACACAAATAATTGGCAGAGATTAGTTTACGCTGTTCCTCCGTAAATTTTTCATTACAACGTTGTTTACACGATGAGCCGCACTTCATTTTAATTTTGTATTCATATTCTTCCTTTTTACTATATTTAGGAGGTCGACCTATACTGCGGGTAAGCAAAATTAAAGGCTCATCATCGGATAATTCCATTTTCTGCCATTTACCCTCAAGCATATAATCTTCGTCATCATCAAGATCTTCGCTTTGTTCGTCAAGTTTATAGTCCTGATCAAAACTGTTGAATTCTTCGTTATTATCTTCATTTAGTTTAATTTCTGTTTCCAATTTTTCAACATATTGTTCAATTTTTATTTCCACTTGTGGTGCAAATAAGGGATCATTTGGTTTCACCACTTCTTCTTTGTTTTCTTTATTCCCAGTTGTAGATACTTCTTGTTTTACAGCATATTTTTCTTTTATTTTAGCTGCTTTTAAGGTTTTTGAGTTTTTCTTCATTTTTGTTAAAGATTCTTTGATTTCTTTCTTTCCAGTTTTTTTAATTTTAGCTGCTGCTGGTTTTTTGCTTTTTTTAACAATTTTTGGTGGCCTTTCGTGTAGATATAGAACATTGGGTTCTAATAATGTAATGTTGTTGGCTGCAAACATATGGCAAAAAGCACATTTTCAAAATTTCCGAGATATTTATATTTTTTAACGTATTTTTTCTATTTAAGTTTGCTTATAATTTAAATATAAATTTTAAACCAACAAAAGATAATATAAAGATCAAAAGTCTAGAGAAAAGTTTATTTCCTATTTTTCAATAAACTTAGGTAGGGTAACCAAGTTGCATATAAAACAGCATTAATTTTTTATATAAATCGTATTTTATTTTACACATGTATAGAAAGCCTAAAAACTAAATTAATTTTATGAAATTTTTGCAAAACAACTTAAGTTGACTTAAGAAAAAGAAACTGAATCACAAATTCTACAAATTTTCACGTGAAACTCATTATGGTGAAAAACTAAACTTTTTTATATGGAGACTGGCTCTTCGTTGTATGTGCAATTTTGTGAGGTTACTATAAAAACTAATCCAGAAAAAAATTTCAGTTCAATCGAAGAATTTTTAAGTTATCACTGGCGCTTCAAAGTTTTGTACTACGATTTACAAAGGAAAAAGATTACTTTTTTGGAATTTTTTGAAAATACTGGCTCTAGTTATATTATAAGAGCCAGTATTTCTGAAAATGTCAGTATAATCGCAACTTTTGGCACTTTATTTTAAATATTTGGGATCATTTTGACTCCATGTGCCCGTAAAGATTAATTTTTGATTACTATATATAAAACTTGTTGTTAACAGAGGTTTTTGGACAACTTTCACCAAATTCCGTAAGAAACATCACAATGTTTTGATATACTTTCAGAAAAAATAGAAAATTTTCAAAAATTTCACATTTGACCTTGGTAAAGAAAGGATTAACGATGTCGAAGTGTCACTAAATTTATAGAAACAATCTCTTTTATCTGAATTTAAAACAAAGCGGAAGTAATTTTCTTACAGCTAGCTAAAAAAACAAAAATTAACACTATTATCCAAATTATTGGCCAAAATCCCTTTTTTCTCTAAAATTTTCAAATTTAAAACGTCGTCACTACTAAGTTAAAACAGGGATATGTGGAATTTTTGGTAGAATTATTCTCCGAGGAGTATTGAAAAATAATCTATGCGTTGACCACTTTTTTTATATTGTGTTGAAAAAATTTAAAAAAACTAAAATTAGAGTTTTGCAAATTTCCAAAAAAAAAATCCCATCTTTAGCCATATCTGGGACTAGGTTAGCATAATCGAGTCTAATTTATATCTGAATATTTATAGATCTTAAAAAGATTGTAACTTTTTGAAAATAATATTTAATTTTTTACGATTTTCATAATTTATCCCATTCTAATCCTACAATGGTATGGGAGAATTGCAATTAATTGATTTTGGATTTTTATACTTCGGTAGAAAGGTTATTTAGTCTAGATTCTATTGACATTTTCAGAAATACAGTTAAGAGCCAGTATTTTCAAAAAATACCAAAAAAAAAGTAATTTTTCCCATTGCAAATCATAGTACAAAACTTTGAAGGGCCAGGGATAGCTCAAAAATTCTTCGATTGAGCGTTATTCGGAACAACTTTTCAAATAAGGGCCAGTCTAATATTGAGTATTATAACAGTTTTTCACGTGAAACTCAAACAATTTACTATGCTTAAGTTAGGGACTGTTTATCTATTACGAAAATGGTCTAAACGAAAGAAATTGACAATTATTTTCGTTAAAAATGCATGGGAAACAAAAACTAATTTTGAGTTACTTTGCTTTCGTTCACAACATTTTCGTAACACATAAAAAAGGGTTAAGTTTTTTGACATATCCTTAAAAGTTGAAGAAAGTTACAAGGTTTTTATTTACAAATGTTTCAATACACTGTTGGGAATAAAATACAATTTCCAAATGACAAAAAATTCCGTATCAAAACTTGTTAGAAACTTTATAAAAACACTTTTATGCTGCGGTTAAAGTATTTTTTCATACGCCTGTTAAATTCATGGTTTTCTCAAAAGTCCACAGAAATCATTCTAAACATGAAGTCCATATCAAACTGTACATTATCATATAAAAGTGAAAATACTTGACAAATAATTCTAAGATCAATCAAATTAGTCAACATATTGAATTTAGTTATTATAACGATATTTAAAAAGAATCTTAAAAGGAGTTGGAAACAATCGACGACTGCTGTTGCTGTTGGAATGTATTCATACTATGTGCGGGATTAAACATTCTTATATCCAAACGTTCACCATATCTATCTAGCCAAAAACCTCCATGCTCTTCTCCCGTGTAATGTGATATATTAGTATTTTGATTTATAGAACTACACCGTTTTTTAGGATTGGGATATTCTAAAAATAATAAATTACAATTGCCATGAAATAATTTATAGAAATTTTCTTTCGAGAGAGCTTTAAACTTTTCCTTTCGACACTTTTGCTTATAACCTTGAAATAATTTCTTAATGGTTAGGGTATAATGAAGATATTTTATTTTTGAGTTTTTGTTAGGCATCCATGTGGGATAGGAATGTATATAATCCAATACGACTTTATTACGTTCTTCCAAAATTTTATTATGTCCTTTGTCAGCAACATCTATAGCATTATCAATAAATCTGCGACTGATGCAGAGTGTTTTTACCAGAAAATGGTTACAAACTCTCTTTTTATCATCCTGCACACCAGTCCGTAAAAAGAATTTTGTTTGATGAGTTCGGGGAGCTCGATTTGTAGTACGAAATTCAGCAGACGTATGTGATTCAGTTTCTTTAAGTTCAATATTAGCTAATATATAGTCTCTACGATGCATGTAGTCCATGGACCAAAAAAAGTCACAAATCTGTTTTCGTTCTTGTTCTGCAAATTTCGTATGGCATTTATACATACATCTCACAGAGCATGTTATAGGTTTAGGATAGCGTTCTGATATTGGATCAGCTGGTTTATAACGTTTTATTTTGGATTTCAACTCAGATGAGGATTTAGATACTTTTGTTTTATCCTTAGTAGCGGCTGTAATTATATTACAAATTTCTGGATCTGATTCTTGTTTTATTTCTTGCAATTGCTTTACTTTATTTGTTTTGATAGGTTCCTCTTCTATATCCAATTTATGAGCATTACAAAATTTTCTAATATAATGATCACTTACACCTAAAGTATGTTCAAAAAATTTTCGACACACTCGCGTTAAATCAGTAGTGCGTGTGGAGTCCTCCTCATCGCCATTGTTTTTTATGCAGTCCTTTAAAAAATAACAAGAACTACCACGTCTTTTATTTGGTAAAAGTGTGACACGTCTCACACGTTTAGTTCTAATATGTGTTCGTAAATACACTAGCCTCTGCTCTTCACTGAGTTCCCACATATAAGCACAAATGCGTTTTCGTTGCTCGTCCGTAAATTTTTCGCTACAGCGTTTCTTACACGATGCAACACACTTTGTTAGACGGGGTGCTTTATTTGCGTATTCATTTTCTTGCTGTTTATTACATTTAAGAGGTTGATCGTCATCAATCATATCTTCATCATCATCTGGATAATCGTCCCGTTCGTCCCAATCATTATTGTAATATTTATCATATTGAAATTTTACTTTTGGTTCCATTTTTTCAACATCATATTCACTTTTTATTTTTACTTGTGTATATAGGTGACTATATGGTTCCACCATTTCTTCATCTTCATTCTCAGTTATTTGTATTTCTTGTTTAACTATATATTCTTGTTGTATTTGAGCTGCTTTAAGTGAAATATTTGACTTATTCTTTGATTTGGTTATAGTTTTTTCGATTTCTAGCTTTTTGTGTTCTTTTTTAGTTTTATTTGCAGCAGTTGAATTTTTGTAAATAACATTTTTTGGTGTTTTCTCGCCTAAATTTAGAACATTGGGTTCTAAAAATGTCATGTTGTTGGCTGCAAACATATGGCAAAAAGCATATTATCAAAATTTCGGAGATATTTTTATTTTTCATTCCCGGTTAAAAATGATTTCAATAGTATATAATTTGATATAATTGTATCTAATCAGGTGTGGTTAAGATGATATCATATAAAATTGTATGTAATTTTATCAATATAAATAATATTATACAATTTAGATCTAAAAATATTTTCTCTACCAAATTATAAATTGTTTTTATTAAAAACACAGATAGAATTCAATTAATTTTAAATTTTGCATATTTTATATAAAACAATTAATGCTTTTTTGTGAAAAACGTAAAACAAAAATATTTTATTAGAAACCGGTACGATACCGGTATTAAGGGAAAATGTTTTAGGATACCAGTTTTTTAAAATTAAGGGTTTCGGTATTGGTATCGGTTATCAATTTGAAAGGGTTTTGAAACAAATAATGGTATTATAAAGGTATCAGTTGCCAACCTTGCATTTTAGTATCTAACATAACTTCTTTGAAATATGAAATATTGTAAACATTAACACAGCGGTATTCATAAGTTTTAGTTACGCACACAACGAGTTTACAAATAGAATTTATATTAGGCTTATTCACTGGATGTTCGCGAATCTATTCATAAGTCTTTTGGATATTCTCTGTCTAACTAAAAATTTAGTAACTCTGTTTTTTAAAAAAGAAATATAATATTCGTAATATTACGCTTTATACAAAATTAAATTCAAAAAAATACATATGGAACAATTAAAAAAATTCAGAAGAGAATAATTTGGTAGTACCGTGAAATAACTCCCAAATGAAATAAGTCCCAATGAAATAACTCCCAATGAAATAAGCCCCAATGAAAATGAAATAATTCCCAATTGCAAAAAATGAAATAACTCCCCAAGAGGAAAATGAAATAAGTCCCAATATTTGGGAGTTATTTCATTTTCCAAAAAAATTGAAATAACTCCCAATGAAATAAGTCCCAACAGAAAGGAAATAATTCCCAATTCAAAAATATCGAATAATATTTATTTAATAAATACACTTTAAAAATGTTTGTAAATCCGCTGCTATAAAGTCAGTAAAAATTTATGTAATGTTACGCAAAATACTGAAATTTAGACATCGAATTTTTAAAAATCTAGTGTACAGATTTTTACCCAAAAAATATGCATTTATTGTAAAAAAGGCACTTTTAATTTAGAATTACACATATTGTGTGTGCGATTAAAATTTTGTGCCTAAACAGACATATTTTTATTACAAAATTTTCGAAATGGAGTTAATTTTTAAAATTTATAAAGTAGTTGAAAAAAGCGCCGCAGGGGAAAATTTGGTGTGGTTTAAAAAATTGCGCGTATTTAATAAATACACTTTAAAAATGTTTGTAAATCCTCTGCTATAAAGCCAGTAAAATTTTATGTAATGTTACGCAAAATGCTGAAATTTAGACATCCAATTTTTAAAAATCTTATGTACGCATTTTTACCCAAAAAATATGCATTTATTGTAAAAAAGGCACTTTTAATTTAGAATTACACATATTGTGTGTGCGATTAAAATTTTGTGCCTAAACAGACATATTTTTATTACAAAATTTTCGAAATGGAGTTAATTTTTAAAATTTATAAAGTAGTTGAAAAAAGCGCCGCAGGGGAAAATTTGGTGTGGTTTAAATGGAGTTAATTTTTAAAATTTATAAAGTAGTTGAAAAAAGCGCTGCAGGCGAAAATTTGGTTTGGTGTAAAAAATCGCGCGATTTTTGCTATAAAATTTTTGTAAAAAAGTTTTGTAGTAAAAATTTAAACTGACTTTATTTTTTAAAATTTATAACTCAGTGATTTTAGAAACGTTAAAAATTAGTTGCAAAAAGTGGCACAGCGAAAACTTGGGTTGGTTTAAAAATCGCTGGGCCAAAGCAAATTATCGCCAGTGGTGTTTTCTTCAACCAGATTATACATTTTAAAAATTAATACAATTGCTTAAAAATATAATTGATTTTCAAGAGGTATTCCCTTTAATTTTCATACTGACGAATAAATATAATGGATTTGACCAGAGAAGTTATCAAAAAAAATCAACTGTTTAAATGAAATAACTCCCAACAAAATTTAGTTGGGAGTTATTTCATTTGGAAGTTTTTTCATAATGCAATAACTCCCAACAAAAAATTATGAAATAAGTCCCAACGGATTGGGAGTTATTTCATAATGAAATAAGTCCCTATTTGTATGGAAAATTTTTGGGAGTTATTTCATTTTTGTTTTGGGACTTATTTCATTTGGGAGTTATTTCATGGTACCGAATAATTTAGCTTAAACCGGGGCACAAAAGTTTAAATTAAATAAATAAAATTTTCTCAATTGCACCAATTGTGTATGAGTAGGGCACAGATTAATACCAGATGTGAAACCAATGACAGGTGTCAAAAAAGGATTCTCGAACCGTATGGTTTTGTTTACATGGAAGTCAAGTCAAGAGGGAGATAACAATATAAAATCTACATACATTTTGTATTGCGCATTTATTGTATATATCTGTCTCTTTTTAGATTATTGTGCTTTATCCTTTGTGTTTTTCTTAAATTTTTGCGTTTTGTTTTGCTCATTTTCTGTCGGACATATTGCCCAAATCAGCTGATTCATATCTGGTATAATCTGTGGAGTAGGGTTTGTGCGTCGTTTAGTAAAAAGTGTTATGGATAAGAAAACATTATTCAGTGGATATGCGGCGCCTAAATTTTGCTTATGAATACCGCAGTAACTGTTTAATATTTTTTTATACTTTAATCGGTTAAACGTATAATTTGCTTTAAATACTTAACGTTGATAGATATGATCGAAAATACATCTTATATAGGATTTGATAGGGAAATTGACCGAATGTTGTTAGATCTAAGTTGTATAAATTATGTTGATGCTATTACATACAATTTGATATGATATCACATTAACCACACCTAATTAGATATACAGAATTATATCAAATTATACAATATTTTATTAAAATCTATTTTAATAGGGTTGTATATTTTAGAAGTTTTATGTTGGCTAAATATTTATTTGTTAAATATTGTTTAAGCGTAAAATGAAATTAATATTAAATTTATACCCGACATCAAAATTTCGAAGTAGTTTTAAATTTTCAATTATACATATTTATTTTGTTTTATTTACAACTAACTAAAAAAACGAAATTGTAAAGTGAACAGTAAACTTAATCCTATAATGACCCGTTTAAATTTTTGTTGTACAACGATGTAAAATCAAATTTTCGGAAATTTGAAAAAAATTAACATTTTAAAACAGAAAAAAGAGAGAAAAAATTACGGATCCTCTTAAGGGGCTCTATCAGAGAGTTCATATCTTAATAGAGAAACTACAGTGTTCAAGGTTTTCGCGAATGCAAATGAAAAAATTTTTTGTATAGAAAAAAGTTCACTGCAACATGTTGATTAAAGTTTCTTGCTATCAACACGAACTTTTCTTATTTTGTTTTTATTGTGTTATTTTCTATTACATTTTTTTTTTTAATTTAATGACTTCTTCGTTAAAATACTGAATATATAAAAAATTTGTTGAAATATTATTAAAAAAAAAATGAAAAATTTTAAATTTTATCATCATGTTTTCATTTGCTTTGCCCGACTTCATGAACAAATAAAAAAGAGCAAAGGTTGGGCGAAACGTTGGGATATAGCAGCCCCCTGGCTGTATGATCCATTAATTTGTGTGAGATATATATATATCGCATTTGATCAAGAAGAGGGTATTAACTCAAAATTTTAAAATTTTCAGTAAAGGCTGTTACATTTCAAGAGAATTTGAAAATCCTAATACATCATAGCAGGGACGTAACAGTTATAACTTTTATTAAAAAAAATACTGATTGTTTTACAATTATTTCTTGTTTGAATATTTTTTTTAATTTTCAGTTTGTTTGCTCTGTTTGATTTTTATTTTTAATTCAATTTATTTAAAAAAAGACTAATTTTTGTTCATTATAAGTTTTAAGTTTTATTTAAAAATAAAACTAAATCTTAAACTGAATTAAAGCATTCTAAACATGGAGGAAGAACCATGTGGTAAATTATCATATAAATTAGGATTTAAATCTAATCTAACCAAAGACGATTGAGCAACAGCTCGAGGATTTAAAGTCGACGTCGAAGTCAAAGTGGGATCAATAAAATTAGCCAAATGATGAGCAGCAGCGGCCGTTGTATAATTTAATGGATTCAATTGTAAAGATGACGAAGTATTAGCAATATTTGTAGTAAACGAATCTTGAGAACTATTGGAAGTCATTGAAAAATTCTGTTGATGTTTATTAAATGGCGTTTGGTATGTGTGCATACTTTCGGCAGGATTGAACAATCTTATATCCAAACGTTCACCTTTTGAATCTAACCAAAAACCTCCCGACTCTTCACCCGTATAACGGGATAAGTTAGGATTTTGATTTAGACAACCCTTTCTAGGTACGGGAGTTTGTAAAAATAATAAACGAAAATTGGCATGATAATATCTATAGAAATAATGCCTGCCGACGGGTTGCATATCTGCCCTTTCACATCTTTCTTTATATTCATCAAAAATTTTCTTAATTGTTAGAGAATGATGCAGATATTTTATTTTCGATTTTTTATTAGGAACCCATGTAGGATAAGAATTTATATGATCCACTATGGCCTGAGTACGATCTGCTGAAATTCTATTTGGCAAGGGATGATGACCTCGTCTATCAGCTCCCGCATAGTAGCCAGTATTTTTATCAGCATATTCTATGGCATTACTGATAAACAATTTACCAATGCAGAGTGTATTAATCATAAAATGTTTACAGACTCGCTTTTTTTCGCCATGCAGACCGGTGCGTAAAAAGCACCATGTTTGATAGGCTCGTGGCGGACGATTTGTTGTGCGAAACTCTGGTGTCACTTGTTTTTGAGTTTCTTTAATTTCAATATTAGCTAAAACATAATCTTTGCGATGCTTAAAATCCATGGACCAAAAGATATCACATATTTGTTTTCGTTCTTGTTCGGTAAACTTTGTATGACACTTATATAAACATCTCACCGAACATGTTATGGGTTTTGGAAAATGTTCTGGATTTGGATCGCCGGGCTTGCGGCGTTTACGTTTTTCCTTAGGTTTCGATTCGGAAGACGATACTTTAGCCTTCTTTTTTTTATCCTTGGGATCAATAGTAATTAGATTTCCAGTTTCTGGATCTAAAACTTGTTTTATTTGCAGCGATTTTTCTTTTTCCTTTTCTTTATTTACTCGGATCGTTTCTACTAATAGCTCTAAATCTTTTTCTAACTCCAATTCATAACCATCTAAGGCATTTCTAAGATAATGATTAGATACACACAAAGTATCTTCAAAAAATTTCCGACAAACTTTTTTTGAATCAGTGTTTAAATGAAGACTGTCTTTGTCATCATTGCTTTCTATACAATCCGTTAAAAAGTACAAATTACAGCATTTAGAGCTTTGTCTATCGGCACGTAAAAATTTGAATTTTTTGAAACGTTTTGTTTTAATATGTTTAAGTAAATATTCTACTCTATCCGGTTTACTAAGACTCCAATAATAAGCACACATAAGTTTGCGCTGATCATCCGTAAATTTTTCGTTACAACGTTTTCTACAGCCGCATTCAACTAAACTGGGTTTTTTAATTTTCTTTTTATAACCTTTCTCTCTTTTGGATTCACTTTTAAGCATTATTAATGGCTCATCATCGTCTTCATCATCAGGGGGTTGTTCAATTTTTTTCAATTTAGCCTCAAACAAATCATCTTCCTCATAATCTGCATATTCCTCCTCGTCATCTGAAATTTCCTCTAGTTCATCGGGTTCATAGTCCTGATCGATATTGTTTATTTCTCCATTATCATCAGCTTCACTGTGGTCATCAATTTGTAATTTTACCTCTGGTTCCAATTTTTCAACATTTAGTTCACTTTTAATTTCCACCTGTGGTGTAAATAGAGGATCATTTGAGTCTATATTTTCTAGTTTTTCTTCTTCGCCATGTTCTCTTTTAACCATATGATCTTGTTTTATTTTAGACGCTTTCCGAAGAGTTCTCAACCTCTTATTTGTTTTTTGGCTTTTTGTCTTTTTAGCTGTCTTTTTAGCTTTAGCTGTTGCTGACTTTTTGTTTTTAGCAATTTTTGGTGGTTTCTCTTCTAGGTATAGAACATTGGGTTCTGCTATGTTAATGTTGTTGTCTGCAAACATATGGCAAAAACCACATTATCAAAATTTCGGAGATATTTTTATGTTCAATATTATTAATTTTTATATTTAACTATAATTAAATTAAAATCATAGATTGATAAAATTGAGACCTTCAAAATTAATTTTCTTCGTTCAAGCCAGGATCAAATCCCACTTTTGACCGAAACCGAACTTTGGCCAAATATATAAATGCTCTTACTTTATTATTTGAAGTAGGACAAAAATGTTAAAATACAAAAAAAAACGAATTTATAACATAATTTAAAAATATTGAAAATCTAATTTCAATTCATTTAAAAATAAGTTAAAAAAATTGGGAATATTTGAACTTTTATATTTCACTAACCCCCATTAACACAATGTCCTGTAGTAGCTAACTGGGACTTTAACTGACACATTTGTTGTTGTTTACCATATAAATTTTAAATTTAACTTTGGGTTAAATTTTAACGGGACATTGTGTATCCGGCCTAAAAAATAAAACAAAATTTAATACAAATGTACACCAAAAAAAAAAAAAAAAATCAGTCCAACTTTTTATGAAAACTTTCGTAGCTAATTTCCTCGTAATTATTAACGAATTTTACGAAAGTAACAAACTCATTCTTAGTCGAAATAAAAATTATAAAGGTTACGAAACTAACAAATTCATTTCGTATCGTATTTATTCGTAGAATATATAGTCTGGCGACTATTTGTAGATAAAAATAATGCAAAACTTTAGGAAATTTTATAAAATTTCCCAAAATATTTAGTTTTTACAGAACCGATCAGTAAAAAATAAAAAATAAGTTAAAAAAATTGGGAATATTTGAACTTTTATATTTCACTAACCCCCATTAACACAATGTCCTGTAGTAGCTAACTGGGACTTTAACTGACACATTTGTTGTTGTTTACCATATAAATTTTAAATTTAACTTTGGGTTAAATTTTAACGGGACATTGTGTATCCGGCCTAAAAAATAAAACAAAATTTAATACAAATGTACACCAAAAAAAAAAAAAAAAATCAGTCCAACTTTTTATGAAAACTTTCGTAGCTAATTTCCTCGTAATTATTAACGAATTTTACGAAAGTAACAAACTCATTCTTAGTCGAAATAAAAATTATAAAGGTTACGAAACTAACAAATTCATTTCGTATCGTATTTATTCGTAGAATATATAGTCTGGCGACTATTTGTAGATAAAAATAATGCAAAACTTTAGGAAATTTTATAAAATTTCCCAAAATATTTAGTTTTTACAGAACCGATCAGTACTGCCTAAATTTTACTATGTAATTTGATAAAAGGTCGATATCGCGATTTCGTTAAAAGCCACGCCCACTTAAAACAAGTGACAAAATGAAAAAACAAACATTACTTTGAAATTCTGTACAATTTTCTGAACAATCTCCTTGCCTTTGGGGGTGAATTTAGCCAATATTTTAATCTTTAAAAATAACGGCAACGAGAATAAAATTAGAAAAAACTTTAATCGTTTCTAATTTATTGGCCACCACTGTATATATACAACCATACTCAGTGTTGCTATAACGTCGATTTTCTGGTCAGATGTAGCGATTTTATTTCGCCCCTAGCGGTAAAAATTGTCCTGTAGCTATTAGCCAAAAATCTAGCGATTTTTTATCAGCCGTAATATAATTTATAAAAATCAGTTTTATGTTGGAAAATTATTATAAAAAAAGAACTTCTTAAACGATTTTAGTAAAAAAAACTTTCGAAAAAATACACATTTCGATTCAATGTACAAGTTTATAACACTTCTTATGAACATAATGCATTTCGTGCACTTCGTGATTTCTTTGGTCAGCATAATCGACCAAATGTGTCCACAATCAGGAGAATTGTGCGCAAATTTCAGCAAACCGGATATGTAGGAAATGTGGAAACACCTGTGCATGCTCGCCCAGTTCGTTGTGGCTGGCGGCGTCATCGGGCCGTACTTCTTCGAAAATTTGGTCGGCTAAGCAGTTACCGTGAATAGTTTTCGCTATCGCGAAATGATAACGGACTTCTTGTGGCCAGAAATTAAGGATTTGGACCTGGACGATATGTGCTTCCAACAGGATGGTGCCACTTGCCACACAGCCAAAGAAACAATGGCTCATTTGCGCGAATAATTCAATGGCCGTGTTATCTCACGTCGTGGCGATGTTAATTGGCCGCCACGATCATGTGATTTGACACCGTTGGACTTCTTTCTTTGGGGATATTTAAAAGAAAAAGTGCACGTCAATAAGCCAAGAACAATTCAAGAGCTATTATTTTCCTACTCTGGTTGTACCACATAATAGTTGATATTAAAGCAAAAAAAAAAATAAATTGGAAAAATGATAATTTGAGTTTGTGTTTGGAGCGACTGCTTTCCAGGACATTTTACAAAAATTGCTTATTTTGTCAAAAATTTTAAAAAATTTTAATGTTTTCATCAAATTTTACATAGTTTTCGGAAAAATATTACTTAAATTTAGTTAGACTATAATTATCTTTACATTTGTTTAAAAAAATATTTAACCCTTAGTGGCCTGGGATCAGAAAAGACCCATGAAACTTAATATTAATTATGACTACGAGATTGTAAAACCATTAAATTGATAAAAAAAAATATCTCAACTGGATAAAAATACTTATTTTAATATATTTAGTTAGAATATTCTTCTAAAATAATTGTTAAATAATTATTTTATGTAACATGATCCATATGGATCTTTTTGCCAAAAACGCCCCACTAGGAAATTTACAGCTATTCTACCAGCCAATTGGTAAATTTGGAGTTAAAAGACATTCCTAAGCCCAAAGTAATTACTTTGAAGTAATTGCTAAGTTTTATTCATATGACCCCATATATACATTTTTAAAGAGGTTTTAAATAAATTTTTTATAGTGTATGAATTATTACATTTTTGGAGCAATTTCAATGTTTAGCATTTAACCCATTTCTGAACCTAATGCATAACAAAAAAGTTTCAAATCATTGTAATTTTTTTAATAAAATTAAGGAAACACTTCTTTGGCACTCGTTTAAGTCAAAATCAGACGAAACCAAAGTTTTCTTTCATTTTTGTTCAACAGTTTTGTTTTTAAGTAATTTTATAACATGTTGATTTCACTCTTTAAATTCAAAATAGTTACGATATTGAATTAAATAAAATTAATATAAGCAATGAGCATAGAATCTTTACGTGATTTTAGGATAATGAACCTCTTTTAGCCAACCTCTTGAAGGATCCGTTTTAAACGATAAAACAATGGGCAGATTTACCAGATATACAAATGATTAGTAACAGTAGAGCGTCTGGTAAACGCACCCTATGTTTAAATAGAAAGAAAAAACGAAATAAAAATGTGTTAACAGTGCAACAAATTTTATTAACATATTTCTTTGGTGAACGGACAGACTCAGTAATAGCACGCGAGCCACTTCAATAGGATAAAATTCTTTATTCCTTTCCCTTTTTTAATGGGAACGGCAATTGATTTTTTTTAATATGTAGGAATAGTTAAAAAATATATTACTAAATAATTGTAATTTAGTAAAGTATGTGGAAAAATTAGCTAAAAAATGGAATCTTCAATAAATTAGTATTCATAAATGATAATGTAGTTACAAATAATTTTTCGTTTTGAATGACTTACACACATTTTTGCTGGGAATTATAGAGGCCTCCAAAAGATATCACTCAAAACCAAGGTTGGAAACCGATACCTTTATTAACCGTTATCCGTTTCAAAACCCTTTCAAATTGATAACCGATACCAATACCAAAACTTTTAATTTAAAAAAAATACCGGTATTCAAAAACATTTTCCCTTTTTTTTACATTTTTCACAAAAAAAAAAATTGTTTTATACAAAATATGCAAAATTTAAAATTAGTTAAATTCTATCTGGTTTTAATAAAAAAAAATCGTATTGCTAGCAGGCGTATTGCTATTATTTCTTTAATTTGGTTTATCAACATTATGTTTTTTACAACACATAATTTATTGTGAAAATACAATTCTTCAATAATACCGGTACGTATCGGCATTGATGTTTCATGTTTCAAATGAAATACCGTTACCAATACCAATACCGAAAAAATTTATACCAAGACCGTTATTCGTTTCGGTTGCCAACCTTGCTCAAAACTTTAGAAGCCCTTTCAATAACAAACTGCTTGGGACAATGACAAAAATTTTAAATAATTATCAACCCCGCTCACCTACTAGGACCGTTATTGTGATTTCCAGAATCATATTTCGTTGTGTTACAAACGGAGTAACAAGTAGAATGATTGGTATAAGATATTAAAATCGGCTAGTTTTGGAGAAAGTTTTAAAATTTAATGAACATCTATTAAGAACTGCGTTCATACCTTAATATTTTCTATAATAAATGGAGTCAAGGCAATTCAAATTTGTCATTAGAAAATAAATCTATAAATTTTTTAGTTTTCTTTAAGAAAAATTATAAAAATTAAATTTATTGAATGAGGGGAATGTTTATTTGATCTCTTATTTTGGTAAATGAATGTTCTTTAGTTTGACTATAGATCATAAATTAATATCAATTTCTGTTTAAATTATTTTTAAAATTAAAGAAAGATGATACAATTTTCACAAGTAAATTACAAAGAATAAAAACAATTTTGAAAGAATTCGATAAGCACAGCAAAACAGAATACGTATTTTCATCTTTTGCTAGTTTAAGTTGAGTTGTTAACATAAGTAGACAATTATCAATTATTAAGCCATTCAAGGCGAATGACAATGATGATGGCTTTGCAGCGAAAGCCGAAAATACGTATTCTGTCTTGCTGGCCTTATCGAATTCTTTTAAAACATTATTTATTCTTTGTAATTTACTTGTGAAAATTGTATCATCTTTCTTTAATTTGAAAAATAATTTAAACAGAAAGTGATATTAATTTATGATCTATATTCAAACTAAAGAACATTTATTTAATTAAATTTATTTTCTATTGACTCTTTATTATTATTTCTATGAACTCTTTATTAAAACAATTTAAATTACTTCAGTTTTTTGTAATATTTTAATGCATTATTTTTTAAAACTCCTTAGCAAAAAAAAACCTTTTTTATATAAGCAGAACCAGAGATGCACAACAAAAAGTTTCTACTGGAATTTTAAATTTACAACGGTATGGATTTTTTCCTATGACACAAATATGTGAAATTCATATATAGAAATGCCAAATTGTTTTTCATAGTTTTTTTTTTAGATAATAGTAAACATTTCCGTCAATGAATTTAATATGAGCATGTGGTAAATTTAACAAATTTTCAATAAAAACTATGCTTGCGTCTCAAGATTCGATGTGTTGTTATTGCATTTTCATTTTATTAATACATTTTCTTTATGGGGATTCTTTGTTGAGAGGGTTTGCATTTATTATTTTTTAGTGTAATTTTATTTGGAAATTTTTAAAATAATTTCGAAATTGTATAATAAAGTTTAACGTTGATTTTTTTAATGCAAATTTCGAACCGCATATTCATTTTAGTGGAAAATTTTCAAAATTTTCGTTAATTAAATTGTGAAAACTAACATTTTTTTATTTTATAAGACGCAACCACAAAAATAACAGAATTGTGTATAAAATTTGCAAGAAAACAGTTTTTCACTTAAAGCCCAAACAATTTACAAGGCTTAAAAGAATTGCAAGTTTTCGTTTTTCACATGAAAAAAAAACTATCATATTCCCAATAAATTTGTCTACGTAAAATACTACTTGAAATGGTCTATCAAACGTATAGTTCCATTAAATATTATTAATGTTTTTTATTATTTAAATTTCGGGTACTTGAAAAAATTTACTTTAAGCTGGCCATACATTTGCAATATTATGGTACAGTTTTCCAAGTGGTGCAAGCATATTGACCGTGTGTTTATTAAATTGAAGGTTGAGCAATATTATAGAGTGAATCAAAACAGTTTTGATATTTATTGGACAACTTGATATATTGTATAATGTATTGGCAACACTGTGCAATTTTAATTTTTCTTTGTTTATGTTTGTGTGCATTTTGAGGTTATGTAAAATATTGTGGCGATATTATCATGGTTTTGCCAATATTATCATGGCAAAACCATGATAATATTGGCAAACTTAATACGGCTCAACTGTTTTCTTCTATATGAAAATGGTGCAATATGTATGACCTACAGATTACAAAATATTTTTTCTCTTTGCATGCTTGCGCAATAAGAATCAAATCCGTTTTGATTTTTTTTCTAATATATTGTACAACCTTCCAAGAATATTGCGTAGTGCATGGCCAGCTTTATAGTTTCGACTAGCCATGGATCAGTGCGAATATGAAATGAAATACATACTGTTTCCAATTATTCGACATAGGCGGTTAACCGGTTATTGCATTATTCGAAAAATCACTAAAATTGATTAACCGGTTATTCGGGTCGGTTATTCGAGAAAATTGGCGATTAATCGATTAATCCTTTAAAGCAAAATTAATGTATTTCCTTAACTTTTTATCAACAAAGACTCGTAACAGCTTCTTGTTTTTGTTAAATATCAAAATGACATATGAACACGATGTATTTAAAAAAATTTCAAATTAAAAAAGCACATCAACATGAGAGAGAAATGCTGGAGATGAAACAAAAATCACTTCTAATTAGCTCTATTTTGAATGAGTTTAGCTATTTTGTAGTGTTTTTTGCTCCATCTCTAGCAGTTTTCTCTCGCGTGTAAATGTATATATATATTTGTTCCTTTTACTCCTGCAAGGAGCATAGGGCCGTAAATGTACCTTAACCCTTAAATGCATGGCGTAGCCATTTAGCAACATACCGGTTTTTTAATAAAAAAAAACCCACTTGTTGCACAAAACTGCATTTTTGGGCATTAGGGGCCCCTTCTGTACATAGTGTTCCTATAGTTTAGCGCAGAATTTTTAAACAGTTAAGAGTAAAAATCTTGGTTTTGCTCTGTATATTTGTGAAAAATCTAAAACACGCGCTTCTTTTACAAAAAGTGTAATATTCAAAAATATTTGTTTAAATATTTAAAGTGGTATTCTCGCAATAAAATTCGACAATAAATGTATAAATTATAGTTTATAGATTTTTGTTTTTTTTTTCATACACGTTAAAATAATTACAATTTAGCTATTTGGGAAAAAACCATATTTTTCAATAAAAATCACCTTTTTTTAAAAATAAATTTTTTTTAGTATTTTTTTTCAAATGTACACGCCTTTAGAAATCATATATAAAAAAATGGTCAAAATCGAAGAGATCATGCATTTAAGGGTTAAGGTTGGTTCGGAATCTGAGATTATCTAAATTGAAACATTTCTTATACTACCCAGGTAGAAATTGCCGACGGTACAAAAAACAAAGCACTGGCAAAGCGTTGCTTTATAATGGTACAAAAAAAGCATTGCAAAAGCACTAATTTAGAACACTTTGCCAACCTTTGGAAAGAGTGCTTTCCCAATACTTGTTTTACAAAGTTTACCACTGTTTATGAAAAAAACCACCGGCAAAACATCGGTTCAAAACGATTTGCCAACGTTAGGTAAAAGGACTTTGCCAGTACTTGTTTCACAAAATTTACGACTGTACATGAAAAAATACTACTGGTAAAACATTGGATTGCAGCGCTTTGCCAACATTTCCAAAAAGGATTTTGCCAGTACTTGTTTTACGAAACTTATGACTGTATGTAAAAAATACACAAACTGATCACTTAATGTTCACCCTATTTAAGTACCAGTTTTCAAGTCTATTGATAAAACTGGAAAATTGTTCTTATGGTAAAAGTTGTGTAAAAATCTATTGAATTTGTAGTTTTAAGCAGAGATGTATTCGCTTATTAGATACAGTGCTGCTATACTAAAATTTACGTTTCTCTTTTTTTTTTCTATATTTGGAATTTTAGAGATTTTTTCATGAAGAATTGAATAAAAAACCGTTGATCTAAAATACCGATGGCAGAGCACTTATTTTACTATTGTTACCAACGCTTTGCCAACGTTCGGAAAGATAAACGGCCAACCGAAGATCGACGTTATCATTTCAAGGTTGACCCAGTACTTTAATTTTCGAAAAACGGACGCTCTGCCAGCGCTTGTACCACCATATACAGTGATTTGCCAACGTTTTGCCGTTTGTATTTTTCTACCTGGGTAATAGAACAATTTATTTAAAAATATAGCGAAGCTATCAAAAATTATTTAAAAATGGCAAAAAAAAAACTGCTGAAACTAGATTTTTTTTCTAAAAATTAGTAAGTTAAAAACAGCATAACTCAAATTAGATTTTCTATTTCTTTACCAAATTTTTTTTTAATCTGTAAAACTTTGGACACAAAATTTCTTTGAATGCAAATTTAATCAATACTACAATAAATATAATATTGCATTTAAAAAAATTATTATCCAAAGTTCTTCCTCCTCCTGTGAAGAAATAAAAAAATTTATTTCCATTTGAGTAAAATATTAATTAATTGAAAATATCAATTTACTCTACAAAAATTTGCAAAAAATATTTCTGAATAGTAGAGTTAGTAGACTAAGGAATATCATAAACAATTGTTAAATTTCTGTCATTTTTCCGTTTTTAAGGGCCATTGACAATAAACAAACCCAGGTAGAAAAATACAAACGGCAAAACGTTGGCAAATCACTGTATATGGTGGTACAAGCGCTGGCAGAGCGTCCGTTTTTCGAAAATTAAAGTACTGGGTCAACCTTGAAATGATAACGTCGATCTTCGGTTGGCCGTTTATCTTTCCGAACGTTGGCAAAGCGTTGGTAACAATAGTAAAATAAGTGCTCTGCCAATCGGTATTTTAGATCAACGGTTTTTAATTCAATTCTTCATGAAAAAATCTGTAAAATCCCAAATACCGAAAAAAAGAGAAAAGTATATTTTAGTATAGCAGCACTGTATCTAATAAGCGAATACATCTCTGCTTAAAACTACAAATTCAATAGATTTTCACACAAATTTTACCATAAGAACAATTTTCCAGTTTTATCAATAGACTTGAAAACTGGTACTTAAATAGGGTGAACATTAAGTGATCAGTTTGTGTATTTTTTACATACAGTCATAAGTTTCGTAAAACAAGTACTGGCAAAATCCTTTTTGCAAATGTTGGCAAAGCGCTGCAATCCAATGTTTTGCCAGTAGTATTTTTTCATGTACAGTCGTAAATTTTGTGAAACAAGTACTGGCAAAGTCCTTTTACCTAACGTTGGCAAATCGTTTTGAACCGATGTTTTACCGGTGGTTTTTTTCATAAACAGTGGTAAACTTTGTAAAACAAGTATTGGGAAAGCACTCTTTCCAAAGGTTGGCAAAGCGTTCTAAATTAGTGCTTTTGCAATGCTTTTTTTTTTTTGTACCATTATAAAGCAACGCTTTGCCAGTGCTTTGTTTTTTGTACCGTCGGCAATTTCTACCTGGGAAATTATCCAAAGTTTGAGCTAACATACGCACAGGGATCTTTATTATTCCAGTTTTAATGAAAATGTCCACCAAACTAATGAAGTTTTCTTAACAAAATGAATGGAAAGCTTCATAAAAATTTTCAATGGGCGAACTTCAGCGAAACTTCATTGAATCAATGTAAAAATTCATAAATAGAATGTAGACATTTCTCTCAGTGTACAGTTACAAATGTTAAATTCCATTTAAATTTTTTTTTAGCTTTAATTTTGTGTTAACTTTAGGTTATTTCGTTATGGTTAATGTCACAAATGCGAATAAAAATTTAATTTCAGTGAAACGGTTTCGGGTTCCCTTGTATTCTACACCTTTTTCAGTTTTATTTCAGAAAATTCCAAATATATTTCATATATATTTAATCCTTTAATTCCCAGTGGAACATAGGGCCGCAAATATATTTCATAATTGTTTAAAAATGTTTTAAAATTCTCCAAAAATGTTTTTAAATTGTCCAAAAATGATTTAAAATTGTCCAAATATATTTTAAAATTGCGTAAAAAGGTTTCAAATTTGTCTAAAATATTTCAAAATTATCCAAAAATGTTTTAAATTTTTTTAAAAATGTTTTAAATTTGTCCAAAAATCATTCAAAATTGTCAAAAAATGTTTTAAAATTGTTCAAAAATTTTTCAAAATTGTCCAAACACTGTTCAAAATTGTCCAAATTGCATTTTAAAATTTTCAAAATGTATTTCAAAATTATACAAAAATATGTATTACAAATATATTTTAAAATATTTTATTTGTATTTAAGAAAATTCTATTTGTATTTGAAAACTGTCCAAATACATTTGAAAATTATTCATTTGTATTTAAAAATTCTAAATTTGTATTTCAAAATAGTCCAAATGCATTTCAAATAATTCCATTTGTATTTCAAAATTCTCTAACGGTGGGTTTAACTTAACTAAAAACAAAATGAAATGTCAAAAAAATGTACACAAAACAACAACAAATTTTTGGGTTAACTATTAACCTAAGTTTAATCCAGCAGTATGAGACCCACCGTAAATGTATTTCAGAAATTTCCAAATTAATTTAAAAAGACTTTATTTGTATTCCAAAATTTTCCAAATGTATTTAATAAAATTCTAATTGCATTTCAAATTTTTCGAAATTTCTATTTTTATTTTAGAAGCATATTTAGTAACCTACATGTCTCATAATTCCTATAAAATTTTCATTACGAAAGAGAAAACATGCATGTTTGTAAAAATGATTTTAAAATAATTTTTATTCTAATTTCTGAAATACATTTGGAAAAATTTGAAATGCAATTAAAATTCTAAATAAATTTGTAAAATTTTGGAATACAAATAGAGTCTTTCGAAATACATTTGGAAATTTCTGAAATACATTTGGAGAATTTTGAAATACAAATGGAATTATTTTAAATGCAATTTTACAATTTTGTGAATAAGTGAATAATTTTGAAATGTATTTGGACAAAATACAAATATAATTTTCTTAAATACAAATAAAATATACAGTATTGTTCGAAACTTAAGCAACTTCTCCTAATAAAGTAATGAAAGTCTTATATATTTTTTTTTTTAAATTGATTTATACAAAATAACACTTTCAATTTTTATTATGTTATGAGCCTACATTCTAATAATAACAAGAAAAATTTAATTCTATTTCCTTGCCAGTAAAAAAAAAAGCAAAAACGAAATTGACTACATATATTATTGTTCGAAACTTAAGCAACTATTTTGTTGTTGTATTTTTTTGCAACAAATAAACAAAAATTTTGAAACATTTATTTAATTCCCGTTTAGTTTGACAAAGAAAATTTAAATTTTTTTTGTTTCTGTAGATTTCGAATCAATTACTTAAAAGTGTAGCCATGGTGCGTACACGTTACGAAATCTATTTTAAGCTCAAAATTGTTGAACTATTTAATAAGGGCCAATCGCAAGTCTCTATATCTAACAAATTAAGCATTAACAAATCAATAGTTTCGCTAAAAATTAAAAAGTACAAAGCTACTGGAATAGTAGAGAAAGCCAATAATAGAGGGCAACCTCGAAAAACTTCACATCGAACAGATTGAAAATTGTCCGATTAATTAAGAAAAAATACCCTTGTTTCTTCCGAAGATATTGTAAGTCAGCTTAATCTCAATATTAGTTCGAGCAGTGTGAGAAAACGATCATTGGAAAATAATTTGAGAAGCTTCATGCCGTCTAAGAAACAAAGAAACATTTAAAAAAGAGGTTTGCCTAAATTATATTGCAACGTATTTGTTAATTTTCATTAGTTTTATGAAATTTATGGTTGGATTTTGCAAAAGCTCACGAAAATTGGACTGTGGGGAAATGGAAAATAGTTTTATTTAGCGACGAGTCTAAATTAAACCTGTGAAATTCAGATGAAGTATGCCACATTCGCAGACCGAAGGAAAAACGATTACATCCGCGTTATTGTAAAAGAACAATAAATCATGGGGGCGGAAATGTAATTGTGTGGACCTGCTTTTCGACGAGTGGAGTTGGCCTTTGGTTAAAATACAAATAAAAATGGAACGCTTTGTTTATATGGATATTTTAGCCAAACCAGAGCTACGAAAAACTTAATTCAATTTAAGCTTCATTCACGAAAAATTAAATTCAGATTTTAAAAATATTCATGTACCATTCCCTTAAACCATTCGTAAAGAATTCATTCATAAGCTTCATTCCCAAAGCTTTAATATGAATTGAATGAATTCCTAACTTGAATCATTCAAATCGCATGTTCATTCACCATTTTACTAATTGAATGAAGAAATTTTATTACCATTCACTTAGTGCAGTGTAAGTTGAAACTAACATATAATCAAAACTAAAGCATACAAGCTGTAACAAAGCATACGATACTATTTATTTCTGTTAGATGAATTTTAAACGTTTTTCATTGTATTATGCTAATATTTCAGCAATTACATGCAAATTAAAATTTTTCATTTGATTAAGTGAATGAAAACAAATAATTTTTCATTCACTTTTTTATTAAATGAATTCAGGTAAATTGGGTTTCATTCAGTTAGAATTCAATCAAAATAGAATGAATTCATATAATTTAAAGCTATAGGGAATTAAGCTATCGAATTAACTCCATAAGAATGCTATTAGGGAATGAAATTTAACCCAAATTTCATTAATTTTTAAAAAGTGAATGAAAGAATTAAGCCTTTTAAACCTTTGAGCCAAACACATGCTTCAATATGCCGAATTGGAAATGCCACTTCGATGGGTGTTTCAGCGTAATAATGACCCAAACACTCGTCAAAGTGGGTCAAAGAATGGTTACTTGTTAATGTGATTCAATTATTGGATTGGCCAGCTCAATCTTAAGACTTTACTCCCATAGAAAACCTATTCGGCATTTTTAAGCGCAGGGTCGGAACTCGCCGTTTTAGTAATAAGCGGGAGCTGATAAATTGCTTAAAATCAGAGTGGGAATCAATACCCACCACAACACTATCAAATCTTATAGATTCTATGGCAAAACAATGTGCGGAGGTTATATGAAAGAAAGGGTATCATAGGAAGTACTGAAAGTTGCTTAAGTTTCGAACAATAATATATGGAGTTAATTTTGTTTTTGTTTTTTTTTTTATTGCCAAGGAAATGGAATTAAATTTTTGTTATTATTAGATGATAGGTACGTAATATAATAAAAATTAAAAGTTTTATTTTGAATAAACCAATTTAAAAAGAATATGTAGGACTTTGATTACTTTATTAGGAGAAGTTGCTTGTAATTTTTTAGCCAAAGTTAGGAAAATTATGAAGTTTTGGGAAAAAATAATAATAACCGGTTACAATAAAAATTGTAACCGGTTAATCGACCCGTTTTAACCGATTATACGGATCGAATAATTATTTGAGTTTTGAATTATTTGTTTCGACAATAACGGAAATAGAGGCGATTAATCGAGGAATCGGCTAATCGATTAACCGAATTGGAAACACTAGAATTACATGCAAAATAATAACAAATAAAATTTGTTGTTGTTTCACGTGTGATTGCTTCGTTTGCAGATATCCTTGGCTAGTCAAGGCTATAAGTTACGGGCATAAACAATAAGGGGTTATCTTGAATTCGAGTAAATATAAGCTAGTCATGGAAAAATTGCAACATCTTTTTATTCTATAATGAAATACACAGCTAATCTAAACAATGAGGGTATTTACCTTTGTGATTTGCACACAATGCAAAAAAGGTCAGACTGTTAGTTGCATTTTCGCAGCCTTGAGTAGTTACGACAATGTAAGCTGCGCTTTTTCGATTGTGTGCAAAATACCATTGTGAGTACCCTCAATATAGTTTACATTTAAGTAAACAATGGGCAAACAGAGAGATGTCATTTATCAAGTGTACATACCTTCCATATCCAATTCAATTTCAGACTCTTCAGATTCAGCTTCCATTTCTGGAGTTTCCTCATACTCCTCGGGCTCAGCGGTTGGGGGAGGAGTGGTAGCTGATTTAGTTTCTGATTTAACGTCACCACCAAATGGGCATTTTCTACATACAAGAAAATAAAAATCAATTAATCATGACACACACACACTAATGCAAGTGAAACGCATTTTTTAGTGATAACTTACCCTCCGGCCGGCATTTGGAAATCACCTTCTGGTACTATACCACCAAATTTTTCAATGAATTTTTTGAAAAATTCCAATTGTGGTAAATTTAAAATTAGAGGATTTGTTGCCACAAAATCAATAAAAGATTTTAGTTTTTCCAAATCTTCAAGTCCGAAAGGGGCAGCCATGTTGGTTTTTATGTGATTTTATAAAAATAGAATTTAATAATTTACTTTATTGTTTTTAACAATAAATCTTGTGAAAAACACTTTAACCAAACGTTTTTATTGCAAAACGTTGAAATTCACAAATATTTTTAGTGTTTTAATGGCAAAATTATGGAAAAAAAAATTCCAGCCTTCTTTTCTTCTACAGATTTTTTCTTCAATCGATTAAAATCCGAGTTACAAGTCGAGTGGCACAAATTGCGCCGTCTGCGTATACTTTTATGGGAGACGATCCGCCGCCTATTTAAGCGGCTAGTTTCGGCTTATGTTTGTTAAGCTGCCTACACACAAAGGAACATTCGTCAAAAAATCTCCTTCGTGTATGTCAATGTATCGTGTTGAAATCGGTGTTATCAAAATTTTTTGATATGTTTCCAAACTCAAGGCTTTATCGTGTGTGTCGATGTTACAGTTTTTGCTTTGTTAGTTCATTGAGAGCAGTGATGCTGTGAGGTGCTTTTGTAAATACGCATTTAAAGAAAATGAAAATGACTACAATTATAAATAATGAAAACTGGATTCATCTTATAAATGAATATATTTGCGAGAAATATGGGACATAAAATGTGATAGCTAAAGAAATAAAACTAAAAAATAGCAGCATATGAAAAATTAACGAATTAATTTGATTTTCTTCCACGCATATTTGATGTGATCAGTTCGACAAACAAACAGAAATGGTGTTTCGTGTAAGATTTTGTTGTGTGTGGCATCGTTTGTATTAAAACATGTAAAAAAAAATAAAACACATGTTCTGTGAGGAATGTTCCTTTGTATGTAGGCAGCTTTAAAAGCACCATACATTTTCAATATTTTTGATAAATTTATGATTGTTTACAATTTAATTGAAGGTCTACACCATAGTCTACACCCTGTATTGAAAGTTTATCAATTATATTGAAAAACTCAAAATTATTGCAAAATAAAATATATAATCACTGCAAACGTTTTTATTTTAAATCTGCTAAATTTTGCATTATTTTATAGGATGGAAAATATTGATCAATTTTAATTTCACTTGCATTTTTCTAATAATATTGAAGTGTACAATTATTTTAATTTTTGCATTCAAAATAGAAAAATTATTGTGTGTGAATAGATCAATAAAATTGAAATAAATTATATTGACCGTGTGTGTTCGGCTTTAGCATGTAGTGCAGGGTAAGTCGATACTTTTTAATTTTCCAATTATTGCTTTGATTTTTAATTTAAAGCTTCTTTTTGCTTCTAAAAAAATGTTAACTTATCTTGTTTTCTTAACATGAACGTAAGAAATTCTTTCAAGTGGAAGACCTTCAACGCCGCTGTTCATTTTTCTCTTGCTATTTTGCGTCGACTTTCAGCTCGGTCGTTCGCAAAAAGGTATTGCCACCTTTTTTTTAAAGATTGACTCTGTTTCAAAAAACAGAGTTGTTGATTGCAATAGCAGAGTTGTTTACGTCAGCAGGGCTTCGAAGAATTAATTCTTCAATTACATTTTTGAATTCCTAAAAATTTTTTTAATGCACAAAATGACTATACAGTAATTTTGATTTAACTGCCTATAACTTTTTATACAAAAAGTCAATGAAAAATCAAAAATTTTTATTTAGTCCACAATGGGTTAATATTTGGGGTCATATTGGACCCCATCAAAAAGGAATTTTACAGACCTTTCAATTGGTGTGCATTTTGTCCTGATCGAATAAGTATCTCTGGGCTCATTCCAATTTTAATTTTCAACTTTAAAGCCCCGCCCACTTGAAAGTAGGGTCTCCGACAAAAAGTATTTATATTTTTGGAATCAGTTCAAAAAGCGCTGCATTGTGGGGAAAAGATAAAAAATTGGGCTATGCCCGTAAACTGCGCTTGTTCCTACATTTGTTTTCGTTCAATTTCTTTGTTACGAATTAATTCAATTGCTATACTTCTTTTTATTAAATCAAATAAATTAATTAACTCGTGAGTACGTTCAATTTTATAAATCGAACGGATAAAAGGTGAATTAATTCATTGCTGCATTAAATCGCCACTGAATTCATTCAATTTCATTTTCGTTCAGTGAAATAAAAAAACTAAAAACAAAAATATTATTTCAGTGAATGAAAAAAAAAATGTTCACTAAATTGTAAAACAAAAAATTACGTTCACTGAATTCAAAAAGAAAAAATATTTTCACTGAATTCAAAAGCTGTTTTCTGCCGTTCAGTAAACAGTGGAGTGTTTTCAAAATATTTTGGAAATAATTCAGCCATTATTGGTTGGTTGGTATGAGATGAAACTTCACACGCCCATAGCAAGACTCTTTTGACTCCAGATTAAGTTTCTTTAAGAACACATATAGTATTTATATTTCTCTGAAAACATACTTCTTTTAGATGGGCCTAACACTGCAGTTAGATGTTCAAGATTTTGCTTTCAAGTTGATTACACATACTGTTGTGGTACAGTAAAACGCAAAAACTGATTTTAAATAAAAACAAAATTTTTAACAGCACTCCTTGTGCATTAATATTACAAATTTATTAGCGAGAGCGCTTTAAAACAATTTTGTACACGTCTGTACCTTTTTACTAACTGACTTGTTAAATTTTAAAGTATTTGCTAGTGGTCACAGATGCCTACATGATACATAAACATAGACCGTTATGTTTCAATAAACAAGTTCTTTTAGTACATATTTCAAAGGAGAACAATATATAGGAATATTAAACAAAATAAATAGTTACAGTTTTAAATGTTAGTGAGTTTGTAAAATTTTAACAAATTCAAGGGAAGTACCCCAATACAAAATAATGAATATTTAAATAATTATCAAATTTAAAAAGAAAGAATACTATCTCGTAGATATCGGCGGCAACACATACTGCTTATCAAAGTCAGTTGAATTTGAAGCTGTGGCGTAGGCTGCATGCAACTTGATAGTCAATTTTATTTTCAAGTTGCTGTCGTCAAGGAAACAATTAAAAATTATCGCCTCTTTGAAAGTGCTGAAAGCTGTCCGACGTATAAGAGATCGGTTGAGAAAGGTCATCTCGTTATACCAAAACACTTATGGGATATACATACAGTCTGTGCCACATCCAGATTTTTTGCTTTTTTAACTTTAGATTTTCCGCACTGTAGGCTTTTCGAAGAGACTTTATTTATTTCTTCACATCTTCCACAGACATTTTCATATCAGCAGAAATTGATTAAATAGGCCTCTATTTTTAAATCATTTCGTCGATAGAGCAAAATATTCATATTCCATAGAACTCCAGGCTTCTATTTAGATTTATGAATCGCAACACATAATTTTTTTTGTTAGTTTTATCTATCGTGATTTATTGCGGCACAATATTTGTAAAAAGAAAAGCAAATTTATTTACAAGAAAATTGATCAGCTGTTTAAAACTTCACCGTCAAGGTTTCTCACGACTTCAAAGAAAACTTTATATAAACTTGGTGTTCAATTTGGAAAAGCGTGAGTGTGTTATGCGGCCTATAAACTACTCAAGTTACTTGCACAATAATGAGTTTGTGCAGGTCAGTTCAATAGTGTGTGGCCTGGTTGGTGTACTTGTACAAGTATATTTTTAGACTTGAGTAAAAATCAAAACGATTTTGATTTTTACGCAATAATTTAGAACTTATCCAAGTGATTTGCGCAGTGTATGCTGAAATTAGCACAGTTCTTCAGTAATTTTTGAAGAGTGAACATCACAAATACGGATAAAAAAATTAAAAGTATGAATAAACGTAAAGTAAAAAATGTTAATATAATTTTATTAACATCGCCCACGAATTTCAAGTATTTTGGCCTGCGCAAAGTGTAAAATAAAGCTTTTAAAAACTAATATTTCCTCATAGCAATAACAAACTCGTTATTGTGCAAGTGACTTGCATGTTCTATTTGCCGCATTAGTAAAAAAGTGTGAGTGGATTGAAAGGCAAAAATTGGACGTGTAACCCCCGTGTTAGAGCAATTGGGAGATTTCTTTTAACAATTTTGGAAAACTTATAAAAAAAATACTTGGCAATACTGTTCAGCTGTCACATAAATATAAACAAACTTTAAAATTAACCGCCTTTTACTCCTCGTACAGAAACACATTCTTTAGAAAATGTAAAATTTTTATTAATTAAAAAAATTTACATTATTCTTAACATTTGTTACATTTTTTTATTATTTTCAGTTATCATGTCATGTTTACCAGATATCTTAAAGCTTTTAGAAGAAAAATTGGAAGATCTTCAGCGAGACACAATATTTTGCATCAACAATTATGACTATCACCATAAAAATAATGAATATGATGTATTACAGCAATTACAAGATATACTTAATGATTCTTTCCAAGATGGTGAAGAATGTTTCAACAATATGGGGAAAGTTCGTGGTTTGATTGATAAAGCACAACATCTATGCATTGAAGTTGATGTAATATTAAAAGATTTAGGTGTTGATCCTGAAAATGTTGATTTAGCCACAGCCAGCTCCACTGCAGGTAATTGTCCCACCAGTAGTCACAGTTTTACAGAAGATGATCTTAAACATTGTCATGATTTAGAAGGAAATAAAGAAAACGAAAACTATTAAAATTAAAATTTCTAGATAAAAAACTTGATTTGGAAATGAGTTCTTAAATTGTTTCTTTTTAATAGGAAAAGTTTGATTCGTTAAGTTTTCTTGTTTGCACGAGTATGATTGAAAGTCTAATCTGAAAAAGGGGCTTGGGTCTCTAATTTTTTAAATTTTCCCAAAATTTTTTGTATTTTATTCTAGAAAATGGAATTATCGAGATTTTCTGTAAGAAACAAATTTTTGATCCGTGATCTAGTAATAGTTATGCTAAAATATTGGCTCCTGGGTATACTCCTTGCCTTTTATTTCGCTTGGCACTTATAGTCGTCTATATCCCGTTAATTAGTGGCCTAATTTCGAGGGCTCCTTGTGCACAAGAAGGACCAGATGGAGACACCATCAACTACATTTTTGTTATAATAAGACATTTCGTTAAAGTGAACTTTTCAATCGATGTATTTTCACAATTTTGTTTTATCATTGAATCAGCTGTTTGTTGTACAATAGGTCTGTTCGATGGAAATAAGTTACTCGTCCTTAATATTCTATTTTAGAAACGAGCATTGAATCTCAAGAAATTGTAGTGTACCCTGGAGTCTGGCGGAGATTTCTAGAAATGTAACAGTAGTTGTATTGTTTTTGTTAAATATTAATAAATATAAATTAATTTTCAATAATTATGTAACAAAAAATTAAATTCAAATGTCTGTTTTCATGCCAGTTTTTACTATTTATACTAGTTTTTTTTCTCATAAATTCGTTTTATCGTGAATATGCAAAGTTTTTGATTCAGTGGCTTCTATTTCTGTCTTTTGATACCATTTTCTTTCACTTCACTTGAAAAGAATATCAGTTTGGTAATTCTTCGGCACTTTCGAAGTTTACTATTTTTTACTAGAAATGTAAACAAAAAGACATAAAAAGTGTTATCATAGCGAAGTTTTTAATTAACTTGATATCTACACGAGACATGATATTAATCGCTTTTTTTAATCACTTGGATTTAATAAATCTAAAAAATAGTTTAAAAAGTGCTCAACAGATGGGGTTAGATTCTCCCTATTTTAAAGAGAATTTCCATCCTACACTTCTTTCACCCTAATTTTTAATACCGAATTCAATGATGAAGGATTTTACTTTTACTTTAACTTTTAATTTTCAATTATATTTTATATAAAACAGCAATAAACAGTCTGCCTTTTCAGTTTTATCACTTCAATTTATAATTCTATACAATTAAAATATTCCACTGCAATATTTGATATTCACCAATTGGATTTAATTAAATTACTTACAGTAGAGTGAAAAATTACCATTTCTACTTCAGCTATTTCTCCACCTAGATGGGAAATAAGTATTTGCTGAAGTGTAATTTTTTTCTAAACATTTAATATAAAAAATTTAAAGAAAATGCTTGTTTGGTAGTTTTTCAATTTTTTTGTTTCTCTCTTAACTTTCATTCGTATTTTTTTCTGACATTAAATTAACAGAATGTTTCATATGTTTGTGTTTTTATTGTTATGTGTAAACCCAGATAATAGCCACTTTTTCTAATCACTTGGCTTTAATAAATCCAAAAAGTAGTTCTAAAAGTGCTCAACAGATGGGGTTAGATTCTCTCTATTTTAAAAAGAATTTTCTGTCCGACACTTCTTTCACCCTAATTTTTAATACCGAATTCTATGATGAAGGATTTTACTTTAACTTTTAATTTTTAATTATATTTCATATAAAACAGCGATAAACAGTCTGCCTTTTCAGTTTTATCACTTCAATTTATATTTTTACACAATTGAAAAATTCCATTGCTATATTTAATATTCACTAATTGGATTTAATTAAATTACTTACAGTAGAGTGAAAAATGCCATTTCTATTTCAGCTATTTCTCCATTTCCAAGATGGAAAATATGTATTTGGTGAGGTGTAGCTTTTTTTTCTAAACATATTTCATAAAAAAAATTTAATACAAACCTTTTATTTGTTAGTTTTTAAATTTTTTTTGTTTCTCTTTTAATTTTCATTTGTATTTTTTTCTGACATTAAATTAATAGGCTGTTTCATATATTTGTGCTTTTATTGTGGATTTATTAAATCCAGCTTTTTTTTGGATTTAATAAATCCATTTTTTGTATGAAAAATTCTAAATCCAGGTGATAAAAAATGAGCTTATTTTTTATACAATTCTAATATATTTTTTTATTTATTTATTTAAAAAAAAAAAAAATTATAAACCAATTTATATATATATATATTTAATTTAACTAATATGTCGTTGTTGCTATTTAAGGAGGTAATCAATAAACCAATTATACAAATGATCGGAAGAGCTGAAAAATAAAGAAAAAATGTTAACTCTTTAAGGTTTTAAGTGGGCATTAAGTGAAAACTTAAATTCAGGGAATAATACTTAAGGGAATTGAAAGAAAAAGTTAATTTCTCAGGGAATTAAACGAAAAAGTTAATTCCTTAGGGAATTAAAATAAAAAGTTAATTCCTTAGGGAATTAAACGAAAAGGTTAATTACTTAGGAAATTACACGAAAAAGTTAACTCCTTAGGGGATTGAACGAAAAAGTTAATTCCTTAGGAAATTAAACGAAAAGGTTAATTCCTTCAGGGAATTAAATGTAAGGAATGAATTCCTTGATATGTGGTTATGTAACTACATACCTAGTAATGGTAACTACACCCAAAAAATTACGTGGCGGCATAGTCAACAAAATCCGTAGTCAATTTTAATTTTTGTTAAATCAACTATTATAATCAATACCAACTATTGATTTAGTTATTAGTCACAATTTTACACATAGTTGATTTCAAAATTACTAAAAACAAACCTAAAATATGCATAACTGAAAAATGTGTAAAAAAGCAGACAAAATAGGTACACAACATAAATGTGATAAATAAAGATTTAGTTAATTTCCAAATAAGCAATTTTTAAATTAAAAATCTCGTTTTTGTCAACCATTTTTCAAAACTTTGGAAAAGAGAATTACACATCTTGTAAAAAGAGGATTGTGGTGTGGATCAGAGAACTGCAACTGCTGATTGCAAAATCATCATACCGAATATACTCAAATACACATATTCGTTGCTGATTTTAAATCAATCAAACCAAGTGATTTTTTTTTTGCATCGTTGATTTAATTATTTGTCGCTTTCATACCATTCATTTCATTCATATTCGGTCGGATCAACGATGATTATTTTGATGTAGAATAAAATCAGAATAAACAAAAATGAACGCGTATTCATGATTGCAACCAAATAAAAGAAAAATAATTTCATAATGAAGAGGGGGTTTACAGTATCAGCAACGACTATATTTTGTAAAAACACATTAAATACACATACATTCCCATTTTAAAACGATATAATTTTTTTTTTTTTTTTTTTATAAAACAACTACATAATACTTTGATTTATTCATCTGAGTTCAAATTACTGTTTCCAATTATTCGACATAGGCGGTTAACCGGTTAATGCATTATTCGAAAAATCGCTAAAATTGATTAACCGGTTGTTCGGGTCGGTTAATCGAGAAAATTGGCGATTAATCGATTAATCGTATAATGCAAAATTAATGTATTTCCTAAATTTTTTATTAATAAAAACACAAAGAGATGCCTGTTTTTGTTAAATATCAACCTGGGGGGTTATTATGTAATTCGATTCGAAAAGAAAACGCTTTCGAACAGAATTTTCGCACTAAAAATTCAGTAACAGGAAATAGTTTTTAGTGAAGGAAAATGTTGAAAACGTGTAGACAATGGGTGCGTTCGGCAGATACACTTTTATAGTCAACAGTTGTACAACTATCTGCTGAACGACCTGATCACTAACCGCTCAGTCTGAGCGCTCAGGTAGCGCTGTCATATTTTGGTAGCGTAAAAAATGTTTGCTTCTTTTGATCAATTAGTGATACATTTGTTGTTGTTGATTTAAAAAAAAATTTTTTTTGTAAGAATGACATTTAAAAACATACAAATATAATTCAAAAACAAAAATTTAAAAAAAACCAAACGAAAATATAGAAAAATTGTATTTAAAAACAAAACAAAGAAAACATCGTTCAGCAGAGTTACTAATCACAAAGCGCTACAAGTTACCGGTATCAGTTTAAGGTTTCTCTGCCGAATGCTACCAATGTCTAGTAAAAGAGAAAAATAATAAAAAAATTAGACTACCAAGAAAGAATATCTTTTTTAAAGAGTTTTAAAATTTCCGAATTCGAACAATATTTTTCGAATACGCTTACGTAATAACCCCCTGGCATATAAACTCGATGTATTTAAAAAAGATTTCATATTGGTTGAAAAATTTCGGAATCTGAAATTTTTTAACCAATACAAGAAATAAACATTCCTTGTACTATTTAATAGAAAAGATCTCTAAAAATTTTGCTAAAGCTACTAAAAATTAAATAAAAATGGGGGGGGGGGGGGGGGGGGGGATACTCAAAAACTGAATAAGTTAAGAACAGCAAATCTAAAACTGTTACATATCGATAACTTAATGTAGATTTTTTATTTCTTTAGAATAAAATTTTAAAAAATAAAATATAGTTAGAATTTTATTAAGACTAGTCAATTGAAAATACCAATTTACTCTGCAAAAATCAGCAAAAATTTTTGCTGAAGAATATCGTAAAGAATTGTTAAATTCTCAGTCTTTTTCGGTTTTTGAAGGGACATTAAAAATAAACAAAATAACTTAAAGTTTGAATTTTATTGGTCGAGGTTTGATGAAAATTGTTACTAAATTAATGAAAAATTTCTTAAATTTTATGAAAAAGCTTTTTAATTTTTACTATGAAGCTCTTTCTAATCATTTTTTTGGGTGTATGAAATTTTTAATAAATAAAATAAAAATTGAATGAGGGGTATGTATGGTTTCATAAAAATTTTCATAAAGTTTTATGTAAAACTGCATCAATATAATGAAAGTTTTCAATGGACGACTTCCAGCGAATCTTCATTGAATCAATGAAAAAAGTCATAAATAGCATGTAGACAATTCTCTCAGAGTACAGCTACAGATGTCAAATTCCATATAAATTTGAATTTTGCGAATAAAAATTTAAGTCATGGATGGCAACCAAAACAATTAATGGACGATTTTTCAGTCTACATTAACTTTTTAGTGGCAGAGTTTCTATATATTTAAGAATGTACAGCACTTAAATACTCTTCATCCAAATACTCTTCAGCATTAAACTATGAACTATAAAATCGATACTAATTCGTTTCGGTTGCCAACCCTGATTTAAATTCAGTGAAATGGGTTCGGGCTCCATGGATTGGAACATGTTGTAGAATTTATGTGGTTTTAAACCGTGTATAGTCGGTGAGATATAAGAAAATTTAGATTTCCTATGGAAGTAACATGTCATTTGAGAGTTGTTTGACACAAATTTAAAACAAATGAAACTTTGTCTTGAAGGACATTGAAATATAATTTGCATTAGTTTTACTTATTAAAAGAAATGGAAAACTCTCTATTATATTTCCTAAAAGCCTATATAGCGCTTTGACGCTGCTCTAGCCAGACATGTCGTGTGTTTTCAGAAGTTTAAAAAACACCTTTAATTTAGCCTTTCGCGATGTTTTTGAAGCTTTTTTTTTATAGAAATTTTGATTTTTTGTTATATCTGCAAAAAAATGTATTAGAAATTAATTGCAGAAAGGTAAAACAAAGCCGTTTTTAAGAGTTTCTTAAAACTAGTGTTTCCAATTCGGTTAATCGATTAACCGATTCCTCGATTAATCGCCTCTATTTCGGTTAATGTCGAAACAAATAATTTAAAACTCAAATAATTATTCGACCCGAATAATCGGTTAAAATAGGTCGATTAACCGGTTACATTTTTAATATGGAATTTTTCCTTTATTTTTTCCCCAAAACTTCATAATTTTCTTAGCCTTGGCTAAAAAGTTGCAAGAAAAGCTTAGAAAAACAAATACTAACTAAAAATACCACCAAACTCTTTAAAAATCGAGAGAAAGATACCCTTTTTGGAGAAACTCCAAGCAAGTCGGCATTACACCAGCGAGACACGTCATCTGTTTTAAGAGACTGATAAATTTTAATAAAATTTGTTTGCAAATATTTTAACAAAATATCGAAGTTTTTATTTGTAAAAAAGAGCTTTAAAAAACATCGCGAAGGCCCAAATGAAGGTGTTTTTTTAAAACTTTTTCAAAACACACTACGTGTTTGGCAGGTTTTAGGAAATAAAATAGACAATGCTTCATTTCTGTTTTAATTCTTTTAAAAATTAAAACTAAATTATATTTCCCTTAAGACAAGGTTGCATTTGTTTTAAAACTGTGTCACACAATTGACATATTCAGTGTGTTCGTTTACTCGAAATTCTTACTACTTTTACTACAATTGGAAAGATTTGTTTACTTTTTGTATTGATTTTTTCTAGCTGTAGTAAAAGTAGTAACTTGTAGTAGGTAAACGAACACGATTATTAATTCTGTAAGAACTCTAGCTTTTCTTACTTCTCTCAAGAGAGAGTGTACAATCGGTTCAAAACCACATCAATTCTACGACATGTTCCACTAGAATACCATGGAACCCGAACCCGTTTCAATAAAATTAAATTTTTATTCGAATTAAAACAAATAACCAAAAAGCAGAAAATGAAAGTTAAAAAATTTAAATTTATATGCAATTTGACATCTATAACCGTACACTGAGAAAATAGTGTACATGCTATTTTTACATTGATTCAATTAAGTTTTGCTGGAATTCGTCCATTGAAAGTTTTCATTGAACGGATGCAGTTTTTGATAAAAGTTTATGAAAAATTTCATATTATTTCTTAAAAATTTTATACACCCAAAAAAAGTTTTATTAAAAAGAGCTTCACTTTGGGCAGAAAACTTTATTAGCTTACTGAAAATTTTCATTAAAACTGGTCTGACGAAATGGTATCTGCGTAACTCGTCGCTCAAACTTTAGGTTATTTTTTTTATAATTAATGGCCCTTAGAAAACGGAGACTGAGAAAATCAGAAAAATGTTATTCTGATTTTTGCAGCGTAAATTAGTATTTTCATGAACTGAAATTCAACTCAACTATTTTTTTTTATATCGAGGTCTCGATTTTTATTTCTTCAGGGGAGAAGGAAGAATCTTAATAAAATCTTCAAAACTTCAGATATAACATTTATTTAAATGCAATATTAAATTTTTTGCGGCAGTATTGACTATTGTTCTTAAATTACTAATATTTGCCAAACCAAAAATCTTTCAGCACTTCTTTTTGCCATTTGCAATCAAATTTTAGTAGCTTTATAAAAATTTTTGCGGAAATTTGTCTACTAAGAAAATTTTTAATTAAAAAAAACCTCAGATTCCAAAACTTTTCAACCTCAGAATATTGAAACTTATTCTAAATATAGCGAGTTGATATTTAACAAAAACAGGCAGATCTTTGTGTTTCTATTGATAAAAACTTAAGAAAATACATTAATTTTGTATTAAACGATTAATCGATTAATCGCCAATTTTCTCGATTAACTGACCCGAATAACCGGTTAATCAATTTTAGGCATTTTTCGAATAATGCATTAACCGGTTAACCGCCTACGTCGAATAATTGGAAACACTACTTAAAACACATGACGTGTCTCGCTGGTGCAATGTCGACTTGCTTGGAGTTGCTGAAAAAGAGGTATCTAAAGACTTAAGAACCTCTTTCACTCGAGTTGAAAAGAATTTGATGGTGTTTTAGTTAGTATTTATTTTTTTTAAGCTTTTCTTGCAATTTTTTATACAAAATTAAGAAAATTATGAAGTTTTGGAAAAAAAGAAAGGAAATTCTATATTAAAAATTTAACCGGTTAATCGATCTATTTTAACCGATTATTCGGGTCGAATAATTATTTGCGTTTTAAATTATTTGTTTCGACATTAACCGAAAGAGAGGCGATTAATCGAGGAATCGGTTAATCGATTAACCGAATTGGAAACACTAGTTCAAATGTTAGATTAGTTTGATTTTATTCAACAGTCTGATTTTATTCAACAGTGAGTTTTTTTTTTTTTTTGAGCGATTAAATGTGAATAAAACATATTCGACAGACGACTCAAACTGATCCGAACTACGCGTTCAGCTGCATGATAGTGATTTTATTCAACATTGAATATTGTTGAGCAATTAAATGTGAATAAGAATTTTAGTGTATGATTAAATCAAGAAAAAATTCGATTTTTCAGTTCTCTGGTGTGCATCAATAAATTGTACCAAATTGTTATATAAGGAACACAAGGTAACCTTCAAACATATAATTAGTAATAGGTCCATTCGATTACTGGATAATTTGTACAAATTAGTACAAATTTTTACTGGATGGCGTTCGTTAACACAAATACTCAGTAAACAGAAAGAAAAAAGAGAGAATAAAGTGACAGTTCTATGATGAGAGTTTCTAAGTCTTCTTCTTTTTCTTGCAAATTTTCGCCAGTAAGAACAGTGGGTATCGATCCCCCCTTGTCTCGCTCAATCGGCTCTCTTTTTATTTGTTCGCGAACTCGGGCACAAGCAAAATAACACATTTTGCTTGTGTAAAATCAAAGAGCGTAAAATAAGGAGAAATTCCAACTATTATACAGTGGAATTGCGGGGAAATTAGATGCTTTTAAGGGGGACGAGATTATTTCATAATGCGTCATAATTTAATTTACTGTGTTCACTGTTAATGTAGTGTCTACAAATGAAATAAAATACGTAATAAAATTTTAAAATAATTTGGCGTCTCCACCACACATTAGGTTTAATATTTTTTTTATCAATTAACTTCAAAATCAATCGCAGAGAAAATTATTTTATATGGAAAGTATATAATTCATACACAAAAAATTCCTGTAGGGAAAATGATGAAAGCATAGGTACTTATTAAAAATTTGTTCATTAAAATTCGTGGATTATATCAAGTTTTGTATAAATTGTATAGGTACTTCATTGTGTAAATGATATTGTGTTAGAAGTTGACAACACTCATTTCAAAAAAGAATAATGAAAAGGCAAATTTTAAGTAATCACATTTTTCCCCTCACAGTACTCACAGCATCTTTTGTGTGCGCAAACTGTTTTCATCCGGTTTTTATTTGATCGCCCGAGTTCGCTAAAAACATAAGAGAGTCATTGGAAGGATCGTCTCTCTCTATATGTATACTCTTTGGTAAGAACTTATTATTAAAAATAATTCAACGGTATTATTTCCAAGGTTGGTTACCGTTATCGTTATAATACCGTTATCGCTAAAATACCGTTTCAAATTGAATACCGTTACCGTTACCAATACCTCTAAAAAAGTTTCCAAATACCGTTATCGTTACCGATACCGTTATTTTTATGGGTAGTACCGGTATTTTACCGGCATTTATTAATTTATATAAAAAATTTTAAATTTTCAAGTTTTTTATAATAATTTTGAGTTCTTTTTATCAAAAAAATTTATAGATAATAATTTCAATTATTGAAACTACCAGCATTGAATTTAAAGCTTATAATCTGGGATTTTAAAGCTTAAAATGAAAAATATTCTAAGTTTTTAATTGTTTTTATATGTTTTTAACGCAATTTTTAATACCGGTACGTACGGGTATTGTTGTTTCGATAACGGTATACCGTTACTGAAACGGTCTTAAATACCGTTACCGTAATAAAGAAAATTCGATACCTTTGCGGTTACCCTTACCGTTATTCGTTTCGGTAACCGACCTTGATTATTTCTGTTATTCAGAATATCCAAATGTAGGCCAGAAGAAAAATATTTCAAGTGAACATTGTTAAAAATGAGATGTATCATGCTACGTATTTTAAAGTAAAATAACATCTTATGTTTATTCAAATAAAAAGTACTAAACCCAATTTATACAAATTATTTGTTTTTGCAAAAATGGAGGTACATAAGTAGGAAGATTCGTGGTTTATAATGACAATTTATAAAATGTGCATAGTTGGCATTTACTATTTCTAAAATTTATATAAATTTCACTAACAAATTGTGGGCAATAACTTCCTTTGTAGTTGATTTTTAGATTCAAAATAATACTTCATATCAACTATGACAACGCAATTTTGGTGTGTTCACCCTTTAGATATAACACATAACTGAATTTTATAATGCACAAGAGAACTTTGTATCTACTTCGTGAACTATGTTGGTTTGACTAAGATTATGAATTTTTAATTTATTTATTAACAACGGCATTTAGAAATTATACTTGACTTTTATAAACCCGCAGAACTCTACTCTAATAAACAAGAGTTAGTAAAAAAGTCTGTTAAACGCATTCTGATTAAATTGAACTAATTTTTCTGTTATTTTCTCTCAACAAGTCCGTACAAATAGGTAAAAATTCTGATAAAATAACAAGAAATAGTACATATATTTGAGCCAGCACAATTTTGACCTATTTGTACGGACTTTTTTTATGAGTGTATATAAAAAAAATTACAAAGTTGACTTCGATATTTTTACACTAGTTTTTTCTTTGCGTGTATTTTTGTCTAATTCGAGGACTCTTAACAAGAATCTGAAGTCAAAATAACGATATATCCGCAAACAAAAAGTCGGTAGTGAAAGGGTTGTTAAAGGTTGTGCCCCGTTCGAATTAATAACGGTTACGGTAGGATTCCATTTTTCTCCGATGTAACTTATAGTAGCTCTATTCCACGTACTTTACCGCGGGTACCCAATTGTCATCATTGTGTGTAAATTGTTGTTGCTTCGGGTAAATTGGGTTCCCGCGTGTACCCGCGGTAACGACCCTACGGGAAATTTTAACAAACTGTCACCGAACTGGCCCCTTTATATGAAATGGACAGGTCACTTTTACATGGCGTTGTCATGGGAGGGGGAAATTGACCCCTTGTGACATGTCACAAGATAAATCCCAGGACAGGTCCCTGAACTTTGTTTTTTTTTTAAAAAAGTATTAAATCTGTGGAAAAAAGTTTAGTGAGGTTAGATTTGTCGCGTCATTACTCGTGCTAGCATGTGTGGGCCATTTGTAATTGGTGGAAATATCAATAAATTAACATTACACGCAGAAAAAAAACAGGTGGAACCTTATCTAAGTGCTATGTAATTATACAACTACATAAATTCCAAGTAAGTTTTACAATTTTCTAGCAAAATATATGTAATTTTTAGGATATTTTCCGCTACACATGTATATATTTTGCAAGGATTACATATATTTTACAAAAAAATGTGCATATTTTACTAGAACTTTGTAAAACTATTGAAAATTATGTAGTTGTATAATTACATAGCTCTTAGGTAATATTCCCCCTGTTTTTTTCTGTGGGTACGTGTTTTTGTTTTTCAAAGTATAGATAATTAACAAATTCAGTGACTTGTGGTGTATTGATAATTAAAGATTTATTAATTTTATATAATTTTGATCGTTCTCAATTAAATCGTACATTTAAATTTCTGTCATTAATTTTGTTTTAGGCAAACTATTAATGAAAGTTATATAATGAAATGTATTTGAATTACTAATTTAAATAAATTAAGTTATGTTTTTATATATAAAATGGTTCATGTGTTTTAAATCAAGAGTTTTGAGTATGTGCTATATTATAATTTCAATTTTATATTTCATTATTTTTTATATTTTATCAAATTCATTATAAAAAAGGGATATTGCTTTAAAAAATTTGAAATTGGTGAAATATAAAAAATAATGAAATATAAGTCTAAGAATTAATAATAAATCGATAAAATATGAATTAATTAAATAAAATGCCTTGTTGAATTGAATAAAATGCATTGGTAAAACAACAAAATCATTATTCAAATTGATTAAATATAATTGTTAACACAACTAATTTTTGTTAAAACATTTGACGATATATTGTCAAAATAACACCACATAAAATAGTTAAACGTCAAAATATAAATCTACTAAACAATGCGTTAAATTGATGGACAGGTTTTGTTTTTTTAAATTCATCAATTTAATATGGATTTTAGTTGATTTCACAGTTGGTTTTGGTTCAGTGTCGTTTCATGTTCCCACAAATCCATGGCTAGTCAAGACTATAAGTTAAGGGAGATAAAAAATTGGAAAAAAATATATTTTGTGCATTTTTCATTTACCTTTCATTTATTTTGTTTTACTATACTCAAGTAAGCGTGTGTGAACTCTCATAAAAAACAAAGTTCAGGGACCTGTCCTAGGATTTGTCTTGTGACATGTCACAAGGGGTCAATTTCCACCTCCTATGACAACGCCATGTAAAAGTGGCCAGTCTATTTCATATAAAGGGGCCAGTTCGGTGACAGTTTGTTAAAATTTCCCGTAGGGTCATACAATCGACAATTAATTTCATAATGAATGAATGGTCTTTCATGCCAGAAACTAAGCACAACAGCAACAGCAAAAGCAACTAACCGCAAATGTACCAACCGACAAAAAAATTCGCAATAATCTGAAAGTTTTGTATCACTTGATATCCTCTCTCTTCTCCAAATCTGACAGGGTGACATTGACTGGCCTCTTTTATCTACCCACAGCCAGAAAGACAACAACAATACCAAATTATATACATACATATTTCTTTAAATATTTTTGTGTACTACATTTTGTTGTGCTGTTTTTGTTATTGTAGACGAGCCCACTTTTAATTTTAACTCTTGGAAATGTGTTATAATTTATTATAATTGTCATACTGACTAAAAATAAACTTATTTTCCAATGCTTCCATTTGGCATTCGAATACTTTTGTTGCGCTCTTTACTCATCCTTTGTACTCTTTTCATCCCAGCTCTCTTGAGAATTTTTTTACAATTTCCTTTTTTTTGGTAATATCCTAATTTCATGATTTTATACAATCCAACTACTAACCATCTGTATAATATGAAAGTATATTCTCTGGCAGTACTCAGAAAAAACAAAGAAAAAAATTTACCATTAATGACCGCTAAAGATTTGAGAGAGTAAGAACAAAAAGGACACCGTCAAGGGCATACATATGATATGATACGATACTGCACGATATGATGAAAATTCAACGTATGTATATACTATAAATTTATTAAGCGCGTGTTGTTCTTTTTGTCTTTACATCTAAGGGAATGGAAAGTAGTTTTTTTTTTTCAAACGTGCCTTCTTACGTACTACAAACAATTATTGCCTAATCATGTTTGATACTTAAAAACACATATTTGTTTAAAAAATTGTTAAATTCATAGATGGTATTGATTTCTATTTGTTGTAGTTTTTAAATGTGACGTAAAACTTGGGGGCTTGTAATAACTAAATTATATGTAAAAAATTCAATTTGATTTTCTTTAAAAATACAGGGTAATTTTATAAAACGCAACGCTTTGCGTTAGTTTCGACAACCTCAACTTTTGGTTTCAGAATGAATAAGGCATAATTCAGAGAATATTTCGATAATAGTTAAAATCCTGTTGCTCTAAAAATTTGTCTAAAATGCAGTTAATACTAACAGATTAACTAATTAATCGTTCCAAGTTGGCCCTATGCTCCACTTGGAACGACGGGAATAAATATATATACATACATATATATAACTAATTAAAATATGAAGTAATGGTATAACGAGTAAAAAAGTTAAAGTCGGGCATGCCAACTATATGATACCCTACACCAGTCTGATTGAAAGGAAACTAATGTTTGGATCCGAAATTTGAATGGGTTGAAATGGTGTCAAACGTGGTCTTTATGAAATCCGTACTGGAATTGGATGGAAACGGAATTGGATTTTGTAAACAGGCTTATAAAATTAACGGAAATGGCGTTATTTTTAACGTCATAAAACTTTTAATATATGGGTGATATCAAAAAATGTGATAAAAACCGTATAACCAGCTAATTTCTAATGCATGGATTACATTTGAGTTATATATTGTCACCTGTTTTACACCGTAAGTTGTTTCGATTTCACGTGAAAAAAACTGTTGTACGCCATATAAAACAAATGATTTTTCATGATAACGAGTTCCACGTGAAAACTGTGTAGAGTTTGTTTTCACGCAAATTTAATGTACAAGACTATTATTTTTCTTGGGAAAAAGTGACATTTTGTGTTTATTGTGATTGTGTCTTTGTTATAAAATTAAAAAATTGTTAATTTTTATAAATTAAATTGCAATTTGAGGCCTTTAAAGTTCGATTGAAATTTTTCCACGTGAAAACAAACTTACGGTGCTTTAGGTTGCACTTTTAGGAAATTTGTAGATTTCCGATTGTTATTTTTCGTTTATAAAGTTATGTTTACATCCATACCGCCTAACTTACGCAATGAATTCAATTTTATTATGTCTACTCGGAATGTGCAAATCGATATTCCGATTCATTCTACGAAAATCTTTGAACGTACGTTTCTAATGAGAGTAGCTCGACTTTGGAATGATTTACCGGCTTATCTAAAAGTTTTTAATTTTTCAATTAATATCTTCAAGAAGAATATGTTTACATATATCTGTGAGACCGCATAGCAACAAAGTTTTGATTACTTGTATGTTACTTATTTTCGGCAGCACTTCCATGTTGAGCCTTATACTACATTTGCACTTAACCAGGGATTTGTACTTTTTGAAAGCTACTTGTAAAGGGTTTTTCAATAAGAGCGCTACAAAAGTTTTTTTTAAATAAAACAAAAACGGTTTCGGATATCAATGAAATTCTTTATTCCTGTGAAAGTACGTTCGATGCCATTATGTATGGAAATCGATCTCTTTTGCATGGCCACCACGGGCACGCTTGCAGAAGTCCAGACGCTGAACCCAATTTTCGACGGTTTTCAAGCATAAATCGGCCGATATTCGTACGAAGTTCATCAATCGTCGCTGGCTTGTTGGCATAGACCATAGATTTGACGTAACCCCACAGGAAATAGTCCAACGGCGTCAAATCGCACGACCGAGGCGGCCAATCGATTGGACCATTTCGTGAGAACACACGTTCAAACTTGGTTTGCAATAAATTGATTGTGACATTCGCTGTGTGGCTTGTGGCGCCGTCCTGTTGGAACCACATGTCCTCCAAGTCCATATCATCCAATTGGGGCCAAAAATATTCGGTTATCATTGAACGGTAGCGATACCCATTCACAGTAACGTGCCGGTCTTGACAATCACGGAAGAAGTACGGCCCAATGACGCCGCCGGCCCATAAACCGCACCAAACCGTAATTTTTTCGGGATGCAATGATGACTCATGGAGTACGTGTGGATTGCTGTCTGACCAATAACGCATATTTTGTTTATTGACGAAGCCATTCAGCCAAAAATGAGCCTCATCGCTGAAGATGATTTTTCGATGAAAATCCGAATCATTTTCAGGTTGTTGCTCAGCCCAATTCACGAACATACGACGCTTCTGGTGGTCAAGCGGCTTCAGTTCTTGCGTCAATTTGTTCTTGTAGGGATGTAGGCCAAGATCTTTTCGCAAAATTCGCCACAACGACGTCACAGAGATGCCCAACGCTTGAGAACGACATGTGAGAGACATATTTGGGCTTCCTTCAACTGAAGCCTCAGCGTCAGCAATATTCTTGACACTACGGGCACTTCTTTGTCTCACTGGCACGGGAACATTTTGTACTGTGCCTGTGGATTCAAATTTGTCCACTAGACGCTCAATTGTTGATCTGCTAGGACGATTATGACGACCATAAATTGGACGTAGCGCTCTTAACGTTGAGGCCACTGACTCCGAATTTCGGTAGTAAATTTTAATAATTTCGACTCGTTGGCTCGTATATCTTTCCATCATGAAATGGCAAACCTTACTGGAGAAAAATGTCAAAAGAGCGGCAAGAAATATGGCGTCGTTTGCTGTCCCTGTCTTTCTACTTTTGTAGCGTCCCTGTTGAAAAACCCTTTATATGCCTGTCAAATTCCATATAAATTTTGAATTAAAAACTAACGGTGGGTCTCATACTTCTGGTTTAAACTTTAGTTAATAGTTAACCCAAAAATTTGTTGTTGTTTTGTGTACATTTTTTTGACATTTTCTTTTGTTTTTAGTTAAGTTAAAGTTAAACCTACAGTATGAGACCCACCGTAATTGTATAGATAGGATTTTATACTTAACCAGGGACTGGTAGTTTTTGAAAACTATTTTTATTTTCTTGTCAAACTCCATACAAATTTTGAATTGAAAAGTTAAAGTTTTTAAAATGCTACTAGTTTTTTGCTGTAGTGTAAATTGGGCATTAGAATATTTTGATTGACTCTTTACACATGATTTTATATTTGTTTGTTGAAGTTATAAGATAAAAATTGTCAATAATATGGACCACATATATGTAGTATTTGCATACTTTTTTTCCTGATTATTATGGCTGGTGGGCCAAAAGAAAAAAGAATTAGTAAAAAACATAATATATTTGCTTGCAAACATAATATATTTGCATGCAAATATATATTGTTTCTAGTAAAAACACGGCGAATATGTTTAACAATTTCTCCAAATATATATATATATTACCAGCAAAAATATGTTTGGGACAGGCCGTTGTAGCGTGTAGTTATTGTTTTTCAATGAAAGATTTGTATTAGATGTAAAATTCAATGTGATTTATAATATATTTAGGTATTAAATAATCGCCAAACAGTAGATGTATTAATTTTACTTTTTATGTTTTTCCATTAAAATATAGAGAAATATGGAGAGTAGAATAAATACGCCTATTGTTTGGCATATATTAATAATTGCTTTATAACTAAATATATTATTTATATATAGTATTTGCATGGAAACATAATTTGTTTATGACACACATATTATATGTTTGCTGCCAAACATATAGGTATATACATATTTGTCGATAGCGTCATTTCATCCAAACATTTATATATTTACAGGCAAGAATAATATATAATAATATATTGTTTCTAGTAAAAACACGGGGAATATCTTTAACAGTTTTTTGGGACAGGCCGTTTTTTTACCAAAAAGTCCAAGCATTGGGCTAACCGAGCTGTTTTTCTGCCAGATGTGTTAGGAGCTCTCTTAAGGATGCTTTTAACTTTATATGCCTTACCAATGTTACGATAACCAGTCGTTGTTCCTCTTCCCGGCTTCCTTTCAATTGTTAGGTGTTCCAGATACTTTTTTACCACTTTTGAAACTGTTTGGCGGCATACATTAGTCTCTTTTGCAATTTTTTTGTATGTCCATGTTTGGTTTTGTTGAAAATATTTAATTATTTTTGAACGCACTTTTCTTTCATCGTCCATTGTGTAAAAAACTGCAAATTAAAACTCATGATGTAAATTAATTTATTAACTGACATATTTTTAAAATGTAAATTGCCGAAAAAAAAATGAGAAGCTTAACATTTTTATGATCTCACTCCTTAAACGAAATTCATGTTAAGTTATACTGTATTAAACTTAGTAATATATTTATTGGCCTTTTGTGGCTTTGATATTACAATAAATAAAGCAAAATAAATAAATAAATAAAATAAAAATAATAGGTCCGTTCATTAACGTTACCGCGGGTACCCGTGGGATCCCAATCTTACTCAAAACGTGTTCCCGTACTCGAAAATTGGGTAAATGAGAGCGTTCAAGAGAGTGAATTTGTGTTTCTCTTTTTACCAAAGTTACTCAAACTTTTTCTTCGGGTAAATTTGGTAAATTGTAAAACTAACAGCTGATGCAATGTTAACCAAAAACAATTTGTGAAAATAAGTTGAAACATTAAATTAAACAAACCAATACGCAAAAGAAATGTCTTATTTATAATAAATAATTAATTGAACAAAATCAATAAAAACTTTTAAATGCAAATAAATATGTGTTTATTCAATTTTTCAAACTAAAATATACGTATGTTCACATTTTTCTTGGAAATTCATTTTGGGCTCGAAAAGTGGTTTTGTGCGTTCCGTTACTTTTGGGTAATTTTGTCATTTTCTGAGAGGGTTTTTTTGCTTACTCTCATTTTACCGAACTTTACCCAAAAAGTAAAAGAACGCACTTAGTGTAAACAACAAAGTTTTTTTTTTGTTTCGAAAATGTTGAATTTTATGCCAATGAACATCATTTGAGGGAAGTTTTGCTTAACTTCTTCAACTTGAAAAAAAGTGCAGCTGAAGCACATCGATTGCTCACCGAGACTTATTTCTAGCATGAAACAAAAATTTGCAACTTGAATGTCTGCAGAGACTTATTGTAGAATTTAATGGCGAATATTTCTGTGGACTATTTTAACCCCCTAACTCTTATTTGAAAGGGTACCCGTAAGTAGAAGAGTTAGAGGATTAAAATGTTGCGCAAAAATATTTGTCATAAAATTCTACTTACTCTGAAGACGTCAAAGCTTAAAATTTAAGTTCAATACCAGAAATAAATCAAAACTTAAAATGTGTTTAACCCATTTTTCGCCGGTCGGTTATTTTAATCACCAGCATTTTTACTATTTGTAACTTATTTACACTTCAAAAAAATCAGTCGTGTATATATACACTCAAACAAAGTCAGTAAAGTCAGCAAAAAATTTTGCTGTGTCAGCAAATTTTTAGCCAGGAGCGTGCTTGCAAAAAAGTTGGTAATTTCAGCAAAAGGTGTTTGCTGAAAATCAGCGAGCTGATTTTTACCAAAAAAAATAGTAATCTCAGCAAAAGTTTTGCAATACTTAGTTGATTGCAAATGAAAAAAATCCTTGCTAAAATCACTAAACTTTTTGCTGAATATTAGTAGACTGAAAAAAACTCCAAAAATTTATAGAGAAATTTTACTTTAGTTAATTTATTTGCTGATAATTTAAATATAGAATTGCTACTTTTGCCTATTTATACCATACACCACTATTAGGGTATTATAAGTTTGTGCTGATGTTTGTAACACCAAAAAATATTGGTCCTAGACCCACCTTATAGTATACCGATCGGCTCAGAATTTTTTTTATTTCGATTTAACGATGTCCGTCTGTCCGTCCGTCCGTCTGTCTATCCATGCATTCTTGTGCGCACTCTACAGGTCGCAAATATTAAGATATTTTGATGAAACTTGGTACACCGACTTATGTCGGCCCAAGGACGAAGCCTATTGATTTTGGTTAAACTCGGTCCATGTTTAGACCTAGTGCCCATATAAGGGTCCTACCAAAATTATATTGTTAATACGCTGCAGGTCGTAAATATTAAGATATTTTGATGAAATTTGGTACACAGACCTATGTTACCCCAATAACGTAGCCTTTTGATTTTGGTGAACAGCGGTCCATGTTTAGACCTAGTGCCCATATAAGGGTCCTACCAAAATTATACTGTTTATACGCTGCAGGTCGCAAATATTAAGATATTTTGATCAAATTTGGTACACAGACCTATATTGGCCCAATAACGCAGCCTATTGATTTTGGTTAACACCGGTCCATGTTTAGACCTAGTGCCCATATAAGGGTCCCTCCAAAATTGGCTTGGTACAAACTGCAGGTCGCAAATATTAAGATATTTAAATGAAATTTGGTGCGCTGACTCACATTATAGAAAATTTTGACACAAGCCCCATTTGAACCCATTCGAATTTCGGATCCAAACATTAGTTGGCTTTTAACCAGACTGGTGTAGGGTATTGTATAGTCGGCATGCCCGACTGTAACCTTTTTACTCGTTTAATTTAATCTATGTGCTGAGTTAAAAGACATTGGCTCATATGAATAAAAAATAGATATTACTAATAGGGGGAAATACAGGGTTTTTTTAAGCAATTACTTCACAAATCTAGTCTGCTTGGGAGTAGACTAGAAAATTAATTTTTTAATTTTCGTTTACATTTCATGCCATTCTACCAGCCAATTGGTAAATTTTGAGTTAAAAGCCATTCCTAAGCCCAAAGTAATTACTTCGAAGTAATTGCTAAGTTTTATTCATATGACCCATTACCTACTTTACTTATCGGATTGCGGCTGGGTTTTACAAACTATTGTTACTTTTATGTGAGAGGGAGAGCAGACATCGAAACAAAAGACTTGTGAAAGCCCGAGTGCTTCACTCCTGGGGAAAATGTTTTACACCCCCCTCTTGCCGAGCCTACCAGAATATTTTTACCGCCACTACAAAACTAGGTTTGATGAACATTTTTTCAAAGCCATGGATCGTAACGGTTCAGGTTTTATGTACTTGAAAGAAAAGTTTGCTAAAGTTAGTGAAGCTAAAATAAGGGGAAGATAACATATTCGAAAAAAAAGTTAAGTCCGTTATAGAAATCTGCTTGGAAACGTTTTAAAAATGTCGCGCAAAATTTTTTGGACAAACACAAAGCAAGTAACTACAAAGATCTGATAGGAGAACTACTTTCGACCTATAAAGCATTGGGTTGTAATATGTCACTTAAAATGGACTTTCTATACTCCCACCTCGACTTATTTCCTGAGAACCTAGGAGCCTAGCGATGAACATGGAGAAAGGTGCCATAAGGATATTTCCGGCATGGAAAAACGATACCAGGGTAAACGGAATCCTCGCATGTTGGCAGATTTTTGTTGGACGCTTGTCAAATACTGCAGAAAATCATAACTTAGTTTAAAAAATTATATTCTCAGGTTTAATTGTAAATAAAGTCTCTTTTTTATGAAATATAAAGTTCATGTCGCAAAAAACTATGGGTGTCAAATTTTTTCTACACATGTTTTCCAGCTTAGGAAGTTAAAATAAAATAAAAGACGCCAAAGAAGTTCATGTGACAAATTAAAAGTTCCCCAATCAGAAATCGCCAGTGGTACAAAAAATCAAGCACTGGCATACCACTGGGTAACCACGGTGTTGAAAATAAATGACTGGGAAACACTCATTTGGGACGCTTTGCCAGCGTTTGCAAAAAGCGTTTTTCCAGTATTTGTTTTTTTTTCGGTGGTTTATAAAAAAAGCACTGGCAAAGAATGATCTAAGAGTGATATGCCAAGGCTTGCAACCAGTGGTTATCCAGTGCTACCTAGCCAATGCTACCAGTGGTACAAAAACCAATTCACTGGTAAAGCAATGATTTTATAAAAATGCTGACGCTTCGTTTGTAGTCAGGAGGTTCCGAGTTCAAATCCGGTTGGAAGGAAAAAATTTTTTTTGGAATTTTTTTAATTTAAAAATTTTTTTGTTCTATAAAATCAATTTTTTTGTTTGTGGAAAAGCTCCTTTTAGACCAACTTTTTTTTTTTTGCTCTCTCAACGCTGGTATATTAATTCCAAAAAACTGTTTGCCAGTGCTAGCATTGTATCACAGCCAGTAATTGTCCAGCTATTATCACTCATTTATGTGTTTAGCCATCAAATATATGTCTCGTTAGCTCAGTGGGTAGAGCAATCATCTGCCAATCTGACGGCCTGGGTTCAAATCACGGCAGGACCAAAAAAATACATATGAACTTTTTTTAAATTTTATTTTGGAAAATCCATTTCCAGACCACCTATTTATTGGTTTTGCCAACGTTCAAAAATTTTGTTTCTCCAGTGCTTTTCCGGCGCTTTTTGAACAGCCGGTCCTTTTATCTAATGATGTTATCATTTTGGGAATGGGAAAGCACTTTTTTCCAGTACTTGTACCACCTGTTAATGTGCTTTGCCATCACTTTCCCGTTTGTATTTTTCTGACTGGGTCGTTTTTGTCAATCAGTGTTATCAATCGTACACAAAAAAACAACCTTATCTATTTAAGTGAGAACAGCATTAATGTATTCCCCATTTAAGTGGGGAATATATTAATTACGTCTTCAAAACGTAAGAATATTTGCAGGATTCCATTGATATTTTACTAAAAAAAGAACAATATTAACAAAATAAGATAAGATTAAATTGCGAAAAATTTGCAATAAATATATAAAGTTGTTACATTCCGATTAATTTAAGTGGAAATGTATAGTTAATCATTTAAAACAGCAACAAATGAATATACGATAATTGTTAATAAACTGCGGATTTTTATGTTTTTATTTGTAAATTGACTAATAACCACAAATTATTATATTGCAATATATTTTCTTTTATCTAGTAAATATATTGTAATTCATACATCTAAACTCATAGATATAACAGATCGGCTAAAAAGTCCGTAGCATGACACATAGGTGGCGCAAAAATGTTATGACAATTCGTTCATTAGTGATAGTGCTGGTAAATTCGGTTGCTTTTCAATACTCGATACTACTCGATATTTTTGATTTGGATACTCGATACTACTCAATACTTTAAACGGTTTTTAAATTTGAAATTTTTTTTTTAATTTTTTAGTAAAATTCTTTGAAAATGTTTATGGTAATTCAATATTTAAATTTATAAACATATTTTTTAACTTTTTCGTCAACTATTCATTGCGTTTTTAATAGTTTTTTAACATATAATTTTAAATATTTTACTTCTGATTTTTTCTTTTAGCAGAGTTGTAGTTTTGTGAAAAATATTTTACCAGAGTCACATTTTTGTGGTAAATATTTTAGCGGAGTCACATTTTTATATATTTTGTCTGTCTAAAATGCAACTCTGAAAATATCGAGTAGTAGTTTTGAGTATCGAGTACCCAAAAAAAAAAGATAAATACTCGATACCCACTACTCATATTTTTACCAGCACTAATTAGTGAACAAGTTGAAAACAATGGATTCAAAGCAATTTCGTGTGTTGATTTAAGGGTGAGTTACCCAACCGTAAACATAACTGCAACGAATCAGCTGTTTCGAAAGCACAAGAAAAAGTGTATGCAATTGGTTACTAACGCGTAAATATAAACGTACATGCCAGATCATTCTGTTGAAATCAAAATTTTCTATCTGTCATTGAAACAGCTGAATGATTTTAGTCGGAAAAAATATAAAATGAATAAGAAAATAAATTCAAACAACAAATAAGAAATAAAAATTAACAAATAAATGGAAAAATTTAGAATAAAATAAAAAACCACATGAAATTCATGCTAAATAGTAATGTCATTTACGGTATTCTATAAGTGTACTTTTTAGCTACGCCAAGTTACAGTTACATCACATTTACATTTACAGACCCATAATCCGTAACAAGAAATAACTTAAGCTGTGTTTTCGACTTAAAAATATCCGTTAAGTCAGAAAAAAACTCAAAGTACACAAAATCATGTTTGAGAAGAAAACTAACATGTTACTTTCCGTATGCACGTTAACTTGCAACGTGGTTAATTATCAAATTTGAAAACTCAATGTTTATACATTTTCACATCCAACGTAACTTTTTCGCATTACTTCCTAAAAAGTTTTGCTGGCGAACGTTCGATTATACCGCAACTACACTTAATTAAATACGTCAGTAGAAAAATCTGTCAAACCGGTTTCAAATCGATTTGACTAATTTTTAACTAATTTTTAGTTGAAACACTGATTTAAGCAAAGATTTTAGTTATCTGCATTTAACACAATACTAAAAATCCTTAGTACTTTAAATAACTTTTAGTGTTGATTTTCAAAATTATTTGAAACTAGTTTTTAAGAACTCATTCGTTAAATTTAACAAAATTTATTGTTAAAATATGATATTTTCATGTAACTATTATTACCTGATAGATGGCGCCAACAATGTATCCGAAGTTTTAAAGATGGCGCTGTTTCTTTCCCTCCCGATTTTTTAAAATGGCCCATATCTCGAAAACTAAGAGAGATAGAGCAAAATTTATGACGCAGTGTTGTTAACTTTATTTTAAAATAGCTAAAAACAAAGAAAAATTTACTCATATTTAAACCGGTGTTATTTTAAATCTGGCCGCCATTTGTGAATAAAAATAATGCAAGATTTAAGGAAATTTTATAGAATTTTCAACAATATTCAGTTTGTGCAGATCCGATCAGTACTCGCTAAATTTTACTATATAATTTGATGAAAGGTCAATATCGATGATTTTTCATTAAAAGCCACGCCTACTTAGAACGGGTAGCAAAGTTAAAAAACAACTGCTACACTAAAATATTCTACAATTTTCTGGACCATCTTCCAGTACTTCGGGGACAATTTAATCATTATTTTGATCTTTAAAAATAAAAGCAACGGGGATAAAATTAGAAAAAACTTTAATTGGTGCTATTTTTTTTTCGCAGCTGTACATATTTTATAGGGCATTATATTATCTACCTCACTGGCTTCTTTTAAACATCTTGTTTACATTTTCTGAATTTCAATTGATGTTTTCTGAATTTCAAATAACATTTTCTTAATTTCTATTGATATTTTCTGAACTTTAAATGATATTTTCTAAATTGCAATCGATATTTTCTGAATTTCAAATGGAAAACAGAATTTTAATTGATTTTTTCTGAATTTAAAATGGAAATTCTGAATTTCAATTGATCTGTTCTGAATTTCAATTGATATTTTCTGAATTTCAGTTGATATTTTTTGAATTAAAATTGCAAGAGATGTAGTAGTTTTTATTCCCATAATTGGCCAGAGCTTCGAAATTTATCAATGAAATCTTTTGAAATATGTTTTATATTTGTTAAGATTTAATCTACTCGAGACCAGTGTTTTTCCTCCTAGATTGGGATGTAATTTTTTTGTCTCTTCTAGCGCATGTATAAATTTAAATTGTAAATAATTTTGTAAACTAGTGTAAAAGAGTGCACAATTTACGTACTTGTTTTTGTTCAGTATGTAGATAAAATACACCACATTCTGAAAATTGAAAACTCATTCATTCATTAATCATCATATAAAAATGATTATATATAGAATGTTATTATTATTATTTTTATTCGATTAATTATTTTTTGATATAAAAATATTTTAGCGGTTTTATTTTTGCTCAAAATAATAATAATTTCGTGTTTGTTTTGTAAACTCAGCTTTTTTTCTCCGGTCTTCATTTAATCACGTTTTGTTAAATAGTTTTGTAAAGAATTTCTTTCAAAACAATAACATTTTAATTTTGTTTACCAATAAACAACTTGTTTGTCGTTGATAAACAATTTTCAATTATATTTTCACTCATTCCATATTTTGTTGTTATACCCTACTCCACTCTGTGGAACAAGGTATATATTACCAAAACTAATGGTAATATATACCATGTAAGTTGATTTAGCGATGCCTGTCCGTCCGTCCGTATATAATTGAACGAAATTTGGTAAAACTTTTCTATTGGCAAAATTGTTAAAATCGGTCTATGTTTTAACCTAGTCGCATTAGAAAGGTTGTATTACGTGTTTCAATTACGAAATTGATAACATATGTACCTAATTAGTAATTTAATTGCACCTTTCACGCAAATGATAATATTATTTACTAAAAATTGTATACGATTAATTGAAACAAAATCTACTTAAATTAGTAATCACATTAACTAAAACATTAATTGAAATTTTTCGTAATACATTTTTATGATATTGACGAAAAGTGTGTAAACGACACGTTTATACATATATACATGTCCACGTAGTGGTGTTTTTTTATATTTTCCTATATTTACTGCGCCGTTAATGGAAATTTCCGGAATTTGATCCGGTTTCCGGAATATGACCCAAGACGTACTGTGGTGTAGGAGGGTATCATATAGTCGGCGTGCCAGACTTTAGTTTTTTTTTTTTTTTTTGTATTTTGTATTTTGCAATATTCAATTATAATAACGGTCATGCACTAAAAAGTAAACAATACTTTTTACGTTTCGTTTTTTGTAGAAGAAATATCTGTTTTTGACGTAATTATTTAAACAAGTGTTTTGTCGCTTTTTTGTTCGTTGAAATTGATATTAAGATTTTGAAATGGATTTTAAATTTATTTACTTTTCAACTTTAATAAAAATTAACAATACGATTCTATAGATATTCCCAGCAAAAAAAAAAGAGATATGAAAGCAGTCGAAAAAGCACTAAAATAATGATATAGACGTACTTCTTTTCTAACAGAAATCCTAATGGTTTTAACATTGAGTTGTAGTTGTCATAGGAGAGGAGTACTCCCACTTCAACATCTTTTCAGTGGTTTTTAAAGGAGTGCAAACGAATCGATTTCATCATTTGAAAGTAAAAAAAATTAGCAAACAAATTTTTTATTTAAAAAAAATTATTGTCGCCACTGGGTATGCAATTTTCGACCTCAAGATTGCTAGTCTAGTTCTGTAGCGCTGAGATATTCTTTGATATGAAAGTTGACGTGCATAAAAACACCACTCCCTCCCTGCGAGATACTGTGCTTTATTATCTTCAATAAAAGTACTTATTCAACAAGTGCAAAAGGTGCACTGCAATACAGTATTATTTTCAGTACTATTTTCACAGGTGCCAAAAAAGAAATTTTTCATAATTTTTATTTTATATATTTTTAAAAATTGAAAAACTAAAAAAATTTTGAATGTAAACAAATAAATTATATATATTGAAAAAAATATATATTGGACCCGCCAGAAATCGAACCCGCGATCACCTGTTTGGCAATAAACTGTATCAAAATCACTTTTTAGGATCAAATTTAGAGCAAAAATGCTGTAGAAGCAATAATTAAGTGATGAATTCGATGTTCAGAATTAACATAATTGCAGAAAAGCTTTAAAAATATACTAATGGATACTTTGGAAAATAATGAAAAAAGTGATTTTTTGAAGTTGTTCAGAATTACTTCTAAAAAAAGCAGTAAAAATACGCTAAAGGATGCTTTTGAAGCAGTGAAAGAAGTGGTTTTTGAAGCATGACTTGCAAGTTTTTTTGCTGGATAATGATCTAGATGCACTTGTTTTGAACAGAAACTTATGATTTTAACACTGAGTTGTCATAGGAGGGGAGTACTCCCACTTCAAAATTTCTTCAGTACTTTTTGAACGAGTGCAAAGGAAACTCTATTTCATCATTTGAAAATAAAAAAATAACAAAAAAATTTTTTTATTTAAAAAAAACCTTATTGACGCCATTCTAGCCTTTTATATATTTTTATATTTAATCCTTTAATTTCCAGTGGAACATAGGGCCGCAACAAATGTTCTCCATTGTATTCTATCGGTAGACATCATTTTCATCTCACTCCAGGACACACCATGCGCATGCAACTCGTTCTCTATTTGGCGTCTCCAAGTGTTCGCAGGTCTGCCAGGTCTCCTGGATCCTTGGGGGTTATATTCAACGGACTGTCGAGTTAAATCATCCGCTGGCTTTCTCATTGTGTGCCCTAGCCAACTAAATTTACGTAATCGGATATTCATACTTAAAGGAATTTGATTGGTTAAGTTCCACAAATCCCGATTTGATATCGTGGCAGGCCAGAATATCCTAAGTATACGCCTGAGGCAGCGGTTTACAAAAGCTTGCATACAACTCATTTCACGACTCGAAATATTCCAGGTTTCACAGCCATACAGAAGCACAGATTTCACGTTGCTATCAAAAACCTTGATCTTGGTGTGATTGGAGACATTTTGCGATCTCCAGAATTTATTAAGCATGCCGTATGCTTGCTTTGCCTTGCACAGTCTATTCTGTATATCTTCTTTGCTGCCCCCTCTTTTAGAAATTATACTCCCCAGATAACAGAAGATTTCAACATCATCAATGGGTTGGCCCGAAAGCTGGAAGTTCGTGTCGCATTCTAGCCTTTTACCGCTGAGCTATTATTTTATATGAATGTTGAGTAGCTTTAAAACACCACTTTGTCATGCGAGATATTCTGTCTCATTCTCTTCAATAAAATTAATTATTAAGCAAGTGCAAAAGGTACACTGCAATTCAATATTTTTTCAGTACTTTTGCACAAACGCATAAAAAGTAATTTTTCATCAAATTTATTTTATTTATTTTTAAAAATTTGAAAATTTTATATTTTTTTTCTAACGCGATTGTGCGTCTTCTGAAAACTAAGAAAATTAAAAATACTTAAAAGTTCATTATTTTAACATTTTAAAATTATAATTAAATAAAAACAATTTGAAAAAACGAGACGACGCGACCTTTAAATAATCTTTTAAAAATCTAATAAAATTGTCTAAATTTTATTTAATCGAAAGGAACATAATTGATCACGAAGAAAAATTTAAGAGTAAAAACGGCGCTATCGCCACCTTTAAATAATTTTTTAAAAATCCAAGAAAAAATATTGTTTTGGTAGTTTTTTATTATAGTATTAAAATTAACTGCTTTCAACAACTGTTACGAAATACAGTAGTTTTCATTTGTTGTTATTTTTTTAATAACTTCGGAAATAGTTGTTTTGTATTTTGACACTTAAAAACAACTAACGAAAAGTTCTGTAATTTCGTAACAATTGTTTAAAGCAGTTTTTTTTAGTATCATACTAAACAACTACCAAAACAGTTTTTTTCCCGTAAACAGTTATTTTTGTTAGTTATTTAAAAAGATGAAAAATTTCGTTAATTTTTCAAATTCTTGTTTAGTTTATATTTGTTATTGTTGATACATACTTATGCTATTGTTTGAAAAAATTTGAAAATTGTATTGTATATCCAATGCATAAAAACATAATAACTGGAGAACGCTTTGGAATTTTTATTCAACTTCAAAGTAATTACATATTTTTTTATAATTAAAAAAAATTTTTTTTTTCTTATTAAAATAAACTTTTATAATATAAAAAAATTAAGTGTAAAAACCCGTAGTTTTTACCTATTGTGTCAGTTGTTTTAAAATTTTTGCAGTTAAAATTTGTCAGTTAATTTTACGACATTGTTAGTTATTTTTAATGCATTTATTAGTTTTTTTCATCAGTTAAAAATATCTACATTTTTAGTTATTTTAAAGGTAAATACCTTTGTCGCCTTTTTAACTGAATATACCGACAAACTTTTCTGAGTGTAATATTTTTCAGCCCTGCATTAGGGTGAGTGAAGTGTTGCTGATGTGCTGAACGGTGGTGGTTCAATTAACACATTAGTTTGCATCATTTTGGTGATTTTTTTTTTGCAAAAAGTCATTAACATCATGAAGATAATTAATTTTCAATATACCGATATTACTTTTAAAGTTTGCTTTTACTTCTTGACCATATGTTTTATCATGATCAGAAAATTTAAATAGGAATTGATTATTTATTTGCACTTGTTTTAATTTGTTTAAAAATTAAAAAAAAAAACAATAGCAAAAACAATAACAAAAACAAATAATGATCAAATTATATGTATGTATTTAAACACGCGACACAAAACTACTTTTATGTTTTCAAGTGCAACGGGCAAAAATAACACAAAATAAGTGTGAAAATGATGTAAAAACATATGAAATAAAAATAAATTCAATAAAAGCTGTGTTTGTGTGACCTGCCTATCAGCGTTATCTCGAAGTATTTTTAAACTCACATAAAACATCTAGACAACAATGGTGGGTAGTCAAACACAGGCGCAGCTAAAATAAAACTCTTCTATAATATTCCCTACGGGGAATTAGGAGTCAATTGCCCTCCAAGGACCTATCCCGTGACCGGTCAACCGAAGGCATATTACTAAATTAGTACAAATATGAACAAAAGAAAATTAATTAATTTCCTAAGTATTTTCTGATCCGTTATTTTCACTGTTGCTTTTAAAAAAACTTGACCGATACCGAAATAAAAACAAAATTCGCGGCATATTTTTAAAAATATTTTTTATTTATTTTACTCTTTTATTTATTTTTAACTTTATTTTTTCACGATTTGCTTATTTTAGCTCTTATTTTAAATTTCTATAATGTTTTGCTAAGAAATTTTAAGTTTTCTATTTTCAACGTTTTTTTAATGTTAAAGCTGTTTTAGTTTTAACAATTGGTATTTCATTTAACTTTTCTTTGTAATTTAAGGGGAATTTTTTAAATTTTTATTTATATTATCAGAGGTTTTGAGGTAATTTTCTAATTTTTTAATTTAATTTTGGCCAACGAAAAAACCAAGTCAACTGCCATTAAGGGACCTATCCCATGACCGGTCAATCGGGGGCATATTCAAGGCACTTCCATCATATTTGTGTGTGTGTTAATGTTGTTTTCTTTTCTATTTTTTTCTTTGCCATTTTTTTTTATTTGCTGTGTGTGTGTTTGTTTTTTCTTTCTCTTTTTTATTTGAACAGAAACGAAAAACATAACTTAACCATCAGCCAGCCATCACGCATAAGCAACGTTAGCTCAGACGGTAGAGCGTTTGCCTTACAAGCAGAAGGTTGTGTTATCGAGCCCTACTTCTACGCCAAGTAGATTATTTTTAATTCTTAATTTTTTATTAGTTTATTTGAAAAGCAATTTTGAGACACACCACCTTACTGCTACAATGTGTCTAAACTGTGGCAATTGGTCATTTCCAATGACAACGCCATGTTAAAGTGATATGTCTCTTTCAAACAAAAAGACCGATCAGCGACCGGTCTCCGCCCCCTTGGGACCTATCCGGGTCCCTTTCCCCGTAGGGTTATTATAGATAGGAACAGTGTAAGCTGTTTAAATGGACAGTAAAATGCTCGAAACAAAAACTTTGGAGATTTAGCATAAATACTTCGAAATCTGAGACGTCCATGTTATCAAAATTTCCGTCTTTATACTGCACAAATATAGTTATCTAAAAATTACAAAATATAATTACAAAATTTAGATTTCTATCATCGATTAAAAGAAAACGAAAATACTCGTTTTTAAATAAAAACATCAATTAAAATTGCAACAACAGCAGCAACAACAAAAATCGATAAGTTCATTGTTTTATTGCAATTATTGCCATTTCATTGAGAGTCCATAAAGATGTGTCGCAATTTATTGTTGTTTTTTTCGCTTTAATTCGTTCAATTATTGTAGATTTTTTCACTTCTTTTGCCATAAATGTCAGTCAATTATAGCACTATTTTATCGTTTTAGATTTTTACTCAATTTATTTAATTAGCTAGATTTAATTTTTTTTTTCTACTTTAGAATTTTCGATACAAGTTTTATTTGTGTGCGCTGGAGAAAGAAATTTTAAATCCGCAGGCAAAGTTGTTTTTTGCTTTTCTTTATTTCTATGTTAAGGCTTTTGTAGTAAGAAAAATGTTTTGAATTTTATTACGGTTTAATAAAACAAATTAGCATTCAAAACAACAACAAAAATCCTTCTCAATTAGCCTCTAATAAGAAAGTTTTTTGTGAATAAGCATGTAAATTTGTTTGTCCACTTAAAAAAATCAGGTAACGATGAGGAACAATGCATAATCCCAGCAAATACATTGTAATGACAGGTCATTACCATACGAATTACCAAGTAATGATAGGTCACTACCTTTTGCATTACTTTAAAATACAAAATAATGCCTAACTGATAACACTGTGAGACAAATGGTAGGGGTCAGTGATCGGGAAGGGTTCATACTACCGGGGAAAGTTATATCGGTAAAAAAGAAGTTATACGTGTCCCGGCGTTTCGCTGGGTCACCCCTAGGAATCGAGATATATCGATTTGACCTTTGGTGGTCTTTTTTTTTGACATAACTCGAGAACCACTAGTCCGATTTTGCTCAAACAATTTTAAAAAAATTATTTTTACCGGCAAAACTGTTGAGTATATAGAAAAACGTTATATGAACAGATTAAAGGAATTGTAATTTTTAATTTTTTGTTTGAGCAAAATCGGACTAGTGGTTCTCGAGTTATGACAAAAAAAGATATATCTCGATTCCTAGGGGTGACCCAGCGAAACGCCGGGACAGGTATAACTTGTTTTTGACCGATATAACATTTCCCGTTGGTTTCATCCCATCCCGATTTTGACTGTCGCATAGTGTAATTAGTTATAGATATACTTATATTGATTCTTACAAAGTAATCACTTACTGTATAAATTAATATTTTATTTACGAAATTGTTTCGAACATTATTCCAAATGAATATAAAATTTTCCGAGGTAAAAAGTTATTTTTCCAATATGATCAACTATTTCACAATTTAGGGTAACCACTTATTTCCTAACTTCTGCGTAACCACTTATTCTATCTTTGTGAGTAACTGCTTATTCTTTCACTATAGGTAACCATGCTGGTAACTCGTTATTCGATTTTTTTTTGTAAGCGAGAGGGTAATGACCACCCATGAATTTTTGGACATCGCGAACAAAAGTAATTAAGCGAGTAAATAGCCTGGTAAGTAGTGAAACCCTTTGTGTGCTACTTACTCGCTTAATTACTCGGCAATGTCTGTTTTTGCTGGGAATGTATTTGGCAATAAGTATCGCCTTACTTTTTTAATTTCCAATAATTTAATAATTTTTTAAATTAAGCCTGTGGAATACAATTTCTTTACAGACCAGAAATTACAACTAAAAATACTACATGATGAACCGACCTCGTATATTTACACCTTTCAAAACATTTTTATGGACAATTTTCATAATATAATTACATTGATTATAAATTCTATAAATTCTCTATAAATTCAAAACAAAAAACATGATTTTCAAATGCAAAAAGAATTGCTTACGAAAACGTACACCACCCCCGGAATAAAAGAAGTGAAGCCCAAATTTGATCACCCTTTAGAGAAATAGGTAGATATATCTATTCATTGTGCTATGATGTATCTATTCGAATTTAAAAAGTCAATGTCAATGTCGCAAAAACTATTTTTTATTTGTTGTTAAATTTTTATTTAGATGTTTTATTTTTTATTACTTTTTAGGTTATGATTTTCTTTATTAGTTTATGTTAAATATAGAAATATACTATTGTTATATACATATATTAGAGAAGGGTGAATCACGAATAAGTGTGAGTGAAACCTTAATTTACTTACGTGAACATAAGTGAGTGTGATTAGGAAAAATCTGAGTAATTTTTCGTACAAAAATTACTATTTTTAAAAAACCGGGTTCGGTTATGGTTAAAAATAACCGGTTAAAACTGGGTCCGGTTTTTCTTTTTGTTAATTAAAAAATATTTATAATTTTTATAATTAATAATATTACCCAGCGAAATTGTGGGATGCAAAGAACCAGTTGTAGAACAACTTGTACTTGCATGCAACCTGTTCTAATTTATGTTCTATCAGCGGTGATTTTTGTTTGAGTTTGTCCCAAAAGCAACAGGTTCTTTTACTCCAAACTGGAACAGGTTGCTTTGGAACCGGTTCTAGAACCGGTTATAGAACTGGTTCTGCGACAGTGAAATCTTCTATTTTGACTTCCAGGAATCAGTTCTAGAACCTGTTCCACGGAACCGGTGGTAAAAACACGTGTTATAGAACAGATTCAGAAGTAACCAGTTCAAAAAAATTTTGCTGGGTAAGGTATTATACACTCAAAATAATAAGTCTGTGGGCTGAACACAAAAATTTGTTACTTTAATAAAATTTATTCTTGTTTTTTGGCTTAAAATTTGGTGATTTTAAAACATTTTTTTGTTAAATTTAACAAATCGAAATTTAAGTAAAAAATTGGTAAAACTACAGTTTTATTTGTAATTATACTGAGTCGTAAAATTTGTTCAAAAATATGGTCTTGGGGCCCTCCCCGGGCCTAGTACATATCATTTAAGGGTATACTCATAGAAATAAATCTGTAAAAATAGCAGAAAAAGTTACTAAAAATTAGTTAAAAATGATGCTGCAGAAAAAACTGCTAAAATTAGCAGATATTTTTACTAAATACTAGTAAAATGAGAACAGCAAATTAAAACTGTTAAATTTACAGAATTCTAGTAATATTTAAGCTACTTTTAGTTAATTGTACTGTACTGTAAAATCTGCAGAAAATTTTGCTAAATATTTGTAAACTAAAAATGGCAAAAATAAACTGTTAAATCTACAAAATTTTTGCTATTTTTAAGCTAAAATTAGTTGAATGCAAATAGCAGTCTATTCTGCTAAAATCAGCAGAAATATTTGCTAAAAAATTGTAAACTGCTTTATTTGCATTTAAAAAAAATCGAAAAAAAAATGTTTAATTTTTTGGTGATTTTTTAGGCTACTAATTATTTAGCAAAATTTTTTGCTGATTTTAGCAGGTTAATTTGCTATTCTCCATTTACAAAAATTTAGCTCAAATATAACTAAAATTCTGTATATTTAACAGTTTTATTTTTGCTGTTCCTATATTACTAATATATAGCAAAAATAATCTGCTAATTTAGCAGTTTTTTTCTGCAGCATCATTTTTAACTAATGTTTAGTAGTTTTAACTAGATTTTTACGTACTTTTTTCTTTTAGTGTATGTTATTGCACACCGAAGGAACAAACATTTTGTCCGTTTTGCTCTATCTCTCTTAGTTTTCAAGATATGGGCCATTTTATGAAGTGGAAAATTTTTATTAAAAATTTCCGAGGGTGCAAGGCCCCACCAAGGTCGATTTTTGGATAGAGATAACCTTTTCAGGAGGGTAGTATATGGTTAGAGGTAGTCGAAATTTTGCTCTATCTCTCTTAGTTTTCGAGATATGTGCCACTTTCAAAATTTGGGGGGGGTAAGAAATAGCGCCTTCTTTAAAATTTCACATGTACTGGTGGGGCCATCTAACATAAACATGAAAATATTATATTTTAACAATAAATTTTTTAAAATTTAAGGAATGGGTTCTTAAAAATTTTATAAATACAATTATTTAAATTTTTGCATTAAAAAATATCTAGGGCTGGTCTTACCAAATCAGTTCATACACAAAGGTACAAAATTCTAGTCCCGTTGAATTTTTGTACCTTATGCAATGTCTTGGTTTGTGTATTTCAAGCTATCATTTTCTTATTGCGGACAACTGAAGAGTTGGGGTGATGCCCACGAAACAATTGTGTTGTCTTTCATGAAAATGATCAACCTTTTTGAAACAACAAATAAAATCTAATATGACAATATCATATTTGAATTTGGACTTGAGGTAGAACAATTTTCTAACTAAATATATGAATTTTATAAATACTGAGGATTTTTGGTATTGTGTGAAATGAAGACAACTAAAATCTTTGTTTATATTCAACTAAGAACTTGTTAAAAATTAGTCAAATCGATTTGAAACCCGTTTGACAGATTTTTCTACCGACGCAAATAGCAGAAAAAGCTAATAAAAATTAGTAAAAAGGACACTTCAGAAACAACTACTGAAATCAGCTGAATGTGTTTGCAGGATTTACATTATCTGATTTTACGTCTGATAAATCAAACAAAAACTCCCATGAGATGATATGATTGTAAATACATTTGTTTTTACATCATAACTTTTTTATAACCAATCTTGCAGTCAGACCCCAAAAAGCGTTAACAAACGCTAAATGGCAAATGTGCTCAAAATATGTACTTTTTGAACTAATTTATGCGACCGAACATTTAAAAAGCGCTTAAAATCACTATTTTGGTAAATTATAACTTAATGTCACATTATTATAGCTTTAAAAATAATAATAAATCGTTTAAATTAGATAAAATTGTATGAAAAAAACGTTTTACCATAAAGGCGCTAAATAAAAAACAGAAAAACGTCAACCTAGTGCCTTTTTATAACTTAAAGATGAGGGATTTTTTGGCAAATTTTGGACGTTTATTGTGAAATATTGGTACAATAACAATTTATTCAAAGGATTGGCCCTCGTTAGCTATAACCTTTTCCCATCTAACTGGCAACATATGGATTCCGCGCCAAAAGAACACCTAATTTTTTGAGGCCTAGAACGAATCAAGCCAATTTCGGATACCCTGTTCTGAAGTGAAGCGTATTCCAGTGCGAGCGTTCTGCATCGATCGAAACAAATGGTAGTCGAATGAGGCAAGGTTTGGTCTATAAGGCGGGTGAGGCAAAACTTTCCAACCACTATTTTCTAAATAGTTTTTAACCGGTCTTGCAACATGTGGCCGAGCATAGTCATGATGGAATATTACAGCTTCATGTCTGATCGCATATTCCGGGCGTTTTTCGGCCAATGCTCGCTTTAAACGAATTAATTGTGTTCGGTACAGGTCCCCTGTGATCGTCTGGCCCGATTTCAGCAGCTCACAATAGATGGGACCCTTCTGGTCCCACAAAATACAGAGCATTACGTTGGCGCCATGGATATTCAGCTTTGGAGTTAATTTGGCTGGTTGGCCGGGCTTCACATACGATTTCTTGCGCTTCGGATTTTCGTAATGGAACAATTTGTCATCACCAGTAATGATTCGGTGCAAAAATGACTTTTCTATGGCGTTCAAGCAGCATTTCGGACATGCGAAACCGTGTGGTACCAAATGTTCTTGCTTTTGGATGAATTCTGCTGCTTGCAAACGTTTTGAAGTTACTGCTTGAGTGACTCAAAATGATTTTGCAAGCTTTTCTTGAGTTTGACAACAATCTTCATCAGTTATGCCTCCAATTCATCATATACGAACTTTTTTGGCTGACCTTGGCGGTCTCTGTCTTCTTACCATCTCTCGGACATTGAAATCGATCGAACATATTCCGGATAACTTCGGTGAGCAATCAATGTGCTTCAGCTGCACTTTTTTTCAAATTGAAGAAGTAAAGCCAAACTTTCCGCAAATGATGCTTTGTTGGCACAAAATTCGACATTTTCGAAGCAAAAAACCGAAAATAATGCGAGTTTCGGGTGCTAAAAAAGTGCTAAAAATAGCGCGATCAGATGCAAATATATGAGAAATATATGGTAAAATTTACCGGAATTGCAGTTAAAAAAGGGTATGCTACAATTGTATTTAAAATTAACTGATAGTTAAAATTAACTGCAATTACAGTTAATTCAACTGTAATTGCAGTGTACCCTTTTTTAACATAGCTAAAATTGCGATTAATTTTATCGACATAATTCTCTGAGTGTACGATTACCGTTAATAATAACTTCTCCAATCTCAACACAATTAACTGACATGTAGTAACTGCAAAAAAATGTGAAGTCAAAACACTTTCAATTCTATTCCAAAACAAATCCCAAACTTGATTTTTAAGCTTAGTAAGGTATTTTGCGATCGGATTCTCTTGCAACAGCTGCAACTTTTATGGGTCTTAAATAATTTTAAAATAAAAAATACTAAAGAATTGACGTTATCATTTTTTTTTTTTGATTCTAAGAGTTTTTGCCTTTTTTAAAACAAAAATATATTTAAAATAAAATTTCATAGGTCAGCAAAAATATCAAAAAGATGTGTGGGCGGCTGTTGACATATTTTTTATATTTTTATGTACATATGTATATAAAGGAAAAATACATTTTTGTTTTCAACAAATTTTTCAGACAAAAATTAAATAACAACGCATTAAAAAAAATATAAAATGAAATTTATTTAAAAATAAAAAAATATAAAAAGAGATAAGGAATTATGCAAAAATCGCAAACAATTTAAAAAGTGCGATTTTGCATTAATTTAAGTTTTTAATTTTAAAATTAAAACAGTTGTTTTTAACAGAATTTAAAACTGTAATTTATATTCAAACATTTGAATAATTTTAAACAACTTGATTTTTTCAACTTTTTTTGTTGATCAATTAATTTGCAATTTATTTCTGTTTAATAATTTTTTTTTTCTTTTTGAATCAAATTGAAATTTATGACCTGTTCTTAATAAAACGCTAAAAAAGCGTGTTGCATCACTTGTATAGAATTAAAGAAATAGTAAAAAAAAGTGTTGTTGATTCAATTTGAATCAATCAATACAAATATGGAACACAGCGGCCTAGTAATAGAAATCTCAACAAATATTGACCATCAATTTTTATTAAGTTGCCATTTCTATACTTATTCAATAAAATTTGCAATATCGGGGTTCTTTTTTCAAGTTTCTATCTTGATAAACATGACAATTTACAAAAACAAATTTATTTGATATTGAGTGGCATTCACATTGATGGCATTCACAGTTCATGCTATTTTAAGTAGTAAATTAACATTTATCATAAATTTGACAACTCTCTATGGGTTAAACTTAAAAAAATCATGCTATTTTACAACAATATCACATTAATACTAAAACTGTGAATTCCTTTATTAATTTATTTTGTGTTTTGATGTTTAATGAGTGAAGGATTTCACAGTTTAAGTTCTAGCGCGCTTTCGTTGTACAATAGCATGATTTTTGAAGTTTAACCCACAGAGAGTTGTCAAATTTATGATAAATGTTAATTTACTACTTAAAATAGCATGAACTGTGAATACCCTCAGTGTAATAAAACTAAGGTGGTGTTTCTAGATGATATTTTTCGTCACACGAACGAAAATACAATAATAAAGCACATGCAATGCAAAAACAAAGTACATGTAGTCATTCATTTGTCCCAAGATGAACGTCTTGTAAAAACGGCCCATAAAAGTCTTTAAAATATCAAATATTTTAAGGAATTTACGGGGGGTTTCTATAAGAATGAGTTTCTACATATATTTTGTTGTTGGATTGCATGTATTTTCGTTAGTGTGACGAAAAATGTCATCTGGAATAGTGCTGGTAAATTCGGTTACTTTTGAATACTCGATACTACTCGACATTTTCAATTTGGATACTCGATACTACTCGATACTTTTAACGGTTTTTAAATTTTTTAACAAAATTCTGTGAAAATGTTTATGTTGATTCCAGGGTTGGCAGGCAATACCGCTAAAATACCGTTATCGATTCAAACCCCTTTCAACTGACTACCGTTACCCCTAAAATACCGTTACCGAAAAAACTGAAATACCGTTACCTTTAAAATACCGATACCGAAATAAATGAAATATCGATAACCTTAAAATACTGTTACCGAAATACATGAAATAGCGTTATCCTTAAAATACCGTTACCGTGGTGGTTATTGAGTATTTCACAGAAATTAAGTCAATTAATTTGTTTTGTTTTTACTTTAGTTTGATTTTGGTAAAAAAAATGCGTTATTCAGAACATGTAAATTAAGAAAAATTCGAAGTTTCAGCAAAATCGGTGCAAGGACATGACTACCTCCCATACATCCTTAATCTAAAATTTTTAATTTTAGCTACAATTATAAACAGAATAAGGCGAAAATTGGTTACTGCCGGTCAAATTATGTCCCATAACTCAGTGGTTAATTTTGTTTCATACGCGGCAAGGACATGACTACCTCCCATATATCCTTTTTCTAAAAAAAACCATATTTTGGCTACATACTATATGATCAGAATGCACTAAAAACTTAAAATAGTTTGTAAAATAATACTTTTTAGCTCTTAGGAAAATTTTGTTTCAATCGGTGCAAGGATATGACTATCTCCCATATATCCTTTTTCTCATTCGTTATCAATTTTAAGGGCGCCACAGAAAAAGCAGTATTATTGCTCAATTTTTACAAGTTTTTTATGGTGCAATGTTATTTTATTTTAGTAAAATCTTCAATATGACACACACATGGTCAAAAATATTGGTAACGTGCTAAAATTTAATGAAAACAATTTTTGACAAAATAATCAATTTTCATAAAATGTCCTTGAAAGGAGTCGCTCCCCACACAAAACCCGAATTATCACTTTTTCAATTTATTATTTATTTCTTTAATAATAATCCAAATTGTGGATTTAAAAAAAAAAATTTTACAAATAAATAAAAAAGGCGTTTTTGCATTTCTATTAAATTTATGGGCATTTCGGTTCTAGGTTAAAGTGGGTTAATGATATCCAGCGAAACCAAAATTCCGTTTCTGAATAATTTTAAGTATATTTAATGAACAAGTTAAATAAAAAACTAGTGTTTGCAAAAAATTCGAATTTTGTGAATTTTTAATTGATATGCTATTTTCTTTTTCAAAAATGGGCCATTTTCGGCCGCAATTCAGCACGGGTTAAAGTTTTCTAAAAAAAAATTAAATTCTTCAATTTTGAACCTACTAGATGAAAACTTGGCTGTGTAATGAATGAAAATCGAGAAATCGTATTTTAAAGGACAGCATATACATCTACATATGTAAGGTTTAAGGTTTATTTTATTGAGCCTTTGTGGAAAACATGACAATTAGTAACGAATAGAACAATTACCTACATTAAAAAAAAATTAAAACTTAGGACTAAAATGTAATATCCTAATTAAAATGTGTTCAAATAGTACCGAACAAAAATGATTTGTTAAATTTAATTAAATAATTAACAGAAAAAAATGCATGATTACGCCCTTGCTCCCGAGGGATTTGTAGAAAAAGTTAAAAATTTAAAATTTGCGGATCGAAATTTTAATTTTTTTTTACAGAAAATTATACATCATAATGGACTATCTAAATCGTAAAAAAATAGACGTTATTTTTTATGTTTTTTTTAAATTTCACTAAACATTATAAAATTTTACGTTTTCCGAAAAAAAAGTGTTATTACTTAAAATTTTTTTTAAAAGTTTCTTGAACTTTTTTTTTTATTTTTACACAACATTAAAACGAAGCTTGTGTTTCAATTTTCAAGTTCTTTTTTTTAAAAAAAACGTTATTATTTTAATTTTTGGTGGTACCTTAAAATTTAACTCTTTCTAACTTTGTTAAAACTCAGGTAACAGGGTTTGGAAAATGTATAAAATTTTTAAATTTGCGATTAAAAAAACAATTTTTTTCAAATTCTATTAAAGAGCTTCAAGATGTCCTAAAATCATAAATAAAAAAAAAGACGTTCTATCATATTTTTGTTTTTTTACTCTACCAAACTTAAGCAACTTTGGGATTTCCAGTCAAAAATGTCTAAAGTTTTCGATGCCACCAAATATTATTCTATAAAAATTTTCACTTAAAATAATTTCTGCTTATTGCGAATATAGTGAGTAACAAAAGCACCGTGTTTCAAAGAATTATCTTTAAAAATGAATTTTTGCCAATTTTTTTTGTAAAGCAGTTAAAATTAGATTTTCGTGTAACTATTTTAGCTCAAAATTTTTTTGACTTTAGCGCTAAATGACTTTAGATACTAAATTCCTCTTTCATATTTATTTATGGTATTATGGCACTTCTTCAAAAATTTATAAGTCTAACGTTCCGCATACATTTTTTTTTAATTTTGCCTATGGGATAAAGCACTGTGCGTTACCCTTAAAGTACCGTTACCGAAATAACCTAAAATATCGTTACCCTAACGATAACCGTATTCGTTTCGGTTACCATCCATGGTTGATTCAATATTTAAATTAAAAACATCCCAGCAAACAAAGATGATCATTAATGACTCAGAAATGAGCTCCAAAAACATAAACATTTTTCCACTTTTTCCTATGAAAGTGGTCCGTCCAAAAGAGCCCCCTGTGTACTCAGAAATGACCCAGAAAAAAGAACGTATAAAATCGAAATTTTCCTCAAAAATTTAAATAATTTTGGAATCTTCTTTGAGTCCGAAAAATGAACCCTCATTTTGAGACAGCTTTTTAGATTGTAGCGACAACTTTTTGGATTGTTTTCTGAGGGTTCATATTTTTTTCCAAAAAAAGAGTGTTTTCAAAAAAAACAATAATCATTTCTATAAGCTATTTAAGAATCTTATTTATGAGCGCTCCGAAATTGCTGGCTGGGATACATATTTTTAAACTTTTTTACCAACTCTTCATTACATTTTCATATAGGTTGTTCATAAGGGGTGTGCTATCTGTTGTATCGTTGTATCGTCCTAACAAAAAACAGAGGTGCTAAAATTTTTATTTGTGTTTAACAACGATTTTCTATTCAGTTTTCTATCGGTTAGCACACTCAAACATACGTAAAAATGTTGTATCGTGCTATTCTCAAATGTTGTATTTTTTCAATTTAATTTTTAACAACTCTGTTTTTTGTTAGGACGATACAACGATACAACAAATAGTACACCCCTTGTGAAAACCCTTAAGCTGCCTACACACTAGGGAACATACTTAAAAAAAGAGAGCATTTTTTGTGAATGTGTGAGTGCGTTTGTGTGTGTGTGCGTGTTGAGAGCGTGCATTTCGTGTTTACAAAATTTTTTGATATTTTTTGTTCCCTCAACCATGTTCCCTAGTTTGTAGGCAGCTTTATAGTTTCTTAACATGCACTTTAAAGTATTTTACTTTTGATTTTTTTCTTTTAGCAGAGTTGTAGTTTTGTGATAAATATTTTAGCCGAGTCACATTTTTGTTGTAAATATTTTAGCGGAGTCACATTTTTATATCCGTCCAAAATGCAACTCAGAAAATATCGAGTAGTAGTTTTAAGTATCGAGAGAGAGAGTATCGAGAAAGACAAATACTCGATCCTCAGTACCCACTACTCATATTTTAACACACTCACAAAAGTTTGTCGGTAGAATTTACTGAAAATGCAATTAAAAAGGCGACAAAGGTATTTACCTTTAAAATAATAAAAATTTTTGTTATTTTTAACTCTTCACAAATAACTAACAAATGCATTAAAAATAACTACCAATATCGTAAAATTAACTGATAAATTTTAACTACAATAATTTCAAAACAACTGACAAAATCGGTAAAAACTACTGTTTTCTACAGTAGTTTATAAAAGTATATTTTAATAAGAAAAAATAATTCTTTTTCTTTCGATTACAAAAATATGTGTTATTACCAGAGAAGACAGAAAAAAGCAAAATCCGTTTAAAGCAAAAAAAAAAAATTGTAAAAAAAGCAAGAAAAAAGCAAAAGTAAAACACTTGGAAATATTTTTTAATTTTTTAATTTAAAGTTAAGAGAAAAAATGTTTTTTTTTTTTTGAGCAAAAAAAGTATTTTTGGACAAAAAGTCTTAAAAAAAGCATTTAAAAGCTTAAAAATCTTAAGAAAAAGCTTTTTTAAAGCTAAAAAACGGAAAATCCAAAAAAGCAAGAAGAAGCAAATATGAATAAAACAAGCAATAAAAAGCAAAAACAGCAATTTTGTCTTCTCTGGTTAGTACTTCAGCCTATTTAAAATTTGAAGTAAAAATTCCAAACCGTTCTCCAGTTATTATGCGTTTATGCATTGGAGATACAATACAAGTTTCTGATTTTTATTTGCAAACTAGAAATATATCAATAATAACAAATATAAACTAAACAAGAATTTTTAAATTTCAAAAAAATCAACGAAATTTTTTAATTTTAAATAACTACCAAAAATAACTGTTTACTGTAAAATTACTGTTTTTGTAGTTGTTTATTATATTAAAAATAACTGTTTAAACAACTGTTATGAAATTACAGTACTTTTCGTTAGTTGTTTTCTTAAATAACCGTCATAAAAGTTGTTTTGCTTTTTTCTATAGGAAAACGATGAAAAGGTTAAAGTCGGCCATGGCGACTATACAATACCCTACACCAGTCTGGTTAAAAGCCAACTAATGTTTGGATCCGAAATTCGAATGGCTTAAGATGGGACTTGTGTCAAAATTTTCTATAATGTGAGTCAGCGAACCAAATTTCATTAAAATATCTTAATATTTGCGACCTGCAGTTTGTAACCAAGCCAATTTTGGGGGGACCCTTATATGGGCACTAGGTCTAAACATGGACCGGTGTTAACCAAAATCAATAGGCTTCGTCCTTGGGCTGACATAGGTCGTTGTACTAAATTTCATCAAAATATCTTAATATTTGCGACCTGCAGCGTATGAACAATATAATTTTGGTAGGACCCTTATATGAGCACTAGGTCTAAACATGGACCGATGTTCACCAAAATCAATAGGCTTCGTCCTTGGGCCAACATAGGTCGGTGTACCAAGTTTCATCAAAATATCTTAATATTTGCGACCTGCAGCGTATAAACAATATAATTTTGGGGGGACCCTTATATGGGCACTAGGTCTAAACATGGACCGATTTTAACCAAAATCAATAGGCTTCATCCTTGGGCCGACATAAGTCGGTGTACAAAGTTTCATCATATCTTAATATTTGCGACCTGTAGAGTGCGCACAAGAATGCATGAACAGACAGACAGACAGACGGACGGACGGACAGACAGACATCGTTAAATCGAAATAAAAAAAAATTCTGAGCCGATCGGTATACTATAAGGTGAGTCTAGGACCAATATTTTTTGGTGTTACAAACATCAGCACAAACTTGTAATACCCTGACCACGTAGTGGTGTAGGGTATAACAACTGTAATTACTGATAAAAACAACAACTATTGATTACTACCCAAACAACTGTCATGTAGTAACTATTCTGAGTGTACATAAGTTCCAAGTTAGTTTTACAATATTCTCTATTTCTTACTTGGAAATTATATACTTGTATACGTATACAGCTCTTAGGTGATATTCTCCTGTTTTTTTTTTTTCTGTGTATAAGTTAATCAACAAGCGTAGAATCTCTAGAGAGTAGAGCCAGATTGAATCTATCATCTGTGCTTTATAGAATGTGAAATTTTCTCAAATTTTGCATGTTAAAATTTAATTATTTTAAGTACTTAATTAATTCTATTTGTATAATAACTGCTATTTATCAATTCTGTTTTGTACCCAAAAATTTATTTGGGTATTATTAAGTTTCAAATATACAATATTTTTTTTATACAACTGCACAAAAAATTCCCTCGACAAATTAATATTGAGATTTTAGACAATACGCCAACCACAAAAGTACATGACTGTTGGGTCTAATTCGTTGTTATTTTCAATTTAATGCGGTACTTTTTTAAATATATATTTTATTATTATATGTAAATAAATTAATATAAAAATGCTTTAGTTAAGTTTTAGTATATACTTTTATATAATTTAAATGTTTCCAAGATTGAAAAACGTGATATGAAACCTCGTGCCTATATCAATATAAATGACCACGACTGACAGATATAGTGAATCAAAATGTAAATATTTATACACTTAGAAAAGTAGGTAGTTAGGTAGAAATGACTAAAAGTGCCAATTAAAACAACTAAAAATTGAAAAGGCAATTACTATATTTTTCATAAAAATAACTAAAAACGCATTCTTAACTTTTGAAAATATAACTACATAAATACTAGTAAAATTAACCACAAAAATTATTCAAAATCACCAACATAAAATAAATAGATGTACATTAAAAACAAATACAAATATAGTAAAAATAAAAAACTGAACTCTACTAAAGTGTGTTGGTAACACTGAATATAACATAACAATACAATTGAAATTAATAACACAAAAATTATATAAAACATGAATAAAATCAACATCGATAGTTTTTTTGTTATTAAATTTCAGTAATTTAAAGCACGTTTCCACTTGCTTTTCTGTACAAGTCTACGAAATGTAATTTCTAGATGATTGACAGTTTCTGTCACACAATAATTTCTGTCACATACTAATTAGAAAAAAATTTTAAATTCTTTGATAAATTATTGATCATTTCAGTTTATTAAATGAACTTTTTGGTAATCCGAGAGAAAATTGTTGAAACAACAATTTTAAATATAAATAATAAAACTAAAATGTTTTGAATTTTATTAAAGTTTAATAAAAAAAAAATTAACATGCAAAACATCAACATAAATCGTTCAATTAGCCTTTAATAAGACAAAAAGTTTTTTCTGAACAACCATGAAAATAATTGTAAAAACAAATGCTTGGTATTTAGAGATACTAAGCACCGTAAGTTGTTTTTCACGTGGAAAATTTTCACTCTAACTTTAAAGGCTTCAAATTGCAATTTAAATTATAAAAATTAAAAATTTTTTAATTTTATAACAAAGACAGAATCACAATATACACAAAATTTCATTTTTTCACCAGAAAAATAATAGTCTTGTATATTAAATTTGCGGGAAAACAAACTCTACACACTTTTCACGTGAAACTGATTATCGTGAAAAAAAAATTTTTTATATGGAGTATGTATAACAGTTTTTTCACGTGAAATCAAACAACTTACGGTGCTTTAGTGCCAAAAATATTAGAGATGATACATCATATTTTTAGTTTCGTAACGGTATTTTAAAGTTAACGGTAGTCAGTTGAAAGGGTTTTGATTTGGTAACGAACTTTTAGCAGGGTTGGCAGGCAACACCGTTAAAATACCGTTATCGATTCAAAACCCTTCCAACTGACTACCGTTACCCTTAAAACACCGTTACCGAAATACCGTTACCGAAATAATTGAAATACCGTTATCCTTAAAATACCGATACCGAAATGTATGAAATATCTATACCCATAAAATACAATTACCGAAATAAATGAAATACCGTTATCCTTAAAATACCGTTACCGTTATTTTTAATTCTCTGCTCTTGGTAATTGTCCGTGGTTATTGAGTATTTACATAAATTAAGTTGATTAATTTATTTTGTTTTTATTTTAGTTTGGTTTTTGCAATCAAAAATGCGGTATGCGCTGAAATAACTGACTGCCGTTACCGAAATATCGTTATCCCTAAAATACCGTTACCGAAATAATTCAAATACCGTTATCCGTAAAATACCGATACCGAAATAAATGAAATAGCGTTACCTTTAAAATACCGTTACCGAAATAATCTAAAATAGCGTTACCCTAACGCTAACCGCATTCGTTTCGGTTACCATCCATGTATTTTAGTCGTATTGCCTATCAACCGTGGTATTTGTTATACTATAGGGTGAAACCATATCACACTGCGAGGGCAGTTCGAAATGTTATTAGCCTAACAATGAAAAACCAGAGCTAGATTTTTAAAATTGTTTTATTTTTTAATATAATCTTCTGAAACTTCAATACACTAAGTCCAACGTTTTTCTAGCAATTCTATCCCTTGATAAAAATAATTTTCTTGAAACTCCTCAAAATAATCGTTTACAGCTGTCATTTCATCTTCATTCAAGGTAAAATGTTTGCCTGCAAGGAATTTTTTTAGATTTGGGAACAGGTAGAAGTCAGATGGAGCTTAATCATAGAAATGAGAAATTTTCATTCGAATGCGTTTTTGGTCAACTATTAACAAAAGCAGCCATCTTGTAGAAAGCTTTTTCATCTGTAATTCTTGATGCAAAATAAAATGTACTTGAGATGCCTATAGCATTCCCTATTTCACGCACTTTTACCCGTCGATCGTCTAAAACCATATCATGGACTTTAGCTATGATTTCTGGCGTTGTTGCAGTTTTTGGACGTCCACTTCGTGGTTCATCTTCAATGCTTGTACGACCACGTTTAAATTGAGGAACCCAATTTTTTACTGTTGCATATGAAGGAGCACTTTCACCTAACACATTCACACATATCATTATGAATTTCTTGTCCCGATAAACCTTTCTTATCTAAATATTTAAACACACCACGAATTTCTAATTTTTCCATTATAAAAAAATCACTGAAGCGCCTTTTTTGAACACCTGTTACTATACGAATGAGTTGACAGATCGAAATGAAATTTAACATGTGTTCATATGACGGATGGAAGTTTCCATTTTACAAAGCTTTTTGCTCTTTATACCGCCATTTCTATGTCAGGCTAAGAACATTTCGTACTGCCCTCGTATTCGGATTTACCAACTTCGATTAAAATAAAATTCTTTATAAGTGATTTACGCTACAAGAGAGCTCAACGATGCATAAATTTCGGAAGCCAGACCCTTTCGGTTTCCGAAACATGACGTCATGAATATTGGAAAAACGTTGAAATTTATCTTAAGTGTCGTTATGAAACAGTCTGTAACTTTTTAATTATAATAGATAGAAAATTAATTTTGGTCTAATTTTTTAAGTAAGAATGTACCCTTTAAAGGTAATTTTTTGGAATCTCGAGTTTAATGCCAAAATAACAAAATGAGCATCCTTTTAAATTATTCAAAAATATATATTTATAACTGAACACCCTGCTTCAGTTAAGGAAAGTTCCAAGGTGGTATGTGAATTCGTTTCTGATTTGCCAAAAAGAGTCAACAAAATAATGGCCCACTCAAAAAAAAGTCATTAAAGTCAGCAGAATATGTTGCTGTGTCAGCAAATTTTTAGTCAGGAGCGTGCTTGCAAAAATGTTCGTAATTTCAGCAAAAGGTGTTTGCTAATCTCAGCAAAAGTTTTGCTAACACTTAGTCGATTGCAAATGAAAAAATTCTTGCTAAAACCACTAAGCGTTTTGCTGAATATTAGTAGACTGAAAAAAAACTCAAGAAATTTGTATAGAAATTTTACTTTAGTTAAAGTTAGGGTTGTTTTTTTTTTAATTATCATTTCCGTTGTCTGTACATGTAGTAGTCGCAGACAAACTGCGACATCTACATCTTGTCTATCTGGTTGTCGTCCACGCTACAAAATCGGTTATCAGCACAATTTTTGTAGCAAAATAAATTAGTAAAACAGTAGTTCAAAATTAGCTTAGTGCTAAAAAAATATAACTATAACTTTTGCAAGACGTTTTACTAATTTTTCTACTAACTTATTTTTTTGAGTTAAGATATACTGGCTACTAACAAAACTCTACAAAAACCAATAAATTTAGCCGATAAAATTTGGATTATATACTGTTTTGCTTATTTTTTCTAAATATACTTATTATTTTGTTTAAGGATTTTTTATTAATTTCTTACTTTTTAACCAAGACTGAATTTAATGTTTGTTTTTTCTTATTGTTTTTGTATTTATTTTATTTCATATGTTGTAAGAAAACAAAATAGCATTTGTTTTAGTTTAAATAAACATTTGGCTGGCTGTAAGCCATTAAAAAAATTGTAGGCTGTACTTATTATTTTGACCATACGTGTATGTATTTGAACTCAATGACATTGATCTTTCATGGAAAAAATAGTTATGCATATCGATTTAAAGGGTACATTCTTAACTTAAAAATAAGCCCAAAATGAAAGTGCCAGTGGACAGTGGCAGTGCTATCTAACTTTATTCTCGAATTTCGCGAAGAAGATTTAATACTTTTTTAAATTTTGTTATTGCGTTTTGTTTAAAAACAGCTCTTGTTTATTTAGAAACTTTTCTAATTTCTCGGCAGTGAAAAATTGAGAAGATACAACAAACTGCTTTATCGACAAAACGTAGCACTGCCGTCGACACTGCGTTTATGTCAGTATTTTACCTCAGTGCGACGTCTTATCAATAAAGCAGTTTTTTTTTTATTTCTCACTGTCGAGAAATTAGAAAAGTTTTTAAACAAACAAGAGCCGCCTTCAAACAATTAAATAACAATTGAATATTGAATTGTTTTCGTGGAATTTAAGAAACAAATATGCTGCATCTGGATTGTGCTTTAGGTGGTACGCTAAAGCCCAAACCAGATGCAGTGCCAGTGAACTGCAGCAATGCTGTTAATTTTTTTTCCTAAATTTGGCGAAAACTATTCGCTATTCAAGCATGTCACAGACTTCAATTTCAATTGAAATTTAAGATTTTAATTTTTTAGAAAAAACGTTTTGGTAATCAATCAGAAAATTCACTTGAAATTTACGATTATAATTTTTCAGAAAAAATAACGTTTTGGTAATCAATCAGAAAATTATTGAATTTAAAGCGTTTTAAATGTAAATTTTTTTTAAGTGAAATAGTTAAAGACACTTTAGGGAATACATACGAAGCACTATTGAAAAGCTTTTATGAGTTTAAACTGCTCTAAATATCAATTCTACTTTGGTTTTTGAGAGTGGAATGAAAACGATTTTTTTTTAGTTTTGCGTTTTCTGGAGAAGCTTTTAACGTTTTAAGTACCACTATAAAGCCTGTATCAGACTCGATACTTACCAAAACGTTTTATTTTCAGTACAAAATTATCCGTAGCACCCTAACCTGCAAATTCAGAAGGACAAAAATTGTGTTGAATCATTTTAGGAAATAAATTGCGAAAGTGAAATTGCGAAATCAAATCAATTCTGAAAAAAACCTGTGACATGCCTGATAATCAATCTGACAAATATTGTTCATATAAAGTTTCGAAAATACTCAGCATAAGTTAAAAAAATATTTTGGAAGATAAACAGAACACTATTACCCGTGAGGTTTCGGGTTCCATCCCCAGTGACCGCAACATCAATTTGGAAAAATAATATGTATGATTTTTCTATCCTTCCACATTAGGATCCAATACCCATATAAACCCAACTATGAAAATTCGCAGTGGATTGATTCTGTTCAGAAAAGGTACTGAGAAAGTTTACTGGACATCATCAAAAAATGCTAAATTCCTGTAGACCTTCTGATGTTACTAATAATTTTCGCCTATCATTACTTATCGATATTTGTTCACAAAAAACTTGCAGTGTGCTTTTTTATAGAGCATTCAACCACAATAATATATTCTTACTTAGCATAGTCATTAAAAGTCATTATAACCACAACGAAGAAGTCAGACAGGTTATTTCCAATATTTATACAAACCTACTTTTGGAATTTGCTAAACACAAGTAGAAAAAAACACAGTTTCATTGAAAAAATTAAACTCGTTTAAATAAGACTTTAGATTTTTGGTTTTTCTCATATATTTAAATTTATTTTCGATATTTTTTTCATTTATTTATTTATTCATTTTACTAAATTCCAACGTTTCGGTATTTTTATTGTTTTAATATACAATATATTTTTGTATACATGTATAATGCAAATTTTCAAAATTCACATATTTTTGATGTTTATATATTGAATGCTAGAAACTAAAATATGAATTTTAAATAAAAAAATTCAAAAAATATACATTTTGGATTTAATCTTACTCTTCATGATGTTTTATTTAAATAGTGAGGAAGTAAGAGATAGTTGTTGAGAGGGATAGGTAGAGAATAGCTGAGAATTATTTTAATATCATTTTGCGATTATTTTTTTAATTCTTTAATATAATAATCAACAATATGAAGACTTTCGTTTGTTTAAATAAATATTTTTTTATTTCAAAATAGTTTTGTTATTAATATAAATGTGCTTTTAAACAATTTTTTTTATACATTTTTAAAGTGGCATTATTTAACATTTTTCTTTAGAGATTATTTTCTTTAGGATTAAGGATATTTCTTCTAAAAAGCTGGAGCTTATTTTTTAAAATTAATCTTAGGTGGTAATTTATTACGCTTTAAATATATTTAGAAATTATTTTTTTGCCACTCTTAAATTATACAACATTGAATTTTAAACTCTTATATTTCGAAACCAAAATTCATAACAAAAAAAATATATATATATGTTTATATACGTATATATGAAATAACACATATTAAGACCAATTTATAAAAAATTTATATAATATTTGAATTTTCTTTTAATATATAATTTAAAGCCAATTTAGTTTTTAGATCTAAAATTTAAAAATAACAAAATTATAATTAAATAACTAAGTATAAATCTAAAATACTACTAAAAAATAATGTTAATATAAAATATAATTCAAAAATATATAAACTTTTTGTTGTTGTACTTAAAACAAAATTAAAAACAATATTTTTTTTTTTGAAAAATAAAACATTTTAAACAAAAGAATGCGCTTTCATAGAACAAAACAAAAATTTTAAAAATGCATGTCTTTTTGAGCTTTTTAAGAAAATACAAGTACCAATTCTTTTAATAATTTCGAAAACATTAAATTTTAAAATATTTACATTTTTATCAAAAAATAATTTTTAAGAGAGATGGAGAGAAAAAGAGTTCTTTAGATATTTCAATAACTAAATTCGTTTCAAAATAACCATTTTAAGAAATTGTATTTAAATGAAATAAACGAAAAAGGAACTAAATTAAATGTATATGTGACGCGCAAAATAGAAAAGGACCAAAGGGTAAAACCCGGTTTTGTTCAGGAGAGCATGGGATCGGTCTCATTCGATGCTCAGATGTTGTCCACAAAAAAAGAAAAAAATTGATTTTTTTACCCTTAGGTCCCTTTCTTTATGCGCTGTCACATATATTGTTGCATAAAATATAACTCTTAAATTTTTTTTTTTTAAACACATTTAAAAATAGTTAGTTCCTTTTTGCATTTAAACCTCTAATTTTGTTAAATTAAATTTCATTTCTTATTGTTATAATTTTTAATCGTATATTTATTTTTCTTATATTTTCAGGTACAGTTTTGAAACTAAAATCATATAACATTATTCCTGGAAATATCAAACATTAACAAAGCTGGCTTTCAACTATTGTACTCAATAATCTATAAATACTAAGTTTAAACCAGCAATTCATTTTTGTTCTTAATAAATATTCACGTTACTAAGTTTTATTACACTGAGTTATTCCAAGAACTCCCTTCTTTACATTAGAGGTAAGCGCAATCTTTTATTTTGTTATCTTAATACCTTTTTTATTTTTCAGATGTAGCGATTTACTTTTTCTTCTTGGGAACATCTTCCCGGCAAGCTACAGCCGCAACTAAAGCAGCGCCACGACCGGAACCATCTTCAGATAACATTAAATCAAAAGTGATACCTGGTTTCACTAACTCCGTTATCTTCTCTACCATTAAATTATGGAACTTGGGATGGAAACGGTAGACACTGCCATCAACGCCCACAGTCACCTGAGGTTCATTCATTTTGTTAATTAAAGTAGCTATACCACAGGAAACCAAATGGGCAGCTCTCTTGGAAACACATTCACAAATGTAACGGACATTGGCACAATCATCATCGGTGGCATCGTTTAAACCCAATTCTTCCAATACCAAACGGCAATTAGTATACACACCCGGTTCATCGGCTTCAATTTCTGACACATATTTGGTGAAAAATTGGCCCCTAGTCATGAGAACATCCGAATCTACACCCTTAAAGAGTACACCAGCTTTCACCATTTTTACTATGGCCAAACGGACTAATTCACCCATATACATGCCAGATATCATTTTTTCGAATACCTGTTTTCCTGGATTTATAGAATGACTATCAACATCTTCATCAAACTCAGTGCGTACAAAGTCTAAAGCCCCATTATCACCAAAGGCGCCCCACTCGGTGTTGATGAGGACATGAGATTTACCATTGGCAGCTCCATCAAACATTTCAGCTTCTTCTACACGTTCCACATAGCAGGCATTAGAACCAGTACCCACAATTAAACCAATTTTACAATTGTGATTTTTCCACGCACATGACATTAATGTACCGGTCGTATCATTTAAAATTGCACACACATCTATTTGTACATCACCTCTTCTGGCTATGGCATCTTTTAGCAACTGGACAACATCTTCATTTACCACACCAGCACAGTTGAAACCTTTAGTCCAGGTAACCAAAAGACCTTTCGTTAGACCCAATTGTGTTAAGGGGAAGGAGAAAGTAAAACCCAATGGCAAACGCTCCTTATATACATCATGTTCATTCATAAAATTTGCCAAACACTCAGCGATATGATCGAATAGTTGTAAACCAGAACCCAACATGATATGTTGGGGTATAGCGTAAATACGAGATTCCATTTGGAAATCATGTTCTTCCTTTAGATGAATCAGCAACACACGAAAATTTGTGCCTCCAAGGTCAAGAGCTAGAAATTTGCCACGTTCATTGCCATTGGGTAAATCTTGCACGTAAGTTACAAAACACTTAACATTCGCCTTTTGATGGGTATCCTTGGCTAGACCTTTCTTGATTTCATGCAGGATACGATAGTTGAGTTCGTTAATCTGTTCATCCGTGAGTATCAATTGCTGACATAATTCGTGCACCATTTTTCGTTTTTCCGCAACACTAGCACTGGCATACGGTGCTGTCGTAGATGGCGTATTTGTGGTTTTGTGGCTCAAAAACGATAAAATGTCATCAGCTGCTGCAGGTACGGCGGCTGTCTGTGAGGTAGCTTTATCTGTCTCATCTATAGATTTGTTGCAGTGACACGACGTCTGCGAAGATCCATTAGTTTGTGAGGTTTTCATGCAATTCGTATTATTATTATTCAATGTACCATTGGGCAGTTGCGATGTGCAGCAGAAGGTGGAGGGGGAAGTGGTGGGGCAGGATGATGTTGACGTCTGTTGTTTTTTACATGCAGAACTGCAACAGCCATTAGCTGTAGATGTTTTCAAACAACAATCTTTATTTATAGCTACATTTTGCATGGCCACATTTAAATCTTTATCCATTTTGTTTCTATTTTGTTTTTAATTTACTTTGCTGTATAGTTGTTTTTAGTTTCTTTTTGTACAAAAATTGTGTTTAACAATTCTTCTTGTTCTTTCTGCTTTCAAAAAAGATTTTCCGCCTAATAACAATCGACCGTTTCGTTTAAATGCGTACAACGGAATCAATTCCATAAACTCTGTTAAGGTTTTTTTTGTATATATCGACCACTTCAAACCAGCCAGTCAGTAGTCGTCGGTAGCAGTAGTTAATAATCAATCGGCTTTTTAAAACATAAGTATTTTAATTTTTCTCCAAAATGGTATTCGCTAGTAGTAGTAATTGTGTATTATATGTCTGCTCTGGTTTAGAGCTTTAGTATAACTGGACGTTGTTGTACTTTTGAAGGAACCTTGAAGGTCAAAATTTACAATTTATTAGTAAAAATACTGGAAAGTTTTTTTATATATGAAAGTATAAGTGAACAGTATGTGTGTAAACCAGTGATGTCAGCTTGGTGCTTTTCGATGACCCAATGCCACAATTTTGACTCATGATTCCAAAACATAAGAAAGCACCAAGTTGGTGTGTTTGTATTTTTTCGTTAGTGCTTTTTAGCCATTTTCGTTTTTAACCTAGTGTCTTCAAATGCAAAAACTACCCTATAAGCACATAGGTTTTAAAAATTCAAGTGCTTTAGATTTTGCTTGAAGTAAAGTATATTTCAAATTCTAGCATTTATATATTTAAAAAAAATAGTTCAAACTTGAATTTTTGTTTCCATTTTGCTGGAGTATGCTATTGAAATAAAATGTAATTAAAGTTTTATTCAAGCCTTGAAACTGGAAAACAGGGCTGGAATTGGACTTGTTTTCAACTTGAATTCCAGTGAAATTGTTTATAGGGTATGCAATGCAATTTAAAAACTACACATAAAACAATTTTGTTGTTGCCTTGTGTGTATTTTTTGAATTTCAGTGTACTTAAAGACATACCCCTCAATTCATACACGCTTTGGAAAGTTATAGAAGGTTTACAAAAAGAAATTTCCCAGGAAAATTTTTTACAATCGGTAGCCAACTACACCCATTCTACAACTGGTTCCACTGCAACCGATTCCATGGAACTGGTTCCGGAACTGCTCTAGAATCAGTTCCAGAACTAGTTCCAGAACTGATTCTAGAGCAACCGGTTCCACTTTGGCGCCATAGATGGGGTTGCTTTTGGGACAATTTCAAACAAAAAGAATCGGTGTTAGAATCAACAGTAGAAGGGGTTGTGAATGAAAAGTAGCTTTTGTACAACCGATTCTTTGCAACAGAAAATTTTCCTGGGTTTCATACAAAATTTGTTCAATAATCCTCCTAAGCATTTATGAATTATTTAGCATAAATCCAACTTAATTATTAAACTGTTTTGTATTCATTTTAATTAAATCCGTATAGAGAAGTTAAAAATAAATTTTAAGATGAAACTGTATGAGTTTAACTGTCAACTTAGATTTTTGGTTATCAAACAGTGAAAACTTTTTGTTAAAATGAGCCCAGGAAAATTTTCTGTTCAAAACCATCGGTTCAACAATAGCTACTTTTCATTCACAACCCCTTCTACTGTCGATTCTAACACCGATTCTTTTTGTTAGAAATTGTCCCAAAAGCAACCCCTTCTATAGCTCCAAAGTGGAACCGGTTGCTCTAGAATCAGTCCTGGAACTAGTTCTGGAACTGATTGTACGTCAACCACACTTTCCATATAGGATCCCAGGAACCGGTTCCGGAACCGGTTCCATGGAATCGGTGTGGTTGGCTATCGATTGTAAAAAGTTTTCCTGGGGAGCTTTAACTAAAAAGATTGGTTTATTTTTAATGCTTAATACAATTTTTGTTGCGCTTTTTACTCTTAAAAAATTGGCATCACTTTATATTTTTACAAGAGAACTTTGTTCTATTGTATTAAAAGAAAGTGGGAGAATCAATTGTTTAAGAAGAGAGTATGAGTTAGAATTTTAGCGTTGCCACTTGATTTTTTATTTAAAGCATGGTACGAACTGCTCGTCGTTATTTTTAATGTCTACAAATCGACACATAACATTCGTTATTTAAATTTCTGTTTGTTTGTTGTTACAGCTAAAGGTATCAAAAATGTGATTAAATTTTTTTATCAAAAATGTGATTAAATTTTTTCTTTTACAATTTCTTATCTCATTATGAACACACTGTTCCGTTTCCAACCCAGTAAATTTGAACTTTTCTATGTTTTAATGGACAAAGATAAGGCAGTAGTTTATTCTCAAATAAAAAAAACAAGTCTTTTAAGCAAAAGTTGAAAAATATGTATTTGAAAAAATAAATTTTTGCCTCTTTTTGATGGGACTTTTTTAAAAAATTATTAAAAAAAGGACTTCGATTTTTTGTTTTTGATTCGTTTAGTTAGTTTTTATATTACAATAAACAACTACAGTATTTTAAATACATAAAAAAATAATTCAACAGTTAAAAATAATTACATTTTTAGTTATTTTAACTGTCATTTTCTGTATATTCTCCCGCAAACTTTTTTGAGTGTACTCTCCATTTAAAATTTCCTTGAATTTATTTTTTTTTTTTTGTGTACAATAAATAATAAAAATAATTGAGCAATATATCTGTGAAAAAGCCAATTTTTTATTTTCCAACGGCCTTCAACTTTATTAATTCCCAATAAGCACATAGGTTTTAAAAATTCAAGTGCTTTAAATTTTGCTTGAAGTAAAGTACATTTCAAATTCTAGCATTTGTATATTTAACAAAAATATTTGAAACTTGAATTTTTGTTTCCCTTTTGCTGGAGTATGCTATTGAAATAAAATGTAATTAAAGTTGTATTCAAGCCTTGAAACTGGAAAACAGGGCTGGAATTGAACTTGTTTTCAACTTGAATTCCAGTGAAATTGTTTATAGGGTTATTATCGAATATCTAAAAGCACTAAGTGCCCCATATAAGCAAATCTATACAGGATATACAGGTATAATGTTGCTGGCATTCTATTTGAACTCCTTGATACAGTTAGTTAATTTTTATGAAACTTGCTTTTTAATAAAATTTTTAACAATATTAAAATTCTCAATTAAAAATACTATTAAAACTTTTCAGCGCCTTTGTAAGCGAAACGAAGCTTAAAAATCGTATCAGAATTCGCAAAATCAAGACCTGTTCAAATTGGCAAAATACAGTTCGGACCACGCTTTAAAAAATTTACACAAAAGTGTTAAAAAAATTACAAGAAAGGTCAAAAGAAAAATTTAAAAGAAATAAAAAGATTAAATTTTTTGAAGAAAATAATGGAATTCTGTGGAAGAAACGTGCAGATTCGGGAGATTTTATCATCGAGTTTTTATATTCTTAAATTTTTTTCTTTCTACACTCAAATTAAAACATCAGTAATTTAATACTTTTGATTTTCGTTAATATAGACTAATTTTTTAATCAACTAGCATGATATTGCTATAAAGTGAGAAATTTAATTATATTTAAAATTCGAGTTAAGGAACTATGTTTCTTTTAAAGTCTGTGTTTAACTGATAAATCGATAAATTACGCAGGTCAAAAATCAGGGGGCAAATTACCGCAGTCGTGATCGAGTTTCGTCCGATAGCAATTATTGTTACTTAAAACATTACAAAGATTAAAACTAAAGCACCGTAAATTGTTCCGATTTCACGTGAAAAAACTGTTATACTCCAATAAAAAAAAATGATTTGTCACGATAATGAATTTCACGTGAAAAGTGTGTAGACTTTGTTTTCACGCAAATTTAATGTATAAGACTATTATTTTTGTTGTGAAAAAATGGCATTTTGTGTATATTGTGATTGGATCTTTCTAATAAAATTAAAAAATTATTCATTTTTTGAATTGGAAATTTTTTTTTGAGGCATTTTAAGTTTGAGTGAAAATTTTCCACGTCAAAAACAACTTACGGTGCTTAAGAGAAGCATTTCGTTTCTTTATTACAAATATGCGTTAAAGTTGTAACAATAGTTACTCGTGTTATTTGCACTTTAAAAACGTGATTATTTTTTAACAATTTCGATCGCTTACGACTGCGAGAATCTGGCCCCAGAACTTTTTCTGTTAAATTTTTGGCATGTTTTCAGTATAGTTAAAAAAAAACAGCCATTAAAAAGTTTTTAAGACAAATACTTTTAAAAATCTTTATTTTACAATTCAACTGGCAACTCCATAAAAAGTATCTCATTCCCATAATTGTGTATTCCAAAATTTTTCTTTACATTGGAATTTTTTTTGGAAAAAGTTTTTTACACACATATTTAATTATATTTCCAAATAGCATTTTGTAGATATACTAACCTGCCTACTTTTTCCAATATTGTATATGTACAATACACATAGAAAATGTATGAATCGTATGACTGTATAACAGTTTTTGTTTATGAATCGAGTTTCTGTATCTGGAATGTATTTAATTTTTTCTTCTACTTTGGGGGGTGTGTTGCAATTTCACACACTTATCGGTTTTTTTTTTGCTTATTCAGTGAAAAACGGGGCTCGCCTCTAAGTTGATATAAATATTGCATTCACAAATACATTTACTTTGCTGTTTTTTTTTTTTGTAGTACAATTTGCGTGGTCGCACACGAGATCAATATATATATTTTTATATTATATGTACATATATGGATTGATGTATAGAGTACTTGCTGGCATACACTTGGTTTCGTTGTACGTGCTGTAAATCACACCTTTTTAAAGTTGTTTTTTAACACTTTTTAGATTTAAAAATATGGAATTTTTATTTTGAACTTGTTTTAGCGTAGATTTTTTTTATTAGTTATGGCTTTCGATGGCTTTTTATACGTCCACGTAGTTGAATGTACCGCTTGGAACTGAAAAGAAAATTCAAAATGTTATTTTTATAATATTGTTTATTCGTTGTTTACATTTTGCTAGTTTACATTTGAATATTTATTATTGTTAGTGCATTTTTGTGGAGGAGAATTGTGATGTTAATGGAAATAGCACATACTGCTAGACATATAATTATATATTTTATATTATTTATATATGTATATCAAATAATAATAAAAATTTCTTTGGAATTTATATGGGTATTTATGCATATTATATAATAAGTGCCTATATTTTTAATATTCAAATTTGTAAATTATTCATTCAAAAGTTATATGGCTTTTCACATGCTAGTTTTTACTATTTGTATAAGTTTTTTCTGCTAAATTAGATTTCAACGAAAAACTTGCTAAAGCAAATTTTTGTAAACTGCAATTGAAAATCAGTTAAAAAATTTACTAAACATCAATAATTTTAGTACAATGAAATCAGTATAAATAATTAGTAGACGCAACTAAATTTTAGTAAATTGTTGTAAAAAAAAATAAAATCAAATTTAATACAAAAAAAATATTTTTTTTCTTTCGAATGTAAAAAATGTATAACTACTTCAACATACTTGAAATTTGGAGTAAATTTTGCAAACGGTTCTTTTTATGCATTGGAGATACAATAAAAGTTTCTGAGTTTTATTTCCAAACTAAGATTATATCAATAATAACAAATATAAACTAAACAAGAATTCTAAAAAATCAACGTATTCTTGTAAATAAAATTTCCTTAAAGTATCCACTTGTTGTTAAATTAGTATATTTTTTGCTAAGTTTAGCACTCTCTGTTAAAAAATTAGTAAAATGTTTTGCTGAAATCAGCAACGAAAATTAGTAAAAAAAAATCCGTAATTTGTAATAAGAGAATAGCAAAAATTATTACTAAAAAAAATTGTACTAAAAATCAGTTCAAAAATAGTAAAGTGCGATTGAAAACTGTTTACAAATTTTTTTACTAACTTTTTATCTGAGTGTATTATAGATATAGATATAAAATTCGAAAAAACGAACATTTACTACTTTTGATATCATTTTCTTGCATTCCGCATGAAAAGGAATTAATTTTTGGCAATTCTTTCGTACTTTCCAAGTTTACTATTTTTACCAGAAATGTAAACAAACAGACCCTATATTTTTTATCCAAATCCAAAAAACTTTAGGTGTGTTTGTTTACATTTCTACACTCATAGAAATAAATCTGTAAAACTAGCAGAAAAAATTACTAAAAATTAGTTAAAAATGAAAAAAACTGCTAAAATTAGCAGATTTTTTTACTAAATACTAGTAAAATGAGAACAGCAAAATTAAAACTGTTAAATTTACAGAATTAATTTAGTTGAATGCAAATAGCAGTCTGTTCTGCTAAAATCAGCAGAAATATTTGCTAAAAAATTGTAAACTGCTGTTTTCAAAAGGCTCGATTTTAATTTGCATTAAAAAAAAAAACGAAAAAAACTTCGAAAATTAAAATTTTTTTGGTGATTTTTAGGTTACTAATTATTTAGCAAAATTTTTTTGCTGATTTTAGCAGGTTAATTTGCTATTCTCCATTTACAAAAATTTAGCTGAAATATAACTAAAATTCTGTATATTTAGCAGTTTTATTTTTGCTGTTCTTATGTTACTAGTATATAGCACAAATAATCAGCTAATTTAGCAGTTTTTTTCTGCAGCATCATTATACCCTACACCACTATGTGATCAGGGTATTATAAGTTTGTGCTGATGTTTGTAACAACAAAAAATATTGGTCCCAGACCCACCTTATAGTATACCGATCGACTCAGAATTTTTTTTATTTCGATTTAACGATGTCCGTCTGTCCGTCCGTCTGTCTGTCTGTCCATGCATTCTTGTCCGCACTCTACAGGTCGCAAATATTAAGATATTTTGATGAAACTTGATGCACCGACTTATGTCGGCCTATTGATTTGGGTTAACACCGGTCCATATTTAGACCTAGTGCCCATATAAGGGCCCCCCAAAATTATATTGTTTATACGCTGCAGGTCTCAAATATTAAGATATTTTGATGAAATTTGGTACACAGACCTATGTTGGCGCAAGGACGAAGCCTGTTGATTTTGGTGAACATCGGTCCATGTTTAGACCTTGTGCACATATAAGGGTCCTACCAAAATTATATTGTTTATACGCTGCAGGTCGCAAATATTAAGATATTTTGATGAAATTTGGTACACCGATTTATATCAGCCCAAGGACGAAGCCTATTGATTTGGGTTAACACCGGTCCATGTTTAGACCTAGTGCCCATATAAGGGCCCCCCAAAATTATATTGTTTTCACGCTGCAGGTCGCAAATATTAAGATATTTTGATGAAATTTGGTACACAGACCTATGTTGGCGCAAGGACGAAGCCTATTGATTTTGGTGAACATCGGGCCATGTTTAGACCTTGTGCCCATATAAGGGTCCTACCAAAATTATATTGTTTATACGCTGCAGGTCGCAAATATTAAGATATTTTGCTGAAATTTGGTACACCGACCTATATCAGCAAAAGGACGAAGCCTATTGATTTTGGTTAACACCGGTACATATTTAGACCTAGTGTCCATATAAGGGTCCCCCCAAAATGGCTTGGTTACAAACTGCAGGTCGCAAATATTAAGATATTTTAATGAAATTTGGTTCGCTGACTCACATTATAGAAAATTTTGACACAAGTCCCATTTTAACCCTTTCGAATTTCGGATCCAAACATTAGTTGGCTTTTAACCAGACTGGTGTAGGGTATTGTATAGTCGGCATGTCCGACTTTAACCTTTTTACTCGTTTTTAACTAATTTTTAGTAGTTTTAACTAAATTTTTTACGGACTTTTTTCTATTAGTGTAACAAAACTGATTATATTTTTAAGTGAAATGAAAGAGAATGCTATGAAAAGTAGTAATTAGAAACAACTAATTTAAAAAGTTAGCAAATTTCACGTCAAAAAAGAAATTAACAGAAAAAACTAGTAAAAATAGTAAAAAATAGCATGTAAACAAAAAAAATTTTAAATAAAACACGAAGAGCTTCCCTTTACTTTTCGGATAAAGTTCGGTACAATAAGAGTAAGGTCAAAATCCTCCCACAAAATTACAAAATTATCAAAAAGTACGGGAACATAAAAAAACACAATTTATTTTTAAGAAAAATATGAAAATGCGTGTAATTTTAGTTTAAAAAATTACACAAATACACATATTTATTTGCATTTGAAAATTCTTATAAATTTTGTCCGATCATTTACTATAAATAAGACATTTCTTTTTCGCATTTCTTTGTTTAAATAAAATTTTCAATTTATTTTCACAGTAGTATGTTAGTTGCACTCAAAAAAGTTTAACAGTTACTACTAACAGTTGTTTGTGTAGTAATCAGTAGTTGTTTTTAACAGTAATTACAGTCGTTTTTCTATATAAAAAACTTTCATTAATTTTTGTTTTTTTAGCTAGCTCTAACATAATCTCTTTAAATTTTTTACTAATTCAGTTAAAGGATATTGTTTTCTGAAAATTTTGTGAAACTTCGACAACGTTAACCCTTTCTATATCAAGGTCAAAAGTGAAATTTTCAAATTTTTGAAAATTGAACTTGGTATAGAGAGGGTTAACGTTGTCTAGGTTTAATGATATTACCCAAATTATTAAAATTATATGCCATTTTAACCCTACAATGGTCTGGGCGAATTACAATTACCTCAATATTTTCCAACCGATTTTGGATTTCTTTGCCTTTTAAGAAAAATAATTCAGTCTAGAATATGATTCTATTAACATTTTCCAGAAATACAGTTATTTAAGAGCCAGTATTTTCAAAATAATCCAAAAAAAGCTATTTTCCCCCTTGTAAATCGCATTCAAAACTTTAAAGGGCCAGGGATAGCTTAAAAATTCTTCGATTATGCTGAAATTTTTTTTTTGGAATAGTCTTTCAAGTAACCTCACAAAATAAGCCTCGGGGAGGGGGATTCGAAACAACGTTACAAATAAAGGCCAGTCTACTAAGCATAAAAAAATTATCGGATAATAAATTTTGACCTGAGATGTATCTTTTGAGTGCATTAGTTTGACTCTATGGAATATATCGTTAAATAGGTAAATAATTCTTATTTGTTAATATATAAAAAAATATTAAAAACTATTTCAAATATTAAACACCCCGGTAAAAAAAAAATTACAATACATTTTATTTCAAAATATTACATAGAAATTTAACTTTCTATGTAAAAATAACTATTAACAGTAACGAAACGATTTGTTTAGTGTATGACAATTAAATTTTACAAAACTAAGGGCCTGTTTATCTATTACGAAAATACTCTAAACGATAGCAATTGACAATTACTTTCGTCAAAAATACATGAGAAGCAAAAACAAATTTTCGTTACTTTGCTTTCGTTTACACTATTTTCGTAATACATAAAAAGGGGCTAAGTAATTTTCATATATTTTTTTTACCAATAAAAAAATGCTTTTGAAAATATGACCTTTTCCACAAAATTTGCTCCCCTATCGATGTTCTTGAGCGGGCGGCGGGAAATTTAGGGGCAAATCCTTTGGAACATGTTTACTTATGGTTCAAAATTAAAAGAATTGATCTAAGTGGCGTGAATTTTTTTTGCCACATTCAGAAACATTAAATTTTGTTTAAAAATTCATCATTTTCGACCAATGCTGGACGTAGGGTGCATACTCAAAAATGTTCTGAATTGGACTATTAAGCATTTCTGAAGCTCATTTTTTTACAAAATGTCCAAAAATGGGTACGTTCGTAAATGCAGTAGTTAAGCATCACTGCGGCATAATAAAAATAAAACGCTCATACAAGCAACACTTGACAGCACTGATTTACGTCAAACGTTTTTTATGCAAACAATTGACAGTGCTGCCGCAACTATCGCATCATTTTAATTTCTGATGGAATAGTGCGCGCTGTAAATTTTTATGTTAAAATCATTTAATACAAAAAGAATACTAAACGTTGGTGCATAATGGAAGAGTAAGTAGTGCATTATATAAAAATTCTTAATACAAATTTCAATAATGTTTATTTTTTAGCATTTTTTGGATTTTTAATAATCATAAAGTCGTTTCATCTTTCTTTTTAATACTCTTTTTATTATAGCTTAACAAAAAATTGTCATTTTTACCATCAAGATTTTTAATAATATTTGTTAATGTTATTACGAACATATTTTTTATTTTTTGAAAAACGTTCTAAAAAGCAAACTCTGTGCAGTTGTTTAGCAATAGAAAAGCATCTGCAACAGTTGATAACGCATCAGCAACAAAACTCGGCATAACTGCCGCAGTGTTGCACAAATTTACTGCATTTACGAACGTACCCAATATTAAAAAGCTTTCAAAAACTTGGTTATAAAAGTGAATGGGGGGTTACTCCCTTTTTGAAAAGAAAATGTCATTTTCAGCACACGCTTAAAAGTTTTGACTTTAAAAAACTATCACTGCTAAACGGCTCGCGATAATTGAAAATAGTTTTCATTCTGAAATTTTATAACCTAGATTACAAAAAGTCTAAAATCAGCTAAATCGGTTCACATTTGTAAAAGTTGCACGACAATAAAGCTTTTGTATACCCGAGATGGTCAACTTTGGCACCCTGTGATAAAACAGGGTTGCTACGATACTAATTTTCTAAAAGCCTGGATCTTTCTCTTCAGTTCTTGTGAACATGTTTTTTCGATTCTTCACAAAAAAGTCAAGTTGTCTATATTTTATATTGTTCTTCATTTTTTTATATTGTTCTTCCACATTCCAACGTTTTGTTGTTGTTTGACATTAGTTAGAATAAAAGGTTGTGAAAGTGTTATTGTGTTGTTGCTGTTTTTTTATATTTTATAAATGTATAAAGTTAAGTCCTTTGATATTACTAATGCATATGCATGACGAAATCAACCATGTAATCATACTATACTTGCACTGTGTCATGTGTTTTTTGTTTACAAAATTGAAGTGATTGTGTGAAAATATGGCAACATTAGTAAAATAATCTGAGAGTAAAGCGGAGAACACATGAAGGACCATTGAATAGGGAACAAAAAATATCAAAAAATTTTGATAACACGAATTGCACGAATGTCAACACGACACATTAACATACACAAATGAACCTTCGTAAAAAAATGGGAATTTTTTCAAAAATGTTCCTTCGTGTATTCTCCGCTTAAAAACAGAAGAATAAGAAATTTCGTTAAGAAAATAAAATAAGTTTTATCTTTCACGGAAATCGGTGCACGATTTTAATTGTCAGATTGTATGGAAAAAAGGGGACCCTTCCCAGTGTAGAAACGGTAATGACATATCATTATTTTTTGGACTACCAGTAATGACACGCACTTACCTTCTGCATTATTTTAAAACATATAATAATGAGTTACTGATAATGACTTATTTTTATCATTATTCCAAATAGAAAATAATTTTCTACATTTTTTTGAAATCTATTTTTAGACTCAATATTTTTTAAACACTGGTAAGGATATATGTAACCACATATTTTTTGATTTTTCGTATGTTGGCGAGTAAGCTTACTTGTGTGCAGCAGGTCAATTATATTTTTATCTATTAAATATTACATGTCGATATAGCTCAGATGGTAGAGCTATTGACTGGCAATCTGTAGACCCAGATTCGATTCCCGCGCCAGCAAATTTTATTTAAGAAAAAATACGATAAAAATATTTTTTTTATATAATTTATTTTTTTGAAAATCTATTTTTAGACTCATTATTTTTGTCAGTACTGGTAAGCGCATAGGTAACGATATATTTTATGATTTTTCGTATGCTGGTGTGTAACCAGAACTCATTATTTTTCGCGACGTCGCCATTTTAAGGTAATAAGAAATGTAATAACAAAAGTAACTAGTTACCATTACCAAGTATGTAGTTACATAACCACATATCTGGTAATGATTTTCTACACTGGGTTGCATTGTTACTCTGATTTTTTATTAAATATCAATGTAAACAAAATGAGAATTTTAAATCCCGCATTTTAATTTATGTAATTTATTTAAGCAGTCCCTCCTACATACGTAGATCATATTTAACTAATACACAACTGGTTCAAAATGGTTATTTTGAGAACTAGTTTTAAATTTATTACCCCGAAAAACTAGTACTAGTAGTATTTTGTTTAGCAAATTTAATTTTAAAACATTTATCATTTTCAAGTGAATTTATTTTTTGGACTTCTTATCGAAAAACACAACTTCTTATCAACAATATATTTTTTGAACGGAAACTGTTAAGTCTACGGTTTTTGAGTGTGACAACAAAAAAAAATCTATTTGCCGGTCCCCTTTTAAAATAAACAGTATGTAGACAGATTAAAGAAAAATTCTAAATATTAGTGCTATTCATTTAACATATTTGCTACGTGTATATTATATATATTTGGTGTTTACTCGATTTACGATTTTCTTGACTTTTTTTATGGTTTTTGCTACGGTTTTTCGTTATTTACGGAAAAGAGGAAGGGAAAAAGTCAAGAAAAAAGCTAGTGTCATGCGGGCTTTACGTATACATTTTTATGTATAAACTTTTCCGTATTTATATACACATTTAAATGTCAAAAATTAAATTATTTTGAATTTTTTTGTTTTCTTATTAAAAATTTTTTAATTGTGTGTTTAACTTAAATACAGCGACAAAATTAGAAATTAAAAAATTTTGTGCTGAAAAATTATAAAAGTGGGTTGATTAACTGAGGGAATTATCTGCATGATATTAATGCATTTTTGCATAAATAAATGTGAAAAATTTAATTTTATATATTAAAAGTTTCATACACTCAAAGAAACAGTTTCATTAAAACTAAATTCATAAAATATATGAAGCTGTTTATCAAATTTAATAAATTTTGGATTTACTTTGTGAAGAAAACTTCATTTGTTTACTGAAAAGTTTCTCAAAGCTCGTCCATCAAAATTCTCTCTGAGTTCAAGTAAACAGTTTAAGTTATAAAATGTACACGATGTATAAAAATAAACGGTTTACCAAGCATAAATAATTTTAAATGAAGACCCATATTATGAATCTCGTGTTTTTAAATTTGGCATATTAATTGCTGGAAACTTAAGGCACGTGTAGTCTAGTGTCTTCAAATAATTAATTAAAAAATAACACACAAGGCAACAAAAACGAAAATAATTTTATTGTTGCTTTGTGAATTATTTTAAAATTTTATTGTATTTATTGACTGTAGACATAATTTAACAACAAAACTTAAAAACACTTGTTAAATTAGGGATTTAATTAAGTCGTTTTGAATTAATGTCACATATGGAATTGAGAAAAAAAAACCCCACAGTATTTCACAAGTTAAATATAAATTTACGAAGAAAATGCAAATTATTTGAAAAAGATATAAGAATTACTCACAATCACTTATTGTTGTTTAATATAAATTTATAAAAAAAATATTTTATTGCAATATTGGTTTTTCTTTCGTTTTTTCTATTTTGTTTGAATTCAATTTTATCACTTTTAAACTTTTTTGTAGAAATCTTTTGTTTGTTTTATCTCTCTTGTTTTAAGCACTTCCACTATTTGCGTACAAATGATGTTTAACACGATACAAACACCACATTTAAGAAAAGACCTCGAGTTTTTCATATACATACAGTATAATTTTGTTGTTTTTTTATTTACAACACACATTTTTATTAAGTATAAAAAACCCACACACTCAAAATAATTTTATTTCGCTTGCAGGCTTGCCTGTTCGAGGTTTTGTTCCCGAATTTGGGGATTTTTTGATAGTCTTGGAAATATGTACAGTAGAGCGTACAACCTTAAGCCCAGTATTTTGTTCAAAAGAGCAAAAATATTTCGCTCTATGTTTGGAGCTCAAAAACTATAATAAAAACATTAAAATGCACAAATTTTTATGGTCTATAAAAAGTTACAATCATAATTAATCCAAATGTCACTTTCTCGCTACATTTTCAAATGATCCTGTCTATTATATTGATGCGAAAAAATTCCACCGCAATTTCGCAACAATTCCACACAAATGAAAAATCATTTTTTTATATGGAGTTTGACAGCTTTCTTCGCAAAAGTACGAACGAAATTCGGGCTTAACAGGCAAAAAAAAGTGCGAACGTAGGGGTCGCCATTTTACATTTTTCGTTATATCTTTGGAATTTACAGTCGGATTTTAAAGTATGATACATCGATGTTTTTCTTTCGAGGAGACCATTGACCTCTTAGGGCCATTGACCTCAAGTATCCCGTTCTAGTAGTTACCCACCAGATCTCAGTTGCTACCACCCTAATGTCAGAAAATTAAAGCTCGCAAAAAATCATTAAACTTTTGCTAAGGAAGTTTTTCGATAAACCCAGAAGAACTTTTTTTTATATATTGGTTGCCGAATGTAGGGGTCGCCTTTTTAAATTTTTTTTCATTTATTTATTTGTTGTTATTTTTCAACAGTTTAAAATAACAACATTTATAGTTATTTAAAGGTAAATAGAAGTAAAAACTTTTTATAACTGGCATTTTTTAGAGGCATTTTTTATTTTCTTTCGGAATGCCGAAAAAAGTATTTGTCAATCGTGACTCTTAGTCATATGAGTACACACATATGTATATCTGGATGATGGGTACGATAAATGTAGTACATATACATATTTTTCAGATATACTATCAGCTAACAATACACACCTCTTTCTGTTTTATCAGTGTTGCCAGAAATATCCAAAAATAATTAAATTTTGCTTCGAATTACCCCTTTAGAAAACTGCGTAAATATGCGCACACAATGTAATCTACTTCGCGTGCTTTACTTAAGAGGCCTATAGACGATACATGATGTTGTATAGCTTCGCTTGATGCATCCGTGTATTTGTTTTTGTAATTTCCATCAAACAAGGCACTACATGATCAAATGCTGCACATGTTGCTTGATCGTCTATAGGTTGCTTTACATACATATTTAGTTTTAAAATATGTATTCTTAAATTTAAAAGATCTCTGAAGAGGCATCAAAATGTTTATTCAGTACACAAATATTGTTTAAAAAAAACAAGTTTACGTTCCTGCATAGTTAATGCCCGATTAATGGGGACAAATCTGGCATCACTGTTTATGGTTTATCTACTAATATCTACTCTTGTTTTTTAAATGCTATTTTTTACACATATGTATTCAGAAAGTTTTACTATAACTAAAATACCTCGGAACATTTATCCCCTTAACTTTATCACACTTTGCCTACTGTTGATTTCATTTTTATATATTTGGTTTTTGAAAGGGGCTCGCCTCTGTGTACACACACAAGTTTATGGTGGTGTTAATATGTAAATATACTTGCATTTTTTTTTTCTCTACACGCATAAAAAAAAACAGGTGGAACTTTATCTAAGTGCTATGTAATTATACAACTACATAAGTTAGAAGTAAGTTTTACAAATTTCTAGCAAAACATATGTAATTTTTCGGATATTTTCCACTACACATGTATATATTTTGCAAGGATTGTATATTTTTTACAAAAAAATGTGGATATTTTACTAGAACTTTGTAAACTAACTTGAAAATTATGTAGTTGTATAATTACATAGCTCTTAAGTAATATTCCCCCTATTTTTTTCGGTGTGTATGCTAAACCAAAAACAAAATTGATTTTTTTTTTAATTTGTTATCCCTACCTACCTACCTACCTACCCTTCTCTTCCCCTATTTCAACACATCTCTCTTGTGTCTTTCTTTGTTCCCTTTTTATACTTTTTCTATCCTGCTCTTTTTTAAAATATTCCATGCCAGTTTAAATGTTTGACCCGAACCTTATTATAGTACTTTGGACTCTGTTTAAATATTCGTATGAAAATTATTTATTAGGTATTATCTTTTGTTGTATGTATACTAAATTTAAGATTGTGTACTTTGGAAATAAGGGTATTCATTTATCGCCTTGTACATGATGTATACACTTACAAGGGAGGTTCCCAATAGTTCTATCCCATTTTAATGAAATTTGGATATGTGATAGAGGTGAACAAAAATAAGAGACGTATTTTTTTTAGCGGCCAATCTCCCAGTTAGAGATTAAAGAGTGCGATAGAAACTAAACTTTTTTTTCTATAAAAACATACCTAAAATATACGAAATTTAGATTTATTTGTACACAGCGTTAAAAAACACAAAAATTTTAAACCCATGTCGTGGCTATAGTATTCAAACCCGAAAACCAGTTTTTTTCTAAATGCGAATAAACTGAAACCCCGTTTTTTTTTGTCTCGGTTAACCGGGTTTTTATTACAATATTTATTTTTAATTTGGTGCAAATTTTAAAATATTTTATATAGGTTGTCCATTGGGATAATATATTTGCGGATCTAAAGTAAGAAAATAACAGAATTCAGTAGTAACTTTCATGTTTGCACAGATCCATGGCCAGTCAAGACTACACTCAAAAAAAAAAATGTCAGTAAAGTCAGCAAAAAATGTTGCTGTGTCAGCAAATTTTTAGTCAGGAGCGTGCTTGCAAAAAAGTTGGTAATTTCAGCAAAAGGTTTGCTGAAAATCAGCGAGCTGATTTTTACCAAAAAAATAGTAATCTTCAGCAAAAGTTTTGCTAACACTTAGTCGACTGCAAATGAAAAAAATTCTTGCTAAAATCACTAAACTTTTTGCTGAATATTAGTAGACTGAAAAAAACTCAAACAACTTGTAGCGAAATTTTACTTTAGTTAATTTATTTGCTGAAAATTTAAATATAGAATATGTGTGAGTTGCTTTTCTTTTTTTGTTATTTCCGTTTCCAGACAAGCTATCTGGTTGTCGTCCACGCTATGAATGCGGTTATCAGTAAAACATTAGTTCAAAATTAGTTTAGTGCTAAATAAATATAACTAAAATTTTTTCTAAAAACGGAATTTCAGCAAAAAAATTGCTGAAAACTAGTACACTTGATATAAGACGTTTTACTAATTTTTCTACTAACTTATTTTTTTGAGTGTATAAGTAATAACTAGGGCAAAGAATTTCATACACTTAAAAACCGATATGCGCCTAAAAAATGCAGTTAAAATTAAAAATGTGCATTAAAACATGAAAAATATTCAGTTAAAGAACATATTTTTGTAAAAATAGAGCACTTTAAAACATAAAACTTAGTTATTTTTCTAATAGCCACAGAACTCATCACTTTTCCTTAGTACAATAAGATTTCTAAGAATTTCTATTTTTCAAAATAACAAAAAAATAAATATTTTGTTTGAATTAAAAAATTAAAATTTATAAATTTGAATTAACACATTTTTTTAACACATTAAGAAAATGCTACTAAAAATGAAATTTTTGCGGTATGCATCGAAATAACTGACTACCGTTACTCTTAAAATATCGTTACCGAAATAACTGAAATACCGTTAACCTTAAAATAACACTACCGAAATAAATGAAATATCGTTCCCTTTAAATTACCGTTACCGAAATAATCTAAAATAGCGTTACTCTTACCGCAGGGTTTCGGTTACGTTTTGCATTAGCTGATGTAGAACCGCTGTATAAAATTGAGTGTTTGTAATTACCAGACAAGACAGAAAAAAGCAAAATCCTATGTGTTTAAAGCAAAAAGTATTGTAAAAAAAAGCAAGCAACTGAAACTGAACCTACAATTGATTTTTTAAATACAAACATGTTTGTTGCTTACGGTGGGTCTCATACAGTGGGTTTAACTTAACTAAAAACAAAATTAAATGTCAAAAAAATGTACACAAAACAACAAAAAATTTTTTGGTTAACTATCAACCTAAGTTTAAACCTGCAGTATGAGACCAACCGTTAATTGTTGTATTTAATTTCAATTAAATATCCAACAAACACATTTGTTGAAATTCAAAGCAAATTTTAACAAAAGATGTTGTTGACTTGATTGTTAAATTTTTTTCAATTAAATAGTTTGTCATATCAACAACCGAGTCAAAGCAAAATTTAACAGTCGAATTTGTTGATTTTTATTTATTATTTAGTTAAAAAACGCCCCATAAATAAAAAAATTGTATTTAAAAAAAAAAAAATTTTTTTATAAATGTAAGTTATATTCTACACCTTTTGCAATTGTAATTCAGAAAATATCAATTGAAATTCAGAATTTCCATTTGAAATTCAGAAAATATCAATTGAAATTCAGAATTTCCATTTGAAATTCAGAAAAGATCAATTGAAATTCAGAATTTCCATTTGAAATTCAGAAAATATCATTTGAAATTCAGAAAATATCAATTGAAATTCAGAAATTGTCATTTGAAATTCAGAAAATTTCAATTGAAATTCAGAAAATATCATTTGAAATTCAGAAAATATCAATTGAAATTCAGAAACCGTCATTTGAAATTCAGAAAATATCAATTGAAATTCAGAAATTGTAATTTGAAATTCAGAAAATATCAATTGAAATTCAGAAATCGTCATTTGAAATTCAGAAAATATCAATTGAAATTCAGAAAACATCAATTGAAATTCAGAAAATATCAACTGAAATTCAGAAACCGTCATTTGAAATTCAGAAAATATCAATTGAAATTCAGAAATCGTCATTTGAAATTCAGAAAATATCACTTGAAATTCAGAAATCGTCATTTGAAATTCAGAAAATATAAATTGAAATTAAGAAAACATCATTTGAAATTCAGAAAATATCAATTGAAATTCAGAAATCGTCATTTGAAATTCAGAAAACATCAATTGAAATTCAGAAATCGTCATTTGAAATTCAGAAAATATCACTTGAAATTCAGAAATCGTCATTTGAAATTCAGAAAATATCAATTGAAATTCAGAAAACATCAATTGAAATTCAGAAAATATCAATTGAAATTCAGAAACCGTCATTTGAAATTCAGAAAATATCAATTGAAATTCAGAAAACATCAATTGAAATTCAGAAAAATGTAAACACATTTTTAAAAAGAATCCGTCCAGGTAGATAATGTTATCCTCTATAAAAATTTATATATGGGGTTTATCAAAATAAGTAAAATTCATTTTACTCACGCAAGTGAAAAATATTTAAAATTTGTGTGCATCAATGATTTTATGTGGACTAATTTCTTTCTTGTAACGAATTATGGCTCCATTAGGCATTAAAACGTAACGCTGATATTAAAGACTATTATTTGGCTTTAAATTTCAGCCTTACATTTTGGAGCCATAATTCGTAACAAGAAAGAAATTAGTCTACATAAAATCATTCAGGCACACAAATTTTAAATAATCCTCACCCGCGTAAATAAAATGAATTTTACTCCCCCGTATTAATCAAACGTATTTTGATAAAATCTATATATAAATTTTTTGTAGGGTATAACAATATCTACCTGGCCGGATTCTTTAAAAAATTCTGTTTACATTTTTCTGAATTTCAATTGATGTTTTCTGAATTTCAATTGATATTTTCTGAATTTCAAATGATATTTTCTGAATTTCAAATGATATTTTCTGAATTTCAAATGATATTTTCCGAATTTCAATTGATATTTTCTGAATTTCAAATGATATTTTCTGAATTTCAATTGATATTTTCTGAATTTCAAATGACGGTTTCTGAATTTCTATTGATATTTTCTGAATTTCAAATGACGATTTCTGAATTTCAATTGATGTTTTCTGAATTTCAATTGATATTTTCTGAATTTCAATTGATGTTTTCTGAACATCAATTGATATTTTCTGAATTTCAAATGATATTTTCTGAATTTCAAATGATTTTTTCTGAATTTCAATTGACATTTTCTGAATTTCAAATGATATTTTCTGAATTTCAATTGATATTTTCTGAATTTTAAATGACGGTTTCTGAATTTCAATTGATATTTTCTGAATTTCAAATGACGATTTCTGAATTTCAATTGATATTTTCTGAATTTCAATTAATATTTTCTGAATTTCAATTGATTTTTTCTGAATAATAATTGATATTTTCTGAATTTCAATTGATATTTTCTGAATTTCAAATGATATTTTCTGAATTTCAAATGATATTTTCTGAATTTCAAATGATATTTTCTGAATTTCAATTGATATTTTCTGAATTTCAAATGGAAAATCTGAATTTCAATTGATGTTTTCTGAATTTCAAATGGAAATTCTGAATTTCAATTGACGTTTTCTGAATTTCAAATGGAAATTCTGAATTTCAATTGATATTTTCTGAATTTCAATTGATATTTTCTGAATTACAATTGCAAAAGGTGTAGTCTAAATATACAAAGCACTTTATTAAATATTTTCTTATTTTTTTTTATATTAATTTCAGCACTTTTTTTATTTATTTATATTTTTTAAGCGGTTGTTTACGCGTGTATATAATAAATAGAGTTGTGTCGTTTATGATCGAACTACTTCAGCTGAACGATTCACTATTTTGAATCATATGAACTAGTTAATCATTATTAAATCTTTTGGTTCAATCGTTCATTTCGTTCTTCGATCCAAAGGACAATTGTTTGTATCTCTTTTTAATTAAATTATTTGAAATTGAATTGTTTTTTTTTTTTTGCTAAAGCAATATTTTTGTTTGAAATTAAGAAAAAACAGTCAAACTTTATATAAAAAAATGTGTTTTTTCACCGAAACGAATTTTCTTAAGCTTGTGGACAACTACTTTGAAACAAACGAACAAACAAATTCATTCAGTTACAGTTAAAAACAATAAAGAATGATTCTAAACAAACTAATTCACTGACTCGAATTGACGATAATGGTAGCATTCGGTAAAGAAACTTTAAATACCGGTGACTTGTTGCGCTTTGTGATTACTTACTCTGCTGAACGATGTTTTCTTTGTTTTGTTTTTAAATACACTTTTTCTATAGTTTCCTTTTATTTTTTAAAAATCTTGTTTTCGAATTATATTTCTGTTTTTATTTGTCATTCTTAAGGCACATCTACACGAGAGATATAACTTCTAGAGATAGAGCAAAAAACACCTCTAATTAGCTCTATTGTGAATGATTTAAGCTACTTAGATGTGTTTTTTCTCTATCTCTAGCAATTTTATCTCTCGTGTAGATGTGCCTTTACAAAACAATTTTTATTGTAAATGTACAACAACAAATGTATTACTTATTGATCAAAAGTAGCAAACATTTTTTACTCTACCAAAATTTGACAGTGCTACCTGAGCGCTCAGACTGAGCGGTTAGTGATCAGGTCGTTCATCAAATAGTTGTACAACTGTTGTAGAACTGTTGACTATTAAATTGTATCTGCCCAACGCACTCAATGACTAAGTCAGTAAAGAACTTGTTGAGTTTCATCAAACAAGTTTAATTGGGAAAAACTGGAAATTTGTCATATCAACAAAATATTTAATTGATTCAATTAAAAATGTTGTTGTAATAAAATTTAATTTTAACAATTATTTTTGTCACTTAAAATTTGGTGGTATTTTTGAAATTTTGATTACATGTTAAAAATTATGACAATTTTTTGTGTAATTTGTATAGAAAATGTTAATGAAAACTACGTAATATTCATTATAAAAAAATTTATTCGCCACTCTACACCATATGTTATTAAATGAATCCCCTCAATAATTTTATTCGTTATACAGTTGTTTGTTATAGCATTGACGTCATAGTGGATTATGAAGTATAAGTAGGGAGTTGTTATATTAGGGGTACGACGAAGAGTAGATTTTGTGTTTACTTGCAAATGACGTATATTAGAGGTCGTTTTTTAATGGTTTTTTAACCCATGTCTTATAAACGCTCTAATATTAATATTTGACAAGCTTTTAAAAATAAAAACTATTTATTAAAAAATTTTTTTTTATCTAAAACTACTAAAGTCGTTGTCAAGTAGGGTTGCCATCCGTCCTCTTTTCCCCGGACACCGTCCTCTTTTTTTTATGGCGTCCGGGGCAGTCCTACTTCTTTTTCAGTAAGTGGGTTGTCCTACTTTTTGCACTTTTCTCCACAACTTTTTTTTTGAATTGTTGGCATCGCCTGTTTTTTTCACTGTTATTTCAATTGTCAAATTTTAATAATAAAATAAAATAATTTAAAAAAAATTAACATTGATTTTAGTGATGAAAATTTATTTAATGAATTCTTTGTCTTGAAAAATTATGTAAAAAACTTAAATTCAATTAACATGACTGATAAGAAGTTTTGGTATGATTTTTTTATTAAAAATGATGTTTGCTATGAAATTAAAAAAACTTTTTAGGTTTTATTTTTTCTTACCAGCACATAATGCCAACGCATTGAATGCCAAAAAGAAATAAATTGAATCCAAAACTATTTCTGATATTATTAGAGTCAAATATAATTTTGATATGAATTGTCAAGAATTTTATGAACATTTGAAGAAATGCGACAGTAATATATTGATTTAAATTGGAAGCGTTGAAAAATATTCATGAAATTGAATCCAGATACTATTTCTAGTTCTATTTCTGATATTATTAGAGTCAAATAAAATTTTGATATGAATTTTCACGAGTTTTATGAATATTTGAAGAAATGCGACCTTTACAAATCCCCAGTCAGAAATCGCCAGTGTTACAAAAAATCAAGCACTGGCATACCACTGGGTAACCATGGTATTAAAAATAAATGACTGGCAGAACACTCATTTGGGACGCTTTGCCAGCGTTTGCGAAAAGCGTTTTACCAGTATTTTTTTTACAAAAATTTCGGTGGTTTATAAAAAAAACCACTGGCAAAGAATTGGCTTAGAGTGATATGCCAAGGTTTGCAACCAGTGGTTATCCAGTGCTACATAGCCAATGCTACCAGGCGTACAAAAATCAATTCACTGGAAAACCAATGATTTTATAAAAATGCTGACGCTTCTTTAAAAAATGTTTGTAGTCGGAAGGTTCCGAGTTCAAATCTGGTTACAATCAAAAAAATTTTTTGGGATTTTTTTTAATTTAAATTTTTTTTGTTTTATAAAATCAATTTTTTTGTTTGTGGGAAAGCTCCTTCAAGACCAACTTTTTTTTGCCCTCCAAAGACTGGCATACTAGTTACTAAAAATTTTTTGCCAGTAGTAGCATTTTGGCACAGCCAGTAGTTGTCCAGCTATTATCACTCATGTGTTTAGCCATTAAATATTATATGTCTCGTTAGCTCAGTGGGTAGAGCAATCGTCTGCCAATCTGACGGCCTGGGTTCAAATCACGGCAGGGTCAAAAAAATACATATGAACTTTTTTTAATTTTATTTTGGAAAATATATTTCCAAACCACCTATTTATTGGTTTTGCCAACGTTTAAAAATTTTGTTCCTCCAGTGCTTTTCCGGCGCTTTTTGAACAGCCGGTCCTTTTGTCTAATGATGTTATCATTTTGGGAATGGGAAAGCAATTTTTGCCAATACTTGTACCACCTGTTAAAGTGCTTTGCCACCGCTTTCCCGTTTGTATTTTTCTGACTGGGTCGTATCAAGAAATTATAGAAATGTACATTCCTGAAAATGTATGCAATGAATTGGGTAATCGTTGTTTTTTTTGTTTTTGTTTATTTATGTACCACTAATTTAACCCTTAAATGCATGATCTCTTCAATTTTAACCATACATTTCAAGAAAAATACCAAAAAAAATTATTTAATAAAAGGTGATTTTTATTGAAAAATATGGTTTTTTTTTGCCAAATCGCTAAATTGTGATTATTTTAACGTGCATGAAAAAAAACAAAAAAAAAATTATATAAACTATGAATTATACATTTATTGTCGCCAAGATTAATTTTATTGCGAGAATTCAACTTTAAATATTTAAACAAACATTTTTGAATATTACATTTTTTGTAATAAAAACGCGTGTTTTAGATTTTTCACAAACATATAAAGCAAAGCCAAGATTTTTCCTATAACTGTTTAAAAAATCTGAGCTAAACTATACACTGAAAATATTATTACAGTAACTGACTGTAGTTTATTTAAAAAGTTATCCGTACATTTATTTTTAAATGATTATACAGTTAAAATACAAAGAAATATATTTTTTTAACTGTTTTTGTCGTTTATTTAAAAACTAAATTACATATAAATACGGATTTTCCGTTACAGTTAATATTTTCATTTAATATGTTTTGTTAAAAAAGAATTCCCTTTCGATTTCTGGGTCAGTTAAAAAACGAAATAAACTAAATATCATTTATTCTTACGGTTTTGTAGTTAATTTTTTGAAATTAAAAAAAAAACGAAATAAATCAAAAATCATTATTTTTTAAGGATTTTGTAGTTTATTTATTAACATTTAAAAATAAATGAAAAGTTCTTTTGATTTAAATGAGAAGTCAGTACACCGGTTTTCAATTGATTTTTCATTTATTTTAAATTACATTTTCACTTAATTTAAACTACAAACTATTTTGAGTGTAGGACACTTTGTACGGAAGGCCCAAAAATGCAGTTTTGTCAGGGGGTATCCATTAAGGTGTTTTAAGATTTCTAAAAAAATTCACACACGAATGAGAAAAAAACACAAAGAATTTGAAGAAATTTAACAGCGAACGAGAGAAAACGAAGGACATCGCGATAACAATAAATTTAATAAAAACGGGTTTACAAGCAAAAAACACCATTAAAAAAAATAAAAAAATAATTAAAGTTGATTATTTATTATTTATTTCACTCTTTAAGTTGTTTTTGTTACCGCTTTAATCAATAATCGTAAGAAACAATAAAAACAGTGCCCTGTTAACTTTTTCGGTTTTCCTTTTGTTTCTCTTATTCTTCACGGGAATTAACAGGCACCCAATCCATATAAATTTTAAGGGAACTAAGAGTACACTTTTTTCTTATGGGAACTCTTTAGCCTATATCCTCGTTGGTTTTGTGCATCAAGTGGGTTCTATTATTAAAAAACCGGTATGTTGCCAATTGGCTACACCATGCATTTAAGGGTTAAAGTTCAGAATGATTTTTTGTTTTTTTGAATTTTTTTAGTGGGAATAAAAATTGTTTTATTTATAAAATAACCCCTAAATTCATAAACGCTTTGTAAAATTATAGGAGGTTTATTGAACAAATTTTGTATGAAGATGACGTTTTGTAAACCTGTTATAACTTTACAAATCATTTATGAATTGAGGGGTAAATTTTTATTTGTATATTTTATCACGTTGTTGATTTTTGTAAAATTAAGTTATTAAAAAAAATTGTCCTCTTTTTTTAAGAGTAGTAGGAAATCTAATTTGGTTCGGCTAATGTGTAGTAGGCTGGACTTAGTGTGCCATCACAACTCAGCCCCCACTCATTATGATGTTAATAAGGATTCTACGTCCCTTATTGATTATTTTCTAATGAGTCCCTCTCTTGTTGTGCGTACTTCTGGTCAAATGCAGTGTCCAGGAGTATCGCACCATTCACTAATTTTTATTGCTGTCGATATTCCGAAACCTACTTCCCAACAATATGTGTCCTACTTGGACTATAATTCTGTGAATATGAAAGTTTTAGAACGAACTGTTCATTCTCTTGATTTTAGTGGAATGTATGCAACGAATAATGTAAATCTTCAATTGGAGATTTTTATGGCTAACCTCTATGTTTTACACTCCTTAGTGCCTGTCGTACGGCGTAAGATAGTTTTTAAGTCTGTTGACTGGTTTAACTCCCCTAATATTGTCTATCATATATCTTTACGAGACTTAGCCTACAAATATTATCTTCTGAATAGAAGTTCACTGAATTGGGCTGTTTATTGTGAGCATAGAAATCGTGCAAAGAGAGTTATTAGGGTAGCTAAAAGGCGTGCATATTTAAGCATGTTTAGGGATCTTAGTCCTAGACAAATGTGGAGCTATTTAAGGGGAAATGGTTGTTTTAGACTGATAATCAGTTTATCTCTGCTAATGCTGACGAGGTAAATGACTATTTTGTTTCGTGTCAGATAGATGATAACCCCAATTCTATGAATTTTTCAGGGGGTACTTTAGGTGGTGGTTTTTCGTTTCGTTGTGTGAATCTGGGAGAATTGCGCGCAGCATTGGGGAAGATTAAATCTAATGCTGCAGGTAATGATTTTTTACCATTAAAATTTATTAATTTAGTTTTTCCGTTTGTGTCTTCCCCTATTCTTCGGTTGGTTAATTCTATTTTTACTACTTCCGTCTTTCCTAACGATTGGAAGAAAGCTAGGGTGATACCCATAAAAAAGGAAGGTCTTTCTTTGCGTCCGATATCTGTCCTTCCGATTCTCTCGAAGGTGGTTGAGCATATTGTAAAGGATCAAATGATCCTACACCTTGATAGTAACTCTTTAATACACTCATCTCAGTCAGGCTTTCGTCGTGGGTATAGTACTGGTGCCCTTCTTCTTGGTCTAACGGATTCGATTAGAAAATTTTTGGATAATAGTAAAAATTTAGTTCTTCTTTCACTGGATTTATCTAAAGCTTTTGACCGAGTGATACATTCGAAACTTGTGGACAAACTGTTTAATTTGTTTGATTTTTCATCACAAGCTTGTAAACTTATATCCTCTTATCTAGTTGTAGCAGTCAGTTTGTTTCGATTGGCGATTCTTTTTCTTTAACGAAACCAATAACCAGTGGTGTGCCTCAGGGGTCTGTTATTGGCCCACTGCTGTTCATGATTTACTTGAATGATCTTCTTACATTTGGGAATGGTCTATCATGTCAGTCTTACGTTTATGCGGATGATGTTCAGTTTCTTTGCTATGCCGATTCGCAATTTGTAGATGTCTTGGAAGAGGGTGTAAATTTCATCATACATGAGGTTATATCTTGGTCTTCTGGCAATGGTTTTGTTGTCAATCCAAGAAAGACGAAGTTAATGGGTTTTGGTTTCGATACTGATACTATAATGGTTACTCTCGACGGCATGAGAGTGTAACGATCCATACTCCTCATGGCCCTACTTCGTTGGAGACCCGCGCTACCTATGACTCCGGCCGTGATCAGGGTGTTAGGGTGGTGATCTTGTCTCCGCAGAATTAAGTTGAGAATCAGTTAAAAAAAATAAAAAAATTTAGGTAGCTAATCCTAATATCGACCCCAAAAAAAAATAACTAAAGACAATGAAATAATAATAATAAACGGAAGGATAAAGGGAATGAAGAAGAGTTTAAAGTGAGAAGATGTTATTCTCCCATAATCTTTTACCCACCCATCTTTGCCGATTATAGTGAATATTCTAATCGGCCCTAGTATGATTGATCCGAAAGTTATTAACTTTTCGTGGAAATTAAAAAAAAAAATTAACACATCATGTTAAAATTTATAATTTATTTATTTATATAAAGAATTTAAAATAAGGGTTGTTTCCATAATGGATCCTAACTGGCTAATAAAAAAAAATTACAAAAAAAATAACAATTAATAGTTATAATATATTTACTAACAAAATTCTTTGAGTGTGAACAAAAGCCAAAATAAAATCAAACCAAAGTGTAAGAATTAAGTTAAAACCAAAATGTTTGTAGGTTTTAACATGGAACGTTCGGAATCGAACTATTATTATTTCAGGTTATAAAGACTTTTGAAAAGAAATCCAAAAACAAATTTTGAAAATTAAATATTTTTTTTTTTTATATTGTTGTGTATAAAAAAATTTTAAATTGAAAATATTTAACAGAATAACTTACAACTCACCTTTTTTTTTTCCAGCGATGACATAAGGCCTTTTGTCTGCTCGAAGTTGTAATTTCAACCAATTATATCTAAAATTTTCAATTTATAATTTACGTGTCTGTTGCTTTGGTAGTATGTATACCGTGTTTGTTCCGATAACCAACCAATAACTTAATATCTATTTTTTTTTTTTTTTTTTTTTTTTTTACCAAGGACCCGAATTATAATTCACAAAATAAAAAATATTATAATCCACTTGACGATTATATGTTAATAAAACCCCCCAAATTAAACGATTTTTAGTTTCAAATAGGTTATTTGAAATTAATGTACGATTACTAAAAAAAAAAAACCCGTTATGCCCAATGTTTATAATTAATTGAATAAACGAGTTGGACACACGATTAAACAACTCAACCCGAATCCTTAGATGTGTACAGTTATCGATTAACACCTAGTTATCGGTTATTACATATGAACAAAATTTCACAATAATGTATTTGGGATGAATTTCCCACAGATATCAACTGATTCGTCTGATCACAATATTTAATTTTGTTGATAGTCACTAATTTCCCATAAACGAATACAAGCACTTGTGAACGAATATTAGCAGTTCGACTCGTCAATTGGACGTATCAATCGAGACCTTCTTCTGGCAAAATTTCCTTGTCCCCGTCTGAATGACAGTATTGAATATGTCCTTTTAGCCAAAAAGAAGAATAAAATTATATTGCGGTCTTGTTGCCCTTATATATTAAAGAACTTGAAGGTAAATGGAAGTATTTAATTTAACCCGCTATCGAATAGAAATTTACAATATCCTTACCACTATTTAAACGTTGTAATGGACCAAAGAAAAACAGTCGAGGTGTCGCCACAAGAAAATAGGTTGAAAATTAGAGAACTATTTTGTTTGAAAATTAAAATAATTATGAAGCGTTTATGAAAATTTTTGAAATATTTTCCTAATTTACAAATTTTTAGTTTCGAAATTTCCAGTAGACGTGGCACATGCCTTGTTGATGCCTCATATATTATATTGTGTCCAGGTATTTTCTGGTACCACAGGCGGTGAATTTAATAGGTTTACCAAGATTTTCAATAGAATTATTACACTCAAAAAAAAAATTCAGTAAAGTCAGCAAAAAATGTTGCTGTGTCAGCAAATTTTTAGTCTGGAGCGTGCTTGCAAAAAAGTTGGTAATTTCAGCAAAAGGTTTGCTGAAAATCAGCGAGCTGATTTTTACCAAAAACATAGTAATCTTCAGCAAAAGTTTTGCTAACACTTAGTCGACTGCAAATGAAAAAATTCTAACTAAATATATGAAAAAAATCCTTGCTAAAATCACTAAACTTTTTGCTGAATATTAGTAGACTGAAAAAAACTCAAAAAACTTGTAGCGAAATTTTACTTTAGTTAATTTATTTGCTGAAAATTTAAATATAGAATATGTGTAGAGTTGTTTTTCTTTTTTTGTCATTTCCGTTTCCAGACAAGATATCTGGTTGTCGTCCATGCTATAAATGCGGTTATCAGCACAATTTTTGTAGCAAAATAATTAGGAAAATCTGGTGATTGTATTATTTTTATTTAAATATCTATTTATATTATTCAAGATAATGTTTTCAGTATTTTTTTATATGATAGTTTTACTGTATTTTTTACTTATTTTTATTATTATTTATTTTTATTATCTTTATTTAAATTATTTTTTTGTAGTAGCTTTTATTAATCATATATGGCCCCCAGGGCTTTGGTTATGTAATTTGAAGTAAATAAATGCTGTATTTATTATTAAAAAAAAAAAAAAAAAAATATCATCTTTTTTTGAGGTTGACGTCCTCTTTTTTCAAAAAGGAAATGGCAACCCTATTGTCAAGTGACTATTAGTTAGAAGAAAATTTAGTAAAACGTGTAGTTATACAACTTTAAAATTCAATATTTTTCTATCTTCTCTTCGCTTAACAAAATCCTGGCTCGTGTATTATTTGACTCGAACTCTAGCCTATACACTAGAATTGGAGACTAGAACGTCAAACATACACCCAAATATTTAAATGTAATTACAGTTATTTTCTATTAAAAAATACAAATTTACCATGATCGCAGTTATTTCAAAAACAACGAAAATTACTGTATTTCGTAACAGCTGTTGAAAGCTATTATTTGTAATATTATAATAAGCAAATAATAAAACAGTATTTTTGTAATAAATAGTCAATTTTTGTTAGTTGTTTAAAAAATATCGTTGAGTTTTTGCATCATGTTTTCGAAAAAAACTTATCAGTTGAAATAATCTTACGCTAATAGAAAAAAGTACGTAAAAATTTAGTTAAAACTACTAAAAATTAGTTAAAAATGATACTGCAGAAAAAACTGCTAAATTAGCAGATTATTCTTGCTATATATTAGTAATATAGGAACAGCAAAAATTAAACTGTTAAATATACAGAATTTTAGTTATATTTATATTGAGCTAAATTTTTGTAAATGGAGAATAGCAAATTAACCTGCTAAAATCAGCAAAAAATTTTGCTAAATAATTATCTTTGATTTGAAAATAATTTAAACAGAAAGTGATATTAATTTATGATCTAGAGTCAAACTAAAAAAGATCATTCATTTACTTAAATAATTAGTAGCGTAAAAAATCACCAAAAAATTTAAAATTTTCGATGTTTTTTTTCGATTTTTTTTTAAATGCAAATAACAATCCAGCCTTTTGAAAACAGCAGTTTATAATTTTTTAGCAAATATTTCGGCTGATTTTAGCAGAATAAACTGCTATTTGCATTCAACTAAATTTAGCTTAAAAATAGAAAATTTTTTGTAGATTTAACAGTTTATTTTTGCTATTTTTAGTCTACAAATATTTAGAAAAATTTTCCGCAGATTTTACAGTACAATTTGCTATTTTCAATTCTATATTGAAATTTTCAGCAAATAAATTAACTAAAGTAAAATTTCTCTACAAATTTTTCAAGTTTTTTTCAGTCTACTAATATTTAGCAAAAAGTTTAGTGATTTTAGGTAGGATTTTTTTCATTTGCAATCGCTAAGTGTTAGCAAAACTGTTGCTGAGATTACTTTTTTTTTGGTAAAAATCAGCTTGCTGATTTTCAGCAAACACTTTTGCTGAAATTACCAACTTTTTTGCAAGCACGCTCCTGACTAAAAATTTGCTAACACAGCAACATTTTTTGCTGACTTTACTGACTTTTTTTTTAGTGTACTTCAGCCTATTTAACACTACGATGCATACCCAACTTTTTCTACGAGAAACACACACGGGATACATTTATACCTACTAGGTTATATTGGCTTTTTCTAATGTTTAAATGGTCCAATTTCATTATTTTTTTTTAAATGCGTATATTAATATTTTACAAATGTTTTAGTTTCATATTTCGTCACATTTTTTCTGAAGCCGAATAATGATGAACCAATTGGACTGTCCTTGTGCGCTAAAATTCCACTTTGACCCATTTAGAGTGCCCCAATCGAGTCCAAGTGTATGACCGACACCCAATAACTTTCGAGGGCCGATCCACCCATGCCAGTGGCACACCCCCGGAACCCCCCTGGGGGCTCCCCATACAAACATTTCAAAAAATCACCATCTTTGGCACTTTACATGAAAAATTGTTTGTATGGGGAACCCCCCAGGGGGGTTACAGGGGGTTAGTTAGTTGTTTTTTTTTAATAGCCGTCATAACAGTTGTTTTGAGTTATATAAACAATAAAGTTTGAGGTCAGTTTCAGTTAAACATTATTTTTATTTTTTTTTAGATTTCTGCTGTTTCTTAAATGGTTAAAAACATCAAATGACACTGAAATGACTTACAAAACTTCTACCAATGCAAACTCCACGAGGTGAGTCAATATTTCATGTACTCCTATAATTTGCATAAATACACTCAAAAAAGTTGGCGGTAGAATCTACTGAAAATGACCGTTCAAACAAAGATACATGCAGTTAGAAAGGAGGCAAATGTATTTACCTTTCAAATAACTAAAAATGTAGTTCTTTTTAAGTGTTGAAAAATAATTAACAAATGCATTAAAAATAACTAAAAACTAATTAAAACAACCCACAAAATAGGTAAAAGGACTTTTTACAGTTATTTTTTTTTTATTATAAAAGTATATTTTAATTAAAAACTAATTTTTTCTTTCGATTGAAAATTTATACTTACTTGAGCCTACTTGAAATTTGAAGTAAAAATTCCAAACAGTTATCCAGTTGTTACCTTTTTATGTATTTTATTATGTATTTTATGTATCTCTACAACACAATTTTCTGATTTTTATTTGCGAACCAAAAATATATCAATAATAACCAAGGTTGGCAACCGAAACGAATAACGGTATAGGTATCGGTATTGGTATCGATTTTTTATTTGTTTCGGTATCGGTATCGGTAACGGTATTTTAATCATTTCGGTATCGGTATAACCGATACCGAAACATTAATACCGGTATATACCGGTATTATTGAAAAAATTTACAAAAATATAAAAAAAACGTTCTTAATTATAAAAAAACTCAATTTTATTAAATTTTTATAAAGGATAAGTATTTAAGTTATTAAAAATTTCTAACAACGGAAGTACTTCAGCCTAAACACTCCGATTTTGATGAAATTTGGATATGTGATTGAGAAAAAAATCTAAGATCGACCTGTCTCAGCTTATCGGCCACCTCGGAATTTTAAGGGTCCAAAAAGGGGTTAAAAAATGGGTCCTTTTTAGGTTTTTTTGCTTTTTAAGATATTTCGACCAAAGGAACCATGTGCAAGTGTGGTATTGTTGGAAAGCAATTTTTGAGGGCTTTTCACTGGTAGCTTTTATTGGTACTTTTTTGCTCTTTCGAATTTGCTGTTTTAAAATTTTCAAAAATTTTGGGTACTTTATATGGAGAACTATATTGCTATGGCTGCTGAATTCATATATATTATTCCTTATTAAATTTAAGCGGAACGTGTTTTTGCGTTTTTCGATATTCGCACTACATCAGGTTTTCCAAAATTTTCCCCGAAACACCTTTTTTGGTACATTTTTAAAGAATTTAGGCCTCTTTCTGTGCTAAACATAGGAAATATGTACATCAAACTTCATATTTTGATGGATATATTAATCCTTTGATATACTCTTTTTTAATTTCGTAAATTTGAAATATGCTCCCATACAAAAAGTTTAAAAAACATGCGTTTTTTACATACTCCGTCTTTTTTATATAAAATGTTATACTTATTTCCACATTAGATCATTTATTTTTTTATAAGCTTTCCAGTGATGTATAACATGATATATATATATAACCGTCGTTAAATAAAATAAGGGAATAAAGGCATTTAAGTTACAAAAAAGTACCAATGATTATTTTGCAGAATATAGGCCCTATATTAGAGTGTTTTTTTTGTTTTTGATTTTCGGAACACAAGTTGATTCACTACAAATATTTTATATTTACAATGGATATTAATTGTTTAACAATTTTATATTAAAAAAATTTGTATTTTTGCTAAAAACGTGAAAAAACCAATTTTTTAAAACCGATTCCATACCGGTACGATACCGGTATTAAGGGAAAAGGTTTTTGAATACCGGTATTTTTTGAAATCAAGAATTTCGGTATTGGTATCGGTATCGGTTGTCAATTTGAAAGGGTTTTGAAACGGATAACGGTATTATAACGGTATCGGTTGCCAACCTTGATAATAACAAATATAAACTAAACAAAAATTATAACAAAATCAATTAAAGGTTTTATTTTTAAATAATTAACAAAAATAGCTTTTTGCTATAAAAATACAGTTTTTGTAGTTGTTTATTATGATATAATAAATAAGTGCTTTAAACAACTCTTCCCAGAAAAAAAATTGGAAGTAATGCTTTACAAACTACTTCCTTCACTGCTTCATAAGTATCCGTTAGTGTATTTTTACAGCTTTTTTAGAAGTTATTCTGAATAACTTAAAAAAATCACTTCTTTCATTGCTTCCTAAGTATCCGTTAGTATAATTTTACAGCTTTTTTAGAATTACTTCTGAACAACATCCAAAAAATCACTTAAGTATTGCTTCTAATGAGTAATTGTTCTAAAAGTGATCCTAAAAAGTGATTTTGGTATCATTTGGCATTTCCAAACAGAGGGTCACGGGTTCGATTCCCGGCGGGACCAATACTTTTTTTTTTGATTTTTATTTTATTCATTTTTAACAGGTCGAACTTGCGACCTCTCGATTGCTACTTTTTTTAAAATATAATTTTTAAAAATATAATTTTTTTGGGAAGAATTTTCTTAATTTTTTAATTGGTGAAAAAGAGCTTCCTTTGCACTTGTTCAAAAAGTACTGAAAAAATGTTGAAGTGGGAGTACTCCTCTCCTATGGCAACTCGATGTTAAAATCATTAGTGCTTATGTTTAAAAAGAAGTACAGCTAGATCATAAATTGTAGTGCTTTTTCTACTGCTTCGGCATCTCTTTTTTGCTGGGTTCTTAAATAACTGTCATAGCAAGTTTGTATTTTTTACAGCTAAAAACAACAACTACTGATTACTAAACAAACGACTGTCATGTAGTAACTGTCTAACTTTTTTGAGTGTACATACGTATTCTGTGCTTTATATATTTTTTTTATTAGTGAAAACAATTTTCACAACAACAAACAAAGCATTTGCTATAAATATTTTTCACGTGACATGTGTATTTCTCGTCTTTAAACGTTCTTTACTTTAAAAAATCATTTGAAATTATGAACTAAAAAGATAAAATACAAAAATCGTCACTCACTCACTCAGCCCAACTGCTGTCGTCTACACATGTGATGTTTTTTAACGAAATATGAAATTTGCGTTTTTCCTATTTGATATTTTGCCAAAAACCATGGGAAGTTATTATTTATAGAAACTTTATAGATATTATAAATTTCACACTTGCATCATGAGTTTATGAATGTAGAAATTTGAAAAAGAAAAAAAAAACGAAATCATCGAAAACGAAAAAACCCTACAAATGACCTGAAAACGGCCTTACACTGGAGTTACACGTTCAAGATTTTGCTTTCAAGTTGATCACACACTCCTTGTGAAATTTAGTTGAAATTGAAGCTGTGACGTAGGCTGAACGCAACTTGATAGTCAATTTTCTTCTCAAGATGGCATCGTCAAATTTTCATGACATTTCATGTCAGCAGAAATTGATTCATAGGCCTTTATTTTTAAATCATTTCGTCGGTATAGCGAAATATTCATATTCCATAGAACTTCATGGCTTCTATATTATAGATTTATGAATCGCAACACATCTTTTTTTTTTGTTTTTCCATCGTGTTTTATTGCGGCACAATATTTGTAAAAAGAAAAACAAATTTATTTACAAGAAATTTGATCAGCTGTTTAAAACTTGATCATAAAGTTTTCTCACGACTTGAAAGAGAAATTGATATCAAGTTGCTGTTCAATTTTTAAAAGTGTAAGTGTGTTAGGTGTACCAAATTCAAACAAAATTTCTTATTGTTTGCGACCTTCCACAGGAATACATGGACACTAGGCTGGTTCATAAAAAATAAAAGTTGGATTTTGGTATGGGTCAGCCCGAATATATATTAAGCACCGTGAAAAAAAAAATTAACACATGATTTTTTTTAATTTTTTTATTAAGGTTTAGGGGTCGCCACCGGGCCCTAAAGTTTGGTATTTTTGAGAAAAATTGTTGCATCTATTCTTTTTTTCTTGAGTGTGTAATAAAGAAAAATCCAAAATTTATTTATATGAACGCCATTATTGAATGAAGAATTGTAAAAAAAAAAATTGTGTAAGATTTTTTTCAGAACCTCTTTCTGAGGCGATTTGGCTACTCTTGTCCGTCCGTCTGTTTGTACACGGAACACGGTGGAAAAATTTATAACAATGAACACGAAGGTATATGTTTACATTCGTCTTCCCAGGAAATTTTTTTCCAACCGGTTGCCAATCACACTAGTTCTGGAAGTGATTCCGCTAGAACCGATTCCATGGAACTAGTTCCGGAAGCCGTTTCATGGATATTATATGCAGGATATAACTGAAGGAGAATCAGTTCTAGAACTAGTTCCAGAAGTTATATAACGAATTCTAGAAGCACTAGAACTAGTTCCAGAACTCATTGTAAGGCAGCCGGCTCTAGTTTTGGGTGCCTTATAAGCGATTGCTTTTTCAAAGAAAAATTGTTGACAGTAGAAGGGGTTACAAAGGAAAAGCAGCTTCTTTGGAACAGAAAATTTTCCTGGGTTAATCTAAATAAAATGATAACAAAAGGAATGTGGCCTGAAAAACCAATCCCCGCCCCAACTCTCCCTTAAATTTTATATTTATTTATGTTTTTTTAGTCTCTATTTTAATAATGGTAGTAAGACCACTCAAATAAAAGATTTGCGAATATATTTTTTTATACATATGTATACACTCAAAAAAATTAGTTAGTAGAAAAATTAGTAAAACGTCTTGTATATCAAGTGTACTAGTTTTCAGCAATTTTTTTGCTGAAATTCCGTTTTCAGCTAAAGTTTTAGTTATATTTTTTTAACACTAAACTAATTTTGAACTAATGTTTTACTAATTTATTTTGCTACAAAAATTGTGCTGATGATTCAAAAAACAACTGTACACAATTTCTATATTTAAATTTTCAGCAAATAAATTAACTAAAGTAAAATTTCTCTAGAAATTTTTTGAGTTTTTTTCAGTCTACAAATATTCAGCTAAAAGTTTAGTGATTTTAGCAAGGATTTTTTTCATTTGCAATCGACTAAGGGGGTTATTTTGTAATACGCAACGCCTTGCGTTGCGTTATTTTCCATACAAATTGTTTTTGTAACAATAACAATTTACACACAAATCAACGCAACGCAAGACGTTGCGTTTTACAAAATAACCCACTAAGTGTTAGCAAAACTTTTGCTAAGATTACTATTTTTTGTGGTAAAAATCAGCTCGCTGATTTTCAGCAAACACTTTTGCAAAAATTACCAACTTTTTTGCAAGCACGCTTCTGACTGAAAATTTGCTGACACAGCAACATTTTTTGCTGATTTTACTGACTTTTTTTTGGGTGTATTTAAAACTAGCCGCATGGAATACATATTTACTTAGGTTGATGCAAATTTTATAGTAAAAAAATAAAGTAATTCGCGCGAATTATTTCCATATTTTTTGATTCGTGAAATTTTGTTTTGATTCGCGAATTAATGTATATTTTTTTATTCGTTTAAAAGACTCCATTACAATTTAAAACATTGATTTATTAAGAGTAAATTTAATTTTGTATTGAAATTATTGTTAAATTAAAGTATTCAATGAAAGTTTATTTTTTATAGATATATTAATGACTAAAATTGATTCGCGAATCATAGCAATACAATTTTAATTCAGCCATTAAATTCATAAAAAAAATCTTTACAATCTCGTAGTCATAATTAATATTAAGTTCCATGGGTCTTTTCTGACCCCAGGCCACTAAGGGATAAATTTTTTTTAAAGAAATGAAAAGATAATTATAATCTAACCAAATTTGAGTGCTGTTTTTCCGAAAACCGTGTAAAATTTGTTGAATAAATTGAATTTTTTTATATTTTTGACAAAATGAGCAATTTTTGTAAAATGTCCCGAAAAGCAGTCGCTCCAAATACAAACTCCAATTATCATTTTTCCAATTTATTTTTTTTTTCTTTAATATCAACTATTATGTGGTACAAATAGCAATCGACATCTCAAAATTAGGCATTTTAAAAAATCTTTAAAATTAATTAAAAAAAAAAACACGTTTTTGCATTTTTATCAAATTCGTGGGTCATTTTGGATTCCATGCTAAAGTGGGTTAATGATATCCGATGAAGTCAAAATTCCATGTATGAATCATTTTGACTATATTAAATGAATGAATAGAATAAAAAATAATTTTTTTCGAAATTTTGAATTTTGGGAATTTTTAATAGTAATACACTTTTTTTTCCAAAAGGGGCCATTTTCGTACGGGTTGTTTTCCAAAAAAAAAAAAATCGATTTCTTCCATTTGGGACCATTTCCAATAATGTAATGAACGAAAATCGACAAATCGCTATTTTAAGGGACAGTCTAATATATATGCTTAAAGCACCGTAAGTTGTTTGAGTTTCACGTGAAAAAACTGTTATACTCCATATAAAAAAATAATTTTTCACGACAATGAGTTTCACGTGAAAATTGTGTAGACTTTGTTTTTTCTGTTTTGTTTTCTGGTGAAAAATTGACATTTTGTGTATATTGTGATTGTGTCTTTGTTATAAAATTAAAAAATTGTTCATTTTTATAATTTAAATTGCAGTTTGAAGCCTTTAAAGTTCGAATGAAATTTTTCCACGTGAAAAACAACTTACGGTGGTTTAAGCAAATCGTCAAAACAACTATAGGGAAAGTTATTGGCAACAGTTTTCTAGTTGAAATGAAAGAAATTTTAAAAATATTAGATATTAAAGACGTGTTTTAGAACAATCGTTAAAGGGAACCATACATTTAACAATTTGAATTAATTTGTATACATATATCCGAATTAACACACTAATATATTTTATTAATTATTTTAGTACATATTAAAATTTTTGAAAATTACAATTTCATTTTTGTCTTTTTCGCTCTTCTTTCTTCGGCACTTTGAATTTTGCACACTTCTTCCTTATAATTTGCAAGTCGTTTATCTGTAAAAAAAATTATGTAATTAAGTACTAAAATTATTTTAAAAAACAAAAATAACATTTACTTACAATAAAAATTTTGTTTGTTTTTCGTATGTGAATTTTTATTTGAAGTTTCTGAATTTTGAAATGTTGTTGTTCTGAGTAGCGTCACAAAAATATCGACTAAAGGATCACTGTCTACTTACTCATTTACGGTGGGTCTCATACTGAAGGGTTAACTTTAACTTAACTATTAAACAAAAAAATGTCAAAAAATTATACAGAAAACAACAACAAATTTTTGGATTAACTACTAGTTAACCCAAACGTCGTGTGAGACCCAGCGTGAGTGTCTATTAAATTTTCATTAAGTTCAATGATTTATTGGTAATTAAAATTCAAGCAGCTTATCAGTTTTATTTGAAATTTCCAACAATAAAATCCACAATGAGATGATCAAAAGTCAATCCCACAATATTGACTGTAGTTCTCAAGACTAAAAACATGATAAGTATTTTTTTTATTATCAATTACCAGTACTTCTTTTCAATGAAATTGTTTTTAAAACCATGACAAACTTGAACAAAAATAGGGGTGTGTTATTACATGGAAAATATCACCGGGGTCACTTTATTTCACTTTTTAAAAGTGAATGTAATTTAGGTTAAATTTTATTCGTTCCCAAAAGCTTTAAACTATATGAATTAATTCTATTTTGATTGAGTTCTAACTGAATTAAATCAAATTTACCTGAATTCATTTAGTAAAAATGTCAATAAAAAGTTATATGTATATTTTTCATTCAATTAGTCAAATGAAAAATTTAAATTTGCAATTATATTCTGAAATATTGGCATAATGAAAAACGTTTAAAATGCATCTAACATAAATAAATAGTATTGTATGCTTTGTTATTGCATGATAATAATGATACAATTTCTTCATTCAATTAGTAAAATGTTTGAACATGCGATTTGAATGAATCCAGTTGGGAATTCATTCAGTTCTTATTAAAGCTTTAGGAATGAAACTTCCCAGCAAAAGTAAATGGAATAACTTCTAAATGAATGACTTCCTTCATTATATCACAAAGTAGTTCTCCTTTAGGAAGATTATTTAAACAACATCCAAAGCTGCAATAAATATATGCTACTCAGGAGTTCTATGTGGTAGTGGAACGTGCTGGCACAGAAATCAGATGGTCGCGGATTCAAGTCCTGGCACGGGCAAAAAAAATTTTTGAAATTTTTTTATACAATTATTTACTTTTTGTTATTTTTACTGTGAAAAAAATTCTGTACATTTAAATAATTTTTGTACCGACTCAACAAAATTTTCTAATACCACATTAATTTATATGAAATTTTGTGAAAATAGCAGGGTACCCGAGTAGAATAAATGCAACCTAAATACCCATATAAACAATCTTCTTTTTTATTTTATTTTATTTAAGTCTATGGATTTTTCCTTACAGACTAGTTACAGAGAATTATACCTAGATGTAGAATAATAATAAAATACAACATATAAAATATTAAAATTAAAGATTTTATCTTAAATTGTTCAAATGTAGTATAATATCCCTTTTTATGATGTGCAAGCTTTTGTTAAAATCAATGTAGGGGTATAGCATGTTGAATTCATCACAAATACGACGAAATGGATCAAAATTGGAGTAGTTTGTAACATAATATTTTATACTGAGGAAATCAATATATCTTGATGAACGAAATGGAATAAATATGTTTATTTTGCTGAGCAGGAATTCAGAGTTGACATCACCATTGATCAAATTAAACAAAAAAGTAACATTCAGCATGCGTCTGCGACTTTTTAGAGTAGGTAATTTTATAAGAGCAAGGCGATTTTCATAAGCGGGAAGTTCTGCATTAGCAGCCCACCCAAGACCACGAAGGCAGAATAATAAAAATTGTTTTTGTACGGATTCAATAGAGTTTGAATGAACAACATACTGCGGATCCCAAACAACTGACCCATATTCAAGAATTGGCCTAACTAAAGTAGTATAAAGCTGTTTCGTAGTATAAGGATCAGAAAATTCTTTGGCCCAACGTTTAATAAATCCTAAGACACCTTTTGCCTTATTAACTGTTAATGAAATGTGAGATTTGAAGTTTAACTGCTTATCCAATAGAATACCAAGATCATTAAACGAGTCCACTCGTTCCAGGTCAGCATTGTTCATTGTATAAGAGCCATTAATGGGAATTGATCTTGTAAAAATCATGTATTTACATTTGTTAACATTGAGATCCATCAAATTTGTATTGCACCAGGAAGTAAAATAATTAATATCATTTTGCAAAAGTACTTGATCAGTGGTATTATTAAATGAAATAAATAGTTTAACATCGTCTGCATACATTAAAATGTTAGAGTGTTGAATAGCAGAAGGGAGATCATTTATAAAAAGAGTGAATAACAGAGGTCCTAGATGACTACCTTGTGGAACTCCAGATGTTACGTTGTCAGTTGTTATCATTAAGGTCGACATATATGACTTAAATCTTCAACAAACAAATCGATTTTGGAACGCTTTTTGGTTTTAACAATACCAGTTACCAGTTTTAAAATTTAAACTCCTTTAATTTTTTTGCAATACTTACCAAAGAATATTTAAAAAATTGTAAATTTTCAAGGGAAAAGTTATTTTTAAAATATCTTTTCTTTAACAATTATCCCAATTTTTGCATTAAAAAATACAAAAATTGTTTTTTCGGACTTTCAATATTTTCATATATTTAGTTAGAATATTCTTCTACCTCAAGTCCAAATTCTAATATGATATTGTCATATTAGATTTTATTTGTTGTTTATCTTTTCTTTAAATACGGCACCAAAAAAGTAAATATTTAACATTTTGTTTGTATTTAATAAAGTTTTTACCTAAAAAAATCCATTTTGATTAAATTCTTACTATCCAGCTAAAAATCGACATATATGAATACATACAGGTTAAATGTATGTTCATGCATGCTCATACCCAGTGTAGAAAATCATTACCAGATATGTGGTTATGTAACTACATACTTGGTAATGGTAACTAGTTACTTTTGTTATTACATTTCTTATTACCTTTATATGGCGATGTCGCGAAAAATAATGAGTTGTCGTTACACACCAGCATACGAAAAATCAAAAAATATATCGTATAAGTTACTTAAGAACCCTTGAGAATTCTGTGTGTTTTTCTCCAGCAAACACATTTTTTAAAAATTTGTTCGCCATTTTTTTAAATTTGGAGATGTTTTTACACACACAGAACGAATTTACAAAATTCTAATTAAATTTTTAAACACCTTTCTCATACCAAATTTGTAAATACAAAAAAAAAACTTTTTAAAAAGGCAACAACAAAGAAATTTGTAAATCCAAAAAAAAATTTCTCTTATTTTTTGTAACTTTGAATTTTTATTTTTAAACAATTTTTATATGAAAGATAACAATTCACAAACTAGTTACAAATATTTCAAACAAAAAAATTGTTGGGAATAAAATTTCAATTTAAAAAAAAATGTGATTTCTTTTACAAATTCCCATTGTTGGTGCCTACTGTTTTTTGTGTGCAGTATTTTATAAACGAACCGTGCTATTTACGAATTTAGTAAAAAAAATATGGTTATTAATGAGTAAAACGAAACTTTGTTTTAAAAGATCCGTTGAAAATTTACTGAATTATTAAACTTTTCACTGTGATCTAACTCTCAAACTGTGATCTTAGCATTAGAAAAAACAATAAATTTTTCTGTGATATTTTATTTATGTATTTTAATTTTACATTTATTTTTAATTTATTAATCTGTGTTTTTGTGTCGTCAAATATACTGTAATATATTTTAAAAGGAATGTAATAATTTTATTAAAGGACTATATATCTAATTCATCCCTGATAATGCTACACACAAAAAATTAAAAAGAGTTTCAATTACGAAATTGATAATATTAATTATATTTTAATTGATTTTGCACTTATCACACAAATTAATTACTAAAAATTGTGTACGATTAATTCAATTAGCAATTCAAATATTTAACTGATTATTAAATTTGTTTAAAAACTAATTTTATTTTAAACAAATCTGGACGCTGTGGTGTAATGTTTAGCGCGTTGGACTGATATACGGCAAGTTGCGGGTTCGAGCCCCAACCAAGGCAACATCAATTTATGAAAAATAGTAATACGTATGAGTTTTTTCTATCCCTCATACATATCGCAGCGTCCTCCTTCGGTGTTCCCATAGCATTTTAACCCCACCGAAGTAAAATAATATAACAGGGCTATGAACTAAAAAGCTTCAACAAAGTTCGCCAACTCACCATCAGATGGCGCGCAACAACTGTTCTAAAAATTCAACATCTCGCGCAATTACAGTGTTGCCATATTTGAAGCCCTTCATCTTTCACCACCTTTCACTTCTTCTCTATCCCCTTTCCAAAGGAAGCAACACGTTAATTAATAGGAAGGAATTTCCTGAGTGTTGCTTCTCTTTAAAAAAAAAAAATCTGTAATAAGATGATTTAAGCTAATATTTTTTTGTGTGTAGAAAATCCCCATCGAAATGTCGAAAAACAATTTTGTCGGCTGTTTTAAAATTTTTGTATTAAAAATTTGTCAGTTAGGTTAACGACATTGTAAGTTATTTTTAATCCATTTGTTCGTTATTTTTCAATAGCTAAAAATAACTATATTTACAGTAATTACCTTTTCCGCTTTTTACCTGTCATTTTCAGTAGATGTATTTGAATACATGTGTAGATTTTTTATGTAATGGAAAGATACCGTATTTCGAACATTTATTGCTATATTTAGGCTGGTTTTAACAGTAAATCTTCAAGTAATTATTCAAATCTGATAACACTGATCACATGTCCAAATTTAAGCGTAGTCGGTGGGTAACCCCTAGATATCTCCCTTTGAAAATGTATACCATATTTTTTGGCTGATGAAAGTACTATGTTTATTTTTCCTGTTATAATCTTTATTTGATTTAAATATTAATTTTTTCAGTTTGTTCTAGTCATTTCTTTGAAATTTTATAAATATTTACTTTTCTGTAAGAAATACATAAATATTTTTGTTGATTTTCTTAAATGCCATTAAATTAATAATAAAGCATTGTTTATCAACTGCTTATTGAGGCCGAGTTTTTTTTTTAATGTAGTTCAACTTTGTTTATAGTTAAACATTATTTAAACTTGATATGCTGTTTTTCAGAAGTCGTTTACTTTTAATTGAGGCTTAACCCAGCAGGATTGGTCAGTTAAACTAAAGTAAAAATTTTTCAACACAAAACAGCCGTTGGAGAATAATTTACTCGTATTGAAGCTTTGCCACATTGCAACGTATTGACAGATAAAATATTAAATGCTATCACCACCCTACGGGCAATTTTAACAAACTGTCACGGAACTGGCCCCTTTATATGAAATAGAGTGGTCATTTTTACATGGCATTGTCATAGGAGGGGGAAATTGCCCCCTTGTGAAATGTCACAAGACAAATCCCAGGACAGGTCCCTGAACTTTGTTTTTTTATGAGAGTTCAGTAACCTGTCCTAGGATTTGTCTTGTGACATGTCACAAGGGGTCAATTTCCCCCTCCTATGACAACGCCATGTAAAAATGACCACTCTATTTCATATAAAGGGGCCAGTTCGGTGACAGTTTGTTAAAATTTCCCGTAGGTCATTTATTGACAGTTCCATTTGTAAAGTAATTTAATATTTCTTAAACTGGAACTGAAAAACATCATGCTCAGTTAAATTAGGTTTAAGGATTAACTAAACAGCCCATTAAACTAAGTTTAATTGGCATCCAAAAAACTAGGCCTACGTGTAGTTTCGAAGAATTAAAAGTCATCATAAAAATGGAAGAACTTGATCTTTTGTGCTTCATAATTATTAAATGATTAATAAATCGTTTTTTATTAAATGTCTGTGCGATTTCTTGGAAAAAAATATGTTCTTTAGATTCTCAATAATTGTTAAACTGTTATCTGAAGGTTTATATTAAAGGTTACAAACAGGAGTGATAAGGGAAATGTTATTAATTGTAAAACCTATCACAATCAGTCCCAGTGTAGAAACGGTAATGACATATCATTATTTTTTGGAGTACCAGTAATGACACCCACTTACCTTCTGCATTATTTAAAACATATAATAATGAGTTACTGATAATAACTTATTTTTATCATTATTTCAAATAGAAAATAATTGTTTAGATTTTTTTGAAAATTTTTTGAAATCTATTTTTAGACTCAATATTTTTTAAATACTGGTAAGGATATATGTAACCACATATTTTTTGATTTTTTGTATGTTGGCGAGTAAGCTTACTTGTGTGCAGCAGGTCAATTATGTTTTTATCTATTAAATATTACATGTCGATATAGCTCAGATGGTAGAGCTGTTGACTGGCAATCTGTAGACCCAGGTTCGATTCCCGCACCAGCAAATTTTATTAAAAAAAAAAAAATACAATAAAAATATTTTTTTTATATAATTTATTTTTTTGAAAATCTATTTTTAGACTCATTATTTTTGTCAGTACTGGTAAGCACATAGATAATGATATATTTTTTGATTTTTCGTATGCTAGTGTGTAACGACAACTCATTATTTTTCGCGACATCGCCATATAAAGGTAATAAGAAATGTTATAACAAAAGTAACTAGTTACCATTACCAAGTATGTAGTTACATAACCACATATCTGGTAATGATTTTCTACACTGGGGTGTTGCTAGGTTTGACGATTTATCGTCATTTTGCCGATTTTTACTACCAAAAATAGCCAAATAACGATTTGACGATTTCTTCCTTCAAAATGACGATTTTTAATCCGAAATACAGCAAGAAATTGTAAAAATACGTTATTGTTTCAATCCCTAATTCAAGTTTTTAGTTTTGAAAATTACGCAGAATCGTGCTGCTGCAAAATCAGAAAATTTTTTTCTTCTGTAGTACTATTTTTGAAAATATTTCGGAATTTGAGATAAAAAGTATTGTATTGAAAGACTAATTAAAATCATATTTAGAAAAAAATACAAAAATCGGTTCAAGTGTATCATAATTTTTTATTTATTACAAAAATGTCAATTTTGCTTTAAGGTAAATATTTTAAAATGTACAAAGCTTTTAGGAAAAATAACAAAAAATTTGATAATTTTTGTATAAAACTTCTGTCTTAATTAGTGTTTCCAATTCGGTTAATCGATTAACCGATTCCTCGATTGATCGCCAATATTTCGGTTAATGTTGAAACAAATAATTCAGAACTCAAATAATTATTCGACCCGAATAATCGGTTAAAATAGTTCGATTAACCGGTTCCATTTTTTATATGGAATTTTTCCTTTATTTTTTCCCAAAACTCCATAATTTTCTTAACCTTGGTAAAAAAGGCTAAACTGCAGTTTATGGGGTTTCGTAAAAAAAAAAAAAAAATATGACCCCCTCTGGAATTAAAAAAGAAAAAAACCGAAATTAATTTTGGGAGGGGCTCGGCCCCGGGAGGCCCGTCGGGGGCAAAAAACGGGGGGACATAGTAACATGTAAGTGTGGGTACTCAAATTAAAGGAAACTGTCTCACGATTTCAAAAAATTTATTTTTTTTAATCCCTTAATAGGGGGGACTGAAAATGATGAAATTTTTTGTATGGTAAAATGGTACTCAAATGATAGAAAATGTCCCCCCACGACTTCAAAAACTATTTTTTTTTTCAATAATCTATAAACGCATTAAAAATTTAGACATTTAGATAAAAAAAAAAAATTTTTTTGGAAAAATCGCGCGCAATAATAGTATATCACTTCTGAAATTGCATTTTCCATCAAAAAGTTTTATTTTTATATCATCTAAAAAGTTTGGGTATACCTAACATTAAAGAAAAAAATTGCGGCGCAATAATAGTATATCACTTCTGAAATTGCATTTTCCATCAAAAAGTTTCATTTTTATATCATCTAAAAAGTTTGGGTATACCTAAAATTAAAGAAAATAAAATTTTTTTTGGAATAATCGCGCGATTTTTACGAAAAAAATTTTGCCTCCAGCGCAATTCAACTATATCAGTTCTGAAATTGCATTTCCCATCAATAAAAAGTTGACTGCTTTTGTCATTTCCACTGTGTTCCAAATTTTCAAAATAAACAACAAAAAATGGACATTTATAAGGTTTTACCAAAACTACCCAGGTAGAAAATTACAAAGGGACCAGCACTGGCAAAGTACCGAAATGGGTGGTATGAGTACTTGCTAAAAGTGCTTTCCCAACGCTCAAATGATAACACCGTTCCACGGTGGTGCCAATGCTTTACAAAGTGCTGGGAAAGCATCCAGAAACATAAAAATCAAATGCTTTCCCAACGCTCAAATACGAAAATTAAAGTGCTTTCCCGATGCCCATGTGATTATACCGTCCCATTCAATGCTTTGCAAAGCATTTAAATAGCACCAAGAAACACAAAAATCAAGTGTTTTCCCAAGTATGAACCCCTACCACCAAATTAGGGGGCTCATAACTCAATCATTTTAAATTACTGTAAAAATAGATTATTCCTGGAGCTATCGCATTTTTAGTCAAAAATTATTTAGGTATGCACGCATCCTTGAAGGCTGCTATTCAAAAACAAAATAATGTTTTTTGGAAATCAGGTGCTGGGAAGTAAGCTTTTTGAAGCGGTGGAAAGCGTAAAAATTTAGCGTTTTGCCAGTGCGTCTTTTTGTAAAACTGCGGTCTACATGTGCTTTGCAAGTGCTTGTTTTTTGTTACCACACATAATTTCTACCTGGGTAAAATAATGTGATTTTAGACTTTTTTAATTTTTCGAAGATCTAAAATTTAACAAAAGTCCTCTAATTCAATTCACGTCCAACGGATTAGTAAAAAAACCTCATTTTTGAAATCATGAGAAAATTTCCTTTCATTTGAGTATCATTTTCGTTCATATTAATATTTTACTTCTTCCGACTCCCCTCCCCTATTGGTCGAAAAATGGCTCCAGTTAGGGCTACGTTTTATGGATATAAAAAAAATAACATTTTTGGAATCGTGGGACAATTTTCTTTTTTAATTTGAGTACCCACACTTACATGTTACTATGCCCCCAGTTTTTTGCCCCCCCCCCCACGGGCCTCCCGGTGCTGAGCCCCTCCCAAAATTAATTTCGGTTTTTTTTCTTTTTTAATTCCAGAGGGGGTCATACTTTTTTTCCGAAACCCCATAAACTGCAGTTTTGCCAAAAATTAGCATATAGAGACAATCTGACAATAAAAACATAAAAATAATTAATTCAATTTAATTGGTAATCACTAGGATTTGGGATTTCCCGGACTTTTTTATTTCCCGGGAAACGGGAATAAAAAAATTTGATTCCCGGGAATCCCGGGAAATATTTTTGAAAAAAATTGTTAATGAAAACCACATATATAAGTAATTTTTGTTTAAAAAAAACACTATTTCAGTACAAATTCAGTCTGTGTAGTGAGAATTCAAAGTAAAAATATCAGAATGTTGAACATTTGATTCCACATAAATTACTCTAAGCACTGCCAAATGAATTGCATGATTCCAGTAGAAAGCACCCACTACTGTACTGTCGGAAACAAACCGGTTCTTCACATTTGGCCCATTATTTGTCTTTGTTATTTTCCAAAGACAAATAAAACTCTTCTAGTCTTATTTCTACAATTTTTCTTATTTCAACCGCATTACATCTTCCTGATATTTAAACCAACCCCAGGTTATAAAATGAATTATTTCCGTTTATACATATGTTCAAATTTATTTTTTTTATTTATTTATTTTATTTTAGTGCAAATAAAACTTAAAGTCTCTTAAAACACATCGAACAATTGTACATTAACATAATTATGTTAATGTACATTAACATAATTATGTTAATGTACAATGGCCCTATGCTCCTTGCAGGAGTAAAAGGAACAAATATATATAAATATATAATTAAATTTATAATTTACCACAATTTAATTGCAATAATAACTTATTAAAAATATATAAATATAAATCGGCTTCAAATAACATAATCAAAGAAATAAAAATATCTCTTTTGTGATATTCTTGTCCATTCATCTGAGATTATAGTAACTCTCCTATTGTTAGAAATATTGATCGATATTTCTTTTATCATGATATCTTTTGCATGATTGTAGTAATTTAATATAATGTTCTTTACATCGGTTTCATTTTTTGGCAATGCCAGGTTTTTATTAAGGCACATCTACACGAGAGATAAAACTTCTAGAGATAGAGCAAAAAACACCTCTAATTAGCTCTATTGTGAATGATTTAAGCTATTTAGAGGTGTTTTTTTGCTCTATCTCTAGCAATTTTATCTCTCGTGTAGATGTGCCTTTATAAAAACTTTCTCGAATAAACGAAGATCTAGTTATGGTGCGGATGGATATTCCGTCGACTGCGGCTAATTTGGATACCATTTGAGGATATATTTGCCCTACCATAAAACGTTTAATGCCTATTCAGCTTACACTTTTTTTCGGGTACTTTGCTAATTTTAGCTGGAACGTTATTCTTGTTGTTGTTTTCTTCAAGAGAAGTTGCATGACCATCAATTTTTTTTTTTTTTGTGAACCAAATTTAGATGTCGGATAACCAAATTTAGATACCTCCGTTAACCAGTAGTATTTTAGGGCAAATATTGCACTGGGCTGCATTGTCATTTTTTGTGAAGTATTTCCATACTCCTGACATTTTATTCTTTAATATAAAAAATATATTAGTTTGAAAGCAGGTGTATTAAAATAAAGTAAACTTACTTGAAAATATCACATTTATTAATGAAAACGTTACTTAACATATAAAATTATTGGTCCTTAATATAAAGGCGTATTTTAAATTTAAAGTCGACTTTATTTTTAATCATACGGGTTTGTTCATTTCCCAAAAGTTGAATTAACTAGAATTGAATAAATTCTTTGACCAAAAGTTGAATTAACTTGAATGAATTCCTTGACCAAAAGTTGAATTAACTAGAATTAAATGAATTCCTTGACCAAAAGTTGAATTAAATAGAATTGAATGAATTCCTTGACCGAAAGTTGAATTAACTAGAATTGAATGAATTCCTCGACCAAAAGTTGAATTAGCTAGAATTGAATGAATTCTTTGACTTAAAATTGAATTAACTCGTGTTGAAAGAATTCTTTAGTGAATGAATTCTTTAATTCGAATGCTTAGTGCTTTGGGCGGAGAATTCATTCTATAAATTTGAATTCTTTGAATTCATTCACTGGAATTAATTCCTGCTTATGTTTTATTAATAAATTAGTTCCTTGAATTAAAGAATTGAATTAAATTTTTGGGAATTCATTCCAAAAAGAAATTAATTCTTTAAAGCTCTGATAGCAGATGTCAAGAAAACTATTTTATAACATCTCAGTCGATGCCATATTTTTTTACCGCTTTTAATGGCATCACCAACAAAAGCCCAAACCACATAGTGAAAGTGACAGTGGCAGTGCTGTCAAACTTTGTTCTTGAATTTCGCGAAAACAATTTAATATTTTTAAAAATTTCTTTTTGCGTTTTGTTTAAAAACAGGTCTTGTTTATTTAGAAACTTTTCTAATTGCTCGGCAGTGACAAATAGAGAAAATACAAAAACTGCTTTATCGACAAAGCGTCGGACTGCGGTCGACACTGCGTTTATGTGGTTTAGGCTAAAGCCTATATGGCATTTGCTAGTTTCTAGATTCTAGTTTTTTGCACCATCAATGCAAATCATATGAAGGGTACTGCATTACCAACATCAATTTGACAGTTTGATAGTTTTTCGATATAGTTGTTCTCTTCACCCACATTATTCCTCACATAAGGAAATTCGTGCTCTCTTCTATTTTGGATTATTAATACTGAAACTAGCAAGTGTCATATAGGCTTAAACAAAGCTTATAAAAAAACAAAGAAAATATATATAAACAGTGTGATTGTGAAGTAATTTACATTATTAAGCGGCCCATACATTAAGGATCGTTCGTGAAAAAATTCCCATTTTTTTGTGAATGTGTGTGCGTGTTGACATCGTGCAATTCGTGTTTACAAAATTTTTTGAAATTTTTTGTTCCCTACTCAATGTTCCTTAATGTATGGGCCGCTTTTGAACTTAAAATGTATTGTTCTTTTTATTTATCAAAGAAAAAATATACAACCAATTAATTACTGTGAAATAAACAGCGGGAACATTCGTGAAAAAATTGCCTTTTTTACAAATGTTGATTTGTGTATGTTAATGTTCGTGTTGACATTCGTGTTTACAAAATTTTTTGATATTTTTTGTTTCCTACTTAAAGCTTTTGTTTCCTATAGGCTTAATCAATGCAAATCATATGAAGGGTACTGCATTACCAACATCAATTTGACAGTTTGATAGTTTTTCGATATATTTGTTCTCTCCACACACATTATTTCTCACATAAGGAAATTCGCGCTCTCTTCTATTTTGGATTATTAATACTGAAACAGATTTTTACAGCTTTATTTCTGAGAGTGTAGGGTTCAGAATTTAAAGTCCCTGAAAAGCGTATTCAACTACGTTTTAAAGCGAATAGTATTTTAAAATTATTTAAGGGTATATTCTACCTTGCGAATGTCATAAGAATATTTTCGAATGAACAAATTGACTGAAAATCAAATCAAATGAATTTAATTATTGAATAAGGTGGATTAAGAATTCATTCGATTATTCAAAATAGGGTTTAGGTATTTAATCATTCAGAATTAAAAATCGATTGAGTGAATTCTTTATGTGTTTTGATGGGGAAAAACATTTTGCTACTTTCAAAAAACACGAAAATTTCTAGATTTCTTAATTCTCAATATTTTTTTGTATACGTATTTTAATTTAAAATGCAAAAGAACATTTTTTATGTGTTTAACTTCAGTTTTCAATAGTAATATCTAATATTTTCAACATAAGTATTTTTAATTTAAGGTGTTCGCTATAAACACAATAATATCTATGAAAATTAAAAAAGCACTAAAAATTTAAAAATCGGAAAATGTTTAAATAGTACTAAATTACTCAGAGGTAGAGTTGTAAAAGTATTGAGTATTCCGGTACTGAGTACTCAATACTGTCTGTTTTATTGAGTACTCAATACTAAAACGGTACTACTCAATACTTTTAAAGATGCAATTTTCCGTAGAAATGTGTATTTTTCGTATTAAAATACAACTCTAAAAATAGTACTCTAAAAATACAGCTCTGAAAATGCAACTCTATTTGTGAAGCAAAGAAATTTGTAACGAATTTTTGGGAAAAATTATTTAACTTATTTATTTAAAATGTTTTAAATTAATTAAAATGTAAGTAACAATAGTTATTTAACACGTGTATGTGAATCGTTATTATATTTCCTTATAAATACCAATTCATAACATTTTTATTTTTAAATTTAAAAAAAACCGTTAAAAGTATTGAGTAGTATCGAGTACTCAATTGAAAAGTATTGAGTAGTACTGAGTACTCAAAAAGTATCGAAATTTCACAACTCTACTCAGAGGAGTACCATAGTACTTTTGAGGTTCCAATAGTACCACAAAAAGTACTGTAGTACTAACTTTATCATCCCTGATTTGCATTGATGGTGCAAAAAACTAGAATCTAGGAACTAGCAAGTGTCATATAGGCTTTATTGCTGGCAATATATGTCGCAATAATTGTTAACGAATCTTCGTTAAGCCCATAGACACTTGCTAGTTTCTAGATTCTAGTTTTTTGCACCATCAATGCAAATCATATGAAGGGTACTGCATTACCAACATCAATTTGACAGTTTGATAGTTTTTCGATATAGTTGTTCTCTTCACACACATTATTTCTCACATAAGGAAATTCGTGCTCTCTTCTATTTTGGATTATTAATACTGAAACTAGCAAGTGTCATATAGGCTTTAACAATTATTGCCGACATATTGCTGAGATGAAATGTAAAACCCAGATGACATATTAGTTTGGCATTTATGAAAAAGGACACCACTAATAAAATAAGAGAAAATAAAGCAAAAAAACTAATTAAATTAAGAAGAATTAAGTACAATTCAACTAATTATAAATAAAAAAAGAAAAAAATTTATAAATTTTGTATTTTTTCAAGGGTATTTACTAGTAAGCGTCGCATAACTTTCTTCGTTGAATTATTGCAAATTATGAGTTAACATATTTACGTGTTCTCATACCATTAACATAGGCTCGGCAATAAGCAATTTTATGCAGTTATTCTGCCGACGTATTTAACTTATTGCTAAGATATTTATTGCTAATCTAGACTGGGGGTATATACATCTATTCTCATTATAACACAATGAGAACACCACAGATTAATACCAGATGTGAAACCAATGACAGGTGTCAAAAAAGTATTCTCGAACCGTATGGTTTTGTTTACATGGAAGTCAAGTCAAGAGGGAGATAACCATATAAAATCTTCATACATTTTGTATTGCGCATTTTTTGTATATATCTGTCTCTTTTTAGATTATTGTGCTTTATCTTTTGTGTTTTTCTTAAATTTTTGCGTTTTGCTTTGCTCATTTTCTGTCGGCCATATTGCCCAAATCAGCTGATTCATATCTGGTATAATTTGTGGAGAACACTATCATTGTGAAAGAAATTTTTAGTTCAAAACATACGAAACACAAATTCAGTGATATTCTTTTGAAAGGAAACTAAACATTTAATTAACTACCCGATCGGAGATCGGATTATATAATGTAACAAATTTAGATGAAAACAACACTGAAATAGGTATACATATGTTGGAAGCTAAGTGCATTCTTACAACATTTTATAATGAATCAATTGTTGTTCCCTTTTACATGAATAATTGTAACAAAACATTACAAAAGTAATAAAAATAATTTTTAGTACTAAAACACATACAATCTTTCTTTTAATCAACTGTTGTAAAATTTGTTAAAAAGCGTTATCAAATCATTTTAAAGATGGTATTTTCCAAACGTTCTCAAATCGTTTTATTTTTGGTATAAACAATGCTTTGAGAGTACTTAGTTTTTTGTACCATCATCAATTTCTGGCTGGGTGGTGTAGAGCATGCTTGACCGTATATAGGCCGCTTAAGTGTAACAAATATAAGCCGAAACTAGCCGCTCGCTTCGGCGGCGGCACGACTCCCAAAAAAGTCGGCGGCTCTTCGATTTTACGTCACTGGACTTGTATCACTGAACATGGGTAAAGTAATAGAAACAGTGACCGATTCAATTGCTATTGAAATTCTTGATAAAACTACAATTATAACTGGTAAATAGCCAAATAAACACCTTGATTAATAAATAAGTTAGTAAATTTGATAATTCTATGTTAATAATTATAATAGGTAAAGGCAATGAATTACATTTGTTTGCCAAAAATAGACTAACAAAAAAAGTTGTTGAGGAGGAAGTGCTGGACATAAAACTCCATAATAAAATACATGGCATAAAGAAAGGAGAACACTCAAATGATAGGATATTATTGGTATTTGGTGAAAAAGAATTTGTTTTATTGGAATATGATGAAAATTATAAATTTAAAGAGTTCTATAGAGCTGAATTATCCGATTGGATAAGTTCCGCATTGTTTCTCAACGATACAGAACAACAGCAGTTAGTCTTAATAACAGCACACAGTATTATATTATTGTTTAACTACAATGTGATTACCAAAGACTGCTCCTTAAAAGAACGTATATCTTGCACCGATAAATCCACTTTATATTGTGCTCATTTAAATGGTAACACATGGTCAGAATTGGTAGTATTTGCTGGAAATGCTTTTGGTGAATTGTTAATATGGCAGCCTTCCCGTAACAAATTGGAAAAAGATAAATTGAAACCTAAGGAGTCCCCATTATTACATCGCATTTCGGCACATAATGGTGTTATCTTTTCAATTGATTATAATCAAGAGACCCAATATCTCATAACAACCAGTGATGATCGTGCTGTTAAATGGTGGAAAGTAAAATTTTTAAATACTCCTATAAAGGAAGATAATTGGTGTGATTCTTCTCTACATGCTATGGCTAGTGGTTATGGTCATGTTGCTAGAGTTTTTCAAGGAAGAATTCTTAAAGATGGTAAGCCTTCTCCAAGTTTTTTATATAGAAGAAATTCTTTTTACAGAAATGTAATATCCGAAATTTTTCCTTTAAGAAATATCTTTTAAAAGAAATCAGGAAAGTCTGAGAATTTTATATAAGAGAATTGTCCTAGTTTTTTTTTTCTTTGAAATATGTATTGGAATTTTTCCATTCAAAAAGTATCTTAGAATTCAAATTAATTTTGAATCTGAGAATATTTAAACAAACTCAGAATGTATCAAAAATTTTAGAATTTTAGGAATTTTTATACATTTAAAACATTTTTCAGAGTTGACGAATTTTTTACAACAAAAATATCTGAGAATCTGAAGTTTTAAGGCACATTCTTTTGAACAGATTTTCAGAGACTAAAGTTATGGGTATGACCTTAAGAATAAAAATTTCTGAATGTTTAAAAAAGTTTTTTGTCTTCATTTTAAAGTTAAGGGCCTGTTATCTATTACGAAAATAGCTTAAACGAAAGAAATTGACAACTACTTTCGTCAAAAATACAGTCGTGGAAAATATAATAGGGACATTCAACTTTTTTTCTAAATTTTTTCTTGTTGCCTTTATTTTTAAAGTTTAAAATATTGTCTAAATTCCAGGGTTGGCAGGCAATACCGCTAAAATACCGTTATCGATTCAAAACCCTTTCAACTGACTACCGTTATCCCTAAATACCGTTACCGAAATAACCGAAATACCGTTATCCTTAAAATACCGTTACCGAAATAACTGAAATATCGTTATCCTTAAAATACCGATACCGAAATAAATGAAATATCGATACCCCTAAAATACCGTTACCGAAATAAATGAAATACCGTTACCCCTAAAATACCGGTAACGGTATAAGATTTAAGAAAGTTTTATAGGATTTCTAAAAATATACAGTTTGTATACATAGATCCAATCATCATTGCTCGCTAAATTTTACTATGTAATTTGATAGAAGGTCAATATCGCTTATTTTTCATTTAAAGCCACGCCCACCTAAAACAAGTGACAAAATAAAAAAAACAGACATCACGTTAAAATTCTGCATAATTTTCTGAACCATCTCCTTGCATTTCTGGGCGAATTTAGACAAATTTTTAATAAAAATAAAGGCAGCGAGAATAAAATTAGAAAAAAACTTATATTTTCCACCACTGTATATGGGAAACAAAAACAATTTTTCGTTATTTGGTTTCATTTACAGCATTTTTGTTATACATAAACCAGGTCTAAATTTTAAGAAGTCTGAAATTTAAAATTTTTTCTATAGAAAAAATGTTTTAGAATTTTACATATTTTTATAGAAAAAAGTTTCAGAATCCTTAAATTTTTCTTAAAAAATCTGTCTACATATTAGAAAGTTCAAATAGAAACCATTTTTAAAATAAAGTACTGCTCAAATATATTTATAGCGCACTTTAAAATATATGTTTCGGCGGGAATTTTCTAAAAGCTTTATTAGGAAATAATTTGTTTCCTATTTTATTTATATACTGAATGGTATTACAAATTTTTATAACAAGAAAAACAAATTTTAGCATTACAGATAAAAGAGTAGAAATTAATTTAAAATGGTATATCATAATTGAATGTGCAAAATTATAGCCTACTCTTTAAAAAATCTCTGTTAAAATTAAAATTATAACTGTTCTTTTTGCTCTTATAACTTAAATCAATAAATTCAGTTCTACCTAAAACTGCGTGCTGTGAGATACATTTTTAATTTTATTTGAAGTTATGGGTAGAAAAAGGGTCACTTTGGAACAGAAATTTCCAAGAAACTTGGCTTTTCATAAAAATATGTGCATAATGTAACAAAAGTTTTTTTTTTAATTACATCACAAATAAACCAGGTCAAGGACGGACGTTTAAAGTGCACAACAACTGCCCAAGAGAAATCGCTTCGCTAGTGGCAGAGCTTCGAAGGACTTAATTCAATTCAAGCTTAAATCACGAAAAAAATGATTGTTATTTTTGTTCGGTTTAAGATCAAATATTACAAATTCCAAATAAAATTTACAATTTTTATTTTACAACAAATAGAGGAAAAAAACTTATGAAAAAACTTTCCTAGAACCAATGGTTGACAATTAATGCATTTTCAAGTGACACTAATCAACTAAAAATCTTCAAAAAAAAAATGTTCATATACCATTCCGTTAAACCATTCGTAAAAAATTCATTCATAAACTTCATTCCCAAAGCTTTAATAAGTATTGAATGAATTCCCAACTTGAATCATTTAAATCGCATGTTCATTGACAATTTTACTAATTGAATGAAGAAATTTTATTACCATTCACTTAGTGCATTGTAGTTTGAAAATAACACATAACAAATCATACAATACTATTTATTTATTGATGTTAGATGAATTTTAAATGTTTTTAATTTGTATTATGCCAATATTTCAGAATGTAACTGCAAATTAAAATTTTTTATTTGACTAAATTAATGAAAAACACTCACTTATCATTCACCTTTTTACTAAATGAATTCAGGTAAATTTGGTTTCATTCAGTTAGAATGCAAAAATAATAGAATTAATTCATATAATTTAAAGCTATCGAGAATTAAGCTATCGAAATTTAACCCAAATTTCATTAATTTTTAAAAAGTAAATTAAAGAATTAAGCCTTTTCAACCTTTGGCTAGTGGTCGTCGATTAGTGTCTGAGTGGTCATCCTCTCTTGGAAAGTCAAGAGAGAATGACCATGGCCACCCGTCGCAATTTTTATTACCACGGCCTCAAAAGATACACCGAAAAAACGCCGCCCATTTCTTAAAAACTGCCAACCTCAAAAGAGATTTGATTAGTACACAATTAATTGGACTCAACGAAAATGGAATCGTGTTGTTTTTAGTGATGAGTCCCACTTTGTCCGGTGTACAAAGAAGGAAAAGGATCAACAATTTTACTTCAAGCCATGTGGTTGAAATTATACGTATTTTCACACTGTTCTTTGAAATAAATTTTTAGGCTAGAAAAGTGTTTTTTTGCGTTTCCGTACTATTGCGTAATTTTGTTATGTTGTTAGAGGACTTTACCTAAAAAGTAATGAAACACACTTTATATTCAACACGTAAGCAAAGTCTATTATTTATGTGAAACCTTTACCGAGATTTTAAAATTTTGAAGATCATTAATAAAGATTGAAATACTTATCAGAATACCGTTCAGCTTAAAAATTTGTTTAAAAAATTCATTTAAGTGTTCGAAATAGCTCACTTGAATTAAAAAAAACTTAATTGCAGGGATGGCAGGCAATACCGCTAAAATACCCTTATCGATTCAAAACCGTTCCAACTAACTCCTGTTAGCCCCTAAAACACTTTTTCAGAAATAAACGAAATACCGTTATCCTTAAAATACCAATATCGAAATAAATGAAATATCGCTACCCTTAAAATATTGTTACCGAAATGAAATTCCGTTACCTTTATTTTTAATTCTCAGCTTTTGGTAAATGTAAAACTAACTAACTTGAAAATTATGTAGTTGTATAATTACATAGCACTTAGGTAATATTCCTCCAGTTTTTTTCTGCGTGTAGAATATCTGTTTGATAAAGTTTTGGAATTTTCTTGTAGAAGCCCTATGTTCCCAAGTGGAATGAATAAAGGAAAGAAAAAAAAAAGAAAAAAAGTTTGGAAAAAGAAAAACACTGTAAAAAACTAAAAAACGTAAATTTACAATGATTAAATGAATTGTTTAAGAGTCATCCACCCAAGAATAGATGGAATACAACATTTTGTATCCAACCGAAACAAAAAACGGCAAAATTTCTAAGATTAAACTCTTTTTTTCGAAAATTTTCTCAAATTTGCATGAAAACAGTATTGCCATATAGCCAGTTTTAACTGTTTTTTACAGTTTTTTGGTAAGCCTAACAGTTTTCCAGTTTTTTCATGTAAAAAACAGTTTTTTTTAAATTCATGGATTTTTTTTACAGTTTTTTCATATTAAATCGGCACATTTGTTTCATTTTATTTTTTAAACTAAAATTTAAGAATTAAAATATAAAAGTGCTTATGCATAATAATTTGAAAGCTCTATAACATGTTTATAAAATGAATTTTGTATAAAATATTTGTTTTATAATCCATTTATAAATTTAGAAAGTGGTTATGCATATGACCCAAAAATTACAATAAAACTTTCATATTGTCAAAAATTAGGTACAAATGGAAACATAAATAAATTTAAAAATACCAATATAATACAAAATATGATTACTGGAAAACCGACATATTTTTATAACAAATTTCATAAAAAAATTAGCACGAAATAAAATTGGCTAAGCCTTATCTGACACGTCATAGACCCGACGGACATTTTTTAGCCGAACTTTTCAGATCATTTCTTAATGAAGGATAATTTATAAATTTATATTTTTTGAAAAAAATTAAAACAATAGGCGGGTTCGTTTACTTACTACAAGTTACTACTTTTACTACAGCTGGAAAAATTCAATACAAAAAGTAAACAAAACTTTCCAATTGTAGTAAAAGTAGTAAGAATTTCGAGTAAACGAACACACTGATAGTCTCATCAGAAAACTCCAAAATTGATTTTTTATTTTTTGTTAAATAATTATTTGTCAATTCTGGATAACAATTTACTACTATTTTTTCAATTATGATCAAGGACAATTCCAAAAAACGTAGTTTTTTGAAACACACAATTCCCGACATAACAATAATCAATCAAATGAAAGTCAATTTTATGTGGAATGCAAATCAATAAAGAATATTTTGAAGTACAACATTAACCAGTAAAGTATTCTATCCTAAGTCGGGTTAATCTCGGAAGAGTGATTCGATGAACTTTTTTTTACTTTAGATTCGGACCTAGGAGATCAAAATTCTTAAAAAAATATTTTATTAGGAGGCTATGCAAAAAGTCGATTACTATAAATGCCAAAGGCATTAAATTATTCAAATCTCGATATTTTGAAAATAATACCCTGGGATAATATTTAATCCCAGGATACTTTGGAATCCCAGAATTTCTTCTGATTTTTAAAATTTTTTAGAAAAACAGTTTTTCTATAAAGAAACAGTTTTTATTTACAGTTTTTCTAAAAAAATATATGGTAACACTGCATGAAAATAAAATAAAAACAAATTCAATAAAATAGTGATGCATTTGTAATAAAACCATACTCGATATTCGAATACTTTCAGTATTCGTAATATAAAAAATTCTTAAACACCCCTACGGGAAATTTTAACAAACTGTCACCGAACTGGCCCCTTTATATGAAATAGACTGGTCACTTTTACATGGCGTTGTCATAGGAGGTAGAAATTGACCCCTTGTGACATGTCACATGACAGTTTGTCACATGACAGTTTGTTAAAATTTCCCGTAGGGACAGTTTCTTCCTATTATTACTTCTCAGTAATGTTTAAAAATCGTTTTTTAATATGTTTTGATTTGTAATAAAACATTTTAATTTCCAAAACAATTAGGTTGTTCATAAGGGGTGTGATATCTGTTGTATCGTCCTAACAAAAAACAGAGTTGTTAAAATTTTTATTTGAGTTTAACAACGATTTTGTATTCAGTTTTCTATCTGTTAGTACACTCAAACATAGGACACTAAACATACGTAAAATTTTTGTATCGTGCTATTCTCAAATGTTGTATTTTTTCAATTTAATTTTTAACAACTCTGTTTTTTGTTAGGACGATACAACAAATAGCACACCCCTTCTGAAAACCCTTATTATATTTACTTACAATTACCGAGTCAATCGTTCACTAAATTCATGTATCACTAACAATAAAAAGAGAGAATATACAAAGTGTTGCCAGAATAAAAAACAAAATTAATTTTTAATAAAGGTTTATTAGCCCAGCAAAAAAAACCGAATGCATTCTACAAGAATGCATTTTTCACTGCATATAAATTAGCTATATATGCTGATTTCTTACTTCCAATAAACGTATTTTAAATGACTTCCAAAATGCCATTAATTAAAAACTTTTTTTACTTCCCAGAAAAAAAAAAATACCTGCCAAGATCCGTAAAAGCACCTATACTGTTCGGTACAAATGCGTTCAAATTGAGGCGAAAAACGCATTCTTTTAACATTGGCTTGTCATAGGAGAGAAGGTGTTTATGCTACTTTAAGTCTGCTTTGCACATCATAAAAATGAGTGCTTGGATGTTCTTTTTTATATAGGAAAGCAATTCATTTTTGTTACTATCTAATGAGAGATGAAAAGTAACTTCTTGGGAATGCATTCAAATATATATTTAAGAAGTGATATTTATGACTTTTGAATGCATTCCCAAGAAGTTACTTTTCATCTAAAAAAGAACATCCAAGCACTCATTTTTATGACGTGAAAAGCAGACTTAAAGTAGCATAAACACCTTCTCTCCTATGACAAGCCAATGTTAAAAAAATGCCCTTTTCACCTCAATTTGAACGCATTCGTTCCGAACAATATAGGTGATTTTACGGATCTTGGTCAGGTATTTTTTTGCTGGGAGAGATAATGAATGCTTTAGCTGGCTTTAGCATGTTTTAAAGCAGTGTTCGGCAGAAAGAGAGAATGTAAATGAGAAATTAGTTTATCATTTTTAAATTTATTTTTGTATATTAAGAACATGAGTTAATGGAGAAATGAAATAATAAATGCATGAATGAATTAAGGAAATAAAAAAAATAATTCATACTAATTTAATTTTTTAAAATAATTCATAATAAATTTTGTAATACTAAAATATTTATTTTTTTGTATATAAATTATTTATTCTTAAAAAAATATTCAATTAGTTAGTAAATTTTATGAATTAAAGAAATAAAAATAATTCATAATAAATTTCCTGTTGTAAAATTTTAAGAGTGTAAAATTTTTCTAACATTTCTTAAATAAAGCGACATCAGGCTCCATGAAATAACCCCCCACGAAATAACTCCCCAAAACGGAAATGAAATAATGCCCCAAAATTGGGGGCTTATTTCATTATGAAATAATGCCCCAATTTTCATAATGAAATAAACTCCCACAGAAATGAAATAATACCCCAAACAAAAATGAAATAACTCCCCATTTTTGGGGGTTTATTTCATAATGCAATAAAGCCCCATTTTCAAAATGAAATAAGTCCCCATTTTAAAATTCAGTATTATTTCATATTTTTTTTCATTGTAAAAATTACATACATATATTTATGTATGTTAAATATGCACATATCTGCATGGAGTCTTTAATTATATCGCTACAATAAGAAAAACTAGAGGAATTTAAGATCGCATACATGCCCTACGGGAAATTTTAACAAACTGTCACCGAACTGGCTCCTTTATATGAAATAGAGTGGCCCTCCTATGACAACGCCATGTAAAAGTGAGCACTCTATTTCATATAAAGGGGCCAGTTCGTGACAGTTTGTTAAAATTTCCCGTAGGGTGGCTTCAAAAACTGAAAATTCGTTGAAATTATTAAAAGTCGCTACATCTTGTTCCTCATCTGATAACTATTCATCCAAAGATTCTTCTTTAAATATGCTAGCAATGTGTAGCCAACTAATATTTTTGGTCTGGTTTTGATACGGAACAAATTTTGATTGAGTGTAAATCGTATGGAAATCAAAAACTATATACATTGTTTGATTCAACAATTTATAGCCAACGATTTAATAGTTTTGGCATGGTTTTGGTAGAGAAAAAATTTTGGTTGAGTGTAAATCGGTTGGAAATGAATTCGCGCGAATTTTTCATTTCCAACCGATTTACACTCAACCAAAATTTTTTCTCTACCAAAACCATGCCAAAACTATTAAATCGTTGGCTATATATTTGTGGAGCGCGATCGGCTGGAAATAAAAATTTCGCGCGAAATTTTGATTTCCAACCGATTTATGATAAGGAACATTTCATTCGTTAGCTATAAATTGTCTGAGGGTAGATTAGTTAATTATGAAAAATCCGAAAAATTTTTCCTTCACCGAAACTATTAATCCATTCTGTATTTTTCTACACTCATTAAATTATATTATATAGTGGTTTTATACACTTACGGTGGGTCTCATACTGTAGGTTTAACTTTAACTTAACTAAAAACAAAATAAAATGTCAAAAAAATGTACACAAAACAACAACAAATTTTTGGGTTAACTATTAACTTAAGTTTAAACCTGCAGTATGAGACCCACCGTTACTTTTTAATAAAATTGTTCTACGTTTTACCACATGAAACGTAGTTCTAAGAACAATTTTTAGATTCACTGTAATTGATATTTACTCCACGGTATGCGTGTAGTAATTCTATATATTTCTAGCTTGGAATTTGAAAGAATCTTAATTTTAGAGAAAATGAAATAACTCCCCAAAAAAATATTTGGGGATTTATTTCATTTTTAAAATTTGGGGATTTATTTCATAATGAAATAAGTCCCCAATTAAAATACGAAATAAATCCCCAAAAAAACGAAATAACTCCCCAATTACCATTGTTGTTGTTTTCTGTACAAAAGTTTGGGGATTTATTTCATTTTCACTTTGGGGAGTTATTTCGTGGGGGGTTATTTCATAGAGCCGCACATCAACCTACTTTGTTGAAATCTATCATCAGTGTTGCCAACAAATTTTCAAAATAAATGGCTAGATCAGACCCAAAAATCGATAGAAAATCACCAGATTTATAAACAGTGCAAGAATTTAGCGATTTTATCTCTAGATTGTCGAAAAATGGCATAAAGGAGTATTTTACTCAGAATTTTCTTTAATATGTTCATAAGAAGTGTTATAAACTTGTAAATAATAAAAAATTTTACGATTAAGCCGCAAATAATGAATCTCGATTTTCATTGAATTAATATTAGTATTGAAAATATTCAAAAGAGTGCATTCTACGGTGAAAAACTACATATCCATATTTTATCGAAATGTGTATTTTTTAAAAAGTTTTTTTTACTAAAATCGTTTAAGAAGTTGTTTTTTATAATAACAGAATATCAATATGCGAATTTTACAATATTTTTCAACATAAAACTGATTTTTATAAATTATATTATGGCTGATAAAAAATTTCTAGATTTTTGGCTAATAGCTACAGGACAATTTTTACCACTAGGGGCGAAATAAAATCGCTAGTTCTGACAAGAAAATCGCCGTTATGGCAACACTGGCTATCATGCTACTAATTAGAGTTGTAAAAGTATTGAGTATTCCGGTACTGAGTACTCAATACTATCTGTTTTTTTTAGTACTCAATATTAAAACGGTACTACTCAATACTTTTAAAGATGCAATTTTCCGTAGAAATGTGTATTTTTCGTATGAAAATACAACTCTAAAAATGGTACTCCAAAAATACAGCTCTGAAAATACAACTCTATTTGTGAAGCAAAGAAATTTGTAACGAATTTTTGGAAAAATTATTTAATTTCTTTATTTAAAATGTTTCAAATTAATTAAAATGTAAGTAACAATAGTTATTTAACACTTGTATGTGAATTGTTATTATTTTTCCTTAAGGCACATCTACAAGAGAGAGAAAACTGCTAGATGTACAGCAAAAAACACCTCTAAATAGCTAAAATCATTCACAACAGAGCTAATTAGAGATGTTTTTTGCTCTATCTCTAGAAGTTTTCTCTCGTGTAAATGTGCCTTTATAAATACCAATTCATAACATTTTTATTTTTAAATTCAAAAAAACCGTTAAAAGTATTGAGTAGTATCGAGTACTCAATTGAAAAGTATTGAGTAGTATTGAGTACTCAAAAAGTATCGAAATTTCACAACTCTACTACTAATTTGGAGTTGTGTCGTTCATGAACGAACTAGTTCAGTTGAACGGTTCAGTTCATTGAACGATATGAAATCTTTCACCATTATTCGTTCTTTTCGTTCATTTCGTTTAGTCGTTCATTTTGTTCTTTTTTTTAATCATAGAAAATTTGTATCCCTTATTAATTTTATTACAGAATTGAAGGTTTTTCTTAATAATTTAAAATTTTTAATAAAATTGTTATTTTCTGACGCTATTAGTCTATGCAAAATAAAATTAATATAAACATCTAACATGTAGTACGCCAATAAATAGTCGAACGAACGACACCGTTCACGAATCACTGATCAAAAAGAACGATTAAGCCCAACTCTATACTAATTGGAATATTTTTATTTGTTATGCTCTTAGTTGAGAGTTTTGTTGTCATTCGAGTTGTGTAAATGTGAAAAGCCGATTATGATCGGCCACTGGTGGCTATGGGTGCCGACCACTGTTTTTGTTTGCGGATGTATCGTTATTTTGACTTCAGATTCTTGTTAAGAGTCCTCAAATTAGAAAAAAATATATAACATATTTTGCCCCCTCCTTCTCCTACTCACCAAAATTACGTTCGAAAATCGATATTTTCAAACTTCTGAGCCCTTATTTGTAAAAAGTATAAAGTTTTTTTTGCACTATTAAATTTTATATATTCCTTTAAAGATGTGTACGCTGTAGTGTACAAGGGTAGTGAAAGAGTTAAGCCACATTCACAATGATGGAGTACTCCACTATGCAGAGTGGAGTGTACTCAAATAGAGATGGCATGATACAAAAAATATGTAAGTGCGAAAAAGAAAGCAACAAAATCCACTCTGTAGAGTGGAGTACTCCATCATTGTGAATCTGGCTTTAAAGCTAAATTAAGATGTTTTTTTGAATAACAGCGTAAAAATATAAATGAATGCTTTCGTTCGATTCTAGATCATATATATTATTAATATCTCTTTCTGTTTAAATTATTTTTCAAATAAAATTAAATATAGACAAAAAATATTAAATATATTTGTTTTATACGTTTTGTTACATACTCCTAATTAAATTAAGATCGAACGAATTAAAAAGAATTAAGAATTTGACTCCGTCGATAATTTGTGCGGTTTTTGTTTATGATAATCAGAGAAGACAAAATTGCTGTTTTTGATTTTTATTACTTGTTTTACTCATATTTGCTTCTTTTAGCTTTTCTCGGATTTTCCGTTTTTTTAGCTTTAAAATAGCTTTTTCTTAAGATTTTTGAGCTTTGAATTGCTTTTTTAAGACTTTTTGCCCAAAAATACTTTTTTTGCTCACAAAAAAATTTTTTTTAACTTTGAATTTTTTTTTTTTTTAAATTTTGTTTTTCCAAGTATTTTTACTTTAGCTTTTATATTGCTTTTTTTACAATAATTTTTTCCTGTAAACGCATCGGATTTTGCTTTGTTCTGTCTTCTCTGATGATAATTTTCTATTCTATATTGTTATATCATTTTCATTTATGTGAGTTATATTTTAGAATTGTAAAAATCTCGGAATTTGAGATTGAAAACCCCGGGATTCGGGTCTCATATTTAATGAATAATCCCAGAATTTTGGGAGTTACATCCCTAGTCTACACCCCATTTCAAAATTCCATTTAGTTCTAAATTTATAAGTATATTTTAAATAGGTGATTTTATTTTATTTAAAAGTTATTTTAAAGTTAGTTTTCTGAGTTTCCCGTTAGCTACTAACTGAAACTTTAACGCAAAATTCTGTACAATATATCAAAACTAGAAATTTCGACTTAAGCGATTTTGCATAAACGACGCAGATATTAAAAGTCCTTATTATCTCACACTGTTATTAAATATGTTTTATTTTCATTTAGGTCCCCATGTTTATGCTTTAAGTGTGGGGGAAGATTCCTATTTCTGCCTGTGGGATAACAATGGAGAATTACTGTTTAAAAGACGACAACAATATGGAGCAACTATTTGGAATTTTCTATACGACAATAGTACAAAAACGATATATACTATAGGATCAGTAGGAAATTTATTAGCCTATGGTTTAAAGCAAATTCTTCATGAGACTCAACGCCCTAAAAAGGACATGCTATTGCCTCAAGTTATGGAAGAAAGTTCGGCAGAATATATAGCTAAAGTGAAATTTTTGAATGCAAAACATTTAATCGGTATAACCAATCAAAATCGTTTAATGGCAATAAAAGTCATTGGAGATAAAGCCGACAAATGGAACTCCATAAGTATAGAATTCAAATTTAAATGTACTGTTATGGAAGTATTTGATAACCTAATAGCTATATGTGGTTTTAAACATTGGATTTTGATAGAGTGGCAGAAAGAAAACGACAAATTTGTAAAGTTATATGATCGAGAAGTACTGAAGGGAGTTATTAGATCATTTGTTTACTTAACAAAACATCAGTATTTACTATGTGACGATGAAGGAAATTGTTTGATAGTTATGGATTCTAAGATAGATAAAGAAAAATTTCTACAATTACCCAAATGCAAAGAACCCTGGCTGACAATAGCTTTATTAATTAATCAGGAGCAACATCTAGTGATAAGCAATAGACAGGGTAATTTGTTGCTATATAAACTTTCGGAAGATAGTACTAACTACCTACTTCAAAGCATTATAAAGCATCCTCATGGTAATTTAGGAGCGACAAGTCTTCAGTGCTTGGCTATCAATGAAAATTCTATAACAATACGTTCTTCGGGACATGATGGAGCAATTAATTTGTTCTCAATAAATTTAAAAGACTCAACAATCAAAACTTGCACCCGTCATATAATACCCGTAGCTTGGGTAGAGCACATTGAGAAGTGGTACAGAAATTTGGATATATTTCTAGGTTTTAATGACAATCACTTTGTAGCCTGGAATCGTGAATATGATTTTCTATTGCAAATACCCTGTGGTGGTGGTCATAGATGTTGGCATTTTATTATAAATCCAAAAGACTTTCTTATATCTTTGGTATTTATTAAAAATAAAAGAGTTCGTTATTATAAACTGTCTTTAGTTAATCAGGGATTAATTGACTTACCTTTTGCTAAGAGATGGCATGTAGCACCATGTAATATTATGGAAATATTACCCATGGATGTAGATAACTCAACTATAGCTGTCACAGCAGGAGATGATAATCTTATTAAAATACATACTTTTTGCCGTAAAGGGCTTAGAGAAGTAAAAGAATTGCATAATCACATCTCAAATGTAAGAGCCTTGAAAGTACTTTCTGTAAATGATGAAGAATTTCTTATATTTTCGGGAGGCGGTAGAGCTCAAATATGCATATCCAAAGTAAATAAATTAACATTTCATATAGAAGAGTTAATCAATTATACTTTAAAACAAGATAATAATAATGAGAATAAATCGTGTAACAATAAGTCTTATAATTTTGATCCTGAAACGCGTGTAATGTCTTTGGATGTTAAGGAACTTAAAAATAATGAATACCATGTATATATTGGTTGTTCAGATGGTTTTATTAGAAAATTAGCATTTAATTTACCTACTCTGAATATAGCTTTATTAGCCCAACATTTCTATAATAAATGTGTTTTACAAATAAAATTTATACCCATCAGGGATTATGTTTTAGTTGCAGCTACAAATGGTTTGTTAAAGTTCTTTAATGCCGACTTGAGTAATTGCGTTTATGAACTACGCCATCATTCTAGTGGGATAAATGGTTTATCAGTTGATTTCAATACTTCAACGAAAAATTTAAAAATTCTAACGGGTGGTGATGATCAAGCTATTACGTATTCTGAATTATCTTTGGCCAACTTTAAGATTTTAAATACATTTCATAAACCTTATCTGCATACAGCCCAAGTATGTGCCACCGCTTTATCCTCGAATGGTTTATTTGGTTTTACTAGTGGTGTTGATCAAAATCTTTATAAATTGGATTTATCTACGGGTGAAGTCTTGGATAGTTTTCATTCGTGTGTGGCTGATATTAAAGGAGTAGCTTTGGTTAGTAATAGTATATGTATGTTATATGGTTGCGGTTTACAAATTTATGAATTTAATATTAATAGTTGATCTGTAGTAGGTACTTTTTATTGTAAAATAAACCGATTTCTTTTTTTAAGAAACTACAAAGGGTGTTTTTAATTAAATATTTTTATTTAACTGAAGAAAAAAATATTTTCCCCTAGTTGAAAAAAAAATGTGGATGGCGAAACAAATAGATTTAAATGTCGATAAATGCATTTTAAAACATTCAAGAAAATATTTTATTCGAAAAAAAAGATAAAACAGCTAAATTTAAAAAAATCTCCTAAGTAGTGAAAATGCTGTTCTTGTAGTGCTGTTCTTGCAAAAATTTGAGGAAACTATTCAATATTTTGTACAATTTCTTATTGAATATTAAGTCTCTTCCACGTCGTCACCGCGGCTGCCCACCAGCAGTTCCATCAAACTTTGTTCTTGAATTTCGCAAAAACTATTCAATTTTTTTTTATTATTAAATAGATAAAAATGTATGTGTAAATCATGGATGGTAACCGAAACGAATGCGGTTATCGTTAGGGTAACGATACTTTATGTTATTTCGGTAACGGTATTTTAAGGGTAACGCTATTTCATTTATTTCGGTATTTTAAGGATAACGGTATTTGAGTTATTTCGGTAACGGTATTTTAAAGATAACGATATTTGGGTTATTTCGGTAATGCATCTAATGGTAGTCAGTTATTTCGATGCATCCCGTATTTTTTTTTTACAAAAAACAAACGAGATTAAAAACAGAACCAAGTTGTCAACTTAATGCACAAAAAATACTCAATAACCACGTGAAATTACCAAAAGCAGAAAATTAAAAATAACGGTAACGGTATTTTGGGGATAACAATATTTCATTTGTTTCGGTAACGGTATTTTAAGGGTATTGATATTTCATTTATTTCGGTATCGGTATTTTAATGATAACGGTATTTTAGTTATTTCGGTAACGGTATTTTAAGAATAACGGTATTCCGGGTATTTCGGTAACGGTATTTTAGGGGTAACGGTAGTCAGTTGAAAGGGTTTTTAATCGATAACGGTATTGCTTGCCAACCCTGGTGTAAATTCATAAATGCTTTATAAAATTAAGCCCAAACCACATAGTGAAAGTGCCAGTGGACAGTGGCAGTGCTGTCAAAATTTGTTCTTAAATTTCGCGAAAACAATTTAATATTTTAAAAAAATTCTTATGGCGTTTTGTTTAAAAACAGCTCTTGTTTATTTAGTATAGGGGGCTTATGAAACAAATTTTATATGAATATATATAATACCCAAGAAATATTTTTACGGAGTCTCCGGCATGTACGGAATCATGAGTCCGTCTTTAACGGCACGTTTACGGTCCGTAATATATGTATCCGTCAAAGCTTGTACGTATACGTAAGATTAACGGACCGTTTAATCGGATTTTCGAAACGTAAATACACAACGAAAATCTATTCACAACAGATTTTCGTTGTGTATTTACGTTTGCTCTATATTGAATGCATAAGAATGAAACAGAAAACAACATATCTTCTGTTCTTATTTAACTTATTAACTCAGCTATGCAGAGATACGTTTACGTCTGCCTAATCCAGGCTTAATACACAGATGTGTTAACAAAGATAGGTGTCAAAAAAGTATTCTCGAACCGTATGGTTTTGTTTACATTAAAGTCATGTCAAGAGGGAGTTTAACAATATAAAATCTCCATAAATTTTGTATTGCGCGTTTTTTGTATATATCTGCTACATTTTAGACTATTGTGCTTTATCTTTTGTGTTTTTCTTAAATTAGGTCCATTCGATTACTTTTCTCAGTCAAGTCCAGTAAGAATTACTCAATACAAGCTTACAGAGAGTAAGACAAGATTTACTCTCAAAATAAAATTTTCCGAAACATGTACGCCACAAATTATACCAGATATGAATCAGCTGATTTGGGCAATATGGCCGACAGAAAATGAGCAAAACAAAACGCAAACATTTAAGAAAAACGCAAAAGATAAAGCACAATAATCTAAAAAGAGACAGATATATACAAAAAATGCGCAATACAAAATGTATGGAGATTTTATATTGTTATGTCCCTCTTTACTTGACTTCCATGTAAACAAAACCATACGGTTCAAGAATACTTTTTTGACACCTGTCATTGGTTTCACATCTGGTATTAATCTGTGATGTACGCGAACAGAAAATTTGCAACAATTTGAAAGTTTGTAGACACAGCTGATTACAACACCAAATACACAAATAAATTTTAATTGGTCGCTATGGAAGAAGAGAATTTTGGATGTTAAATCTTAAGCAGACAATTTTTGGAAGGTTTTTTTTATCTTTTCCATAATTTATTTTGAAAGTTTTACTGCTTTGCATTTCCATAAAATAACATAATTGAAAAATATTTTTTTTATTTAAAATAAACAAACATATGTTTTTTTCTGCTTGTACATTCTTACTGGCAAAAATTGTCCAGTAATATAATTCATTCCGCGAAAAAAATTTAATTTTTTTTTAATTTTGTATTTTTGGTCCTTTGAAATGCTTTTCAAAAATATAAAAATCCAATCAGCGGTTGCGAAGTTACAAAATAATATATTAAAAACATAACATTTCGCGATCAAAAAATTCTTAAATTGTGTGAAACAAATTTAATTTGTCAAACTACTGTCTCGAAATATCGACTCCAAATCAATGAAATGCAAAATCAATCGTTTTTCGCTCCATCAGTTTAGGGTAGGGAATCACCTCTGTTTATGGTAATTTTAAAATATTTTAAACATTTTGATTACGGAGTTTACAGTAACGGAGTTTGCATTTGGCTACTTTTTTCGTTATCTTTCAGAAAAGCTTTGTCAAAATTTTCTTTCCGAAACAAAATCGTATGAGGTGAATCCAAATATGACATTGTTTTTCTTACTCGTTAAATAGTTTGGTGTAAAAATTAGGAATGGAGTTTACAACATTTTTTCAAATCTTATTAAAGACATCCATTTTCATCTCGATAATGTTACATGCTGCAGAAAAACTTCAAGTTTGTTATACTAGATGATTAGGTATTTACAGTCCAACGATCATTGGAGTATAAATAACATTATACACTAATAGAAAAAAGTCCGTAAAAAATGTAGTTAAAACTACTAAAAATTAGTTAAAAATGATGCTGCAGAAAAAACTTGCTAAATTAGCAGATTATTTTTTCGGTAAAATACAACTTCAAAAGTTTTCTGCTAAGTTACACAATTCCTTAATTAAAATATAATATTTTTTAAGTAAAGTTACAAAAGAAAAAACTTAGGTAATTTAACATATTTTGAAGTGCATACAAATGGAATGAGCCAAAAACTAAGGCAAGTTGACAAAAACTAAAAATTGCTAAATCTATGTGTATTTTTTTATTAACTTACAAAAAATACTTTTACCTAAGTACTTCGATAATAATACACTTTATATTTTTTCCGTGTATTTAGTAATATAGAAACAGCAAATATAAAACGGTTAAATCTACAGAATTTTAGTTATATTTTAGCTAAATTTTTGTAATTCGAGAATAGCAAATTAACCTGCTAAAATCAGCAAAAAATTTTGCTAAATAATTAGTAGTCTAAAAAATAATCAAAAAATTTAAAATTTTCGAAGTTTTTTTCGATTTTTTATTTTAATGCAAAAAAAAAATCGAGCCTTTTGAAAACAGCAGTTTACAATTTTTTAGAAAATATTTCTGCTGATTTTAGCAGAATAGACTGCTATTTGCATTCAACTAAATTCAGCTTAAAAATAGCAAAAATTTTGTAGATTTAACAGTTTATTTTCGTTATTTTTAGTCTACAAATATTTAGCAAAATTTTCTGCAGATTTTACAGTACAATTTGCTATTTTCAATCAACTAAGAGTTAGCCTAAATATAACTAAAATTCTGTAAATTTAACAGTTTTAAATTTGCTGTTCTCATTTTACTAGTATTTAGTAAAAAAATCTGCTAATTTTAGCAGTTTTTTCTGCAGCATCATTTTTAACTAATTTTTAGTAACTTTTTTATTTCTATGAGTGTACTTTTCGCAATATAATTAATAGATAACTCCAAAATTCTGGTGTATGCATTTTTATCAAAATTTATGACGAAAAATCGTTACAGAGTTGAAGTCGTGTTAGCATGGATATTAAGACCACCCATGAAATGTATGAGATTTTCAAAACTGCTTTTTTTGTTCGCTCCACCGGCAGTTTCCGATAGATTGGGCATAAAAAATAATATGTGTACAAAAATTGGAGCTCTCGGGGTCATACAGGCCAGTCGGTTTGAACTTTTGACCCTAAAAATTACCTAAAAACACTTCAAAGCTTTTTTGTGCCATAACTTCTAAATTTGACGTTTTTTGAAAATATACTAAATAGGCATTGTTATGTAGAATAAGAAGACAAACACTTCCTTCATACCATACTTCTATCTAAGTATGATGTATAGTGAAGTTTTAAGGGGAAAAAGTAAAAATTTGTGTGGAGACTTCATTTTAAACGGCCCTCGTTAAAATTTCGACAGAGACAGTTAAGATTGGTTTCCATTATTTTGTGTAGTAATATATCTAGTTTTCATAAAGTAATTACATTTTTAACAAATATCGGTTATTCCATGAAAAATTTACCAAAATTTGACTTTGAAGTATCGCTTTATTATGCATATATGTTGTACGGAAACCCTTAGTAACATGATTTGGATACGCTAGAACCCCTAATTTTGTGAGGTATGAAAAAATTGCATAAGCGAAAAATGGGAGAGGTGGGGTGGGGACAAATGGCTCATCGGGGTCAAAAGTGGTGGTGAAGTGTTAAAAATCCACAAAAAGCCCCATAACTTCCCCGGAGTCGACCCTAGAGCGGTAAAATGTATGACCGACCCCCATTGATTTGTACTTTCCAGCATTTTTTCCGAACATATCTATCCCCTATCTCCACTCTGTAAGAGGGCTCCCATACAAATATGACATTTTTATAAAAATTCCTCCCACCGCTCTAACTGCCCCAAGGGTGTCCCTAGAGGAGTCAAATGTAAGACTGACCCCCAATATTTTTTGAAGCACTATATTTTTTTTTGGAATATATCTACCCTCTATCTTCAACCCTTAAAGCGGTCCCCATACAAATTTTTTATTTTTTTATAATTTTTTTTTATGAAATCAGCTCCTACCGCCCCATGTAGCCTCATAGAGGGGTGGTATGTAAGACCGATCCCCATTAATTTTTCCTCCCAATATTGTTTCTGAACATACCTACCCTCTGTCTCCACTCCCTAAGGCCGCTCCCATATAAAAATTACATTTTTAAAATTTGCCCCCACCGCTCTAACTGTCCCAAGGGTGCCCCTAGAGGAGTGAAATGTATAACTGACCTCCAATATTTTTTCAACCCTAACATTTTTTCGGAACATATCTACCCTTTATTTTCAACCCTTAAGGTGGTCCCCACACAAATTTTTTAGTTTTTATAAATTTTTTTATGAAATCGAGGAGGGATTTTTTTGTCAGGACTTGCTAAATGCCACGCCAGCGCTTTTCCGTTTGCATTTTTCTGGCTGGGTATTTACTCCATTGATAAAGCAAAAAATATAGGGAATTAATCGAATATGCTACTCTATAGCACTACATTTGCATGTGTACAACGTATAATAAATGGGTACTTAAGTTCGATTTTGGTCTCTCTTTCGTGGAATAAGAGATCTATGTTGCAAATGTAATTGGTTTTTAAAAAAAACATATCTTACTCTACAAAAAAATGATAACCAATCCTAACTGTCTCTGTCCAAATTTTAACGAGGGCCGTTTAAAATGAAGTCTTAATACAACTTTTTTTTATCCGCTTAAAACTTATATGGTATTTTTTCGGAAAACCGCAAATTTAGGAGTTATGGCGCAAAAAAGCTTTGCAGTGTTTTAAGGTAATTTTTAGGGTCAAAAGTTCAAACTGACTGGCCTATATGCGCCCGAGAGATCTAATTTTTGTACACATATTATTTTTCAAGCCCAAGCTATCGGAAACTGCCGGTGGAGCGAACAAAAAAATACTTTTGCGAATTTGGGTGGTCTAATGGATATAGGAAAAAGTTTGTAAAATGTATTAATTTTTGTTAAAAACTTTGCTTTTCCTCTTCATAAAAATTCTTAAGGTTAGTGTTTAGTTTCATTGGTTATTAAAATATAAGCTATTAAAATTAAAAAACTTTATGAGTTACTGGTTACGGAGTTTACATTTGGCCTATAAAATTGGTCACAAATTCAATGTATTAACCAAAAATTGGTGAGATTGTTATAAATTTTGTAAAACAGGTGACAATGCGCTGATATATATCGAAATATATAACTCAAATGTAATCCATGCATTAGAAATTAGCTGGTTACACAGTTGTTATCAGATTTTTTGATATCACCCATATGTTGTTATTTCCTGCAACTGTTCCTTGTTGTCTTGGCAACGACAAAATATATTAACAATTCATAAAAGACCCCTGCAAACATTTGGAAGATATATTCCAAGAAGATATTAAAGCAGGGTTGGCAGGCAATACCGCTAAAATACCGTTATCGATTCAAAACCCTTTCAACTGACTACCGTTACCCCTAAAATACCGTTACCGAAATACCGTTATCCTTAAAATACCGTTACCAAAATAACTGAAATACCGTTATCCTTAAAATAGCGATACCGAAATAAATGAAATATCGATACCCTTAAAATACCTTTACCGAAATAAATGAAATACCGTTACCCCTAAAATACCGTTACCGTTATTTTAAACTTTCTGCTTTTGGCAATTGCACGTGGTTATTGAGTATTTTTCGTACATTGTAAATTGGTTCTGTTTTCAATCTCGTTTGTTTTTCGTAAGAAAAATTGCGGAATGAATTATTATAACTGACTACCGTTATCCGTAAAATACCGTTACCGAAATAAATGTATCGCTAACCTTAAAATACCGTTACCGAAATAATAAAAAAACCGTTATCCTCAAAATACCGTTACCGAAATAACTAAAAAACCGTTATCCTTAAAATGCCGATACCGAAATAAATGAAATAGCGTTACCCTTAAAATACCGTTACCGAAATAATCTGCAATAGCGTTACCCTTACCGATAACCGCATGGTCAGTTACCATCCATGTATTAAAGTGATATCTTTAATATTTCGTTTAAATCCAGTAGTATTTTCAAATTGTCATAAGTTTGTATGTTAATGAAAATGTGGTTTTTGGCGGCAATATCACCATTTTATTATCTGCATAGATGGACCAAAATCATTACCATTACTTTTCCATTACGCAATTACAATTCGTTTTCTTAATTTCCATGTAAAGAAATCGTTATAAAAATATTGATTTTTTTTAATTTCTATATTTTTCCCCATAAATGATCAATATTATTGAATAATAATGACTTATTTAACAAGAAAAAAATATATAAAAATGCGATGAAAAAATGTTTTTTTTTTCATTTCCATTGCATGTAAATAATGGTAATAAAAACGGGTAATGGCCATTTCAAACACAGTAAATAATTACTCCCAACTCTGATTCTCTGGGCATTTTTTTTGTCAGTTTGGAAAAAATTAAAACAAATTTTTGTACAAAAAACAATAAAAAAAAAGAAATATGGGAAACAAATTCGTGGAAAACGATATACGACTATCTAGCAATATCGCCGATTTATCTTCAAGAACATCGCTTTCGTATTGCATGGGAGTATCGCTATGGAGCGGACATTTACTCTTAAAGGGGGATATCCCGCAATAAGAATATTATTATTGCCACTATAAAGTTTTTTTTTTTTAAATACAGAATTTATTTACTTTAAATTACATAACCAAAGCCCTGAGGGGACAAAAAAAGTATAATTTAAATAAAAATAATAATATAAATAAAAATCAAAAATACAGTAAAACTATTATATGAAAAATAATGAAAACATTAGTGGGATTCATCTAACTGCATTTATGTCCTCGTAAACCGTGTATTTTTGTAATCGCGTATATTTGTAACTTCACCTGTTTATTTGAATGAACGCATCTTTTAAAACTATTCACATTCAATTTTGCGTTTAGACACTTTTTTGACTTTTCATGAATTAAACACAGAATATTTTAAATTTGTATAATTTAAAAACAAATAAAACAGAAAATAAAAACAACAAACAAAACAAAATAATTTTATTTTTTACAATATTCAAATGTGTGTATAAATACGAAAAAGTTTACACATAAAAATGTAAGCGTATATTTACGAGGGCTCGTAAACTAGTTTTGACATTAATCGGGTAAATTTACAACATATACACAGTATACGAAGCGTAAATATTTTGAATGAATACCTTTATTATCTTGAATAATAAAAATAAATATTTAAAATAAAAATAGTACAATCACCAGATTTTCCTAAAAGCAACAATAATAATACGATTTTGTTACATTTTCGTATTGCAATGTTTGCAGGGAAGCTATTCCAAAAATAAATTAAGATACGTACAATAAAATAAAAAATTAAAAAAAGTTAAACTGCTGTTAAAAAATAAAATTTATTTTTTATAATGGATTATACCGAAGAAGATACAAACGATGAAATAATTTGCCAAATATCTGGTAGTGAATTTTTCGATCAAGTCATTGGTCACATAGAAGATATTGTGCTAAGTGAACAATTTCAGCAATTGCATGAAAACTTTTTGGAAAAATATTGGTCAGAATTTGAAGATAGCGATGAAAATAAATTGGAATATATGGATATATTTCAAGAGTATTGCAATACGTTTGAAACATTTTTCATAGAAGAGTTAAACAATCGTATGGATAGCTTTGAAATGGACCAATTTGCAGAGGAACTAAAGTGAGAACTGTGTATACATCTTTGTTTAATGTTAATTTGCAAATTTTCTTATGTATTCTAAGCTCCTATGAAGGGCTACATGATCCTTTTGGCTTTGGCGGCTCGGAGATATTCGAATTATTACATTCCTTTAGCAGTTTCCAGACTTTTAAAGAATTAATGTTGGATTATCGCTGCAAAAAAGAGGGCCATATGCAACATTTAGAGTTCGATATTTTGACAACGAAGCCTTTAAATCAATGTGATGATTATATGGAGTCGAATACTATCAAAGAATCTTTAGTTAACCATGTGAATTAAAATTTGGGTTTAGTGTTTTATGTTTCTGGAATTTTTGTAATTGTACTAAAAATGTCTTAGATTTTGTTAAATGGATTAAACTAAACATCGTTAAATCGAAATAAAAAGTGATTCTGAGCCGATCGGTATACTATAAGGTGGGTCTAGGACCAATATTTTATGGTGTTACAAACATCAGTACAAACTTATAATACCCTCTCCACGTAGTGGTGTAGGGTATAATTATTTTTTATACAATCGTCATATTTTAGTACATACTTTTTTAAAAGTAGCTGTGTTCGGGTACTCAACATTGGGATCCCGCGGGATACCAATTTTACCAAAAAGCGTTTTCTTACTACACAATTGGGTAAATTGGAGCTGTCATGAGAGAGTAATATTCTTGTTCTTCTTGCACGAAAAAGCCCAGACTTTTTTCGTGTAAATTTGGGTAAATTGTTTTTATCAGCTGTTATATCATCAGTTGGGTGCAACTAGTTCAATTGAATTCTTTACTAATTTGAACCAAAGACCTAGTTCACAACTAATAGCTCTTTTAGTTCAATCGATCATTTCATTCATTCAGAAAATTTGTTTATCATTTACAAAAATTAGTATAATAGTTGCAAAAGCCTATTATAAAATTCTCTTCCATACCCCTCAAATTTTAACCATAAATAAAAATATAAAAATTTCACAAAAAATTACCGATATTTTTTTTAAAAAATTTTATACGATTCTGTTGAAATCTGGAACATGTTGGACTTACCGAATTCTAATATATTTTGATTCTGCTCCACCTTGCTGCGTTCACAAAATTTTCGTCTGGTCAAGGCCCAGTGTCAGGTTAACTACAGCCAAAAAATTTTCAGAGATTAGAAAGCAACAATCATAACAAACCCAAATGTTCCAAGTATTTCGCTACATTTTTATATGGTCTTGCAAACCAAGAGAATTTTTAAAAGAAGCTTGACAATTATTTTTGCAAAAAATAAACAAAAGACGGAGTTTTTAACAAAACAAAAAAATACATAGCACCATTTCTGATTTCTTCTAAACTCGGTTTAGTGTTGAAAAAATTTACAAAATCATTCACCAGAAACTGGAGATTTGTGGTAAATGGTTCACTGACAATCTCGTTTCGTCTATATATCGACTAATTTTTATTAACTTTCAAAAATTTGCGGAACTTTTAAAAATTTGTAGAAATTTCTGTTAAAGTGAAATTACACAAAAACTATACAAAAATGTCATTATTCAAAAATTATCCAACGAATGTGTAAACAGTCCCGTTTTTGAATAATTATTCAAAAAGTGGCAACACTGAAAGAAACAGAGCTAGTATTTGTGTTTCTCTTTTTACCGACTGATTGTTTGTCATAATAAGCTTGTTCGTTTACTTACTGCAAGTTACTACACTAATAGAAAAGTCTAAAAAATATAGTTGAAACTACTACAAATTAGTTAAAAATGATGATGCAGAGCTTTTTCAAAATTAAGCAGTTATAAAAATGCTACCAAGTCTTGAAAATTCTTGGCTTTCCTCTTTAAAATACATTCAAATGTAAACCAAAATATTTGTCATTAAAATATCTAAAATTTTAGTATTTTCAACAATTTTCATTTTCCTAAAATTTAAAAACAACAAAAGCTAACAAATGAATTTGGCGTTTGTTAGTAAAGGTAGAGCAGGTCACACAAGATAATTGCTCTATTTCGCATACCGGCGAAGTTTTTGTACGAGAACAGCTTTTGTACAAAGGCGACCCCAAATGTTTAAATTTTATTTGTTTACAAAAATAAAAGTCAGTTAAGTACGGATAGTCGTTTTTTACAAGTAGTTATAGATATATGTAGATAAAAAATTCGAAAAAGCACACCTTTTGTTAGCAAATTTAAAAAAAATACTACTTGGGCCCGATTATTGAATGTCCAGTTAAAAGTTAACCAATAGTTAAAATTTTATATGGGAAAGAACAACAAATGTGATTGTTAAAGTCCCAGTTAGCAGCTAACGAGACATTGTGAAACTGATGCCCAAAATATGCACTCGAAGGCAACAAATATGTCAAAATATGCAATATGCATTTTTGTCCAAATATGCAACAAATCGATGACATTTTGTTCTAAATTGGGTGATTCGGATAAATATTTAGTACATGTAGGTTTTGAGCTCTCGACAAAAAACATGCACTTGCATAGAATTCCTTGCCCCACTGATAACCAATCAATGATCTTTTAAGTACTCTTTCATATGGTCCAATAGCAATTACTTACAATTTATAACTAATGAAAAATCGTACAAGAACTTGTTTTATTTATTTATCATTTTTAATGATTATTTTTGTATTTATATAAATATTTTTGTTAAAAAATAATATTAACAAAGTATAACATAAGCATTTTTCGTTAAGATTAATCAATTTTTAAAATTCGGCAAATCCCATGACCCACACCACAAATCTTACAAAAACGTTTTACACAAATAACAGAAACGATAACAACATCTTTCAAGTAGTGCGTAAGGGCCAAGGTAATAAATTAAATTATGATTAAGAAATCTCAAATTAAAAATTATATAAAAATAAACTTTTTTTAAATGAGAATAAGAACATTTGTATGCTGTCCACTTAAAAGATGAATTTTGTGTTCAAAAAATAAAAAATAAGTTATGACTAAGGCAGCATAAAAGTAGCCCTTAAAACGGGATTTTTCAATTTTAAAGTAGTTTTGTGTAAAAACTATTAAACTTTTAAATGGTTTATTTTTTCTACAAAATTATTGCAGAAGTCTTTAGTATTAAAAATGCAATTGTTTCAAATAAATAGGGGATTTCATATAAACTCGTAAGTTCCTTGTAAACCTTGTAAAAATACAAACCATATTTTTTATGTATAGAGTTTCGCCTCAATTCATAAATGCTTTGTAAAGTTATATCAGCTTTAAAAAACGTCATTTTCATATAAAATTTGTTCAATAAACCTCCTTTAATTTTACAAAGAGTTTATGAATTTAGGGGTTTACGAGTAGAATCCGAGTTTATATGAAAACACCTATTTATTTTGATTTTTGTTTTTTTTAAGCCAAGTTTTTATAAAAATGTGATTTTTACAAAAAACACTTTTACAAATAATTTTTATGGAATATTTAAAAATTACGCACGCTAAATATAATGCACGTGCAGTTTTGGATTTACGATGATGTTGTTAATTTAGATTTTATAAGATAAAAACTACTTTTCAGGGTTACTTTTATGTTTCCTTTGTTATAACTATTCAATAACTCATTCATCTTGTATTACAAAGAGCACTTGCAAGAGTTTTAAAACCTTGTGAATACTTAACTTTCTGTTTATAGTTTGGTGTTTGAAAAATCTTTTTCCTTTTAGTCTCTATTATATGCTTTCTTATTTAAAGGTGAGCACTGCAAACTTTTTGCAATACCATTTATTTGTTTTAAATTTGCAGTGTTTATGATAAAATCATTTATCTTGGGGGTTTTCTTGTTGCTTTTCGGCCTTAACCGCTGCACGTTGGGCCTTTTTATCTTCGTACATGCGAACAAGTTCATCTTTGGTGGGCATAGGTTTGATATGACCATGGTTTACTAAATATTTTATAGAAATTGTAGTACCACCTGGAAAGCAAAATAAGTTCTATTAGGGTATATTTAATGCTTGCCAAATTATCTCAAAATAACAAGATCTTAATTTTTAAAAAATGTTATAAATGACAAATTTGTGTAGAATTAACAATGGTTAGTTGCTGCTGTAACCACTATAAACAAAATTTATTCTAAATAATTCTCGTCAAGGCCGGAGTGGCAATCCGTGGTCAGATAAATCCGAATCCTCCCTGCACATAGTCCAACTGCCATGAGAAACGGGTTCTTACGCCAATACTCGGTCGTCAGCGTTAACAGGGGACACCATGTTCAAGGTGGACTGTGTGTGAGGTTGGATTTGGAAATGTTTGGCTGTGTATACAGATCAATCATCTGAATTCGCTTCAATTACCCTAGTCTTCGATTATTTTTTTTAAGTTACCCAGCCTAACACAATTTTATTTTTAAAAAAGTCTTACCTAGGGTGACTGCATAGCGAACAGGTGTAGCTACTTTATAGCATAAATATGCTACAGCCCAGTGTCCCAAATTTGATGTTTGCACTTTTTCTATAATTGTTTCACTTAAGTGTACATATTGAAGAAGTGATGGTACATCAACCCCACTAGAATGAAAAGAAAAGTCATATTTGTTAGTCTTTCAGTAGTTAATTCTGAGGTGTACTTAATGTGTTTTAAGTACTCCACTGTAAGTTTCAATCCTACGTTCTTAATTACCGGTGCTTGAAATTTTAGTACTCTATTCTGGGCTCTAATTTTAGGACTGAATTTTCCAATCATAGGAATTTTAGAATTTAATACTAAGGTTCAATCACAGGTATTTTAAAGGGTGAAAATTAGAATATTTTTGTAAAGTTAAACCCGAATTGTGAAGCTCCTAGAAATGCTAGAAACAAATTCAATTATTTTCCGAATTTATTACTACAACTGAAAATTTTCAAAACAAAAAATAAACAAAACTTCAATTGTAGAAAATGTAGTAAGAATTTTGAGTAACCAAACACACTGAATACTTCTCAATTGTACATTGGCGTACCTAGACCATTTTTTTGGGGTGGGCAAGCGACCCATTCATTTTCTGCTGTTTATTTGCCCAAAAGTGCATCTATTTTTCTGAAGAAAACCTCGTACAATGAATGTGTTCCAAGCTATATTTTTAGATTATTATGATAGAGAAAAGAAATTTAAGATCAACCTGTCTAATTCGTCTACTTCGGATGAATCCTTTCTAGCCCCATATTCTGATCACTTAAATTACCGAGGTGGTCAAAAACAGTGAGATGTTCATCTTACAATTTTTTTTCTCCAAAATATTGAAATTTTATTAAAATAACATAGTAATGTTTAGTTTGAAGAAACTTCCTAGTTAGATATTAACTAATTATTCATTTAGAAAACTATGAAATCTAAGATATTTAACTCACCAAAAAAGATTATGCGTTATATTTCTATTATTGAACAACTTTGCGATTCTAATAATTTTTCTTAAAGAAAAACTCGTATGGTCAATTTTATAATCAGAATTAAGATCGATTTGTTTCTTAAATATTTGTTTGGTAAGAATCTTATTCAGTGCAAAAATGTTAGTAAATATCCAAAGGAAAAAAAGATAGTTTTCATTCTTTCAAATGACAGAAAATGAGTAAAGCTACTATATTATACTGTGGGATTTACATTATTTTTGTTTGGAAATTTTTACAATTTTTTAACATATTTTCTCAGGCCCGAATACGTAAGGTCCAGTTAAAATTAAGGCAACAGTTATTGGAAATTTCAAATGGGAAATAACAACAAATGTGTCAAAGTCCCAGTTAGTAGCTAATGTGACATTGTAAAAATGAGGCTCAGTATTGCAAAAACATAATAGGAATTTCAATTTGAAAAACAAAATTTATTTTAACTGCATATCTTTAAAGAATATTTAAGTTGTATATGCCGATTTTTAAATTGTACATGCCGACCTTATAGATAGCAACTGACGAGATTGTTTATATCCCTATTTACGTTGCGTTTATACTACCCGGTACCTTGTTTTATACATTTGGACCAGTCCTATAGTTATAACTGAGAACGATTTCAGTTCTTTTATTCTCAATTCTGTAGTCTTGTTTAAGGTCATTCAACATTCTTTTTTGGATTCAAATCTAATGTCGCACCATTAAATTTGTGGAAAAAAAATCGAACTTTTATATGACCTAATTAAAAATTGCACTACTTATGTATGTACTTCATCTAAACTTTACCTTTGTGATAAATAATAAAAACCACATAACCATCCCGCCGATGTGACTACATGCACTGGTATCAAAACATACCAATATTTCTTATACATCAATTTAAATTTTGCAAATAAACCCAAATTAGAAGCTTCACCAAATATATCCGCCTCAGTTATGGCTGCAGATTTTGTATCAGACTTGTTAGCACGATCGGGTGTATTCTTTGTGCCAAATTGACACCGAGTATAGTAGATTGGAGCGCACGTACGTGTTTGCAATTGTGGTAATAATAAATTGTGTTGTTTAACACATTCCCTATTGCTAAATATTGTTCCTGGATGTGATTTACCGCCAGTGTTACGTATAAATACGGTGGTGGAATATTGCGCTGCAGCAGGCTTTAAACACCATATCGGTTGTTTTAATGCATTTTGAACCCTCGGAAAGGTTGAATTGTTTGTTTTGAACACATTTTTTAATAACTTTAATGTGTTCATGTTTTCTGCTTATTTTTGTAGATGGAAATTTTGAAATAATTTCGCGTTCGCACTAGAGATGCAAGTCGACTCGAAATAGTCGCGGAAGCGGCTAAGCAAAAAATTATCAGCGGCGGCTCAGAGTCGGCTGAAGCCGATGTATTAATAATTTATTAATTAGTTTTAAAATGATTAGTTCAGTTTGCTTATAGCGCTAAAAAGAATATGTTTTCGTTGTAGAACTTGTAGAGAATTAATTCCTTAATTCAATTTTTCAATTCTGAATTAAAAATTCAAATTTATTTATTCAACACAATCTGAGCCTTAAAAGACCATTCATTGCAAGAAAAGTAATACAAAGTAATACAATGGGAATTATATAAATATACATAACATAGTACAAAATTACACCATAGTAATATAATATATAGTTCACTTAAAATAATTTTATATATTAATAAATTCGATGAATTAATTCACTAAGCATCATACACACAGAAAAAAAACAGGGGGAACTTTATCTAAGTGCTATGTAATTATACAACTACATAAGTTCGAAGTAAGTTTTACAATTTTCCAGCAAAATATATGCATTTTTTCGGATATTTTCCACTACACATGTATATATTTTGCAAGGATTGTATATATTTTACAAAAAAATGTGCATACTTTACAAGAACTTTGTAAAACTAACTTGAAAATTATGTAGTTGTATAATTACATAGCACTTAGATAATATTCCCCCAGTTTTTTTCTGCGTGTATATTGAATGGAATTAATTCATATTTGTTTTTGTTCGATTTATTTTGTTACGAATTAATTCAATTGCGATAGTTCCATCTTTTAAATCGACTGAATTAATTCACTGGTGAACCCGTTAAATTTTATAAATCGAACGGAAAAAGTGAATTAATTCCTTACTGAATTAATTCACCACTAAATTCTTTCAATTTCATTTTCGTTCAGTGAATTAAAAAATTAATAAAATTACGTTCAGCGAATTAAAAAAAAAATACGTTCACTGAATTAAAAAAAAATTACGTTCACTGAATTGAAAAAAAAAAATACGTTCACTGAATTCAAAGCCTATTTTCTGCCGTTCAGTAGTAGAAAACATTTATTTAAAAATAAAATTTGTAACTAAGCAATTTTACAGCGTTTGCTAGTAAAAATAAACAAATTATATATTAAGTGTTAGAGAAACCCGATACACTTTATCAACGTACATTATTAAAAAATAGAGCCTTTTACTATTAAAAATAAAAACTTTACAGATATAGATGAATTTGGAAAAAATATAACTAGTAATTTTTCAAACTTATGCTTCCGCGTAAAATGTAGATGCTTGACTATGACGTACATCATTTATACGTTTTTATAATACTAAGAAGTCTACAAGCTATTAAAACATGTTGCTTCTCATTTGAGTTCAGTGAACGTATTTTATTTTTCAATTCAGTGGACGTATTTTTTTTTTAATTCAGTAAACTTAATTTTTTTTTTAATTCAGTGAACGTATTTTTTTTAATGCAGTGAACTTATTTTTTTTTAATTCATCGAACAAAAATGAAATTGAACGAATTCAGTGGTGAATTAATTCAGTAAGGAGTTAATTCACTTTTTTCCCCATTCGATTTATAAAATTGAACGCGTTTACCAGTGAATTAATTTATTTGATTTAATAAAAAGAACTATTGCAATTGAATTAATTCTTTGAATTTTTGTTTGATGAACGCGTTCAGTTGAACGAATTCAGTGAATTACTTAAGAAAAGGAATTCATTCAATTCTAGAGAAAATTGAATTCGATTGGTAGTGAATTCATTTAAAAAGGAATTAATTCTTTAAAGCTCTGGTTATTAATCACTAAAAGCTAATAAATATAAGCCGATATTAGCCGCTCACATTGGCGGCAGCGCATCGACTTTGCGCCGCTCGACTTGTATCTCTGGTTCATACAATAAGTACAATATATTTCTCTTATTTTTTGAATTTTTTCTTCCAGAAGTACGTGCCAATGTCGCCAAGTCTTTTTTTAAAATCCCCATAAATTGTAAAAAAACCCTTGATTTACTCTACTATCAAAAAATTCCCTCTAAATTTATTTCAAAAATCTGATAATTTCTCAAGTTTTATTTCAAAGGTATTAATTTTGTAGTTCAAAAAAAATACCTCGTTGAAGCTGCACTGTTTTTCTTCGTTTTTGTAGTCAAAATCTGATATTTTATTTTAACAGCACAGAGTACCGATTCTGAATAGTTTGCAGGCGGTGAAGTGATAAAAACTGTCATTGGTTATCATTAGAGTCCGACCGAACAGTTCGGCCACAAAATGTATTTGCACGATATTCGGTATGTTGAAGCATTATGGACAAATTTTGTTTATGCTGAAAAGTTTGTTGGGCCGATGGAAATCCATTTTGGGTGTAAAATTTAGGGAAAGTCCGAAGTTAAGCAATGAATTCACTGTTCGGCGGCCGAACAATTGACTTTACAGCTAAACTACGGGGTTTTCCTTAAATTTGAAATTCAGAATAGCATTAAACCGGCTCAATAAACCTTTTCCCAGTATCGGAATTTCTCAAGAAAGCCTCTAAATACCGAAAAACCGAACAAATGCCGCTTTTTGGCCGAACTGTTCGGTCGGACACTAGTTATCATTACTTTTAAATGAGTGAAAAATATTTTTCACAGCTTCACAAATCATTCGGAATCGGTACTCAGTAAAGTAACTTTAGTTTCTTCAACAAGCGAAAAATAACTATATTTTTTTTTATAAAAAAACAGTAAAAAATTCAACAAAATAATTTATAAAACATTTTTAATCACTTTATATCAGTGATTTTATTTCAATAAAGTGAGAAATGATTTATATTGTACCAAGGCAAATATATTTAGTTAAATTGAATTGTTAAAATTTAATAATTTCTTTTGATTCTATGATAAGAATAAACGAAAATTAGGTTGATTAACGTATCTATTCCTAAGAAAAGTCTGTAACTCTTAGTTGTGACTGTACTCCCCCCTTGTGTGTGTTGTTGCAAAGTCACAATAAATTATATTAAAATTTTTTTTGAAAACTTAAAAAAAATTAAGACCTGGTGTAGGCACATCTTTACGAGAGAGAAAACTGCTAGAAATAGAGCAATTATAGAGCTAATTAGAAGTGCTTTTTGCTTTATCTCTAGCAGTTTTCTCCCTCGTGCAGATTTACTTTAACATTGAAAAATAAAATTTGAATTTTGTTGTTTTGTATGGAAAGTTGTTACTTTCAGTTTAAAAAATATTCTTATGCCAGTCACAATGAGTCACAATTAGGATTAGGCACCTAAATCAGATTTAAAAATCGAATTTAAGAATTATAGTCCATATAATAATTTTTTTAACCTTAGATTACCCTTTAGAAATTGTTACCCCTAAAACTGGGGAAAATCCAGTTTACAAATAAATCGACCGGATATAGTTGCTTAAAATAGTATATATATACATATATACAAAGTTGGCAGAACTTTAGTACTGTATAAACTAAATTTTTTATATGAAAAAGACCAAAAGGGCTTCCCAGAATTCCACAATATAAATTCCCAAAATCGCTGAAAATTCATGCGGGGTTTTTTATTACCTATTCGTTCACATATATTTTTCTGTGTTTGTTTTGTATATTTATTAAAAAAAATTGTTATTAAATTTTTATTTGAACAATTATTTTAATTTTTGCATTAAAAAATACAAAAATTGTTCTTTCGGACTTTCTATATTCTCATATATTTAGTTAGAATATTCTTCCACCTCAAGTCCAAATTCTAATATGATATTGTCATATTAGATTTTTATTTGTTGTTTCAAAAAGGGGGCTAATCATTTTCATGATCATCTTCCACCAAAATTTCTTGACATGTCGGACAGAGCCAGTTAATAGAGGTTGAGCTGCATGAATAGAGTTTTTCTCGGGAATTCCGGACCTTTTCCATTCCCGAATCCCGGGAATTCTCGGATTTTTTTTAGTAGAGATTACAAAGGTAGGATAATATATTTTAAGAATTCTGACATCTTTAAGTTAAAAAAATTTTAACATCTATTATTTCAAAATATGAATCTAAAACCGGCGGTGATTTTGAAAAGGAAAATTAAATTCTGCAATTAACACGCAGAGAATTTATTATAACAAACAAGCATGGTTGGCAAACACTAACCGTAAAATACCGTTAACGATTCAAAACCTTGGTAATGGGTTAGACCTTTTTCACGCATTGCCTGGCAATGGGTACCCCTTTACCTTGGTTTTACTTAGAAACCTAAAGTAATACGTTACTAATATTGTGATACATCAATACTTATGTGCGAGGTGTGAAATAATGAGTTACCGATATAGAGATATATCACTACTTATTTGGAGGCTTTAAAATAATATATTACTGATATTGTGTTATATAATAACTTAATAATAAGGGTAAAAATAATAATCTGATATCCTTAAAATATACTACGAAAAAACGTAAAATACTGATAACCTTAAAATATCCTAACTAAATTATTTAAAATACCGTTAACCTTAAAATACCCTAAACGAAATAACTTAAAATACAGTTAACCCTAAAATAACTTAACGATATAACTTAAAATACCGATAACCTTAAAATAACCTAACGAAATACTGTTGAAATAACGTTATCACTTATCACTAACTTCATAAAATGGTTGCCAACCCTGCAAACAAGTTTTTTCCAACTGCATTTTGATTGCAGCCAACTATATTTTTGTTTGTAGTTAAAAAAATAATTAAATTTTTGTTGAAATAGTACTATAATTCAATTGACCTAGGGTTTGGGATTTCCCGGACTTTTTATTTCCCGGGAAACGGGAATAATAAAATTTGATTCCCGGGAAATATTTTTGAACAAAATTGTTAATGAAAACCACCAATATAAGTAATTTTTGTTAAAAAAAATACTATTTCAGTACAAATTCAGCCTATGTAGTGAGAATTCAAAGTAAAAATATCAGAATTTTGAAGATTTGATTTCACATAAATTACTCTAAGCACTGCCAAATGAATTGCATGATTCCGGTTTCATTTTTTTGGCAATGCCAGGTTTTTATTATAAAAACTTTCTCGAATAAACGGATTGACATTCCGTCGATTGCGGCTAATTTGGATACCATTTCAGGAAATGTTTGCCCTACCATAAAACGTTCAATGCGTATTCAGCTTACACTTTTTTCTTCGGGTACTTTGCTAATATTAGCTGGAACGTTATTCTTTTTGTTGTTTTCTTCAAGAGAAGTTGCATGACCATCATTTTTTTTTTTTTATTGTAAACCAAATTTAGATGTCGGATAACCAAATTTAGATACCTCCGTTAACCATTAGTCTTTTACACTAAAAAAAAGTCAGTAAAGTCAGCAAAAAATGTTGCTGTGTCAGCAAATTTTTAGTCAGGAGCGTGCTTGCAAAAAAGTTGGTAATTTTAGCAAAAGGTTTGCTGAAAATCAGCGAGCTGATTTTTACTAAAAACATAGTAATCTTCAGCAAAAGTTTTGCTAACACTTAGTCGACTACAAATGAAAAAAATCCTTGCTAAAACCACTAAACTTTTTGCTGAATATTAGTAGACTGAAAAAAACTCAAAAAACTTGTAGCGAAATTTTACTTTAGTTAATTTATTTGCTGAAAATTTAAATATAGAATATGTATAGAGTTGTTTTTCTTTTTTTGTCATTTCCGTTTCCAGACGAGCTGCGACATCTCCATCTTGTCTATCTGGTTGTCGTCCACGCTATGAATGCGGTTATCAGCACAATTTTTTAGCAAAATAAATTAGTAAAACATTAGTTCAAAATTAGTTTAGTGCTAAAAAAATATAACTAAAATTTTTGCTGAAAACGGAATTTCAGCAAAAAAAAATTGCTGAAAACTAGTACACTTGATATACAAGACGTTTTACTAATTTTTCTACTAACTTATTTTTTTGAGTGTACAAGAGCCAAAAACCAGGTAGTTTTTGCTCAGGTATAAATGTAGTATGTATGTAGTATGGACCACAACCAGATAAACAAATGTAGATGTCGCAGCTTGTCTGGATGTAGTACAGACAACGGAAATGATAAAAAAGAAAAACAACTCTACACAATTGCTATATATAAATTTTCAGCAAATAAATTAACTAAAGTAAAATTTCATTACAAGTTTTTTGAGTTTTTTTTAGTCTACTAATATTCAGCAAAACGTTTAGTGATTTTAGCAAGGATTTTTTTCATTTGCAATTGACTAAGTGTTAGCAAAACTTTTGCTGAAGATTACTATTTTTTTGGTAAAAATCAGCTCGCTGATTTTCAGCAAACCTTTTGCTGAAATTACCAACTTTTTTGCAATCACGCTCCTGACTAAAAATTTGCTGACACAGCAACATTTTTTGCTGACTTTACTGACTTTTTTTGAGTGTATTATTTGCATTGCAGTTTAAATTTTTAACAAGTTAATGCCATCTAGAAATGGTTGGCTGATTATCCAGAATGTGCTGATTGTCATTTTTCATGGTTACAGTCACAAGCTAAGGGTGGTCAACATGTTTTAGACTTGAAGGCTGTTATTTATATGGCCCAATGATTGAGACTGGAAAAGAAATTGTTTTACAATAGGACAGGCTGTCAATGCTTTGTTTTTAATGGTAACAAATTAAAAAATATTTTTATTTTGTGATTAAATAGTTTTCCAAATTTAATATTTTAAAGCAAAAATGAAGATTATAATGCTTTAATTTGCATCCAACTATTAATACCAGTATTTTGGATTTATTTTATTTTGTTAAAAAATCCATATTTTGGTTTTTAATTTTCAAAATTTATAATTTTTATTAAAATTTAATACTTATTCGTCAATATATAGTGCAAGAAAATCATTAAATTTTGTAAAAATGTGAACACAGGAATTGAAATAAGCTAAGTCCAAAATGGATTTAAAAAATAAATAAATCCGTTTTGGATTTAGCTTAATTTTGTTCCAGAAATTGCATTTTCGCAAATTTTAATTTTTTTCTTTCGCATTATATTAGGGAATAAGTGTTAGATTTGGATAAAAATATAAAATTTAAAAAATTAAAAAACAAAATGTGGATATTCCAACAAAATAAAATAAATCCAAAAATAAATCCAGTGATAAAAAAGGCCAAGTAATAATTATAAAATTAATAATTAAATAAATTAATCAAATTGTTTTAATAAGGGAGAAGGAAAGAGGTAAATAATTTAACGTAAATTAACAAATAAAATATGGCTTAAGTTTAATAAATTAATGCTAATATTTCCAAAAACAGAATAAGAAATATTTACCAAGTTTTTTTTTGTAAATATAGTAATTGTTACACCGATAAAATTCCATGGTTAGATAGTTGACAAAATCTATAGTTGAATTTAAAAAAATCTGAATAACTATCATAATCATAAACAACGATTGTTTTCATTGAAATCGATAATATTTGAGTTGCCCTATTAATAAAGATTTCAATTAATTTAAAGTTGTCAAAACAGTTTCAAACATATTTTAAAAAAAGAAACGAAAATATTGAATCATAAATAATTTGGTAAGATTTGATTCATTAGTATTGTTTTTGAAATCATTTTTTAATGTGTTTTAATATTTTTCACATATAATTTATAAACAGCAAATCAAAATTGGATAAACATGAAACCACGAAAACGTTCGTGTCTAAAATTTCAATATATATGATAAACTCAAGGAAAGATGGTTCTAAAAAGGCGAAGACGATTCTTAAAACAAGGAGATCAGCGGCAAATTAAGTTATAAGTTTGTTAATGTATGTGTTTGTGTTTTTGCCAAATGTTTGTTAGTTTCACTGAAAAGAAAAGTAAAATACCATATTTATAGTGCCGATTAACCATTTTTTAATTGAAATAGTTGATTTCTATTATTATCTTGACATTAGAAATACTTAGTTATCCTCAACTAAATAATTTCATATATATATTAGTTAGGGGTATTTCACCTATGAGATAGTTGAAATATTCGTTATAATCAACTAAGGAATTTTTGGAGTGTAGTTTTTGTTTTCTTATATTATACCAAGCATATTATATAAGTAATACCCAAAACTCGGGTAGAGCTATAATAGATACTAAAATTAGGTAACTTATACCCTTATTTTATGTAATTTCCCCCTTTTTATTTTTTGCGTGCAGACAAGCTGCGACATCTATATCTTGTCTATCTGGTTGTCGTCCACGCTATAAATGCGGTTACCAGCACAATTTTTGTAGCAAAATAAATTAGTAAAACATTAGTTTAAAATTAGTTAAGTGCTAAAAAATATAACTAAAACTTTTGCTAGAAACGGAATTTCAGCAAAAAAAAAATTGCTGAAAACTAGTACACTTGATTTACAAGATGTTTTACTTACTTTTCTACTGACTTATTTTTTTGAGTGTAAGCGTAACATGTGAGTTTAGAACATAGTATACTATATTAGCCCCACTCATTAAAAAATTGAGAGCTTGTCCCTATCTCATGTAGTTGTAGTGGTATTAAGAACCATATGTACAAGTAAAATTACGAACACTGCTTCATTTTTTCAAATGACAGAAAATGAGTAAAGCTACTATATTATACTATGGTTTAGAATAACATCCCTACGGGAAATTTTAACAAACTGTCACCGAACTGGCCCCTTTATATGAAATAGACTGGTCACTTTTACATGGCGTTGTCATAGGAGCTGGAAATTGACCCCTTGTGACATGTCACGAGACAAATCCTAGGACAGGTTACTGAACTCTCATAAAAAACGAAGTTCAGGGACCTGTCCTGGGATTTGTCTTGTGACATGTCACAAGGGGTCAATTTCCACCTACTATGACAACGCCATGTAAAAGTGACCAGTCTATTTCATATAAAGGGGCCAGTTCGGTGACAGTATGTTAAAATTTCCCGTAGGGATATTACTGCACTCATAAAAAAAGCCCATACAAATAGTTCAAAATTCTGTTACAATAACAGGAAATCAGGGTTGGCAGGCAATACCGCTAAAATACCGTTATTGATTCAAAACCCTTTCAACTGAATACCGTTACCGAAATACCCGGAATACCGTTATCCTTAAAATACCGTTACCGAAATAACAGAAATACCGTTATCTTTAAAATACCGATACCGAAATAAATGAAATATCAATACCCTTAAAATACCGTTACCGAAACAAATGAAATATTGTTATCCCTAAAATACCGTTACCGTTATTTTTAATTTTCTGCTTTCGCTAATTTCACGTGGTTATTGAGTATTTTTTGTACATTAAGTAGATAAATTTGTTCTGGTTTTAATCTCGTTTGTTTTTTGTAAAAAAAATTTCGGGATGCATCGAAATAACTGACTACCGTTAACCTTAAAATACCATTACCGATATAACTAAAATACCGCTAACCTTAAAATACCATTACCGAAATAACCCAAATATCGTTATCTTTAAAATACTGTTACCGGAATAACTCAAATACCGTTATCCTTAAAATACCGATACCGAAATAAATGAAATAGTGTTATCCTTAAAATACCGTTACCGAAATAACATAAAATAGCGTTACCCTAACGATAACCGCATTCGTTTCGGTTACCATCCATGCAGGTAATAGTACCTGTAATTGCGCCATCTAAATTGGTCTGCTAAATTTAGGAAATCTAAATTTTACACACTGCTAAAATACACAGACAATTCTAGTTAACTTAGCTAAGAAATTTGAGCTAAATTCAACAGGAACATTACACAGAAAAAACAGTAGGCACCAACAATGGGAATTTGTAAAAGCAATCACATTTTCTTTTAAATTGAAATTTTATTCCCAACAATTTTTTTGTTTGAAATATTTGTAACTCATTTGTAAATTGTTATCTTTCATATAAAAATTATTTAAAAATAAAAATTCAAAGTTACAAAGAAAAAAGAAATTTTTTTTTGGATTTACAAATTTCTTTGTTGGTGCCTTTTTAAAATGTTTGCTTTTGTATTTACAATTTTGGTATGAGAAAGGTGTTTAAAAATTTAATTAGAAATTTGTAAACTCTTTCTGTGTACCTTATATAACTGAAAATTTCTGCTAAAATGTCGCTTACAGTCTTGGTTTTTGGGCTCTACGGATCTATCCCGAGGCAGGCCCATATTTATTTTTGAGAGTATAGGTGGCTTATAAAGATTGATAAGTTCATAGTATCGAATTTTTGTCCATTTTACTCTGCTTGGTTTCCGAGATATAAGCCATTTTGTAATTATACAATAAAAAATTATAAAAATATAGCACCATCTCTATATGATTTGATAGCAGAGGCACAAAAATATAAACTTTGGGAAATAATTGTGGTTGAAATTAGCTGAAAAATTCGTAAAGTTAAGAAACATAAATTACTAAAAATTAGGATGCAAAGTTTGTTCAAATACGGATGAAAGTAATTGTTATGCTAAATGGGATGTACAGAAATATTAATTCAATCCTAAATTTTAAGACAAAATAACAGAAAAATCAGTTCATTTGAGCCAGAACGCGTTTAACAGTCTTTTGTACTAACTTTTTTTTATAAGTGTAGTAAGTAAATATTTCTTTCAAACTAAAAATAAAATCTTTATATATTTGATTGCAGTAGGTGGCTCTTACAATATTCTTGAGCCCCATGTTTTTTGTGTACGAGTATTTATTATTCTAATACCTCCTCATTTACAAAAAAAAAAGAATTACCTTGCAAAAAATATTGTATACACCTTTCCCCAATAATCGCCATCTTGTAAAAGTTTAGACAGATTTTTTTTCTTAATTACAATTAGGTTTTTTGATACTAAACATCTGTCTTTGGGGTTAGCATGTTTTCTTTATTTTCTATATATGTATTTGCTTTAAGAAATATTATTTAGCGAAAAGTTAATTGATCCTTAGTGTTTAGAATTAAGAGAAAGCAATGTTTACATATTAAAATTGTATAAGTATTTGTTTTACAAATCATGCGTTTAATTTGAACGTATAATTTTGCGGATGAATCTTTTTGTTCAGTCAGATCTTCGAAGATTTAATTCATTAATTCAGTTTTTGAAATCCGAATTGAAATTTAACGAATTCAATCTAAAATGATTAATCATTAAGTACGATGAAAAACGCACTTGGCCTCGTTCGATTTCTATTTAAAAGAATTAATTCAATTGTAACAGCTCGTGATTTAAAAAAAATATTCCTGTTCAGTAATTTATAAAAAATGATATCTCGAGTAAAACGGGTTATACATTATTTTATATTATTTAATACAAATATGTCTCGTTATATATTGCTTTGTATGGCACTATATATAATAAGACGTAATTTTCGTCTTTTGAAAAATTTTTATATGACCCAATATCTAAATATATCTTTTTAAATATGTTGTTATATTTAATCAGATCTCGACCATTAAATTTAAATTGTAAGACCAAATATAGCCCAGTTTCATGTTCAATTTAAATTTCATTTAAGATTTTATCGAATCAATTACAATCCATTTTTAATTGGAAAATATTATTTTACAAAAATAAATTTTGATATAAAGTTCAAGTGATTTAAAAAATAAGAACATGAAAACGAAAAACCGATAAAATATTTTTGAATAGAATCTGAGTGATATTATCTGACAGATGACCCATACATTATAGACGTTGAAAATATTATGTTAAAAGAGTTAATACTTAACATACGCAGTCAGACTTTGTATAGGATTTCGCACCGGATATGTAGAGCAACAAAACAAACCTATTGATTTAAAAAAGAAACATTTATTTTCCCTATATGTATAATCTATGGTATATTCTTGTTTTAAATGAACTCTTAATATCTTAGTAAATTCAAACTGAAATTCATTTTCATTTAAAATGTTATAAATTTACATCGAAACAACAGATTATTTTATTTTGAAATTGAATATTGGGCCATATTAATAAAAGTTAGCCAATTCGTCGAAGTAATTATTTTGGTTTAGGAATAACGTAGCACCAAATTTATTAATAGGCTTGAAGGAATCATGAAATACAAATGAAAATTAAAACAAAAAATTTTTAAACGATTATTTCAAGACATTTAATTTTATTAAAAACTCATGTCAAATTTGTTAACACAATTTTAATGTATTTTTCTCATTTTAAAATGAGTAGCCCAAAAATTAAAGCTTCATTTGAACTTTTCTCACTTTCAAAATAAAAATCTCACCTTCAGTGAAAAATCCAGTAATGTTTTATGGACAATTATTTTAAATTTCATTTTATTTAGAATATTTTTATTTTATGGATTATTCTTGAACTATACTATAGCTGTGTTTTCGACTTAACTATATCCGTTAACTCATAAAAAACCTCAAAGTGCATAAAAACGCTTTCAAGACAAAAACTAACACATTATGTATTTTTATGTATGCAGTTTCACATAAAGACCCCAGCAAACAAAAATGAACATTAATGACTCAGAATTGAACTCCAAAACATAAACATTTGTCCACTTTTTCCTATGAAAGTGGTCCGTCCAAAAGAGCCCCCTGTGTACTCAGAAATGACTCCGAAAAAAGAACGTATAAAATTGAAATTTTCTTCATAAATTTAAATAATTTTGGAATCGTCTTTGAGTCCGAAAAATGAACCCTCGTTTTTAGACAGCTTTTTAGATTGTAGAGACAACTTTTTGGATTGTTTTCTGAGGGTTCACATTTTTTACCAAAAAGAAAGAGTGTTTTCAAAAAAGCAATAATCATTTCTATGAGCCATTTAAAAATCTTATTTATGAGCGCTCCGGAATTGCTGGCTGGGACTCTAAAAGTTACTAGATTTGCTTAGTTTACACAATACACGAAACCTTATGTGAATCTCCCATTGTTTTTCAGTGCAATATTTAATAAAAACAAAAATTCCAAAGTTTTGATCAAATTGGACCTAATTGCATCAAATTTTAACTATTAAGATATTATTTAATACAATAATGTCTGGTCAAAATTCGAATTAAATTGTATATAATTTAAAGTAATTAAATCCAATTTGATCCACGTAGATACAATTGTATTCACCATTTTTCGGATTAAATTGTATCTGATTAGTTATTGTATTTCATCAAATTAGATATGTCACCATATCATCTTTTTTAATCAGGTATTCAATAATTTAAAATCATGTTCAATTAATTAAAAAAATAAAATTTGATTTTAAATCACTGAACGGAAAAACACTTTTTTAAATCACTGAGTGGTTGTGTGGAATTTTCCGTTCGCACTGAACGATTGATATATTAAACGATGTTTTTTTTTTAAATCGATTATACACACAAACAAATTTGACAGTTACCACATGACAGACGTTTGTGTAGTTGTCAGTAGTTGGTGTTTTTTAACTGCACATACAGTTGTTTTTCTATGGGAAAATACAAAACAATTAATACGACTAGTGTTGCCAATTTAGCTTATTTAATGAATATTTTGCATTAATTTGGATTTTTACTATAATAGTATTATTAATGTTGTTTCCGATATAAAAATTCTACAATCAACAAAATCAACCTTTTTCCACGGGAACTGGGATTTTTAGAGTTAAAATGTTAAAATTGTGTTACTTTTTTTAAACTATTTTAATTAAATTCTAAATTTTTTTGTGTTGTTTATTATATTCTTGATATTAATTAAAAAATCGTACTAGTGATTAAAATACTGTTTAAAAATCCCAGTTTATTATAATCCTCATGAATCCCCTTTATTCTAATCCTCGTTGTGTGAATAATTATCTCTTATTTTACAATTTACATGTAAATGTAGACGAATATAAAAAAGAAATTTTTTGACATCAAAAATTTTTATAGTAATTACGGGTATACCCCCTTATCTCAGAAACTAGTGCTTGTTTGAGAAATATTTTTATAAGTACACATTAATAACACTGTGCTAGTAGAAAAATCCGGGTCACCCGCTGGGTAAACCTAATTCGAGTATACTGCATCCAGTGGTGCTAGCCGTTTTTCTAGGTTAGCTCTTAAAAAAGAAATATATGTGGTTGAAATTTATGGGTCAAAGGACCCCAAAAAACTTGATTTTTCTATATTTTTGAGAATTATTTGTACCCAGGTTATTTGTTATTCAGCAAAACAAAAATAGGTTTTTGAGTTTTTGATTTTTAAAATTTTAAAATTGAAAAATTTTTTATTTTTTTATTTTTCAATATTTTTTTTTAATATTTTTATAATACGGCTAAATATCCTCTTTAAAACGAGCTAAGAACTATTTTTGTAGCTATTATAGTTTTTGAGATATTCAAAAAATAACCTCGTAACTAGGGTTTTTCTTTTCCCGGACTTTTTCATTTCCCGGGACAGCGGGATTTTTTTCTGAATTTCCCGGGATTCCGGGAATTCCCGCTCATTCGAAAATACTATGAGAAAATCTACTAATATATTCTGAAAGCAGGGCTAAATATAAAATATCCATGTCTTCCACTTTTTCTAGATCAATTCGTCTAACAGTTTAAATCGCGAATTAATATTGAGCTAATATATTTATATGGAAGGCCGTCTTAATTAAAAAAAAACTCTTAGAAATAACTGAATATTAATTCCCGTTTTAAACGGTTAAACGAATTAATATAGACAAAGTGAAAGACACGGGTATTTTATTTTCATTCATTTTTTTAGGACATATTCGAATTGTTCATGGGTGTAAACTTGTGTCGGACCAGTTTTATAGTCAGAACTCAGATCGTTTTTTGCTTAAACATTTCTTAAGTATGGAATCCAAAAATTTTTATTTCTAGATATTTTGTTTCTATGGAGATTTTCAGAAGAATTCGTCTAGAATTATTTTTATAAAAAAGTTTAAAAGGGAGTATTTTTCACACAAATTTTTAGGCAAATTGGCGTAAGTCTTTTTATAAAAATAGAAAATAAAATATTATTAAATAATCTTTTAACTTTAATTGGTATTTTTTGATTAGAAATTTTTAAAAATAAATTCCCAGCCAGCAATTTCGGAGCGCTCATAAATAAGATTCTTAAATGGCTCATAGCAAAAAGTGGAAAAATGTTTGTTTTTAGAGCTAATTTCTGAGTCATTAATGATCATTTTTCTTTGCTGGGTTATTTAATTTTCATAGTTGCATTTTAAATTAACATATAAAAAATCCAAAATAATTTTAAAAAGCATCTGATGCATTATTTGAAAAATAAATAATTTTAAAAAAATACAATTAAAATAAAGGAGTAGCAATTGAAATTTAAATGAAATTATTTGAAGTAAAAAACACTCAAATTATTTATATCAGCTGAAAATATGAAAATATTACTAATTTTTAAATTTTAATGCACTCGCTTTTTTGAGATATTTGGAACTGAAATAATGATGTTGAAATGTAGTTTATTAAATTTTAAATCGTATTTTTTATTTTAAATATTTTTATTTAAATTCTTTTCGTTTATTTAACCTTCTTTTTCAATTTTTAACTCTACTATTTTCTTTATTAACACTGCAAAGAATTTGATAGAAAAAGTATTAACTATTAGTGACAGAAAATTTCATAGAAAGAATGAGGAAATAATTAGGAATTTATTAAGAGATAATGATTTTCCGACAGGATTAATTTCTTCATTAATAAATCAATATAAATTTAGGAGGAATAGTAACACAGGGAATTTAATTGAACAGAAGATTTACAAGTCTATGGTCTATATACCGGGAATATCAGAACGTTTAGAGAAATCAAAGATAATAGATACTAATAGATATAGAATAGCTTTTAAATACAATACAGTAAATAAATTATACAGTAAGACAAAGGATAGGATACAAAAATTGGACATGTCAAATATAGTATATAAAATACCATGTAGTGGAAATGACGGAGAGAATTGTGATAAGGTATATATAGGTACAACAAAGAATAAATTGAGAACTAGAATAGCTGGACATAGATCAGATCAGAAATATAGACATATTAATTCACAAAAGACAGCATTATCTTCTCATTGTTCAAGTTTAAATCACTATCCTGACTTTGAAAATGTATCAGTTTTAAATACAGAACATAATTATAAACGTCGTTATATATTAGAAATGTTACAGATAATTAATACACCAACAACAAATAGAATTAACTTTAAGGCAGATATTGAAAATGTAGCTCAAAATTATAGATATTTAATACAAAAGAAAAAGCACACATTACATTAATTTATAACACATTATATTAATACATTTTTTATTGTTAATTGTTGTTATTTTTGTTTGTTATACTTTTATACCAAAAACTTGGTTTGCTGGTATAAATGTATACATACAATTTATATTTGACAAATGCTTTTCAAATTTTTTCAAACTTTAAAATTGTTTATAATTTGTTCATTTAATTGTTATTTCCTGAAGATGCTACACATTGAAGTAGCGAAATATCGAAAATAAAAAACTTTTTATAAATAAAAACCAAACCTTAAGCTCAAGAAAATAGTAGAGTTAAAAATATTTTTATTTAAATTAATTTCAAAAAAATCAATGCTTTAAATTTAAATAAAGCTTCCGAAATTGCAATATATACTAGCTAAAACTTCTATAAAAAAATACAAAAAATCCCGGGAAATCCCGCATGAAATTCCCGGGATTGCGTTATTGAAAAATGGGCGGGATTCCCGGGACATAAATCTTACTCGTAACAAAGCAAAAAATTAGAAAAATTATGGCATTTTTTGAAATTTTAAATATTGCATAACTTTTGAAAAAAAAATTTTAATTTTTTTCCTTTGGCAAAACTTCGTTATATGATGAAAGAAAAGTTCTGACCAAAATTCATCCAAATCGAAAGGGGTCGAGTCCAATCATTGGTCGATTTGAGATGGAATGACCCATATATATTTTTTAATGTAAAAACAATACAGAGTTGAATAGAATCAGCTGAGATACCTTAAGAATTAAGGTTCAAAGCAAAAAAGAGTAATAATAACAAAGGATAAAAATAGCATTACCCGAGTAAAACGGGTTATACATTATTTTATATTATTTAATACAATTATGTCTCGTTATATATTGCTTTGTATGGTACTATATATAATAAGACATAATTTTCGTCTTTCGAACAAATTTTATATGACCCAATATCTAAATATATCATTTTACATATGTTGTCGTATTTAATCAGATCTCGCCCATGGAATTTAAATTGTAAGACCAAATAAAGCCCAGTTTCATGTTTAATTTAAATTTATTTTAATATTTTATTGAAATCGATTACAATTCATTTTTAATTGGAAAACATTTTTTTAGAAAAACCAATTTTGGTATAAAGTTCAAGAGACTTAAAAAATAATAATATGAAAACGAAAAACCGGTAAAATATTTTTATATAGAATCTGAGTGAGATTACCTGACAGTTATCGACGTTGAAAATATTATGTTAAAAGAGTTAATACCTAACATACGCAGTCAGACTTTGGAATTTCGTATCACAATGTATAGCAACAAAACAAGTCTATTGATTGAATCTATGGTATATTCTTGTTTCAAATGAACTCCTAATATATTAGTGAATTCAAATTGAATTTCATTTTCTTTTAAAATGTTATAAAATTTACATCGAAACAACAGATTCCTTTATTTTTAAATTGAATCTTGGGTCATATTAATAAAAGTTAGCCAATTCTTCGAAGTAATTATTTTGGTTTAGGAATAACGTAGCACCAAATTTATCCATAGGCTTGAACACAGAAAAAACAGTAGGCACCAATAATGGAGTTTGTAAAAGCAATTACAATTTCTTTTATACTGAAATTTTATTCCCAACAATTTTTTTGTTTGAAATACTCGTTTGTAAATTGTTATCTTTCACACAAAAATTAAGGCCTATAGGCTAGGTTATTGTAATAAATAAATTAAGTGGGTTATTTTGTAAAACGCAACGCCTTGCGTTGCTTTGATTTATGTGTAAATTGTTATTGTTACAAAAGCAATTTGTATGGAAAACAACGCAACGCAAGGCGTTGCGTATTACAAAATAACCCCCTAAATTAAATTAAAAATTGTTTAAAAATAAAAATTCAAAGTTAAATTTTAATTTAAATTCTAATTAAAATTTAATTAGAATTTTATAAATTCTTTCTGTGAAGGATACCATAAAATATAAATGAAAATTAAAACGAAAAAATTATCTATCCGCAAGCAGACTAAAATTGTGTAATAATAACTTAAAAGCCTAATAAATAACTCCTCCTATTAGTGAATTCTAGTTTTTTTATTCATACGATACATAATTTCCAAATTTCAAATATTTTTAAACGATTATTTCCTGCTTCTACATTTATTTTCATTAAAAAATAGTTTCAAGTCAATTTTATTTTAATTTTTCTCATTTTAAAATAAATTTTTCTCATTTTAAAATAAATAGCCCAAAAATTTACAACTTCGTTTGAACTTTTCTCACTTTCAAAATGAAAAATCTCACCTTTAGTGAAAAATCCAGAAATGATTTATGGAAAATTATTTGAAATTTCATTTTGTTTAGAAGTTTTTTAATTTATGTATTTTTCTTGAACTATACTATAGCACGTATAAGTACTGATTAATGTTTAGATACTTTTTATGTATTCAGTTTCACGTAGACTCTAGATTTGCTTAGTTTACACGAAACCACGTGAATCCCCCATTGTTTTTCAGTACAATATTTAATAAAAACAGAAATACGAACATTTTTATCAAATTGGGCCTAATTGCATCAAATTTTAAATATTAGGATATTATTTAATACAATAATGTCTGGTCAAATTTCGGATTAAATTGTATATAATTTAAAGTAATTAAATCGAATTTGATCAAGATACAATTGTATTCACCATTTTTCGGATTAAATTGTATCTGATTAGTTATTGTATTCTATCCAGGGACGTAACAGTTATAACTTTTATTCAAAAAACTGTTTGTTTTACAATTATTTCTTGTTTGAATATTTTTAATTTTCTGTTTATTTGCTCTGTTTGATTTTTATTTTTAATTCAAACAATAACAATCCAGACACGATTTTTATTTTTTCAAAAATAATAAAAGTTATTTTGTGATTTTTTTTCTTTATCAAAAAATAACAATTAAGAATATAAATCAAGAGCCATAGAACCAATGGTAGCATTCGGCAGAGAAACCTTAAACTGATACCGGTGACTTGTAGCGCTTTGTGATTACTTACTCTGCTGAACGATGATTTCTTTGTTTCGTTTTTAAATACACTTTTTCTATAGTTTGCTTTTATTTTTTTAAAATTTTTATTTTCGAATTATATTTGTATGTTTTTATTTGTCATTCATACAAAACAATTTTTATTGTAAATGAACAACAACAAATGTATCACTTATTGATCAAAAGTAGCAAACATTTTTTACGCTACCAAAATATAACAGCGCTACCTGAGCGCTCAGACTGAGCGGTTAGTGATCAGATAGTTCTGCAGATAGTTGTACAACTGTTGTAGAGCTGTTGACTATTAAATTGTATCTGCCGAACGCACCCAATGACTTCAACAATTATAATATCCTGATGATGTCAACTAGTGTTAATAAAAGATTGAACAGTGATTTAAAGTGAGTAAATATGTATATTCCAGCAACTACCGGCATTCAATTTAGGTAAATTTTAAATTTTTATTTTATTATCAAATAAAAAATTTAGTGCTTAATTTTTTCAAAAAAATCATTCTGTAACTTTTATAAAAAGTTTTAAAATAAAAATCAAAAAACAACAGAAATTTATAGAGTAAAATATAAAAATTTAAAAAATTAAAATCTTTGCCAAACTTTGTGATTTTTTTGTGCAATATGATTTATAAAATATAGTGCATTATTGAAATATTATAATTAAATAAATTTGGATGGTGACTTTTTCAGAAATATAACAGTTATTTTTGGTCTCTGATTCTATCAAATTAGATATGTTCCCATATCATCTTTTTTAATCGGGTTGTTAGATTTCGTTGATGTTAGTCTAAGTTGAGTTGTTAACATAATCGATTTGCTTTCAACTGTGACATAAGTAGACAATTGTTAACCCATTCAAGGCAAATGACACTGATGATAGCTTTGTAGCGAAAGCCGAAAATACGTATTCTGACTTGCTGGCCTTATCAAATTCTTTCAAAAATTTTTATTCTTTGTAATTTACTTGTGAAAATTGTATCATCTTTCTTTAATTTGAAAATTATTTAAACAGAAAGTGATATTAATTTATGATCTATAGTCAAACTAAAGAACATTCATTTAACATATTTTTTAATTTTTCGTATGCTGGTGCATAAAGTTTAAACATACTATAAAGTATAAATATACTATACATAAAGCATAAATATACTATAAAACTTTAATTTCAAAACACTTTATTGACCCCTAACTGTAAAATATTCAAAACAAATTTCTCTGATAACACTGTGAGACAAATGGTCGATTTGACCTTTGGTGGTCTTTTTTTGACATAACTCGAGAACCACTAGTCCGATTTTGCTCAAACAATTTTAAAAAAATTAAAAATTACAATTCCTTTAATCTGTTCATATAACGTTTTTCTATATACTCAACAGTTTTACCGGTAAAAATAAATGTATGAAGAAAAAAATATTTTTTGCCTAAAATATTAAAAAAAAGTAATAAACAAAAGGTTATTGATTTTTATGGTAGCGGTAACAAACATTTATTTTTACCGGCAAAACTGTTGAGTATATAGAAAAACGTTATATGAACAGATTAAAGGAATTGTAATTTTTAATTTTTTTAAAATTGTTTGAGCAAAATCGGACTAGTGGTTCTCGAGTTATGTCAAAAAAAAGATATATCTCGATTCCTAGGGTTGACCCATCGAAACGCCGGGACACGTATAACTTGTTTTTGACCGATATAACATTTCCCGTTGGTTTCATCCGATCCCGATTTTGACTGTCGCATAGTGTAATAAATACTTATACTATTGCGGTGGGTCTCATACTGCATTTTCTTTTGTTTATAGTTAAGATAAAGTTAAACCTAAAGTAAGAGACCCACCGTTAAATGACAAAATTTATAATTTAACAACCCAGCAAACATTTTAAGAAGTACTTCAAAAAGAATGACTATTTTATCTACATCCAATAAAATAATATACAAAAATAAAACAAATACAACAACACATAGCGACATGACGCACAAGCATAGTTTTCTACTGAAAAATTGTTAAATTTAGTATCGGATCTTTCTTATGACACGCACGTGTTAAATTCATTGATGGAAATGCCAAATTTGAACTACTTTTATTTTTGAGTTGTGTTTTTTCTGGAGTTGTTAGTAGTTCAAAATTTGGCATTTCCATCAATGAATTTAACACGTGCATGTCATAAATAACTGTTATTTTTTGCTCGAAAAAATAAAAGTCAAAAAAATAACTTTTATTTCTGCTTGAAAAAATAAAAGTCAAAAAATAACTTTTATTTTTGCTCGAAAAAATAAAAGTAAAAAAATAACTTTTATTTCTGCTTGAAAAAATAAAAGTCAAAAAATAACTTTTATTTTTGCTCAAAAAAATAAAAGTCAAAGTTGTTGTGATTGTGTCTTTCTTATAAAATAAAAACATTGTTCACTTTCACAAACTGAATTACGATTTAAAGCCTTTAAAGTTAAAATTGCTTCGATTTCACGTGAAAAACTGTTTACACCATATAAAAATAAAATTATTTTTCACGAAAATGGATTTAACGTGAAAAGTGTGTAGACTTTGTTTTCACGCAAATTTAATATACGGTGCTTTAAGGTATACTCATAGAAATAAATCTGTAAAAATAGCAGAAAAAGTTACTAAAAATTAGTTAAAAATGATGCTGCAGAAAAAACTGCTAAAATTAGCAGTTTTTTTACTAAATACTATTAAAATGAGAACATCAAAATTAAAACTGTTAAATTTACAGAATTTTAGTTATATTTAGGCTAAGTTTTAGTTAATTGAAAATAGCAAATTGTACTGTAAAATCTGCAGAAAATTTTGTTAAATATTTGTAGACTAAAAATAGCAAAAATAAACTGTTAAATCTACAAAATTTTTGCTATTTTTAAGCTAAATTTAGTTGAATGCAAATAGCAGTTTATTCTGCTAAAATCAGCAGAAATATTTGCTAAAAAATTGTAAACTGCTGTTTTCAAAAGGCTCGATTTTGTATTTGCATTTAAAAAAAAAATCGAAAAAAAAACTTCGAATTTTTGAATTTTTTTGGTGATTTTTTAGGCTACTAATTATTTATTAAAATTTTTTGCTGATTTTAGCAGGTTAATTTGCTATTATCCATTTACAAAAATTTAGCTCAAATTCTGTATATTTAACAGTTTTATTTTTGCTGTTCCTATATTACTAATATATAGCAAAAATAATCTGCTAATTAAGCAGTTTTAGTCTGCAACATCATTTTAATCTAATTTTTAGTAGTTTTAACTAAATTTTTTACGGACTTTTTTCTATTAGTGTAGAAAAAAAAATACAAATATAGTATTATAAAAATCATTATTCTCTACAAAGGCCAAAATGAAAATGATTACATGTAAATTACACAACATAATCGATCTTTGTGATGTTTAAGGTGTTGAGTGTAAATGGCGATTAATGGCAATGGAAAAGAAAGTTCAATATCATTGATCTTTAAAAAAACAAACAAATATATTTTATGGATTTATTTGTATAATAAAAAATTGGCTGTTTTTTTATAAATGAAAAAACATTAAAAAAGTTGAATCCATATAATTTGTATACATTTTATACTAATTTTTATTATTTCCTGTTTTTATTGCTATATTTGATGTGTGCTTTAAATGTACCACCACATGACGTATGAGTATTATTATTTTAATTTCTTTAATCCTAGAGCGTATGAGTATTATTTTTTATGGCGCAGAACTCATACGCAACATGGTGGGTGCTTGTAAAGCATCTAAACGTTGTAAGCGTTTACGTTTTGGTTCTATTAATGTTACTGGTGTTTGTTGTTGCTGCTTTAGTGCTGCTGGTGGTGCACATTGTGGTGGTAGTGGTGTATTTATAACAGCCTGTACCAGTGTATGTGTAGCATTTGTTCCAGTCGCTCCTGGCATATGATAAATTCCAGTTTGTCGAAATAGTTTTTGTCTTATACTTGGTCTTTTTATGCGTAAATCTTTGGTAGCATAATGTGAGGATTTTTTCGAACTAGTCGATGATGTTGTACTATAACCATCACTATTTTTTCTATGTTTTCGATGTTTACGATGATTATTATTTTTAACTATGGCGCCTCCTCCTTCGATTCTGGATTTATGTGTTAGTAGTAGCTGTTCCTTATTTATTTCATTTTCATAGTGCAGCGAAGTATCGTTTGATGATTTTCGAGTATGTGATTTTTTAGTTTTTGTTTTCGATTTCGATTTTGCTTCCAATTCTTGTTTATTCTTAGCAGCTATTTCTTCCAAACATTTTTCCTGAAAATAAGAAATGCCATTACAAATTAATTTTCCTAAAAAGAAATAGTTTTTAATTGAACTGTTTATTTTTATAGTGACATAAGTTTACTGTTGTTCTTGAAGTTCACTTAAACTATTCAATATTTTTAAGAATTTCATATTGAATTTTGTTTGAGGCAGATGACCCAGCAAAACCTTGGTAATATATGGGTACTACTATGCATATTACCTGGTACTATTTCAAACCGCTTACCCTTGCATTACTTTGGACCTTGCACCTTACCCTTGCATTACTTGTAAATACCAAATTCATACGTTTGGATGTTTTATTGGTATAAATAATTCGTTTTTCTAGAAAATTTTAGAAATTCTATTTTTTGTTAAAAACCCGTGAATTTAAAATTGATATTCGGTTTAAAAAATTCCAAGATGTAAGGGTCCAAGGTAATGCAAGGGTAAGCGCTTTGATATATTACCAGGTAATACACGCTGAAAAAAAACGGCATGTCCCAAACATATTTTTGCTCGTAATATATATATATTTGGAGAAATTGTTAAACATATTCGCCGTGTTTTTACTAGAAACAATATATATTTGCATGCAAATATATTATGTTTGCCTGTAAATATATATTGTTTGGATGAAATGAAATGACGCTATCGACAAATATTATATGTTTGGCAGCAAACATATAATATGTGTGTCATAAACAAATTATATTTCCATGCAAATACTATATATAGATAGTATATTTAGTTATAAAGCAATTATTAATATGTATATGCCAAACAATAGGCGTATTTATTCTACTCTCCAAATTTCTCTATATTTTAATGGAAAAACATAAAAAGTAAAATTAATACATCTACTGTTTGGCGATTATTTAATAACTAAATATGTTATAAATCACATTGAATTTTATATTTAATACAAATCTTTCATTGAAAAACAATAACTACAATCTCTTCATTTATTTTATATTTATTTTTATTAACAAATATTAATTAAAAACTCTTATAATAAGTTAATACTTTAATATACACAATTAAATAATTTTTTTTTTCTTTTTAAGACAATTTTATGTTTTATTTATACTAATTTTTTTTTTTTTTTTTACAATAAAAAAATATCACTAAATTTTCTGACTAGATGCAGTCTAGTTAACTAAACGATTATTACCAACTACAAAAGTTATAATGGCTACATACAACTTTATATGTATCAAGAATGGAAATTCGCCGTTTTTCCAAATATATGTTAATTGTATCCCACAAATATAATTATTATAAAGTTAAAAATGCAAAAATATGTATTCTTAGATGCCAAAATATGACTAATTTACAAACAAACCCATGTTTACCGGGAAATATATGTATAGTAACTATAAAAACAATATAATTGGAAGCATACTCCAAATACATATATGGTAGTTTGTAAATATAATATAATTACCTCCAACCCTAAACAAAAACGTCTTTTTCCTCCGTGTATGCATAGTAGTACCCATATATTACCAAGGTTTTGCTGGGTTTAAGAAAAAAAATTATTATTTTAAGGTTTTTTTTATAACCTAGAGGTAATAGGTAAGCGTAACATGTAAGTTCAGAATAACATATTACTAGGTAAGGAGTTACCTCGATGGACATGCCCTTATTAAAATAATAGTTTTGGTAATAGAAAAGTAAGAGGTTACCTACCCTTATTTCTTCTTACCAAAGCTATTACCGGGTAATATAAAGTTTTGTTGGGTGAATGTTATTTTATTCGATTTTAAGATCGATTATCACAAATTGCAAATAGAATTTACAACTTGTTTTCAACAAATAGAGAAAAAACTTTTGAAAAAACTTTCCTAAAACCATTGGTTGACAACTAATGCATTTTCAAGTTCTACCAAGTAATTAGATTGTCTTTATGAGGTTCTCTTTAAATGTATTCAACTGTAAAAAATTCTCTAAATCTACACTCAAAAAAGTTTGTCGGTATAATGTACAGAAAAAGACACAAAGGTATATGCAGTTTAAAATGCGACCAATTAACACAATGTCTTCTTAGCTGCACTGAAAGAATTATCCTTCATGATATTAATGATACAATTTCAGAGAACTTTTTTCGTAGATTTACTTACATTTAATTATTGTTATGAAATTTTTCATAACTTTTCTTTCATAAAATTTCATTATTTCACAAAAAAAAAATTCATTGAATTTCACAAATTAGCTCTTCATAAATTTAATGAAAATATTCTTTATATACACCTAGAAAACAGATTCAGTTCTGATAACCGTATTTTTAGCCAACCGCATGGTTCGGTTGTGTTAACCGAATTTTTCAGTTGTGGCAACAGAAAACCAATTGGGACAGGACTAATTTGACTGTGGCAACGAAATTTCAGTTGTATCAAGAATAATTCGGTAGCCGCAACCGAAAAATTCATTTGATGCAACTGAACCATTCGATTGGCAACAAATGGGGTTGTGAGCACCGAATCTGTTTTCTGGGTGTATATTTATGTTATTGTATAGTAGTATATACTTTTTTAATTTTTTCATTAACTTCTAAAAATGTTCATACATTTTAAACTTTATATTAAAAATTTTAATTCTCAAATAGTTTTATGTAATCATATTTTTTAATTCATTTTTTATTATTAATTTTGGACTGTGAAATTGTTTTATAAATTATATTAATATTTTCAAAACATTAATAAGGAATTTCATTACCTCAATTTAGCTTATTATAAAATTTTATGAAACTTTAATTTAATGAATTCTTTCATTAGATATATTTTGTATATCCGTAAAATATGCTACAACTTATTTGTTTTTTTGCATTTGCTAAATGCTTTTTATTTATCCACTCCAGCTTAGAAGCGACAACAACCAACTATAATATATACATAATAATATGTGCGTTCTCGTACGTTACCGCGGGAACCCAAAACAGCTCAGACAACAACAATTTACACGCAATTTTGAGTACGGGAACGCCTTTGGGCTAGTTTGTGTAACTTCGGTAAAGTACGGGAACAGACATAATAATTGATATTGCTTCATGGATTTTATTAAGCTCTTCATTGGCTGAATGATTCGTTCATTGGCGGAATGATCTATTCATTTTATGAAAAATTTCATTATGAACTTTTCATAAACTCTGGCTTTAATTAAACCTGTTTTATAGATTCTATGAAAAGTTTCAATGGACGAGTTCCAGTGACAGTGAAGAAATTTATTACTGAAGTGATGATAATTCTCTCAGTATACTAAGTGGGACTTTAACTGACACATTTGTTGTTGGTTATCATATAAATTTTAAATTTAACTTTAGGTTAAATTCTAACGGGACATTCTGTTAGGTATTTAATTTTAAAATAACTTAAAATGTAGTTATTTTAACTGTTCAAAAATAACTAACAAATGCATTAAAAAACAAACAATGTTGTAAAATTAGCTAACAAATTTTTTAAGCTTTAATTTTAAAACAACTGACAAAATAAGTTAAAACTGCTGTTTTTCTACAGCATATTATACAAGCATGCATAAAATGGTTTTAAAATAGCATGTTATAGTCCTTCGACTATAAAAAATATGTAAATACTTCATTGTACTTGAAATTTGAAGTAAAGATTCAAAATCATTCTGCAGTTATTACTTTTTTGTGCATTGGAGAAACAATACAATTTTCTGAATTCTATTCGCAAACTTAGAATATATCAATAATAACAAATATAAACTAAACAATTATAAAAAAATCAACGAAATTTTTTTGTTTTTTAAATAACTAACAAAACTAACTGTTTATTGTAAAAATACTGCTTTGATAGTTGTTGATAATAATATTAAAACTAACTGCTTTAATCAACTGTTACGGAATTACGGTACTTTTCGTTAGACGTTTTCCTAAATACCTGTACTAACAGTTGTTTTGTATTTTCCATAGCAAAACAACTGTAATTAAAGTTAAAAGCAACAACTAGTGATTACTAGGCAAAAACAGGCATGTAGCAACTGTCAAACTTTTTTGAGTATAAGAATTAACTATAGCTGTATTTTCGCTCATACATATCAATTTTAGGTACATATTTAAGGCAAATCTACGTTTAACCGATTAAAGTATAAAAAAATTATAAACAGCTAATGTTTATAATAGTTGTGGTATAATCAACGTACGCCAGCAAAACTTTTTAGGAAGTAACACGAAAAAGTTACATTGGATGTGAAAATGTATAAACGTTGAGCTTTCAACGTTGATAATTATCCACGTTGCAAGTTAACGTCCGTATGAAAAGTAATGTGTTAATCGTCTCAAACGCAATTTTGTGTACTTTGAGTTTTTTTCCTGAGTTAACGGATATAATTAACCCGAAAACACAGCTTATATTAAAAATTGATTGTGATATGGTTTTTCGTAAGAAAAATTATTTATAAATAATTATAATTATTAATTATAAATGATAAGGCTTAATAAAGAAGCAATTAAAAGGAAATATTTCAACAAAAAAAATGTATTCATCTATAGCGGCCTATACGTTAAAATCGCGACTTTTCAAAAATTTTATATGGCAGCATAGCTTTCCAAGTTGTCCCCAAAGTCCAACTTTTAGTATAATATGGGGTGACCTCTAAAAATTGTTTTTGCAAAATTTCAAGCAAAACAGTTTCCATTTGCAAAAGTTATCGCAGTAAATACATTTTTTACTAAGTGTCTTTAGTACGATACTAACCCCCCAAAAAAACAAAGAAAAAACAACAAAAAGAAAAGCGATGACCAAATGGACTACTCCTCAAACGATGTCTAATCTGCAAAAATATTCTACAACCATCTTAATTCAAAATATATCAACATTATCATCTACCACACTTCTAATACTCATTTACATTATTTTGTTTATTTTTTATCTTATTGTTACTTTTCTGGTTGTTGGACGGGACTGCGCTGAAGGCAGCAATAGTGCCAAAAATGGTATTGTTGATGTTCTCTGCGCAGTCTTGTTCAACAGTCAGCAACTGCATATATTTTACACAAGTACTTACAAGAATTTCCCTCTTTCCCAGAAAAAATATATTATTTTCCCGGGAAAAGTTTGCGGGAATTCCCAGGAAAATAATATATTTTTCCCGGGAAAGAGGGAAATTCTTGTAAGTACTTGTGTGTACTTACAAGAATCCCGAGTGCTTTCAAACTCTACACACAAGCTGGCTCACTTTACCCAGGGTATGGCCGCATTGTAATGGCCAACAAGCCAATATACTTCCTAAGTACACACAAGTATAGTGGCATGTAAGTTAGACAAATTTTTTGAAAAATTTCAAATATTTTTTGTTTCATATACAATCGTTATACACAAGTATTCCATATCGTAAGTACGCACAATGTGAAGTACACGAAATAGATTACATTGTGTGGACTTACACGGTTTTCTAAATGGTAATTTTTTAAATTCTTTTTGTTTGGAACAAGATTTTTTAATTTTAGTCATAAAAAACATTTTAAATACCAAAACAAAAATGTCATTGGTAAAATATTTTAAAAGGGAATCAATTTATTTGACACACAAAAAAATCTGCCAAGTAATTAGGAGTATTTCAACTACCCGAGTAAAAAAGTTTTGATATAATCATATATTATTTTATGTAATTGCTTATAGTAACTTATAGTTACATATGGCAACATATGCTTTTAAATTCAAGCAGATATACTTTTATATAGTCATATGTTAGATATTTTTTCCTCAAAGGTTTTAATATGGAGACATACGTGATTTTATATTATTACATACTGGTCTACATATAATTGCATATGCTATATATAAGTACATAAATTAACATATTACAGATATAATTACATATACGTTTATATATAATTTAGTATGACACTATACATAATAATATAAAACTATATGTGGAGCCATATAAGAAATATTTCATAATTTGTGTTACATATGATTATATATTGACAAATAAGAACCCATATATATATTAATATGGTTCCATATCTACAATATTTCATGATTTCTTTAATATATAACAATACAACGTTCTTTATAAAATCATCTATAATTATATATCATCCCACATAAGCAATTATTTTAAAGTGATTTGATATAAAAATATATAAGGTCCATATAAAACCGTATTATATGTGGTTCTATGTTAACAATGATTTTGAACTAGTTTTAGATTTAGTAATTACTAAGGATTGGTGCATGACTAGAAATGTTCGTGAGTCACGTTATTCACACGTGATCGTGAGTAATAATTACTATACTCAAGTGATTCGTGCGTGAGTCTGAGAATATATAATTCATACTTGATTCGTCCGTGAGCGTGAATAAGAATATATAACCTGCATGATTCGTGTGTGAGTTTATTTTTTGCATCATATATTTTTAGTAATTTTTACTATTTTGTAATATTTTACTATTTTTCTTATATCTTGGTTGTATAACATAATCCTATTAACTTTAAAATTTCAGTCTTGTTAACTTTATTTTAAAATTACTAAAAATAAAGAAAATTTTGTTCATGTGTAATGCACTGTCATGGTAAATCTGGATAAAAGTAATGGAAGATTTATCGAAATTATACGATCTCCATAGACCTTTGGGTTAATCATTATATTTGGAAATTAATTACTTATGCAATTACGCAATTACATGTAATTGTAATTGAAAAAATTCAATTTCAATTACATATTATTTGTAATCGTAATTAAAAAAAAAGCAATTACAAGTAATTTGTAATTGAAAATTTTCAATTATACATTACATATAGGGAATGCATCCCGGGATTACCCGTACCGGGATTCCCGGGAAATTAAGCATTTTTCAGTTCCCGCATTCCCAGGAATTTGGACCGGGAATCCCGGGATTTCAAAAAATGCAATTTAAAATAATAAAGTTAATTATTTAAAATTTTCTTATGCAAAATTTTCCAACCTTTTGAAAATAGTAAACATTTTACATTAGGCTTGCTCGTTTACTTACTACAATTTGTTACTTTTACCACAACTGGAAAAATTCAAAGAGTAACCAAAACAATGATTGAGTAAAAGTAGTAAGATTTTCGAGTTAACGAACACATTGATTAATTTGTGTACTTGATCAAACTTTTTAAGTTCCTTTCAGTGCCTCTTAAAACCACTCAAATAGTGTTTGTATAAAAAATTTTGAATCGCACTTATTCTGTACAGAATTAAAGACAAATTTGTCCATTGATTTTTAAAAATTTTCAAGTAAGTTGTTTCCAATTTTCTAAAATTATTTCCTGTATTTATTTTTTTGACGGGCAAGCTTTTTAGTCTAAAAATTACTTTTAGTTTATTCAATTTTTAAAAATATATAATTAGACTTTTATAATTTCTATTATAAAATTAATTCTTTCTCATTACGAAAATTCCAAGAAAAACCACCTGAACTTTTTCACAATCATGAAAATTTGAGATCTTTAAGATATTTTATTTATAAAAATTTTTAAATTATTTTAAAATATTTTTTAATTTATTTCCCTTGCTTTCCCGGGAAATCAAAAAGTGCAGGATTTTGCATTCCCTAATTACATATAATTGTAATTGAAAAAATGTCAATTACAATTAAATTTTTTCGGAAAAGAAATAGTGACAAAAAGCACAAGTGAGGGGTCAGCCCAATATGACGTATTCTTTTTATACTTATCCACGCCTATCCAACCTATCCCAGTCAGTTTTTTCTACAAAATTTTAACAAAAAAACACTTTAATTCTAAATGTAATTGAAATTTGTAATTGAAATCACTTTCAATTACAATTACTTGTAATTGAAAATTTTCAATTACAGTTACATGAAATGTAATTGAGTTTTTTTTTAATATCAATTATATTTATTTGCAACTGTAATTGAAATCCCCCAGGTCTGATCTCCAGATATTGCATATCTTTTTTATTTAAAAAAATAATTTTTGTATATTGTTAGATGTGGTCATATATAATATGATCAAAAGTATAAGGTCAATATTTAGATATAATTGTATCCAAGTATGTCCACTTTTATAACATTTTATATAATTTTATACAAAAAGATATAATTTGATGTAATTGGATGAGGACAAAATTCGGATACAATTGTATCGAATTGCATAAAATTGTATCAAATTGTACCAAATTGTATACAATTGTATACAATTCGATACAATAAGATAAAATAAGATGTTCTCATTTTTCGGATATAATTATATCTAATTACATAAAAGATTATATATAATTAAATATAACTTCATATGGCTGCATATAATTTTTTTTTACTAGGGTAATAAAGATTTTTCGCATAACTTATTAAAGTAGTAAAACCTAAAACCTTTGTAAAATGTTTAAAAGAAATATGAAAAAAAGTTTTGTTTCTTACAAATAATCGCCCTTAGTATCTAAATTTTTCAAATGTATATTTTAGTTAAAGTCGACTTTAGTTAACATATTGGGTGGCAGTATACTTTGACTTGGTTTATTTTTGGAGCATTCTGATTGATTAATTTATTTTCAACCAATCAAAATGTTTGAAAATATAAATATTTTTGTAAGGTTTTAATACACAAAATGAACAAAACCGTATGATTAAAAATAAAGTCGACTTTAAATTTAAAATACTTCGTTATATTAAGGGCCAATAATTTTATAAATAACGGTTTCATTAATAAATGTGATATTTTCAAGTAAGTTTACTTTATTTTAATACACCTGCTTTCAAACTAATATCCCAAGTAAAAAAAAATGATATGGAGCCATATAAAGTTATATTTAATTATATATAATCTTTTATGTAATTAGATATAATTATATCCGAAAAATGAGAACGTCTCATTGTATCATATTGCATCGAATTGTATACAATTGTATACAATTTGGTACAATTTGATACAATTTTATGCACTTCGATGCAATTGTATCCGAATTTTGTCCTCATCCAATTACATCAAATTATATCTTTTTGTATAAAATTATATAAAATGTTATAAAAGTGGACATAGTTTGATACAATTATATCTAAATATTAACCTTATACTTTTTATCATATTATATAGGACCATATCTAACAATATACAAAAATTATTTTTTTAAATAAAAAAAAATGTTCAATTACATGTAATTGTAATTGTTCTTTTTTGAATTGCAATTACAAATAATATGTAATTGTAGTTGAGTTTTTTTTTCAATTACAATTACATGTAATTGTGTTATTGCATTCCTACGGGAAATTTTAACAAACTGTCACCGAACTGGCCCCTTTATATGAAATAGACTGGTCACTTTTACATGGCGTTGTCATAGGAGGTGGAAATTGACCCCTTGTGACATGTCACAAGACAAATCCTAGGACAGGTTACTGAACTCTCATAAAAAACAAAGTTCAGGAACCTGTCCTGGGATTTGTCTTGTGACATGTCACAAGGGGTCAATTTCCACCTCCTATGACAACGCCATGTAAAAGTGACCAGTCTATTTCATATAAAGGGGCCAGTTCGGTGACAGTTTGTTAAAATTTCCCGTAGGGTAATTACAAAATGTAATGATTAACCCCAGGTCTGCTGGAGATCTTAAAATTTCGATAAATCTTCCATTACTTTTATCCAGATTTATCATGACAGTGCAATAAACATGAAAAAATTTTTCTTTTAATTTAGTAATTTTAAAATAAAGTTAACAACACTGAAATTTTAAAGTTAATAGGATTATGATATACAGTTGTGGCCAAGCATTTAAGTCAATTCAAGTTTTTTTCTAATTTTTTTGTTGTTGCCTTTATTTTTAAAGATCAAAATAGTGGATAAATTCGCCACGAAAGGCAAGGAGGTGGTTTAGAAAATTGTACAGAATTTTAACGTAATGTTTGTTTTTTCATTTTGTCACTATATGTAATTATATGTAATATACGTATATGTAATTATATCTTTTATATGTTACTTTATGTACTTATATATAGCACATACATATATATGTATGTAGGCCAGTATGTAATAATATAAAATCACATATGTCTCCATATTAAAACCTTTGAGGAAAAAATATCTAATATATGACTATATAAAAGTATATATGCTTGAATTTAAAAGCATATGTGAACATATGTAACTATAAGTTACTATATACAATTAGATAAAATAATATGTGATTATATCAAAACTTTTTTACTCGGGATATTCTTTTATATTAAAGAATAAAATGTCAGGAGTATGGAAATACTTCACAAAGAAAGGACAATGCAATATTTGCCATAAAAGACCAATGCTTAACGGAGGTATCTAAATTTGATTATCCGACATCTAAATTTGGTGCACAAAAAAAAAAAAAAATTGATGGTCATGCAACTTCTCTTGAAGAAAACAACAACAAGAATAACGTTCAAGTTAAAATTAGCAAAGTACCCGAAGAAAAAAGGGTAAGCTGAAGAGGCATTGAACGTTTTATGGTAGGGCAAACATTTCCTGAAATGGTATCCAAATTAGCCGCAGTCGACGGAATATGAATCCGCACCATAACTAGATCTTCGTTTATTCGAGAAAGTTTTTATAATAAAAACCTGGCATTGCCAAAAAATGAAACCGATGTAAAGAACATTATATTAAATTACTACAATCATGTAAAAGATATCAAGATAAAAGAAATATCGAGCAATATTTCTAACAATAGGAGATTTACTATAATCTTAGACAAATGGACAAGAATATCTCAAAAGAGATATTTGAACATATGTATAAACGGAAATAATTAATTTTATAACCTGGGGTTGGTTTTTATATCAGGAAGATGTAATGCTGATGAAATAAGAAGAATTGTAGAAATAAGACTCGAAGAGTTATTTGTCTTTGGAAAATAACATTGTGGCCACCATATCTAATGGGCCAAATGGGATGAAACGGTTTGTTTCCGACAGTCCAGTAGTGGGTGCTTTCTGCTGGAATCATGCAATTCATTTGGCAGTGCTTAGAGTAATTTATGTGAAATCAAATGTTCAACATTCTGATATTTTTACTTTGAATTCTGACTACAAAGACTGAATTTGTAGTGAAATAGTGTTTTTTAACAAAAATTACTTATATAGGTGGTTTTCATTAACAATTTTGTTTAAAAATAATTCCCGGGATTCCCGGGAATCAAATTTTTTTATTCCCGTTTAATTATTGTTTTAGAAACACTAAGTTTTATTTTTTTTCATATCCCAATATTGTTTTTATTTCAATATCAGTATTATTCAAATCACAATGTACATATATCCCTCCAATATTTTATACCTAATCGTATATTGTACAAAAAATATTATCTCCTCATAAAAAGTTCATTTGCAATACAACACATAAGTTTTAGTCATAGTTTAACGCACTTTATATGTTTCCAAAAATGCCACTTAAGGTCAGTCAATGGAACATAAATGCATACTTAAACAATTATAATGAACTTCTAATACTTATAAAGAAACATAACCCAAAAATTGTATCACTTCAGGAAACCCACATCCATAACTACCCAAACATTCTCATCCCAATACCACTAAATTTCTCCTTTTATCATAGAAACACATTCACGACACGATATGGTGGAGTAGCATTATTAGTACACAACTCTCTAAAGCACAGTAAAATGGCTATAGCGGATGATTTTGACGCTTTGCGTTTTGAGATAACTTCAATGCTTAAATTTGGCATCACGATGACTGTAATTTGGGCAACATGTTTAACGATCCGGGTATTCTCTGTCTTATAACCGGGGATTTTAACAGCTCCCACATCAACTGGGGCTCACGCAACAGTAACGCAAGGGGCACGACTGTCGCCAATTTTATCAATGACATGGACTATATTTTATTGAATAATGGATCACCTACCAATTTGAACACACACGGAACCTTTTCACACATAGGCCTTACATTTTGTTCCACGTGCATAGCCAACCACATTGAATGGAAAACGGAGAATAATCTATGTGGAAGTGACCAAGTTGTGCAGACATATTGAGCGTGTGTTTAAGTATTAAATTGATTGTTGAGCAATATGGTTGAGTGAATCAAGACACTTTTGATTTTTATTGGACAACTTGCTACATTGTATAATCTATCTTTTGGCTACACTGTGCAATTTTAATTTTTCGCTGTTTATGTTTGTGTACATTTTGAGGTTATGTTGAAATTATATATCGCATAAAATGTTGTGGAGATATTTTGTTATATGTTTATATATATACTTCAATTTATTGTATGGTGTGTGCCAAAACGATTAAAATACTGTGCCATTTTATTGGGCGTAATATTACAAAAGTGTGGGGGCTTTAAAAGTTGAATTTCTATTTTGTATTTTATGCCATATTCATATAAACTGTGTCAAAAAATATACTTACAAACATTTGTCTTTTAGCTTTATCACGTTTAGTCAAGATAACAACCCAACCACCGAATGATAACATTATAACGGCCGGTACTAAAACACCAGCCAATACACTAGATTTTCTTATCCAAGCATGATATATAGCCAAGAATATGACTAATGCTGCCAAGATCACAGCCACTAAACGACCATTGGCCTTGCGTTCTTCCTAAAATTCAATAAAAAAAAACAACAACAATTTATGAAAAATAAGTTCAACTCATGTGGATATTAAAAGAAAAAAAATAAATAAATTTAATTATCATTAAAAGTTTTCATTAAAAATTAAGAAATGCATAAAGTATAAGTATCAAACTCTTCAAATTGTGAAGCATGGATGGTAACCGAAACGAAGCAGTTATCGGTAAGGGTGACGCTATTTTAGATTATTTCGGTAACTGTAAGGAAACCCCAATTTCATTTATACCGGTATTAATGGTATTTCATTTCTTTCGGTAACGGTATTATAAGAGTAACGGTTGTCAGATATTTCGATGCATACCGCACTTTTTTTTTTCTTTTACAAAAAACTAACAAAAATAAAAACAAATCAAATTTATCATCTTAATACATGTAAAATACTCAATAACCATGCGAGCAATTACAAAAAGCAGATAATTAAGAATAACGGTAATGATATATTAAGGATAACGGTATTTCATTAATTTAGGTGACGGTATTTTAGAGGTATGTTATCGATATTTCGTTTATACGGTATTGGTATTTTAATGATAAAGGTATTTCAGTTATATCAGTTATGGTATTTTAAGAATACCGTATTTCGTTTATTTCGATAACGGTATTTTATTGGTAACGGTAGTCAGTTGAAAGGGTTTTTAATCGATAACGTTATTTTAGCGATATCGCCTGCCAACTCTGTTTTGAAGAGATTGCAGTTTTTGAGCGGGCTCGTAGTCATTTATTATTTCACACACTCTCTTTAAACGAATTGTTTACATTTATTACTTGTACACAGAACGTTGAATAATTATTTATTTTCTAATTGAAATTATAATAATTTCCTATTTGAGACATGTGAATATGGCAATAGAATGTTTACTGATCTTTATTTACTACCCTTGTATTTTTTTGGAGTTAATTGTTGTTGTAACAAATATTTTGTTACAAGAGTGCACTGAAAGAAGTAAATATTAAGGAGAAAATATTATTAAAAACGAAAAAGGTAAGTATATTTATTTGAAATCTTTTCTAATTTCTAGACATTAGCTTTGTTTGTGTGGCACTTATTTCATTCCCATATAAATTTGACATTAGCCAACGTTTTCGCAGGGGTATGGCATCACCAAAAACAAAAGTTATAACGACGAATATAAGCGAATAGTTTTATGCTATACTTGCTACGATATAACAAAAAAGTCAAGTTTTTTTCTATATTAAGTATAAAGCATTTACTATTAAAATTTCAGTGTGGTTAACTTTATTATAAAATCGCTAAAAACAAAGAAAATGTTTTTTATGTTTAAGGCACTGTTATTTCAAGTCTGGCAACTATTTCTAGATAAAAATAATGCAGAAGTTAAGGAAATTTTTTAGGATTTCCAAAAATATACAGTTTGTATAGATCCGATCAGTACTCGCTAAATTTTACTCTGTAATTTTATAACAGGTCGATATCGCTAATTTTTCATTGAAAGGCACGCCCAATTAAAACAAGTGACAAAATAGAAAAACAGACATTGTGTTAAAATTCTGCACAATTCTAAACCACATATTTGCCTCCCGGTACGAATTTATCCACTATTTTGATTTTTAAAAATAAAGGCAACGAAAAAAAAATTAGAAAAAACTTGAATCGTTCCTATTAAATTTGCCACCACTGTATATGTATATTTTTTTGTTTGAAGCAGGCAGCAACCAAAAATTTTAATTTATATCCATTTAGTTATTTTTCGATCCATTTAGTTTTGTTATATACAAAAATTTTCAAATGTAATCAATATAAATTTTTTGTAGTGAAATGTAAGCACAGGACCTGTATTCAAGTATAAATGTATTGCGATAACTTTTGCAAATGGAAACAGTTTTGCTTGAAATGCAACAACAGTTTTTAGAGGTGACCCCATATTATACTAAAATTTAGTCTTAGGGGACAACTTGGAAAGCTATGCTGACATATAAAATTTTTGGAAAATCGCAATTTTTATTTTTTTTTATTTTTATAGTCCGCTATAGATGAATACATTTTTTTGTTGAAATATTTTCCTTTTAATTGCTTCTTTACTAAGCCATAACATTTATTAAGGTCGATTTTGATTTCAGCGATTCAATTGGCTAAAACCATAAAAAACCGTAAAAATTCATATAAAATGTGAACAGTAGTTTTAATATCAAGTTTTGTGCATCAAATGTTAACCCTAAATATGAATACAGGTCCTGTACCTACATTTCACCACAAAAAATTTATGTGGATAACATTTGAAAATTTTTGTGTATAAAAAAATAAATGGAAAACCGCTAAACTGTAAAGGCATTTCGCGGAAAATCTGTACCATGTCCGAAATATTTAGAGCTGATGGTCAGAACTTTATTTTTAAAAGTTAAGATTTTGTCATCCCGTGTAACCTGAGAGTTGTTATTTTTTAACTACGCCTTTTGCAAAAATGATATTTTCTGAATATCAATTGATATTTTCTAAATTTCAAATGATATTTTCTTAATTTCAAATGATATTTTCTGAATTTCAAATGATATCTTCTGAATTTCAATTGACATTTTCCGAATTTCAAATGATATTTTCTGAATTTCAATTGATATTTTCTTATGTTTAAATTTTTATGACGTGTCCTAAAATTACACACTAGAGAAAACTTAAATTTTTCTGAATGTATTTCCCTAGGCTAATAGTATTTGCCTAACTCCTTATTTTTAAGAATCAAGTAAGCAATCGGATAACCCCTTATAATTAAACTTTTTGTAGGCATGTGTGTAACCACTTATTATTCAAAATCTCATAACTACTTATTTCTCATTTTTTCGTAAGCGAGCGCGTAAGCGTGACTACTTATAAAAACGACCACGCCAAACAAAAATAATGAGTTTAGACGCCAAAAAATAAGTTGTGCGGAGCTATGAATTTCTATTATATAACCACTTATTTGGTAACGAAAGATTTTGTTGGGTTGATATTGGGATGTTGATTTATATAAGGCATATAAGCAATATTAAATAATATAAGCTACAATATAAAATTATATATGTATAGTAGGGAGGTATATACATAATTATATAAAATTGTATCAGTCGATATATTACTATATAATTTCATTTTTATTCGGGATGTTTATTCAGCTACGATATAGTAATTGATTTATTTAAAAAAAAATATTGTTCCCTTATTTTATTCAAGAACAGAAAGTCAAAGTCTTACCTCAGTAAAAAGTGGCTGTTATTTATACGACAAAATATAGAAAACAGACTGAATATAGAAAACAGACTGATATGAAAATATGCGGTATTCTTTATACAATATTATTCTCCATGCTGCATATATTTTGAGGAACGTATTTACAATTGTGATTTGCACACGATTATGTCTACACTAACTGTGCATTTTTGTATTGAGTGCAAAAGACTATCGTGAGTACATTTAGTATAGGTCTATTCGAAGTACATTACCTCGGGTACACTTAGAGAATTATCTGAATACCATTTATGAATATTTACATTGTTTCAATGAAGTTTCCCTGGAATTCGTCCATTGAAACTTTTCATTGAATTAATGCAATTTTTCATAAAATTTTATTAAAAATTTCATATTATTTATAAAAAATTTCATACACTGAACGAAAAAGTTCCATTAAAAATGGTTTCATAAAAATTATGAAGCTTTTTCATTAATTTAGTAAAAATTTTCGTTAAAATTCGTCCAATAAAATTCTCTCTGTGTACTCAATTTTGCCAAAAAGCGCTTCTATTATAAAAATTGTTTGTAAAATGTTGTTGTTTAGGGTAAATTAGATTCCAGCCGGCACCCGCGGTAACGACGTGGAACAGACCTAATATAAAAATTACGATCTTATATTCGCACAATTAATTGTACACTTAGAAGATTTGTTTATCTTTATGAATACGCATTTATTTAACTCTGCAAGATTGCCGAAGTTATTAAAATTCGCGCCTTATACATTTTTATAATTTGTGTGTTTTTTTGCACTTACTCGATTTTTTTTATCCATTAATTCTTTTAAATTGTTTTGTATAAGTTCATCATCTGTTACCGATTCAAGACGTTTTTTAATCGGAACCGTGTTTGGACCTGTAGATGTTGCAGTTTTAATTGTTGTAGAAGCTATCGATGATATAGAAGATTTTTTTAAATTAGACTTGTCACCATGATGAGGTGGATCCTCCGTTTCATTTGTCATGATTATGGATTTAAATTTTGATAAAAATCACTTTATCAAATGTTACTTCAAATAAATAATCATTTACTTATTTTTTAATAAATTTTCGTCTTATTAACTATTTTTTTTGTTTTTATTTTAGATATCACTTAATTATATTTTTGTATTTTCCCGATTTTTAATTTTTTTTCCGTCTATCAACAAGTATCAACTTTACGTTCTTAAAAGAAACTAAACTATTTGGAAAAATTTTACTCTATAATACATCTACAATTAATTTAATTGCATATGGTTTTTTTGGAGAAATACTTTATATTTGGCAAAAAAAAAATGATTCTAGGTATTTTTTAATTTTCAAAAGAGAATGAATAAATAAGCATCTATAACGATAAACTGTTTGGTACATGATTTTTCTTATTGTTTTTATCGTGTGTATTTGAATGTTTACTTGGTCATAAATTACCCAACTTTGATAAACAATTATTGTGTGAATATTTATTTTTGCAAAAATGTTTCATAGTTTTAAATTTTGTTGTGAGTGTAACGGAAATTACTCTCGGAAATTCAATTGTTAAAATTGAAATTTGTATTCATTTTATTTGTTATACGAATTTAGTTCAAAAAATTGTTTGTGTTTTAAAGCATACACTCACAGAAATTAACCTGATAAGATTTAATAAGATATTAGCAATTTGCTCACAGTATATACACTAGACTGTACCTAAAAAAAAGTTCGCCGTACACCCTCCAATAAGAAGTATTTTTTTTTGTCGAACGTAGGGGTCGCCTTTTTCAATTTTTCGTTATAGTTTCAGCATTTAAAATCGGATTTTAAAGTGTGATATATCGATTTTTTGCCTCAAGGAGACCAGTGTTTTGCTATAAAGGAAAAATCCAATGAAAAAATATTTAAAAAGGCGACCCCTACGTTCGGCAACCAAAATATAAAAAAAAATTTCTACTGGGTTTATCGAAAAACTTCCTTAGCAAAAGTTTAATGATTTTTTGCGAGCTTTAATTTTATTTTATATTAGGGTAGTATCAACTGAGATCTGGTGGGTAACTACTAGAACGGGATACTTAAGGTTAATGGCCCTTAGAGCAAAACACTGGTCTCCTCGAGAGAAAAACATCGATGTGTCATACTTTAAGATCCGACTGTAAATGCCAAAGATATAACGAAAAATGTAAAATGGCGACCCCTACGTTCGGCAAAAAAAAAAATTTTTAAACCTCCTTATAAAAATACTTCATATTGGAGGGTGTACGGCGCACTTTTTTTTGCCTGTAAGATGGCACGCTCTAATAAACATTGTACAATATATACATAAAAAACAAAAAAGCAAGGTCAAAAATTACTCCGTTTTCAGCATATATTTTTTTTAATTTACAATATTTCTTATGATTTGAGAAACGCTATGACAACATGGGAATTAAAATTAAATTCTCTTATTAAATTATTACTTTTTAATTACCACATTTGTATTTGAAATCGTTGTAGTTTTAATTCAAATTTTAATTTAATCAAATGGCTGTCTGAACTTGTTCCGTAATTCTTCATGACGACACAACTTCAAGAACCGATATTTTAAAACGGTACTTGAAATGAAATAAAAAAGTCGGACTTTAAGCACCGTAAGTTGTTCAGTTTTCACGTGAAAAAACTGTTATACTCCATATAAGAAAATTATTTTTTTCACGATAATGAATTTCACGTGAAAATTGTGTAGAGTTTCTTGTCACGCAAATTTAATGTACAAGACTATTATATTTCTTGGGAAAAAGTGACATTATATTGTTCATTTTTAGAATTTAAATTAACTTTCGAAGTCTTTTAAGTTCGATTGAAAATTTTCCACGTGAAAAACAACTTACGGTGCTTTAACCACAAAAAACATTTTTGGATTACCAATACGGGGTTGCCACATATTAATTTCAAATGTCCATTTTTTTTAATCTTAAAACAACAAAAAAAAATTTTTTAATTTGTTACAATTTCGTATTACTGCTCTGCTTCAAAATAGGGATGGTTTTTCTTGGTTCATAATATGGTAAACATTTTAATAAAAATTAATATTTTATTAACAAACATAGGATAGCAACCCAGACTGAAACTGATAATGACAAAAAACTACACTCAACCAAAAAAGTGTGTAATGGCTACTGAAAATTTTGCTAATGTTAGAAAAACATATCTGCTGATCTGTAGTACAACAAAATTAGTAGAAAAAATTAGTAGTCTCTACTAAATTTTAGCAAAATTGTTGTTAACTGCAATTCAAAATAGATTTCCTAAAATCAGTTAAAAAACTTATTAAATATTAATCGCCCTTACTATCTAAATTTTTCAAATGTATATTTTAGTTAAATTAAAAAAAAAATAGAAGTTAAAATATTGGGTGGCAGTATTCATTGACTTGGTTTACTTGGTCACGCGTGATTCACGCATGAGTTAAAATGATAGCACTCACGTGAGTCGTGCGTGAGCGTGAGTTAAAAAAATGTTCGTGCGTGAGTAAATTTTTGTGCGAGAGTTTGCGTGATTATATCAAACCAGATTGCGATAAAATCCAATTTTGGAAAAATTACAGAGATCTTCCCCTCCTTCAAATAATGTGTATTCCAGTCAGTTCAGGTCATGCGCGGTTCCAGCAATTAATATAAGGGGAAAAATCATACGCCACCGTAGACAAATACATTGAGTTGGACACTGAGGCGTATGATTTTTCCCCTTATATTAGTTGCTGGAACCGCGCATGGTTCAGGTACTAGCGAACGGTTGTTTTCTACTTCTGCCAGCATTCTTATGTAAAGAAGAAATCGACTTTTTAATTTTTTTTATTTTTATTTAATTTTATTTTCCAAATAATTCAGTACAATTAATGTTGCCTCAGCGCCTTATAGGCATTATTGAGGCGAGTTGGTAAAATATTACACTTAATTGAAAATGGTTAAATAAGAGAAAAGAGAAAAAAAAGGTTTTTAAAGTAAAAATTTAAATAATTTGAAAAAAAAAAATTATTTAATTTAATTTTAAAATAATTTTACACGTTATTATATCAGAAGTTCTTCTACATTTTCTAACAAATAATCTTTTAATGATGATTTAAACGTTGAAATTCTATTTAAACATTTTAGATATTGAGGTAAGTCGTTAAACTGATGACCACCCATGTATTCCACTCTTTGTTTTGTTGTTTCCAATCTACACCGGACTACTAATAAATTGCTGTTGTTTCTTTTGTTATGTGAATGTTGATTGCTGGTAAACTTTATGGTATGATGTCCGATATTGTGTAGGCATTTGAAAACATATAATAATAGCTTCATCCTATACACACCATAAATTGGTAAAACTGAAGGAAATCTATCATTATATAGTGATGTTGTTGGGTGTGTTATGGGATTCAAATTGAAATGACTTTGTATTAAAGCGTTGTATATCAAAAACTTGGTATCATGGTCAAATTTGTATAAAAGTCCGATAGCTTGAGATGTTTTGGTTTTCAAAGACTGTATATGTTGGTTCCAAGACAAGTTATTCTGCAAATTTATACCTAAGTATTTTACCGAAGTAACGTCCACAATTTCTTTACCATCAACGAAAACACTAAAATGTATGTTGTTGGATGGATACGGTTTAAATCTAATCAGACGGGTTTTATTTGCATTTAAAATAAGTTTATTTATTCTCGCAAATTCCGATATAAGAGCAGCGTCCCGTGAGCTTTAACTACGGTTTCATGTTGAAAAGGGTGAAACAGGCTTATAACGTCAGCGTAAATAAAAATTTTCCAAATAGACCAAGATTCTTGATGTCGTTTATATAGATCGTAAATAATAAAGGTCCCAGAACACTACCTTGCGGTACTCCATGTTGAACTGGACATGTAGAGCTCTTATGGTTGTTTATTTGAACATATTGCCTACGGTTTGATAAATAATCTTCAAAAAGAGACAAATTACTACCACAAATTCCATAATATTTAAGTTTTTCAATTAGAATTTCGTGATCAATTAAATCAAATGCTTTTGAAAAGTCATAAAAATGCCTGCTACTCCACAATGGCCTTCATCCAGTCCTTTGCAAATAAAATTAACAACATGGACAACCGCCTCCTCAGTACCACATCCTTTTCTAAAACCGTATTGAAAATCATTTGGTAACTTATTATTGTGTAAAAATGTTGTAATTTGGTTGTACAATATTTTTTCAAATATATTATCTACGATAGGCAGAACAGCTATTGGTCTAAACATATCAGCTCTATAGGCATTAATTTCCTTAGGTATTGGAACTACTTTATGTATTTTCAAAATATTAGGATAAGTGCTCCTATTGATCATGTTATTAAAAACGTTTACCAAAATGGCGTTAAAATATTGTTGCATTTTAAAAGTACTTTTGCTTCTTCTGCAGCTAAGTCGGCATACTCGTTGCCGGGTATACCAACGTGAGAAGGGACCCACATTATTTTAATTTTATTTGGTTGTTGTATACAAATGTTCCTTATTTCATTTATTAATGGTGAGTCGTACGAGGAGCTTTGTATGGCTAAGACAGCCGAAAGGCTGTCAGTTAGGGTTTATGTCCCGGGAATTTTGTGCGGGATTTCCCGGGATTTTTTTATTCTTTTACAGAAGTTTTAGCTATTATATATTGCAATTTTGGAAGGTAAAAAAATTTAAATTTAAAGCATTGATGTGAAATTCATTTAAGTAAGAAATATTTGAAATTAAAAAATGCGATTTAAAATTTAATAAACTAAATTAGTATAAAAAAATATTATTTAGGCCGAATTGTTTTTGGATGTCAGTTGAATTTGGTTAAGTTAAACCGAAAACAAATACTCGAACTTCAGAAAAATTTTTTTTCTTTAAAATTGTGATCTTTGTTTAAATAAAGCAATATATATAACACTTCAACATCCGTATCTCAGTTCCAAATACCTCAAAAAAAACTAGGCATTAAAAAATTAGTAATATTTTCGTATTTTAAGGTTTTTTCACTTCAAATAATTTTATTTAAATTTCAACTGCTATTCCTTTATTTCAATTGTGTTTTTTAAATATTATGCAGATGCTTTTGCAAATTATTTTGGATTTCTTTATATGTTAATTTAAAATGCAACTATGTAAATTAAATAATTTATTTTTAAATATTTTTGGCATAAAAAAATCTATTCAATAGATACCAATTAAAGTTAAAAACTATTTAATGAATGTTTTTCGTTCAATCTGAGATCAAATATTATCACACTTTCCTTTAAATTATTTTCAAGTTAAAAGAGAGATGATAAAATTTTTACAATTAAATTAAATGGAATAAAAATTTAAAAAGTTCGAAAAGGTTAACAGGATAGAATACGTATTTTCGGGTACTGCTACAAACCCATCCTTAATATTCTATGCCTTATGGGTTAATAATTGATGATTATCTATTTATATTAAATTAAAACAAATAAGCAAATTGAAACAACTCAATTAGACGAAATTCTAACAATGTTATTTTTATCCAGCTGCTTCCTATGGAATTCAACTCTGATCGACAACTTATGAACCACAGATTTATGAACGACAACGAACCGTTAATTTTAAATGCATATTCTAATTATTTTTAACAACATAAATCCATATTGATAGTAAACAATTATGCATACGTATTAAATTATATTTTTCATTATATCTGGTGTGTTAGGATGAATAAAATATTATTTAATAATGTTCTAGTGTCGATTTGTATAAAAATCTTTAATAGTGTATTTAGACTGGACAAAAACTATTAGTTTTTGGCCATTTTTAGTTTTTGAGCCGAAAACTACAAAATTAATTTAGTTTTTCCATATAATTTTCATAGAAACTGAAAACCAGATTCTACCTGGTTTTTGCCAAAAACCAAGTAAAAATATCTGAAATGTGCATTTTTGATACACCCGGTATCATTTATAGTTAACTTTCGATGCACCCTGTTACAACGAATATAGAAGTAAAGCAAGTGTCAAAAAAATATTTTTTAGTTTTTTAAGAATATTTCTATTTTAATTTGAAATTATGTGTTGCTATTAATTTTGAAATGTATTAATAATTTTTTTGCATTAATTTAACAATACAAAAAGAAAGAAAAATGCGTAATAAAAAAAGTGATGTGACAAAGAAAAACTAAATAACAAGTGTAAATGACTTGGTTTTTGTAATTTAGTTTTGTACAAAAACCAGCTGGTTTTTGCTTAGTCTAAATTCAGTATAAGGGAATTTGCCTAATAATTTGTGTGAAGAATACTTACTTTTAAACTTTTTTATAAAATAATTCTATACGAATACTTCTGAAAATCTGCATAGAAACAAAATCTTTAGAAGGACAAATTTTTGGATTCCGTATTTAAGAAAAATTTAAGCAAAAATCTATCTTAGTTCTGACTATAAGACTGGCCCGACACAAGCTTGCACCCATTAACAATTCCAATACTTCCTGAAAGAAGGGAAGAAATTAAAATACCCATGTCTTTCACTCTTTTTATATCAATTCGTTTAACCGTTCCACTCGCGAATTAATATTTAGTTAATATACATATTTCATTTTAAAATTAAGACGGCCTGCCATATAAATATATTACCTAAATAATAATTCGCTATTTAAACTCTTAAACGAATTGATTTAGAAAAAGTGGAAGTCATGTATATTTTATATTTAGCCCATCTTTCAGAATATATTAAGTAGATTTTTTCATGGGTACAACCAAAAGGCGAAATTTCTCGGACGGTGTTTTAATAGAAATCGAATTTTTCAAGTACAACATATGTCGGATTTATTTATTTTCTAACAAGCAAGAATTCCCGGAATCCCGAGAAATTCAGAAAAATATCCCGCTGTCCCGGGAAATGAAAAAGTCTGGGAAAAGAAAAACTCTACTGTCAGTATATATTATATATTTAGTGTCTTTTTTTGTGGCGAATTCCACTGCTAGATTAAAGATTATTCTCTCATGAAATGACGATATTTTATAAAAAATTAAAAAATAAAATGTAAATACTATTGAACAATTTCATATGTATAAAGAACATTTTCATTAAATTCATGGATATCTAATTTATGAAATTCAATGAATTTCCTTAATGAAATTATGAAATTTTATGAAAGAAAAGTTATCAAAAATTTCATAATATTAATTAAATATTATATACATAATGAAATTCTTCATTGGTTCTACGAAAAAAATTCTATGAAATTATATCATTAATATCATGAATGATAATTCTCTCAGTGTAGTAAGCCAGAGTTTATGAGTATTCCATCTTGTTCTACTGCTGTGATTAACTTATTTGTTTTTCAAACTATTACCAAAAAAAAAATACAAGTGTAAAAGCTTTCAACTTAGGCGTGTTCGTTTACTTACTACAAGGTACTGCTTTTACTACAGCTGAAAAAATTCAATACAAAAAGTAAACAAAACTTTCCAATTGTAGTCAATGTAGTAAGAAATTCGAGTAAACGAACACACTGATTATTTTTTATTGCTCAAATATTCAAAATTGGATATTTGTTTAATTGTATTGTATTAAGATTCAACTTATAAAAAAGATAATAAAAAAATTCAAAAATTCATATCTTTTTTTTTTTAAAAACGGCCTCTTGAAAATTTCAGGATCTTTTAAGATCAGTTAGAGGTTTTATTTAAAAAAAATTTTTTTTTGAGTTTTTCGATTTTTAAAATTGTAAAATTGCGAAATTTTCAATTTTTTTATTATTCAATATTTTTTTAATACGCCTAAATATCCTCTTTAAAACTGAGAACCATTTTTGTAGCTATTATAATTTTCGAGATATTCAAAAAATAACCTCGTAACAAAGCAAAAAATTAGAAAAATTATGACATTTTTTGTAATTATAAATATTGCATAACTTTCGAAAAAAAAATTTTGTAATTTTTTCCTTTGGCAAAACTTCGTTATATGATGAAACAAAAGTTCTGACCAAAATTCATCCAAATCGAAAGGGGTCGATTCCAAGCATTGGTCGATTTGAGATGAGATGACCCATATTCATTTAATTATATAAGAAAAGCGTATAAAATTTCTTTCCTATGAAAAAATTTCCTCGAACTTTAATGGCCTCAAATCGTAATTTAAATTGTGAAAATGCACAATTTTTTTATTAATTTGAATGAAAACAAATTCTGTACAGTTTTTACGTGAAACTCATAATGCAAAATAATTTTTTGTGTGGAGTATAGAGCAGTACTGCAGTACATTTTTCATGTGAAATCGAAACAACTTACTATGCTTAACCGTAAGAAAATACAATAAAAATGTTTTGCTTTAGCGTTCATTATACAAAAATACTTTTGTATTAACCCTCTAATGCCCAAGGCCGCCTTTTGGCGGTCTTCAGATTTTAAATAGTTTTTGGCTAAATAACAATGTTTTATTAAACAAGTTGTATTATATCCATAGAAAACTTAACTGTCTACTTTTTTTGCCTTAAAACTTTTTTTGTATAAAGGACGGTTTTCAAGCGAGAAGAATGTAAAGTGAAAATTTAGAAAATTTAAAAAAAATTAACTTTTTAAAACAGAAAAAATATTTGAAAAATTTCCAAAAATACATTTACGATCAGAGAAACAAGCCAGCCGCCGTGAGCCGTTTAAGCCGCCGCCGCCGGTCATTTTAGCTTCAGCCGCCGCCGCCGATTTTTTTCGGCTCATTTCGGCTGGAAGTATCAATTTTCAAATATAAAAAATTTAAAAATAAATATATTTTTTAAAAAGAATTTACTAATTCATTAAACTTGAACAACCAGAGCTAAAAACAATTTTGTTATATGAAAAGAAAAAAGTTAAAATCTTCTAAATATTAAATTTTTATAAATATAATTTTTTTAAGCTATAAAAGCTTATATAAATTTATACTGTGAAAAAAATTAAAAAAAAAAGTTCTTAATGGGTTAATATAATACTTCAGAATGCAACTCTTTGCAGATGTGTAAAAAATCAATTAATAAAAAACGTAGCTGCTTAACTTTGCATTTAAAACTCAATATATGTATTTGGTGTACGCATTTTTATCAAAAATTATGACGAAAAATCGTTACAGAGTTGAAGTCGTGTTAGCATAGATATACGAAAAAGTTTTTAAAATGCATTAATTTTTGTTAAAAGCGTTACTTCTCCTCTTCATATAAATTCTTACAGTTAGTGTTTAGCTTCATTGGTTATTAAAATATAAGCTATTAAAGTTAAAAAACCTTACAAGTTACTGGTTACGGAGTTTACATTTGGCCTATAAAATTGGTTACAAATTTTATGTATTAACCAAAAATTGGTCAGATTGTTATAAATTTTGTAAAACAGGTGACAATGCGCTGATATATATCGAAATATATAACTCAAATGTAATCCATGCATTTGAAATTAGTTGGTTAGATGGTTTTTATCACATTTTTTGATATCACCCATATATATTTTTTCAATTCTAAAATACATTTTTAAAAATGGTCCAGTTGAATATTTTGGATAAATGAGACATTTTGTAACAAATAAATGAAAAAGTAAAGATAAGAGATATTGTAAAATTCTATAATATTTAGAAAAGGACACTTTTACGGATAAAATGCTCAAACCAATGTTCGAATTGATCACATAATTTCATCATTTAAGGACATTATTGATTGGGCATCTAATTCAAATGGGTCCATACAAGATATGTGCATCCTGCCCAAACTTTCTAACAAAGCCTCCATTCAAAAGCCTTCAAACAAGTTTAATTTCTTAAATCAATCGATATTTATTTTTTCTTTGGTCTTTACTTATTCCTTAATTTGTTAAAATTAAAAAGAATAAATAAAAAAAAATTGATTCCCAGTATGCTTTAATTTTCTGAAAATTCTATAAGAGGCAAAAATTGTTTTGAGTTCCAAGAGGGTTACATTTTCCCAATGTTGGGATTACTTTGGAGCCCTTTACATTGGCAAAAAAAATATGCTGGCAGAAATTAAAATTTTGCAAGTTATGTTTCAACGAAAAGGACTTGGTAGTAAAAGGGTATGTTTATAATTTATTAAGTAAAACTTGTATGTTATATTAAATATTTAGGACCATTTGTTAGATATAGTCTTGACTAGCCATGGATCTGTGCGAACATGAAACAAATCACACGTGAACCAACAACAAATCTTATATAAATTGATTTTATATATATTTTTTTGCGAGTGATTTTCTGACCGTGATAAAGTGCTGACGTTAATTGTGATTTCTTTTCTATAATTCTATTTAAAATTAAAAGCAATAACATTTGTTTTAAGAAAAAACTTTTTTTTTTTACATTGTATCAGTGTTGCCATAACGGCGATTTTCTCGTCAGATCTAGCGATTTTATTTCGCCCCTAGCGGGAAAAATTGTCCTGTAGCTATTAGCCAAAAATCTAGCGACGTTTTTATCAGCCGTAATATAATTTTTAAAACTCGGTTTTATGTTGAAAAATATTATAAAACTCGCACATTGATATTCCTTTATTATAAAACACAACATCTTAAACGATTTTAGTAAAAAAAACTCTAAAAATACACATTTCGATAAAATATGGGTATGCACTTTTTCATCGTACAACGCCCTCTATTGTGTATTCGCAATACTAAGATTAATTCAATGAAAATCAGGACTCATTATTTGAAGCTTAATCGTAAAATTTTTCATTATTTAATTTATTATTATTTTTCTTATTAACATATTAAAGAAATTTTTGAGAAAAAACTGCTTTAAGTACCATTTTTCAACAATCTAGCGATTTTTGGGTCTGATCCAGCCATTTATTTTGAAAATTTGTTGGCAACACTGCATTGTATATTGAAATCAACAACAAATTATTACTTATTATTAAGTAGTAAACAAAGGGATTAATATTCTTCTATACTAATCCTCTGCTGTTACAGCAGAATGGATAGTAGCAGCGAGTCTACTGAAGAAAGCGATATTGTCTGGTAGACAGTCGCTGAAAACAAAACAACGAAACGACGACAAAATCGATCACCAGGATTAGTTAAGCATGCAATCAAAATAAAAAAACTACCAACAATGATGATTAGGGCAAGGAATTCCATGCAAATGTATGTTATTTCTCGATAGTCCAAAACTAATATAGACTAAACATTTATCCGAATCATCAAATTTAGAACAAACTGGCATCGATTTGTAGTTGCATATTTTGACATAAATGCATGTTTTTGCATATTTCGACTTTAAATGCATATTTGGTGGCTTTCTAATGCATATTTTGTGCTTTTTAATGCATATTTGTTCATATTTTTCATTTTTAGTAGCATTTTTTATTTTGTAAAAAAATATAAAAAATTGATACGTTTTCATATTTTGATTCAATCAAAATAAACATTTTTAAAACTTTATTGACCTATGGGAAATCTTCGAGTTCTGTGTCTGTTTGCAAAATAACTAACTTAAATATATTTTTAAGTTTTAAAGTGCATTATTTTTGCAAAAATTATAGTTTTTAGTGCATATTTTTTATATTGTTAGTGCATATTTTTCTTTTTTAACCGCATATTTTAGGCGCATATTTTTAATTTTTAAGTGCATGAAATTCCTTGCCCTAATGATGATATACCAAGTACCTACTAGCAACAACATGTTTGCTGCACTTGATGTAGACAATAATGATGATGTTAATTATATTAACGATAATGCTAACAAAGAGCTGTGTGAAGAAAAACCGCCTTCAATAATTATTCCAAATGTTTCAGATATAAGAGCGATGATGAATAACTTTTCAAAAATAGTAAACCTTGAATAGTACAAGGTGGACAGGTAAGAGTAATGGCAAAAAACGTAAAGGCATATAGAGTGATAGTAAAATATCTATCTTTCGTAAAAAAACTTAAACGTTTTCAAATCACATTACATAATGTTGATTTCAGCCGATCAAGCCGCCGCCGCCGCCGATTATTTGGTTGCGCCGCCGCCGCCGATTTTTATCCGGCTCAACCTCAATCGCCGCCGCCGCCGCCGATTTTTTGCTTGCGCCGCCGCCGCCGATTATTTTGGTCGGCTTGTTTCTCTGTTTACGATCTGACGTACATTACCGATAATAACAAAGCTAGTTTAGAGTCTCTAATTGTAAAATCAGTTAACAATTTTTCTCCTGGACTCACAGGATACCGCCAGGTTACGTTTTACAAATATATCTCTAACTAAACAAAGATTATATACTCAGAGGTGATGATGTTTAGTGCCGAATTCGCCAAATTTCGTAATTTTCAAAAAGCGAAAATCGCCATAACTTTTGAAATAAAAACAATTAATCAACAATTTTCTGTACGTAATTTTATTTTATTGATAGTGTTATTTACAGCAAAAACCGAAATTATTTGACTACTGGGTTTCAAGATACGTCTTCAACCTTTGTTGTGATATATCGCCTAAATAAAGCGATAAATTAAAAGTTTAATATTTGTTCCATGGTAGATTTTCAACCCCAAATATATGGTTTAAATATTATTGAAAGAGCATTAGAGGGTTAAGGATTTTATGGGCTTCCAAAATAAAAACAACATTTTAATTATGAGGAAGTTGATGTTATAAACAAACAATTGTTGCTGATGTTAATTTAATTTCATTTAAATTTTTTTTCTTATTGAAAAGCTAAATTTCCATCAAGAATGTAACGTGTTGTTTACAATAATTGAATTATTACTACTTTTTTAATTCGTGTTTTAAGTTGACGTGTATTCAAGGCGTTAACTCAAAATACCTAAAAACAGCCTAACTAAATGATTTTGAAATAATACCGTTATCCATTATCACCAGTACCGGTGTTCTATAACTACATTTGTGAAAAGTTTCTCACATCGAAAAATTCAACTTCACCATATTTTAAACCAGACTTGGGGTGATTTCAATTACGTGTAATTTTTAATTGCAAATTTTAATTACAACTACAAATAATTGTAATTGAATTTTGAAATAAACTTAATTACAGGTAATTGTAATAGAAATTTTCAATTACAAATTACATGTAATTAACAATAATTTAATTTTTTTTTACATTTTTGATTACATTTACAATTAGAAAATGTTTTTTGTTAAAATAAAAAAAAAGAATATGGCATGCTGGGTTGATGCCTAATTCGCGCTTTTTGTCATTATTTCTTTTCCCAATAAAATGTTATTGTAATTGATATTTTTTACAATTACATGTAATGTGTAATTGAATTTACATTTAATTGTAATTATTCTTTTTTAAATTGCAATTTCTAATATATATGTAATTTTAATTGAGTTTTTTCAATTATAATTACATGTAATTGTATAATGGGATGTGTATTCAAATACAAAATATAATGGTCAACCTCCAGCAAATGTTTTGTGAAGCTGTGAAGCGGTGAAAAATATATTTCACTCATTTAAAAATAATGATAATACATGACAGTTTTTATCACTTCACCGCTTGCAAACTATTCAGAATCGGTACTCAGGTCTAGTTAATATGTTAAAATTTATAGATATTTACTTAAATTAACGTTAAATCGACAATTTAGTAAGTTAAAAAAATATGGTAAGTTTTGTAAATGATACACCTTTTTCCGTGTGGTAATCTCACAAATTTTACAAGATTATTGGCATAATGAGCTACATTCCCCATAGAGGAATAACTAAGGAGTGATGCTCGCAAATTGTTGTGTCCCCATTACCGCTTTTTGGAAAAATATCAAAACAATAATATTTACGTCTGAGTAAAGGCTTCTTTACTCGAGCGTAAACGTAACGTATCTCTGCGTAGCTGAATTAATTAGTTAAATAAAAACAGAAGATGTGTTGTGTTTTTTGTTTCATTATTATGCATCGCAAATATAGAAAACATAAATACACACCAAAAATCTGTTGTGAATAGATTTTTGTGGTGTAATTTACGTTTGCTATATCGAGGGCTTATACATTGGCGTACCTAGACCATTTTTCTGGGGTGGGCAAGGGCCCCATTTAAGTTTGGCTGTTCATTTGGCCATTCTCAGATCCTTAGTCTTATAAAACACTTTCGAAATAATGCTTGCGATTTTTTCATACAAAAAAAAAATTTTTTTGATAAAATTTTCAAATGTTTTTTTATAGAAATTTCTGAAAAATGTATCCTTTTGTCTGAAGAAAACCTCGTGCAGGGAATGCTATACGCTCAGAATAGTATAAAACTTTGATACTTGATAGAGAAAAGAAATCTAGGATCAACCTGTCTCATATTTTCTCTCACTTCTGACGAACCCATTCTTACCCCATATTTTGACCACTTAAATTACCGAGGTGATCAAAAAATGACATTTTCATCGTAGAAATTTTGCTTCTACAAGATATTGAAATTTCCTCAAAATAGTACATTCATAGAAACAAATCTGTAAAAATAGCAGAAAAAGTAACTAAAAATTAGTTAAAAATGATGCTACAGAAGAAACTGTTAAATTAGCAGATTTTTTTTTGCTAAATAGAAATAAAATAATAACAGCAAAAATAAACCTGTTAAATTTACAGTTTTACAATTTTTTTTTAGTAAATATTTCTGCTAATTTAACATTATAGACTGCTACTTGCATTCAACTAAATTTAGCTTAAAAATAACAAAAAATTATAGATATAACAGTTTATTTTTGCTATTTTTAGTCAACTAATTTTTTGTAGATTTTACAATATTTTCTGTAGACTTTACAATACATTTTGTCATTTTCAATTACCTAAAAGTTAGCTTAAATATAACTAAAATTCTGCAAATTTAACATCTTTATTTTTGCTGTTCTTATTTTACTAATATTTAGCAAAAAAAATCAGTTCTTTCTGGAGCATCATTTTTAATTAATTTTTAGTTTCTATTTTTACAGATTTATTTCTATGAGTGTAATATTAACTAATTATTCCTTTAAAAACTACTACATCCAAGAAATTTTTCTCTTATAGCCAGAACTTGTTTCTGAAATATTTCTTAAGTAAGACTTTTTAAACAACATTTTTTATTTCAACAATTTTCAAGACAGAAATCGATATTAGCTCTGGCTGTAAAACTGACCCCTAGATTCCAACAAATTATCTTCCCAAGAACCTAGAAGGCATTTTCCCAATCAAAAACACAGGATTTACTGATATTAGAAAAAAGTAATCATAGAACAAGAATTATGGCCAGTTTGTTTCTAAATTCTGGGCCAGTTTGTTTCTAAATTCAGACCGGCCTAAGTCCGCCAATGGGCTTATAACATATTCAATAGGGTCCATCTGCATTTGGGAAAATGAATTTTTAACAGCAAACACTTCAAGTGGACATCTGTTATCTATCATATTACTTTTGTACTGAAATAATAATTCTAGACCCATCTTTTTCTCATTTTAGTTAATTTTCTATCTACCAAACAATTTTTGATCACTCAAAAATGTTTGACAGTTACTACATGACAGTTGTTTGTGTATTAATCAGTAGTTGTTTTTAACAGTAATTAAAGTTGTTTTTCTATAGAAAAGTGAAAAAAATTTTATGACGCTTATTTAAGAAAACAACTAACGAAAAGTACTGTAAGTTCGTAACAGTTGTTTAAACCAGTTATTTTTAATATCATAATAAACAACTACCAAAACAGTAATTTTGCAGTAAACAGTTGTTTTTGTTAGTTATTTAGAAAATAAAAAATTTCATTGAATTTCTTTTAATTTTAAAAATTCTTGTTTTGTACGAGTATATTTGTTATTATTGATATATTCCTAGTTTGCAAATAATAATCAGAAACTTGTATCTCCAATGCATAAAAGCATAATAACTGGACAACCGTTTGGAATTTTTACTTCAAATTTTAAATAGACTGATATTTTCGTAATCGAAAGAAAAAAATTTTTTTTTATTAAATATACTTTTATAATACGAAAAGAATGAATTGGAACAAAACAGTAGTTTTTACCCAATAGCCAAAAAATTTCGTTTTTACTATAAATAACACTACACTAATAGAAAAAAGTCCGTAAAAAATTTGGTTAAAACTACTAAAAATTAGTTAAAATTGATGGTGCAGAAAAAAACTGCTAAATTAGCAGATTATTTTTGCTATATATTAGTAATATAAGAACATCAAAAATAAAACTGTTAAATTTACAGAATTATAGCAAATTAACCTGCTAAAATCAGCAAAAAATTCTGTTAAATAATTAGTAGCCTAAAACATCACCAAAAAATTAAAAATTTTCGAAGTCTTTTTCTATTTTTTTAAATGCAAATAAAAATTGAGCCTTTTGAAAACAGCAGTTTACAATTTTTTAGCAAATACTTCTGCTAATTTTAGCAGAATAGACTTGCATTCAACTAAATTTAGCTTAAAAATAGAAAAAAATTTGTAGATACAACAGTTTATTTTTGCTATTCTTAGTCTACTAATATTTAGCAACATTTTCTGTATATTTTACAGTACAATTTGGTTTTTTCAATTAACTAAAAGTTTTCTTAAATATAACTAAAATTCTGTAAATTTAACAGTTTTAATTTTGCTGTTCTTACTTTACTTGTATTTAGTAAAAAAAATCTGCTAATTTTAGCAGTTTTTTCTGCAGCATCATTTTTAACTAATTTTTAGTAACTTTTTCTGCTATTTTTACAGATTTATTTCTATGAGTGTATCAGTAAAATAAAATCACATACTGAAAATTGCTGATTTAGTGTTGTTCTTTCAGAAGTTATAACGAAATTAGTTTTGCTTACTACTAGCTCTAAGTATATAATCTGTGTTGAATTTCAGAAAAATCTATTGGCTAGTTTTTGAGTTAGAGAGATATTCGTAAGACGTATCCTGTGAGTCCTGGAGGAAAAATTGAAACTTATTTTACAAGTAGAGACTCTAAACTAGCTTTGTTATAATCGATAATTATGTCAAATCGTAAATGTATTTTTGACGATTTTTAAATATTTTTTTCTTTTTTAAAAGTTAATATTTTCAAATTTATAAAATTATGTAATACTTTACAGCCTTCTCGCTGGAAAATCGTTCCTTATAAAAACAAAGTTTGAAGGCAAAAAGTAGGTAATTATGTTTTCTTTTTTTAATTTTATTTTTATCGGGATATACATTATTTGCAATTATGTTTTCTATTATAATATATCTTCCCTACGGGAAATTTTAACAAACTGTCACCGAACTGGCCCCTTTATATGAAATAGACTGGTCACTTTTACATGGCGTTGTCATAGGAGGGGGAAATTGACCCCTTGTGACATGTCACAAGACAAATCCCAGGACAGGTCCCTGAACTTTGTTTTTTATGAGAGTTCAGTAACGTGTCCTAGGATTTGTCTTGTGACATGCCACAAGGGGTCAATTTCCCCCTCCTATGACAACGCCAAGTAAAAGTGACCAGTCTATTTCATATAAAGGGGCCAGTTCGGTGACAGTTTGTTAAAATTTCCCGTAGGGTTGTTTCATCCAGGGGTGTGGCATCACCAAAAAATACGTTATAACAAAATCGTTATCACTAGATGGCACTTTGTTCAAAAAATTGACAATTTTCTTTTTTTATTTAAATTTAAATAATAACAAACAACAAAGCAAAAAAACAAACGGATATCTCAAATTTTATTATTTGAATATATTCCGCGCTTGTTTTTTCCTTATCTTGTGCAGTTTTCAGCAGTTTTTTACTTTTTAAATATAGGCTCAACTGATATAAACTGATACTAAATAGTTGCTCAGGTAATACTAAACTTCAGCGCCCTCTATCGGTGAGTAATATAGGTTATGATTTCCTATCTCTATTATTAATAGTCTCTGGTTTCATCAAATGTTATTAGGTCCCTTCGATTACTTTTCTCAGTCAAGTCCAGTAAGAATTACTCAGTACAAACTTACAGAGAGTAAGACAAGATTTACTCTCAAAATAAAATTTTCCCAAATATATACGCGAACAGCAAATTTGCAAGTTTGTAGACAGCTGATTAAAACACCAAATATACAAATAAATTTTATCTGGTCGCTATGGAAGACGGTATTTTTTGATGTTAAATCTTAAGCAGAAACTTTTTACAAGGTTTTCTTATCTTTCCCATAATTTGTTTTGAAAGTTTCATTGCTTTGAATTTCCATAAAATAACATAATTGTAAAATATTTTTTTTTTGATTTTCAATAAACAAACATATGTTTTCGAAACATGTTTTTTCTGATTGCAAATTCTTACTGAGAAAAATTTATCCATTAAAAATTTGCAAGAAAAAGAAGAAGACTTAGAAATTCTCATCACAGAACTGTCACTTTATTCTCTCTGTTTACTAAGTATTTGTGTTAACGAACGCCATCCAGTAAAAATTTGTACAAATTTGTCCAATTTATCCAGTAATCGAATGGACCTATTATTTAGCCAAAAAATACGCCGAAAAAATTTCTCAGTTATTGGCTACTAAATTTTCAACTGGGTCCCAGGTGAAATACCCCTTACTGAGCTTCAGTTGTTTAATTTGATTGAATTTAACTAATATATTTTAATTTTTTTTAACGGAACTTTAAGTTAAACTAAACAAGACTTTAAATTAGTAGCTAATAACCGATTTAGTCGTTTAAAATAATTTCATATACTTTAATTTGGTTACAAATAAATAAAACATATTGCATTTTGTTAATAAATTTCACTCTTTATTTGTTACAAAATTATTATTTTAATAAAAACAAAACACAATTAAAACATACAATTTTCCCTTTGGTTCTTATTCCAAATTGTCACTGTGTTTATCAACGAACGCATTTCTATTTTGCCATTAACTGGTTGCTTTTATTTATTAATTATTTTTTTGTATTTTGATATTTTTTAATATCTTGCAATTGAATTTGAAATTTTTCCTAAACATATTTTTAGTTATTAAGAAATCAACTAACAACTAATTTTTCTTTTCAACTGAAGCAAAAGTTGATATTAATTATTTCAGTTATTATAAAATGTTTTCATTTTAACTGAAGTTTTCTCTAACTAAGCTACTGAGGAATTTTTTCGGTGTATTTAAGATCTGAAGACCTCTTTTTAGCGGCCTTGGGCATTAGAGGGTTTATATATAATTTGTTTATTTTTACTAGCAAACACTGTAAAATTTCTTAGTACTCATATTACAAAATTTATTTATATATTAGTAAATGTTTTCTTCTACTGAACGGCAGAAAACAGGCTTTGAATTAAGTGAACGTAATTTTGTTTTTCAATTCAGTGAACGTAATTTTTTTTTAATTCGGTGAACGTATTTTTTTTTAATTCAGTGAACGTAATTTTTTTTTTTAATTCAGCGAGCGTATTTTTTTTTAATTCACTGAACGTAATTTTATTTTTTTAATTCACTGTAGTGCTGGTAAATTCGGTTACTTTTCAATACTCGATACTACTCGATATTTTTAATTTGGATACTCGATACTTTTAACGGTTTTCAAATTTGAAATTTTTTTCAAATTTTTTAATAAAATTATTTAAAAATCTTTACGATAATTCAATATTCAATTTATAAACATATTTTAAATTTTTTTTTACCAACCATTCATTGCGTTTCTTATAGTTTTTTAACATATACTTTTAAATATTTTACTTCTGATTTTTTTCTTTTACCAGAGTTGTAGTTTTGTGATAAATATTTTAGGGGAGTCATATTTTTATATATTTTGTCCGTCCAAAATGCAACTCGAGTAGTAGTTTTAAGTATCTGGTACCCAAAAAAAAGACAAATACTCGATACCCACTACTCATATTTTTACCAGCGCTAATTCACTGAACGAAAATTGAACTGAACGAATTCAGTAACAGTGAGGTTACACGATCAAGATTTTGCTTTCAAGTTGATAACACATACTGCTTGTCAAATTCAGTTGAACTTGAAGCTGTGACGTAGGCTGCATGCAACTTGATAGTCAATTTTGCTTTCAAGATGCCGTCTTCAAGGAAAGAACTAAAAATGCTCGCCTCTGTGGGCTGTTTCCGCACTTTAGGCTGTTCGAAAAGACTTTATTTTTTTCTTCACATATTCCACAGACATTTTCATGTCAGCAGAAATTGATTTTTTATTTATTTTTATTTTTAAATCATTTCGGCGATATACCGAAATATTCACATTCCGTATTTTATCAATCGTGTTTTATTGCGGCACAATATTTGTAAAAAGAAAAATAAATTTACAAGAAATTGATCAGCTGTTTAAAACTTGACCGTCAAGTTTTCCCAAAACTTGAAAGCAAAAATTGATATCAAGTTGCTGTTCAATTTTTAAAATGTGAGTGTGTTAGTAAAAAATTGTGAGTCTTTTGAAACTTGAAAGGAAAAAATTGATCGTGTAACCCCTATGTAAGAAATTAATTCACTTTTTCCCGTTCGATTTATAAAATTGAACGCGTTCACCAGTGAATTTATTTGATTTAACCTAGTGTCTTTAAATGCAATGAATTGTGCAAAGAAATTTGAAAATAACACACAAAACAACAACAACGAAAATATTTTTGTTGTTGCTTTGTGTGTTATTTTCAAATTTCTTTGCACATTTCATTGCATTTGAAGACACTAGGTAATAAAAAGAACTATAGCAATTGAATTCATTCGTAACAAAATAAATCGAGCGAGAACAAATATGAATTAATTCCATTCAATATATGGTGCAATTAATTCATCGAATTTTTAATTCAGAATTGAAAAATTGAATTAAGGAATGCTCTGATTTTTTTGGTTAAAGTTAAGTTGAGAGAGAGGCACAGCTCCGATCGGGTCCAATTTTTTTACCGTAGGTAAAACTTTTTATTTGGATTCCAAACCAATATTTAGTTTTTGACGGTCTGACCTATGTCGGGAGTTATTTCGGTTAAAAATTTGAGTTTGGACTTGCTTATATCTTCGTCATTAATAATGGATTTGAACAATATAAACGGCATTCGAAAGTATTTTAAATATCATTCATATGATATCAGAATATTTCATATACATTAAGCCAAGGCCGGTTAAGCAGAAAAAGCGTCCATTTTTTATTTTGTATGCAAGTTTTGAAGTTAATTTTTAAGAAATGTGCTGCATATACCACATGAAACTTATTTAAATTATATTTCCCACGGTACCCATACTGTTCGAATCGACTATATATGGTGAGATATAGACAAGTCTATGTTTCAACTTGACCCCAAAATAGGGTCTCCAACAAAAAATTTGTTGCTTTTCGTACTCGTCCCAAAAAGTACTATTTGACGATTTATTTTTACTTTTTTGACGACTTTTGACAAAAGAAGTCTGGCACCACTGCGCATGAAAGTGTTTGAAGTAGATTTTTTTTTCACAATGTTTCGTTAAAAAAGGACTGACAAGCAAAATTGTAAGAAAATTAAAATAATTAAAAAATAAAATTAATAAAAACAAGAAATAAATGTGTTGTGCTAAAAGCACAATGCACGCCTAAGTGTAAAATATTATTTAAAAACACATATTTTGAAGGCATTCTTTAATTTGCCAACATATACAGCTGTTTTCCGATAGATGAAAATAATAGCTGCAACTCGATAAAAGAAAGTTTTTTTTTTGAAAACGTAGAAGGTAACCTATCCAAGATGTCATCAAATGGTAATCGAGGTCCAGGACCCATACCCAATCGGTGGTTGCATTGTCCACGAAAAAGTGATACAATAATAGCGGAGAAATTTTTAGCTTTTAAGACCCCATTGAAGGCAGATTTCACCAGTCAAATGCCCATGGAATGTATATTTTTACCCGACATGCTCTTTGGTTATTGTAAGACTTTGAAACTAAAATTGGGTCTATGGATAGATTTGACTAATACTAAGCGATTTTATGATCGCTCGGTAGTGGAAACACAAGGTGCACAATATGTTAAATTGCAGTGTCGGGGGCATGGTGAAACACCATCGCCCGAACAGACACAGGCGTTTATAGAGATTGTAGACAATTTTATAAATGAGAGACCATTTGACATTATTGCGGTACATTGTACACATGGTTTTAATCGTACCGGCTTTTTGATTGCTTCCTATCTGGTAGAGCGTTTGGATTGTTCGGTCGAGGCAGCTTTGTCAATATTTGCCAGCGCAAGAGCACCTGGTATTTACAAACAAGATTATATAAATGAACTATATCGACGCTATGAAGATGTAGAAGATGCCACTCCTGCGCCGGAATTACCAGATTGGTGTTTAGAATTTGACGACTCTGGCCACGTTGGACAAGTTAGTGTTGGTGGTTTTAGTGGGCAAAAACGTAAATACGATGAATCTGCACACTCTTCTAATTCTCAACAAGCTTTGGCTGCTCGGCAACAACATTCCAATGGTAGTTTAGGCCTAATAGAGTCTTTAGACGATCCCGATGATCAAGCAGACGAAACAGAGGGTAACGATGATGGCGATGATCAAGTCGATAGTAGCAAAGAAGGCAATGGTGAGGGAAAACCCCGTAAGAAGAGAAGGCGTGAATTGAATATTAAGAATGCCACCTTTATGGAAGGTGTACCCGGAGTTGTTTGGGTACAAGATCAACCTCGTTTAGGAGAATTACAACAAAAGGTACAAGATATGTGTGATTGGAAGAAAAGCGGGTTTCCTGGTGCTCAGCCCGTTTCTATGGATCGCACTAATATTAAACGTCTACATGAAATACCATATCGCGTATCATGGAAAGCAGATGGTACAAGGTGAGTGGAATAGGTATTAAAACTTTCATATTATTTTATGAAGCAGGTTCAATTTCATTAATAATTTAAAGGCATAATTTGAAATTGTCTTGAATTACACTTATGTCGAGATATGGTAATTTTTATCATATTGGTAAATAGTGCTTCCAAACAAAAAAAAATTGGTAATATATTCAGCTATGGACATAGAAATAGGACACTTCATACAAAATTATCTTCATGCATTTCTCTTAATAATTATAAAGCAATAATTATATTTCTTTTCTATTATCGTAAACTGTAATCAAGTAGTCTCAGATTATATATAAAACTTTGCAGTATTTAAAACATGCAAATATTTACAACGAAATTACTTTACTTTGTTCATATTTGACTTGGACATAAAAATAGGACACTTGCAATAATTGTCAAAATTTTACTCGATGCACTTAGTAATAATTTTCTTTTCATAATTTGCGTCTGAAATTCTCAATTCCACAACGAGATGAAATCTCCAACTAAAATACTAAAGTGTTCGCGAAATATGGTATACAATGCTATTCGTCTATGTGCTGCCGACAAGAAATATCATACGCAAAATAAAGAACGTGAGCCAATCCGTTGTAAAACTACAACTTTTATGGACAGGACTATAGTACGCAAAAGCAAACTCAACCCTTTTATGTCCTCCCGTCAAATAAATAATGAAATCAGAGAAAAATTCAACGTTCAATTGTTAGACAGGTTAGTAAGAAGAAGACTGAATGAAGCAAACTTATTTGAACGAATAAGTAGAAAGAAGCCTCTTCTTTCAAGAAAAAATATTAAGAAACGTATTGATTTTGCCAAAACCCACAAAGAAAATGAGTTGTCCTTTTTGAAAAATGTGCTTTAGAGCGATGAAGCGAAGGTAAATCGTGTCGGACCAGATGTTAGAACATTAGTACATCGCCCAAAAAACCAGGCTTTAAACTTTAAGTACACTCAGAAGACCTTGTAAAACGGTGGGGGTAATATTATGGTATGGGGGCTTTTTCCTGGCGTGTTGGGCCTATCGTAAAAGTAGAGGACAAAATGGAAAGGTTTCAATATTTGAGTATTCTTAAGAATGTTATGGAGCCATTTGCCTATGAAAATATGCCAGTTAAGTGGCCATTTATGCAAGACAATGATCCGAAGCATTCGTCGAACATAGTGAAGGATTGGTTTTTAAAAGAACAAATTAAGGTTTTGGACTGGCCAGCCAAAAGTCCGGACCTTAATCCAATAGAAAATCTATGGAATGATGTAAAAACAAAAGTTTCGCAAAAGTATTACAAAAATTCTACCGAACTTTGGGCTGGTATTCAAGAAGCCTTGTATTCTTTACCAAAATAAAGATGCCAGAGATTAGTTGAGAGTATGCAAAGAAGATGCGAAGCGGTTATTGATAATAATGGATACAGCACAAAATATTAGTGTAATATTAACGCTAAAAAAATAATAATTGTTTTAAAAACCAAAAAAATTTACGGTTTTTTGTAAAAATATAAAATGTGTCCTATTTAGAAGTCCAGGTATTTTTATTATTTTATACATATTTATCAATATACATATATAAAATAGTTGAAGGATTTTTTTTTAAATAAAGAATGAATTACAATCATCAATAATAACACTTCCCGTATATGAAATAAAAAATTTTATTTTTGTTTAATTTTTCAAAATAAATAATTATGTTTCTTAACATATAAAAGTGTCCTATTTCCATGTCCATAGCTGTATGTAACTTAAAATATTTATCGGATTGAAATATTATTTATGTATGAGCGATTATAGTCAATGATATAAGCTTCCAAATTAGCACATTTGGAGTGACTGTTACAATAGAGCGTGTGTTAGAGTGCCAAAGTTGACCAACACGAGTAGTTTATAAATTTTTCTATCTACAGTAGAACTCGTTTAATACGAACTAAAAAGTCCCGATGTTCTGGCAACAATTTCAATATAAAAAACATCTGTTAATACGAACTCGCTTTAGACGAACCCTCGGTTAAAACGAACTGTTTCTGATGGTCCCATAAACAAAGCTCCATATAATTTTCCATTTTTAATACGAACTTTACAAAATTTTACAATTTTTTCTATAATTTTTTTGTATTTTGAGAAATTTTAAACCGAACACTCAGACATTATTTCTTAATTTTATTGCAAACAATTTATTTAGGAAACCAAATGAAAGAATTGCATAATTTTTTAAATTGTTTTAAGGAATTTTAAATATTTTGTGGATAATTATAAAAATTTAAATAAGTTTTAATCCCTTTAATACGAACCTCGCTTATAACGAACTAATTTGTCAGGTCCCCCAGAGTTCGTCTTAAGCTAGATTTACTGTATTATGGAATAAAACATCTAATAAAATGCTTAAATAATAAACTTTCTTCTTTATATGGCTATTACAACCGACGGTCGGTTTGAGCCTGAAGCAAAATAGAACGCCAGCTATTTCTTTGAACTATCTGTTTTGAACACTATCCCCCAATAACACAATATCCTGTTAGGTTCTAACCCTGGTATAAATGATACGGTTAACTGTTGTTGGTTTACGTCTCCAAATATTATGATACCGATTACGGTCCTGAATTGACTGTCTTACTGTTGCATAATACCATAGCCATTAGTTGTTCTTAATATAAAAACTACGAATGTGCACATGCCTATTATAAACGCTTTGAAAAGTCTCAATCATGCTATCCAATTTGGCGTCAACCGACGGATGATACCTACAGTCATTCCAACTCATACCAGACAAATCAGCGAATAAAGATTGAAAATTCACATCAGAATAGTTTCGATAGGTTATAAGCCTCATCCTCTTGAAATCTCATCCCTATTTAGGTTTACATTAACCTAAGAAATCTGATCAAATAATAGCAAAGTAAAAAAAAATTTCATATAAGCTAGGGATATCATTAGAAGAAAACCGAGTGGGTATTTCATTATTAAGAATCGATAATCCCAAAGAGTCAATATAATCATATAATTCATCGCTGTAACTACTCCCAGTTAATAAATTAACATTGATATCACCACAAGTCACATAAAAGTCATAGTCAATTAGACGACGTCAATTAAACGACGATTGAAGTCATTAAAAATGGTTCTAGGCTAAATGTTTTTCTAGGATTGTACACACATGGTACGAGAACCCTGTTTATATTATCATAAACTTGTACATTTATAAATTCAATATTCGGAACATTAGATACATTTACAAGTTTTGCCCTGCAATATATAGCAACACCACCTCTTTTCCTTTTCCTTCTACTTTTCAAAAAAACAATATATCCTTTAATTTTATAGTACTCATCCGATATATCATGATCAAACCAAGTTTCCGTAACACATATCACATCAACATCAGAGTTCTCAAAAATAAACCTGGCATGATTAATATACATATATATATATTCCTCTAACTCCCATTGGAGCATAGGGCATGATCAAGCCAAAAAAGACTATCCAACTTTCCCTACCTCTGTTAAATTTTAAATAAAATAGCTATTAAAGTATTGTAGAAATATAAAAAAATATGCAATTAAAAATAAGTTAAATGTAAGTGTTAAGATTATTCAGCAGATAAAATATCATCTATGGCCTTCTCATTGGATGAATGAATAATAGCTTCCGCAAATTTCGCAAGCCTAAACGCTGAGTTACCCAACCGTAAACGTATCAGATGTTTCGATACCACAAGAAGAAATGTATACGAATGGTTACTAACACGTAAATGTAAACGTACTTGCCGGATCATTCTGTTGAAATCAGAATTTTCTATCCGGCATCGAAGCAGCTGAATGATTTTAGTCGGAAAAAATATGAAATGAATAAAGAAAATTGATTCAAACAACATATAAGGAATAGAAATTAACAAATAAATGGAAAAATTTAGAATAAAATATAAAACCACATGAAATAGATGCTAAATAGTAATGTCGTTTACGGTAATCTATAAGTGTACTTTTTAGCTACGGCACGGTACAGTTACATCACATTTACGTTTACGGTCCCATAATCCGCCCTTAACAAAAATCTTGCCTCTCGAAGAGAACACGTTTAAGAATTTTCTATCTCACAGCTAGAGTTGTCAAGTATTCGACCTATTTGAAAACCCGGTTTTCGAATACTTCTAAAAACCGCCTTTTTGAAAAACCGGTTTTTTGTAAATAATCATTTTGTATTGCTATATATGCAAATTTTCTTATAAAACTTGCAAAAAATTGCTAAAAATCTTGAAACATTCAATTTTTTCCTTCCTTGAAAGCAATTCGCAGGCGCTGTTTTTTTTCCTAAATAAAAACATTTTCGGACAGATCTAAAAGCGCAGTATTTTGTTCGTAATTTTTGCGAAAAAAGCTATTAACATCCTTAAAAAACAGAAATGATTTTTCACTTGCTCTTAGGGAACGCAAAATCCCGAACTTTTTGATTTCCCGGGAAAGCGGGAAATTTATTTTGAATTCCCGAGATCCCGCAAGGGAAGTTAATTAAAAAATATTTTAAAATAATTTAAAAATTTTTATAAAGAAAATATCTTAAAGACCTCAAATTCTTAGGTTCGTGAAAAAGCTCAGGCCGTGAGTTATTTTTCTTGGAATTCTCTGGAATTTTCGTAGTGGGAAAGAATTAATTTTATATTAGAAATTATATGTCTAATTATATATTAAAAAAAATTAATAAAGTAAAGCTAATTTTTAGACTAAAAAACTTTTCCTTGAAAAAAAAATAAAAATAAAAAAAATAATATAAAAAATAATTTTACTAAATTGCAAAAATATATATATTTCTTAAGTTCATTTTAGTGCCTGTTTTAAAAGGCACTTAAAATGTTAAACCAAGTACACAAATTAATCAGTGTGTTCGTTTACTCAAAAATCTTACTACTTTTTTTTTATAGAGAAGCAATACTCGGGAAATTCTTCCTATTAATTAACGTGTTGCTTCCTTTGGAAAGGGTATAGAGAAGAAGTGAAAGGTGGTACTACAATCGGAAATTTTTGTTTACTTTTTGAATTTTTCCAGTTGTGGTAAAAGTAGCAAATTTTAGTAAATAAACAAAAAAGACTTGTGTAAAATTTTTACTATTTTCAAAAGGTGGAAAATTTTTCTTATTGAAATTTGAGATAATTTTTTTATTGTTTTTTAAATAGCATTTTCTGAAATCCCGGGATTCCCGGTCCAAATTCCCGGGAATGCGGGAACTGAAAAATGTTTAATTTCCCGGGAATCCCGGGACGGGAAATCCCGTGATGCATTCCCTACTTGCTCTGGAATTGTTACAAAAACACGGTTTCTCGAATAATTTGAAAACCGTCCTTTTTCAAAAAACGATTTAAAAAACCCGGAAATATAGGAAAAAAACCGGTTTATCGAATAATTCGGAAACTGGTTTTGACAACTTTATGTTTTCAACGTTAAGACTTTCATATATACGAAACGTCCCAGATGGAAAAATACGATCGTGAAAACGTTTTAAAAGCATTTTAAAAGGTGGTACAAACGTTTTCAGAATATATCGATTTACAAGTTTAAAAAGTTTATACAACGCCCCAAATGATAACCATGATTTACGGCGTGAGGGTGGTATTTTATAACGTTTTCAAAGCGTTGCAGAAAAAAAAACTTTAAAATGCTTTTTCAACCGTCAAACTAGCGTATGTAGAACATTCTGGTTTACAATTTCAGAGCATTGTGAAAACGACCCAAATGATAACCATGATTTACGGTCTCAGGGTGGTTTTTTATATCGTTGTCAAACCGTTCCAAAAACAAATTTCAAAGTAGGGTAGAGGGGGGATCCTTCGCCAGTGGGGCACATACACTAATCCCATTTTTCTCCGATGTTAAGGGAGATAAAAAATTGGAAAAAATATATTTTGTGCATTTTTCTATTACCTTTCCTTGACATCCGCTTTGACGAATTTATATCACATGTGGTCGCAGACAGACGTGTTTTTGTGTTTTTTGGGGTGCCGAAAAAATAATTGAAAGCAACTACATTTTGCAATAACTTCCTCAAATCGTGTGATAAAATAATAATTTTCCATTATGTTAGACCTATGATCCTAAGCTTTCAGAAAATAATAATTTGATTTTAGTAAATGCTTAAAAAGTGTGAAAAAATATTAATTTTATGTTAGTGCCTGTCTCTGGGGCACAATCACCAGATGGCCCCTGGAGCTACGAAGAGTTGGTGCATCTCTGCCTAAAATGCTCTATAAGACTTTGCTATATGTTTAAAATATGTTTAATAGTAAATTAGTACAATAGTGTTCATTCTTAAATTTATATTAATTATTCAGTTTTTTGTAATTTTGAACAATCATTATATTATAGTTTTAAATTATTTTTTTTAATGTAATGGAGATTTATTGATTAAAAAGAATCATATATCTTAAAGAACTTATTCTAAATTATTTATTTCAGTCATTAGAAGATTGACTTTGCCGTATTAACAATATTTTTTGTTGAAATTGTATCTAGCTCTTTTGGCGAATACCCCCAGGTTTGGGGCAGTTACGCCGATTTGGTTTACTTTGGAAATCATTAAAAAAGTAATAGAAAATATGCAAATAATTATAGAAAAAATCATAGAAATTAAAGCCAAGATATGTAGGTCTTCAATTTGAAAGTAATTTTTGAAAAATAATTAGGGGTTAAGAAATGACAGTGCTTAGAAAAAAAAAGTGGCGAAGGATCCCCCCTCTACCCTACTATCTCGGCGGTCTATAAACGTTATTACAACATACCAATTTTAACGCTGTCAATTCAATTAAATTTATTTCTTATAATATTTATATTATTTACATTTGACTTAGAAGCAAAGAGTTTAGGAACTTCGTTCCTTTTCTACTTAGATATATAAATAAATTTTTTTAATTTATGAAATTTATGTACATTATTACTAAACGAAAGGAAAAAATTAACAAAAACCTTTATGAAGCAGAGGTATAAGATAAAAATGAGAAAAAAATAAAGTAGATAAAATTATGATGAGATCAGTTCATTGATATGTACATTAGAGCGTACAACCTTACAGGCAAAAAAAAAAGTGCGCCGTACACCATTCAATATGAAGTATTTTTGCAAGGTTTCAAAAAAAATTTTTTTATTTTTTTTGGGGTTGCCATTTTACATTTTTCGTTATATCTTTGGTATTTACAGTCGGATCTTAAAGTATGATACATCGATGTTTTTCTCTCGAGGAGACCAGTGTTTTGCTCTAAGGACATTTTGACCTAAAGTATCTCGTTCTAGTAGTTACCCACCAGATCCCAGTTGCTATCACCCTAATGTACCATCCTTATGTCAGAAAATTAAAGCTCGCAAAAAATCATTAAACTTTTGCTAAGGAAGTTTTTCGCTAAACCCAGTAGAATTTTTTTTTTATATATTGGTTGCCGAACGTAGGGGTCGCCTTTTTAAATTTTTTTTAATTGGATTTTTACTATATAGTAAAACACTGGTCTCCTCGAGGCAAAAAAAATCGATATATTATTATATATTTGAAATAAAGTCAATCTTTCGATTTTATCCAGAACGAGTTCGAAGCCAGCGAGACTATGTAGGCGTCAGGTGGAATAGTGCCATGGTAGTTTAAATATCATTTTAAGTAGCTTATTTTGTGCTACTTGGAGTTTTTTTATATGACATTTTGCAGACGTGTACCAAACTGGAGCACAGTAAAACATTATGGGGTGGAATATAGATTTGATGATGAGTTTTTTATTGTCTATGTTCATTTCCGACTTTCTGTTTAGAATTGGGTACATTATTCTAATAATTTTGTTAATTTTGTCCACTACATAAGGAATATATTATTAAAATTAAGCTTTGTATCAAGCATTACGCCCAAGTATTTGACGTTGGTTTCCCATGGAATATCATGGTTCATAAAACGAGGTAAACTCTGGGATATAAAACAAGACTTACGTTTTCTTGTAAAATAAATAGCCTGCGTTTTTTCAGGGTTAACCAAAATCTTCCATTTATCAAAATAATTACTCAACCCAGTAAGAGCAGACTGCAAGTTTGTAATAATATCAGCTGAATAATTAACGCTGTCAAATCGTTAGAAAATAAACAAATGAAGTACTTTGCCATCGTTTTAAATACAAATATGGGAATCATTTTTTAAAACATTTTTATATATTAACATTTTTTAATAAATTATATTTTATTAAATTTGAATTAAAATTTATTGTAAAGTTATGAAAAATACACTTAAATTGATAAACTTAAACATAAAAAGTATTTTATTCAAGATTTTGAATCTCAATTTATAAATACAATGAAATTGTATTTATAAATTGTATAATATTGTAAAACAATATTTATACCAATTGAAATTGCGGAAACTACGTAGAAAATTAAACATTTCAAAATGATATTGAAAAAATTATCAATTAAATTGTTAATTTTTTTTTTTTTAATTCACTTCATCTCACCCTGACAACGTATGCCTACTCAGTAATGGAAATATTCTAGTACCCAGCAAAATCTTTCATTACCAAATAAGTGGTTATATAATAGAAATTCATAGCTTCGCACAACTTATTTTTTGGCGTCTAAACTCATTATTTTTGTTTGGCATGGTCGTTTTTATAAATAGTCACGCTTAAACGCTCGCTTACACGCTCGCTTACGAAAAAAATGAGAAATAAGTAGTTATGAGATTTTGAATAATAAGTGGTTACACACATGCTTACAAAAAGTTGAATTATAAGTGGTTATCCGATTGCTTACTTGATTCTTAAAAATAAGGAGTTAAGCAAATACTGTTAGCTTAAGGAAATATATTCAGAAAAATTTAAGTTTTCTCTAGTGTGTAATTTTAGGACTCGTCATAAAAATTTAAACATAAAACATATTTACATATAATAAAAAAATTTAACTGTGTAAAAAGTACTTATTTAAACTAATACGAGTAAGTCATTATTTTATATTTAGAAACAATGAATACAATAGTCCGTTATTAGGAAGTAATTATTTTATATTATAAAATAATGCAAAAGGTAATGATATATCATTTTTGAAGTAATTATTTTATATTATAAAATAATGCAAAAGGTAATGATATATCATTTTTGGTAATGCAGATAGTAATGAGGTGTCATTACCAATATTTTGCTGGGTAATTAAAGACATTTTTAGCATCAAACATTGTAAACACAATTATGATAAAGGGCCAAATTTATAATGAAACAACCGATGTTTTTAAGTATCCACTTTCATCAAAAGAAATTGGATTGTATAATGTAAAAAAATTTAATGAAAATTATGCTAATATTAGTATACAATTACCTAGCAAAATTTCAGTAATGGGTGCTCATTACTAATATCTAAATAATAAGCAGTAGAATTAGGGTCTAATACATATAATTCGGTGTCAAAACTCATTATTTTTGTTCGACAAGGTAGTTTTAGTAAGTAGTTGTCCATATTCGCTGCAGGAAAAACACATAAAATTTGTGCACCCGCTTACTCGCTGCATTATAAAAATATATAAAATAAGTAGTTACCAAAATAATTAGTTATTCGGGTGCTAATAAGCGGTTAAAAAATAAGTGGTTACGAAATGTTAAAAAATAAGGCTTACTCATATACTTTTTAGTGGTTAAAGAATAAGAAGTTACCAATATCAAATTATATTTGTAATTGAATAAGTAGTCGCGCGTAAGCTAGACTGCTTATAAATACGTCTTAGTCTAACAAAAATAACTAGTACTGACGCCGAATTATAAGCAGTAAAAAATTTTAGTTTCATTATATAACCACTTATTTGGTAATAAAAGATTTTGCTGGGTAGTGCAAGTTAAGTGTATTCTTACAAATTTTCATAATGAGACAATTGCTATAACTCTTTTACATAAATAACACTATGCGACAGTCAAAATCGGGATGGGATGAAACCAGCGGGAAATGTTATATCGGTCAAAAACAAGTTATACGTGTCCCGGCGTTTCGCTGGGTCACCCCTAGGAATCGAGATATATCTTTTTTTTCTCGAGAACCACTAGTCCGATTTTGCTCAATTTTAAAAAAATTAAAAATTACAATTCCTTTAATCTGTTCATATAACGTTTTTCTATATACTCAACAGTTTTGCCGGTAAAAATAAATGTTTGTTACCGGTACCATAAAAATCAATAACCTTTTGTTTATTACTTTTTTTAATATTTTAGGCAAAAAATATTTTTTTCTTCATACATTTATTTTTGTTTTTAAAATTGTTTGAGCAAAATCGGACTAGTGGTTCTCGAGTTATGTCAAAAAAAAAGACCACCAAAGGTCAAATCGATATATCTCGATTCCTAGGGGTGACCCAGCGAAACGCCGGGACACGTATAACTTCTTTTTTACCGATATAACTTTCCCCGGTAGTTTGAACCTTTCCCGATCACTGACCCCTACCATTTGTCTCACAGTGTAATAATTGCTATAACTTTTTATCATTTTGATCAAACACTTTAAAAAGGGGACTCTGACATTGGAATGCACTTTTTCGAACATTTTGAAGGCGCTTTAAATCAATGTTTTGACAGTGTTTTTAAATAATCGGTTATATATTCTTTAAAAGTACTGCTAAAATAATTTTTGCAAACGTTAGAAAAACGCTTTAAAGCAATGTTTTAACAGTGTTTTTATTTCACAAACGGTTGTAAATTTTGTATGAAAAGCGCTCCTAAAATACTGTTTGTGAACGTTCGAAAAGCAATCCAAAATAATGTTTTTCAACGCTGTGAAAACGCTTTTTTTTTGTACCAATGACAACAAACGCTTTCACAGCGCTTTGTTTTTTGTACCGTCTTCAATTTCCACCTGGGATATTATCATTACTAAGCCTAGCAGCTCGCATAAAACGCTTTTAATGTACGACTCCTATCAGCTTTCGTGACTTTTTTTTTCCATATTCAAAAACCTAAATTTCCATTAAAAAATTCATCATTTTCGACCAATGGGATGTAGGATGCTTGTTCAAAAATTGCATTTTTAAAGTATATTTTAAAATATATTAGAAAATATCAAGAAAAGTTTTAAACAATTGGAGATAAATGTAAATGAATAGAAACATTTTTTTGCAAAAATGCCATTTTCAAGACACATTTGAATGTTTTGGCTTTAAAACGTGCTTGAGATTATAAAAAAAATTCTCATGGATTTTAAAAGTCAGGTTAAAAATACGGATTTTTAAATTCGAATTTAAATTTTTTTAAACTCAGAGCTACCATGGTACTTAAATTTGCAAAATGTCTAAAATCGGCGGAATCAGTCCACATTTATAAAAGTTATACTAACATAAAGCTTTTATACACCCGAGGTGGTCAACTTTGACACCCTGTAGTATACGCTGTGTTAAAACAGGGTGACTATAAAAATAACTTAAAGCTTATGTGCTCGTCTTCAATTTTTGGGATCCGTAGTTATTACTATTTCTTTGGGTTTGGAACCACTGTGCACAAGTGTGATGATACGTTCCTTTGCTTTATATAAATCATGCACTTGATGATACGTTATTTTGAATTTTGGTAATAAAATCGTTAGTTTCGGACGCAGAAGTGTAAAATTTCGTATAGACAGGTTTAATGACATGAATCATAATCAGAGTTTTAAAGAATTGATTCAGAAAAAATTATTGTCAGAGATGATTCAAGAAAGTTGATTTATAAAATCGCGAATCAAAAAAATTTGAAGATAAAATTTTTTGTTTTGAATGTACAATATAACATAGTTGATATTTTTAATTGATAAATTAATGTTCTTTGTTCGATTTGAGTTCATATATTAATTATAAAATTTTCTTTTTAAATTATTTTTAAATTAAAGAAAGATATTAAAATATTACAAGTAAATTACAGAGAATAAAAATTAAAAAAATTCGATAAGGCCAGCAAGATAGAATACGTATTTTCGGGTTCCACTACAAACACATCTTCAGTGTCGTATGCCTTTATGGGTTAATAATTGATTATCTATTTATATCAAAGGTTTAAAAGGCTTAATTCTTTCATTCACTTTTTAAAAATTAATGAAATTTGGGTTAAATTTCATTCCCTAATAGCATTCTTATGGAATTAATTCGATAGCTTAATTCCCTATAGCTTAAAATTATATGAATTCATTCTATTTTGATTGAATTCTAACTGAATGAAACCCAATTTACCTGAATTCATTTAATAAAAAAGTGAATGAAAAATTATTTGTTTTCATTCACTTAATCAAATGAAAAATTTTAATTTGTATGTAATTGCTGAAATATTAGCATAATACAATGAAAAACGTTTAAAATTCATCTAACAGAAATAAATAGTATCGTATGCTTAGTTACAGCTTGTATGCTTTGGTTTTTATTATATGTTCGTTTCAAACTACACTGCACTAAGTGAATGGTAACAAAATTTCTTCATTCAATTAGTAAAATGGTGAATGAACATGCCATTTGAATGATTCAAGTTAGGAATTCATATTAAAGCTTTGGGAATGAAGCTTATGAATGAATTCTTTACGAATGGTTTAAGGCAATAGTACATGAATCTTTTTAAAATCTGAATTTAATTTTTAGTGAATTAAGCTTAAATTGAATTAAGTTTTTCGAAGCTCTGATTTATATTGAATTTGAAACAAATAAACAAATGTAAACAACTCAATTAGACTAACATCAATAAAATTTTAACAATGCTATTTTTATCCTGTTATTACTGTTTTTGCTTTGAACTTTAATTCTTAAAGTATCGCAGCTGGTTCTATTCAACTCTGTCGACAAACTTATGAAGCACAGATTTATGAACGACAACGAACAGTTAATTTTAAATGCATCTTCTATTTATTTTTAACCTACAACATAAATTTATGTTGATAGTTAACAATTAGGCATATTAAATTATATTTTTCACTGTATCTCGTGTGTTAAGTAAAAATTTTATCATCTTTCTTTAATTTAAAAATAATTTAAAAAGAAAATTTGGTAATTCATATATGATCTCAAATCGAACGAAGAACATTTATGCATTAAAAAGATCAGCTATACATACCCTCATTCATCTATATTTTATTAGATTTTTTAAATATTCCGTATTTTAATGATCAAATCAATTTTAAAAATATTAAATTTTAATAGAAAATAACACAATAAAAGCAAAATAAAAAGTTCGTGTTGATAGCAACCATTTTTAATTAACATGTTGCAATGAAATTTTTCTATGTGAAAAGAAATGTATTCACTCAAAAACAAACCGTGAACAGTTAGGTTGTTCACAAGGGGTGTGCTATTTGTTGTATCGTTGTATCGTCCTAACAAAAAACAGAGTTGTTAAAGTTTTTATTTGAGTTTAAAAACGATTTTCTATTAGGTTTTGTATCTGTTAGCACACTCAAACATAGGACACTAAACATACGTAAAAATGTTTTATCGTGCTATTCTCAAATGTTGTAATTTTTCAATTTAATTTTTAACAACTCTGTTTTTTGTTAGGACGATACAACGATACGACAAATAGCACACCCCTTGTGAACAACCTTAGTGTATTACTAAGTTAGTATTCTCTACTAGTACGAAATTAAGTCGTAAACTCCTGACTATCAAGGCAGTCAAAAATTTGGTAATGACACCTCATTGCTGTCTGTATTACCAATAATGATATATCATTACCTTTTGCATTATTTTGTAATATAAAATAATGACTTCCTAATAACGGCCTATTGTAGTCACTGCTTTTAAATATAAAATAATGACTTACTCGCAATAGTTTAAATAAGAACTTTTTACATGTAAATATGTTTTGTGTTAAAATTTTTATGACGAGTTCTAAAATTACACTCTAGCAAAAACTTTAATTTCTCTGAATCTATTTCCTGAAGCTAATAGTATTTGTGTAACTCCTTATTTTTAAGAATCAAGTAAGCAGTCGGATAACCACTTATAATTCAACTTTTTGTAAGCATCTTTGTAACCACTTATTATTCAGAATCTCATAACTACTTACTTCTCATTTTTTCGTAAGCGAGCAGGTAAGCGTGACTACTTATAAAAACGACCACGCCAAACAAAAATAATGAGTTTAGATGCCAAAAAATAAGTTGTGCGGAGCTATGAATTTCTATTATATAACCACTTATTTGGTAATCAAAGATTTTGCTGGGTAGATTTGTTTAACGTTTAACGCTATTAAAAAAAGCTTTATTTTTTTAACCCCTTTTTGTTATTAAACATTTCTCGTAAAATTTTTCGTTTGTAGGTATTAGGGTATTCAATTAATCGGCTTTTTATTTTAATTGATTAATCGTGCAAATAATTATTCGGGTTTTTTTCTTAACCGGTTAATCGAACAAAATTTTAAAATTAATCGATTAATCGAAAAATTTTTGTTGTAAAATAATATACATACACTTGTTGTGTTTTTAATAATTTTATTTAAAAAAGGAACAAAAAAATAAATTCAGTACCTAACTCTTCTGAAATTCATAAAAATAAAAAAAAAATTAATAATTGAGATCAGATTTTGTCATTATTTTTATCTTTTCTGTCCCCGAAAGAAGAATATAAGACCCCGTACATTAATTTTTAACTCTTTCGTATAATGCATACATAAAAAACGTAAATGTAGTGAGGAATTTTGTTGAGAATTGATTTTCTCTCTACGTTTACGTATCTCCATCCCTTTATTTTACTTTATTAATTCAGAGTGCTCACTAAACTAGCATTATTACATTGAGCATTAATTATAATTATTAATTCTAATAATCATTAATTACAATAATTACTTATGCTTTCATTTAATATCAACGTTTAAAAAGTCGTAAAAAATAATTAAAAATTTATTATACGTAAATAGATACCACTACTTTGCTAGATAAGTCACAACAACAGGGTAGTAATTTGGAAGATGACAAAGCAAACTGTGATAACTTTATGTTGTTTTTGTTTTTTCTTTGTGATTTAAGATTTCTATTGACGCTTATTTTGGCCAGAATGAAATCCGAATAGGTACAAGCCTCCAGTAAATTATTTACCACAATTTTTTAAAAAATTTTGAGTTTTTAACACATTAACTTTAATAAAAAATTTATATTTTTTAAACATTTCTGTAATTTTCTACCAATTTCGATTAATCGTAAGAAATTATTCGAATTATTCGTTATTCGAAATTTGTAGATTTTGAATTATTCGAACAATTTTTGAGAAAAATTGTTCGATTATTCGAATAACGATTAATCGATTGAATACCCTAGTAGGTATTAAAGACGTGCACTTGTATATCTTAAAGTATTTCCAAAACAAATATACCATATACAGTTGTGGCCAAGCATTTAAGTCAATTCAATTTTTATCTAATTTTATTGTTGTTGCCTTTATTTTTAAAGATCAAAATAGTGGCTAAATTCGCCACGAAAGGCAAAGAGGTGGTTCAGAGAATTGTACAGAATTTTAACGTAATGTTTGTTTTTTCATTTTGTCACTTGTTTTAAGTGGGCGTGGCTTTTAACGAAAAATTAGCGATATAAACCTCTTATCAAATTATATAGTAAAATTTAGGCAGTACTAATCGGTTACATACAAACTGTATATTTTTGGAAATCCTATAAAATTTCCTTAAGACTTGCATTATTTTAAAATTTCAGTGTTGTTAACTTTCTTTTAAAATCGCTAAAAACAAAGAAAAATTTGGTCATGTTTAAAGTGCTGCAATTTTAAGTCTGGTGACTATTTGTAGATAAAGATAATGCAAATCTTAAGGAAATTTTATAGGATTTCCAAAAATATACAGTTTGTATGTAACCGATTAGTACTGCCTAAATTTTACTATATAATTTGATAAGAGGTTTATATCGCTATTTTTTCGTTAAAAGCCACGCCCACTTAAAACAAGTGACAAAATGAAAAAACAAACATTACGTTAAAATTCTGTACAATTTTCTGAACCATCTCCTTGCCTTTCGTGGCGAATTTAGCCACTATTTTGATCTTTAAAAATAAAGGCAACAACAATAAAATTATAAAAAAACTTGAATTGACTTAAATGCTTGGCCACAAGTGTACATAACTGTTACTATTGGTATAAATAAGAGAAGAAGTGTAACTGATATTGTTATTTTTTGTTTCAACGCACTCACTTTATTCATAAACACAATACCAGTTATTTCTTGTTTTGCATTGAGTGAAGCATTTATTTGTTTCTTGTTCTCAAATACTTATTGTACCACAAATATTTTCAAATAATTGTTGTGGAAACAAATAATCAAGTGACTAAAGATTAAATTTGTTGTGAAATTTGTATTTAAAAATTAATAAAATTCAATTAAAAGAAAAAATTGTATTTAATTTAAATAAAATTAGTGAAAAAAAAAGGGCGAAGGAAGACATGGGGATGATTTGGTCGAAATTTTCACAATATATTTATTGGCAGCGTACAATAAGTATCTATTGTACAATCTTCATTATCTGTTTTATTTGTTTGAGCATACCATAGAAAAACAAATATATTACGCTCATTTTCTCTTTATTCATTTACACGTGCACGCCTTTAGTAGGTATTGAATTATTTTTTTATGTGGTACAAATGTTGAATTTATAAAATACTCTTATACTAAATTAAGACTGAACAAAAACCAGCTGGTTTTTGTACATAACAAAATTACAAAAGCCAAGTCATTTGCACTGGTTTTGTTTTTCTTTTTCGCATCAATTTTTTATTACACACTTTTCTTTGTTTTTATTGTTAATTTAAAGTAAAAAAAGATTATTAACACATTTAAAAATGAATAACAATACACAATTTCACTTGCTTTAGTTCTATTTATATTAGTTTTATTTTTTTAGTTTGAAAATTGATTACAAATGAAACTTGATTACTTGGTTTTTGGGCAAAAACCAAATGGAATCTAGTTTTCAGTTGGTATGAAAACTGTATTTAAAAACTAAATAATTTTAAGTATTCGCCTCAAAAACTAAAAGTTGCAAAAAAAAAAACTAGTTTTTGTCCAGTCTAAATATACTATTAATAAAAGATTTTTAATAAAAACTGATTGGTCATTATTATTTACTTAAAAATGTATAATATGTATTTTTTAAATTAAAAATTTATTGCTTTTCAGATACATGATGTTAATCAACAAACGTGATGAGATATATTTTTTTGATCGCAATAATTCATGCTTCCAAGTTGAAAATTTAAGTTTTGTTAAATCTTCAAATCTAAATGAACACTTGGAAAATACACTTATTGATGGAGTAAGTTGAAAATTTAAAATATTTAGTCTCAGAAAATTTATAAATGGTTTATAGAACAAATTTTTCATACAAAAATCATTTTATAAACGTGTTTTCAAATTATTATGCATAATCACTTTGTAAATTACTAAGCTCACATTGAAATTTATATTGACAATTTTTTGAAGGAAATGGTTTTAGATAAATATCAAGGAGAAATAATGCCACGTTACCTTATTTACGATATTATAAAAATCTCCAACCATGATATTGCCAAGGAAAAATTCTTTCCCAATCGTTTGAAATGCATAGAAAGAGAAATTATAGGTCCACGTGTTAAAGCCATCGAAAAGGGTGTTATAAATCGACCCTCAGAGCCATTTAGCATACGCAATAAGGAATTTTGGGATATAAGACAATCAGCATCATTGTTAGGAGAAAAATTTGCAAAATCCTTATTACACGAACCAGATGGTTTGATATTTCAACCATCGGAACAACCATATACAGCGGGTGTATGTGAAGATGTATTTAAATGGAAACCTTTAGATATGAATTCTGTAGATTTTCGCATGAAAATACATACAGAGGAAGGAGCTGGGTAAGCCGACTAAAAATTGAAAATTATTAGTCCGTTTTAATATCATTCTTTTATTTTTAGAATTGTTAAACGTAAAGTTTGCTTACTATTTGTGGGTGGTCATGACGTGCCATTTGCTCAAACGAAATACACTAAAACTCTAAAAGACTTAGATAATAAGATTGTTGAATGCACGGTTAACCAACTAGGACAATGGGAATTTATGCGCGAAAGAACCGATAAAACTTTACCGAATAGTTATAATACTGCAGTATGTAAGTTGAAGCGTGCCATAGTTTTAACGTCGTAAAAAAATTATTAATTATCAATATTATTTACAGCTGTCATTGAGAGTATTCGACATCCTGTTACAAAAGAGATTCTATTAAATTATATTAAAAACTATGGTTTTCGTAATGATAATGATATGATGCCACCTCCTCGCAGTAGCCAACATCAACAACAACAGCAGCAACAACATAATAAACACCAGCATCAACAACACCCACAGCAACATCAACAACACCCACAGCAGCATCAACAACACCCACAGCAGCATCAACAACACCATGAACAACAGCTTCAGCAGCAGCAACAACAACATCCTCATCATCAGCAATTTAGACCTTCTCAATAAATGTAGACGAAACAAAAAACACAAAATCAAAATCATGAGTTTTTAAAATCTAAATTTTTATCAAGAACACAACAATGTTTTACAGATTTTAACTAGTTATTGAAATTATAATTTTTTTAATTTAAAAATACTTTCTTATTTAAGTATTTCAGAAAAAGAAAAATTAAATTGGTTTGGTTTCAAACTTAAACAAATTTTTAGTACCAAATTTGTTTTATTGTAAAATCCCTTGGAAAATGTAATTCAAATAGTGCTACAATCATCTTAAAATACTACCGTTTTTAACTAACTCCTCTTCCGTTACCAAACCAATGTTTTTCAAACATACTAAAGCAGCCGCTTGTTCAGCTTGTTTTTTATTCTTTTGCCAAAATGTGCTTCTATAACGTTTACTATCATATTTACATATGGAACGAAAGAGCTTATCTTTACCTTCGGTCTCATAAACGGGTTGTAATTGATCTTGTTTTTTTGAATGCTCATATAAAATAGATTTGGGAAATTTATCAATATCTAAAATTTAAAAAAAGATTTGTTAATGAATGTTTTTTATAAATTATAAACAAAATACTCACTCATATTGTAGTTACTGCGTAAAAATGCTACATTTTCTTCTATAATATCCGATTCATCTTCAGTTTTAGCCTTTTTCGCAGGTGTTTCCAAAATATCAGAATCAGCTACTTGACCTGGTACTACTTTTCGCCTACCATATTTACTTTTATTGTGTAATTCTAGTTCCTTTTCACGACAATAATCACCTAAATTCCAAATATTACTAGAAAAAAGTAAAGGCAATATTTTAATATTTTGGTGGAAAAATTGCTTCCAAATAAGATATTTAGGCCGATTGCGGTTGCTGTTGTCGATATCGACAGTTTTAATAAAAAGACGGGTTTACTAAAAAGTCGTTATAATTTTTTTTTCCAAAATTTAACAAATTATTGGGTTGTTCGGTAATTAACGTTGTTGTTTTTCGTTTATTTATATTAATAACAAACATTAATAAATTAATATATTGACCATTTTGTTGGATGACCTTTTGCCATCTTGCAGTAAGTTAAAAAATTCTACGTTCGTAGAAGCCTTTCTTTTTAGAAGCGAAAAACTGGTCCAGCCTGATCGGAATCGAAATTTTTACCATTCAGATGGTTTTGAAGGGAGCGAAACAAATGGTAGTCTGATGGTGCTAAGTCAAGGCTATACGGTGGATGTGGCATCAGTTCCCAATTGAGCTCTGTTAATTTTTGACGGGTTATCAAAGAGGTGTGGGGTCTGGCGTTATCATGATGAAACATCAAGCCTTTGCGATTGGCCAGTTCAGGGAGTTTTTTCTTGATTTCTTCGTTCAATTTCGATAGTTGACATCAATAGTTTCTTGGAAGCAGGTCAAAGTAGACTATACCCTTGCAATCCTACCAACGAGCATATAATTAAAAGACGTACCAACTCACCCAACCTCTGTTAAAGCGCTCTCTTCATAATTTGTATCGAAAAATGTTACCATATGAATTACACATATCTGTAAAGACTAACATTTTTCGATACAAAATGTTAACGTTCGAAAGAGGCGATGAAAACCGCCTGATCCTACCACACAGAAAGCATAATCTTCTTTTGGTGAATATTTTGGTTTTGGATGTCGATTGTGGGGGCTCATTTTGCTTGGTCCATGATCGTTTTTGGATTACGTTGTCGAAAACAATCCATTTTTCATCACCCGTTATGATTCTTTTTAGAAATGGGTCGTTTTAGTTACGATTCAACAAAGAGTCGCATATGTTAATGCTTTTGGTGAGGTGGATTTCCTTTTTTCGTGAGGAACCCAAACATCCACAATGTCACATAAGGTCTGTTTCTTCACTTTTTGGGTAAAGTTCGGTAAAATGAGAGTTAACAAGAAATACTCTCACGAAATGACAAAAATGCACAAAATTAAACGAACGCGAAAAACCATATTTGAAGCCCGAAAAACAAACGTCAATAGATTTGTGCATTATAGTTCATTTTGGTGAGCGCTCCTTCTAGTTCTTGTTCAATTTGTTGTAAAAATCTAGGTAGCTTTTCTAGTTGAACCCCTTTTTAAATCAAAAATTTAATAAAAAATTTCCTTTTTAGGCATTTTTATTTACAAAAAGGAATACATAGTTTATTAAATTTGGAAAAGATTTTAATATTAAACAAAAGCTTCGATTTATTTACATATTTATCTCTTTAACACATTTAAACAAGCGTCTTCAAAAATTGTCGGTAATTTTATGGAGTTTTAAAATCACCGATAGGCTTTTGCAACTATTATACTAATTTTTGTAAATGATAAACATATTTTCTGAATCAATGAAATGAACGATTAAACTAAAAGAGCTATTAGTTGTGAACTAGGTCTTTGGTTCAAATTAGTGAATAGTTCAATTGAACTAGTTGAACCCAACTGATGATATATATTTATTTATTATTCAAATAAACCAACTCAGCCCTTAGGGCCATATTTAGTTGGTAGACTAACAAAAACAGGTTATTTTATAATATTTCTTAAAACTATAGTCTTAAAAAGTAATTAAATTTGTATATAAGAGCATTTGAAAGACACTACAAGATAAAACAATTTGTAATAAAAATTAGTTTTACTTACAAAAAATATAACAGTAACAATAATATGGCAAAAATATATATGACAAAATATATTGCGTTATAAAATTAATTAAAAAAATAGAAATAATATGGCAGAAATAAAATATATTTCGTTGGCTTAGTCGGCAAACCTGTCAAGTCCGTTTTTTTAAATTTTTCAGGAGAGACAAAAAACTGCCTAACTTTTTTTAGGGTTAACTTGTTTTAAATCTGTAAACGCAGTTTTCTTCTTTAGTTCATCTTGTTTAACCACAAAAAATCATAGAATTCCAAAATAAAAGTTTGCAGACTTATAGGCTCTTTTTGGACTTAGCAGATTTGCTCTTTATAATTTTATATTTTAAATGTGGACTTACCAGATTTTCTTTCAACTTTGTGGACTTAGCAGATTTTCTTTTTTTTATTTTATTTTTATTTATGTCAGCAGAATTCATGAAAATCGCCTAATAAAATTTATAAATTAACAATGTTTTTCCTGAAAAAATTTATAAATAATAGTTACCCAGCCAACATTTTTCTGAGCGCTCAGAAATTATGACTCATAAAAGACTCTGAAAGACGAACATTTTCAGAGTGCTCAAATCTTAGAGTCATAAATGAAACATAATAGACTCTTATTTATGAGCGTATTCAAAATTTTTTCAGTGCTCATAAATTACTAAAAAAATTTGTCACAAATGACTCATAAATGGCTCAGAAAATTAAAAATTTTCCAGCAATGCTCATAATTTGGAGTATTTTATGAGTCATACAAGTGCGCTCAAAAGAGGCTTCATCGGGGAAGAAAACCACGTCATATATCTATGATTTTAGAAGGTCTAAGGGCTCTTTTATGAGTCTCTTCGGACTCCAATTGTACACTGGGTACCTTAAAAGTTAAAATAACTAAATAATTATTTAGTTAATCTTTAAATAAACAAAAGTCGCATTTAATTCTATTGAAGAAATTTGTTGAAACAAAATGTGTGTTGTTTTCAGCTGGACGTAGCATGTGGTTTTCGATGTTTTGTTTGTTTTTTTGGACTTGACAGAATTGCTTACCAATGCATAACAACAAGAAAAAACAACATAATGGCATTTTTTTTTTTTTGTAAATGATGTGTTTTGAGTTACACTAGCATACTACATCAAAAACTCAATTTGCATAGAAATTGGACTTGACAGGTTTGCCGAATAAGCCAACGATATGATAAAATGTATTGCGTTCTAAACTTAGAGGAAGTTAAACACCCCATTACTTGAACGAAACAAGAAATAATGTAAATATGCAAGAGTAATAAAATCAAATTAAAGAAAAACAAAGATTTGGCCACTTAAATGTCATGGACAGAAGTATATTCTACAAGTTTACTCGTGAATGTTTTCAAAGATAGATACAGAAGTTGAGGGTTCCTGTCAGCGTTCAATAATACAAAATGTCTGTGTATATATTCGGGACAATCAGTGAGCATTACCTTATGATAGAATAATAGCAATCGGATTTAATCGGAACAAAGCGTATTATTTTATTAAAAAGCAATCTACACATATTGAAGTCCTCAAGACTACAACCAGAGTAAACTTCAATAAAGTATAACAAGTTGGACATTAATAATGCATGTGCTATACGTTTTTTAATAAAAAGAGGTAAATAAAGATTCAAGGAATATAGTCTACGCAACTGATAAACTGATAACAGCTGATAAAAACAATTTAACCAAATTTAAATTTCGTGCAAGAAGAACAAGAATATTACTCTCTCATGACAGCTCTCATTTACCCAATTGTGTAGTAAGAAAACGCTTTTTGGTAAAATTGGGATCCCGCGGGATCCCAATGTTGAGTACACGAACACAGCTATAATTTCTTCCGTGCTTGCACCGCATTTTTGCCCCTTTGAAAGTAAAACAATAAAATATGCCGATAATACTCTATTTGATTGTCCATTTTCAACTTAATTTTTAACCGACTTGTTTTTTTACTAATGACGCTCACTTTTTGACTGAAAATAGTCTAATGTTTAAAATAGTGCATAATAATAGGTGTGTTTGGGTACTTTTCCAGTAAAGTCCAGTAAAAATTACTCAGTAACAAATTTACAGAGAGTAAGGCAAACTTTACTCTCAAAAAGAAAAATATCTGAAAATGTACGCAACAGAAAAATTGTAAGAATTAGAAAATTACTGATGCCAACTTCTTTCCTAAAAATATCGCTAAAACAAACTAAAAAATCACTAGAAAATTCGCTAGTTTTCCCGCTAATAGCTAAATTATATTTTATCCCGCTAAACGAGTTGAAATATCGCTAGATTTGCCGAGAAAATAACTAAATTGGCAACAGATATTAATATAGCTGATTACGAAATAAACCTATTCAAATTATTGGATTAATAAATAAAACCTAATAAAATGATAACTTACTTACTCCTACCATCGTAAATAAGCTTATATTTAAATATCTTTTATTTTTACAAAAAATTATTTCAAAATTATTTAGACAAATGTTTTGTTTCTTCAATCATATGTTTTCAATCATATGTTTTTTTTTCTTACAAATTCTTACTAGCAAAAATTCATCCAGTAAAAACTTGTAAGTTCTCTGGTATTGAACTGTCACTTTACTCTCTATTTTTCCTCTCTCCTTACTGAGTAATTGTGTAAACAAACACCTTCCAGTAAAAACTTGTACAAATTTGTACGAATTTGTACAAATTTTTGGGTACCCAAACACACTTAATATAAGCCACACAATCACTACATGAAATATCCTAGGTAGAAAAATACAAACGGCAAAACGTTGGCAAATCACTGTATATGGTGGTACAAGCGCTGGCAGAGCGTCCGTTTTTCGAAAATTAAAGTACTGGGTCAACCTTGAAATGATAACGTCGATCTTCGGTTGGCCGTTTATCTTTCCGAACGTTGGCAAAGCGTTGGTAACAATAGTAAAATAAGTGCTCTGCCAATCGGTATTTTAGATCAACGGTTTTTAATTCAATTCTTCATGAAAAAATCTGTAAAATCCCAAATACCGAAAAAAAGAGAAAAGTATATTTTAGTATAGCAGCACTGTATCTAATAAGCGAATACATCTCTGCTTAAAACTACAAATTCAATAGATTTTCACACAAATTTTACCATAAGAACAATTTTCCAGTTTTATCAATAGACTTGAAAACTGGTACTTAAATAGGGTGAACATTAAGTGATCAGTTTGTGTATTTTTTACATACAGTCATAAATTTCGTAAAACAAGTACTGGCAAAATCCTTTTTGCAAATGTTGGCAAAGCGCTGCAATCCAATGTTTTGCCAGTAGTATTTTTTATGTACAGTCGTAAATTTTGTGAAACAAGTACTGGCAAAGTCCTTTTACCTAACGTTGGCAAATCGTTTTGAACCGATGTTTTACCGGTGGTTTTTTTCATAAACAGTGGTAAACTTTGTAAAACAAGTATTGGGAAAGCACTCTTTCCAAAGGTTGGCAAAGCGTTCTAAATTAGTGCTTTTGCAATGCTTTTTTTTTTTGTACCATTATAAAGCAACGCTTTGCCAGTGCTTTGTTTTTTGTACCGTCGGCAATTTCTACCTGGGATGTAGTTCATGTCATTAATTATCGAACAACCTAATAGTGAAATTAAAAAAATTTTGTATGAAGACGTATTTTTGGACATTGACAACGGCAACCGCAATAAGGCCCATTGTTTTAAATTTGTTGGTCCCAAATTTTGAAAAAAAAAATCAATTGAAATTTTATTAAACAACTATTCTAGTTAATTACGACTTTAACAGATGGACATATAAACAAGGAAGTACAAACTGACTTGTGGGGCTTCCAGTCCTTCTTTTGTAGAAAATTACAATCTTACAGTCCGATTAATTTAATTTTTTTTATAAATTTCTAAAATATGGTAGCAAAAATCTACGTATGACCTTTTTAAAGTAACAAAGTTCGCAAAAGGCGTGAGAACAATAAGTTTTTTTATTCACGACCTCATTTAGTAAAAGCATCATTAAGGCCGACGATATAGCTTAGTTTTATAAATAGAAGAATACCAGCCAAAGAATTTTTGGCTATTCGAATGTTTAAGGGGTAAAACGGGGACTAAAAGTTTAAAAAAATTGATTTTCGAACGTCATTTTTGGTGGATAGGAGGGAGCAAACATCCCAGTGTAGAAACGGTAATGACATCATTATTTTTTAGACTACCAGTAATGGCAGCCACTTACCTTCTGCATTATTTTAAAACATATAATAATGAGTTACTGAGAATGACTTATTTTTATTTTTTCAAATAGAAAAAAATTTTTGAAATCTATTTTTAGACTCAATATTTTTTAAACACTGGTAAGGATATATGTAACCACATAATTTTCGATTTTTTGTATGTTGGCGAGTAAGTTTACTTGTGTGCAGCAGGTCAATTATGTTTTTATCTATTAAATATTACATGTCGATATAGCTCAGATGGTAAAGCTATTGACTGGCAATCTGTAGACCCAGGTTCGATTCCCGCACCAGCAAATTTTATTTAAAAAAAAAATACAATAAAAATTATTTTTTTTTTTTTATAAATTTATTTTTTTTAAACGCTATTTTTAGACTCATTATTTTTTGTCAGTACTGGTAAGCACATAGGTAACGATTAGGGAATGCAAAGTCCCGCACTTTTTGATTTCCCGGGAAAGCGATAAATTTATCTTGAATTCCCGGGATCCCGCGAGGGACATAAATTACAAAATATTTTATAGTAATTTAAAATTTTTTATTAATAAAATGTCTTAAAGACCTCAAATTTTCATGATCGTGAAAAAAAGCTCAGGTGGTTTTTCTTGGAAATGTTGGAGTGGAAAAGAATTAATTTTATATTAGAAATTATATAAGTCTAATTATAGGTTTGTTTTTTTTCGAATTTTATATAAATATTCCATACAAATTTAAGCATTTATAAAATTTTTAAGTAGATATAAATTTAGCTTCTTAAAAATTAAGTAGTTATAAAAATGCTACCAAGTCTTGAAAATTCTTGGCTTTCCTCTTTCAAATGCAAACAAAAATATTTGAAATTTTAATATTTTTATGCGTTTGTTAGTAAATGTTGAGCAGGGCACACTATATAATTGCTCTATTTCGCGTTCCGGCAAAGTCCTTGTACGAAAACAACTTTCGTACAAATTCTTAAATTTTATTTGTTTACAAAAAATAAAAGAAAAGTCATTTAAGTACGGATAGTCGTTTTTTTACAAGTAGTTATAGATATAGATATAAAATTCGAAAAAAACAAACCTTATATATGTATGTATTTTTAAAAATTTAATAAACTAAAACTAATTTTTAAAATAAAACACTTGTCCGTAAAAAAAATAAATAAAAAAATTAATATAGAACCCTTTAGAAAAACGTGTAAGGCCACACAATGTAATCGATTTGGTGTACTTCATTTTGTGCGTACTTACGATATGGGATACCTGTGTATAACAATTGTATATGAAACAATTGTATATGAAACAATTGTATATGAAACAATTGTATATGAAACAATTGTATATGAAACAATTGTTTCATATACAATTGTTATACACAGGTATCCCATATCGTAAGTACGCACAAAATGAAGTACACCAAATCGATTACATTGTGTGGCCTTACACGTTTTTTTAAAGGGAAAATAATTTTAGAAAATTGGAAAAAAATTTAAAAATTATGGGAAAAAATTCTAACTTACTTGAAAATTTTTCAAAATCAATGGACAAATTTGTCTTTAATTCTATTTAGTTGAGTGGTTTCTTAAAAAATATATTTTTTAAGTTCCTTTTAGTGCCTGTTAAAAAAACAAAAAGGAACTTAAAAAGTTCGATCAAGTACACAAATTAATCAGTGTGTTCGTTTTCCCGGCACGGGAAATCCCGGGATGCATTCCCTAGTAACGATATATTTTTTGATTTTTCGTATGCTGGTGTGTAACCATAACTCATTACTTTTCGCGACATCGCCATATAAAGGTAATAAGAAATGTAATAACAAAAGTAACTAGTTACCATTACCAAGTATGTAGTTACATAACCACATATCTGGTAATGAATTTCTACACTGGGATGTTACATAGTTTTTTGTATTTTGAGAATCTGAAGTCAAAATAACGATACATCCGCAAACAAAAGTCGGTAGTGCAAAGGTTAAAATATATTATTTATCAAAAACTCACCAAATTTGTTGCATAGTCTGGCACTGCAAGAACTTTTTACCAATTGGTGACTCTTGTTGTTCTCTTAATATACTCTGAATACCATATTTGGTATTATGTGGAGCATTATCATAGTCCACACTTAATTTTAAATATTTACAAATAAGTTCGTCCATGGATAGTAAACCTGAAATGCAAGCAGTATATTTATATAAACCAATACCCATAAAACAAAAAATCTGATAACACTGACCTTCTTTTCTAAATATAGAAACATTAATTTGTGCCGCCCTGGCTACCATTATACTAGAAGCACCACATAATTGACGAAATTTCAATATATCCTCATGTTTTTGTATATCCCTGGAGCCTCCATTACAAATAACCGGTATATTTATGTGTTTCACAATTTCTCTTATAACCTCCGGATGAGGTTCATGTTGTGGTCGTTCATCGCGAGTACGACAATGTATACCAATCGCTGCTATACCGGTGGCAGCCAATTTCTGTACCAATTCTATGGTATCCTGAAGATTGGGTAAAATTCGTATTTTACACGTTACTGGTATTTCTAATCCATCTACTAACGTTTTTAATATATGTGTAGCCTTATCTGGTAGTGCTAATAATGCTGCACCCATGCCGCCCTTAATGGAAAACTCTTTCGGGCAACCCATGTTAATGTCTAAGCCAGCAATATCGTGTTGAACTTTTTGACCTACTGCTAATGCTCGTTCAGAATTACTGGTGCCGATTTGTAAAACTACGCGAGATTTTTCCAAATCACAAGTACGAAAGCTAACAGTGCCATCGGAAGGATCTATAAAATCTATTGTACCCAAAGCCTCTATAATGATGAAGAATTGTGTAAAAAAAGTATTATTTTTTTGCCTATCTACAGTTTACGAGCAGCTAACCAAATTGCATTAAACTTGGTCCATTGACTAAATAAACCATGTTGAGTCCAATAATAACATTACTTTTTGTCGGACACGCTACTTTCTGAGTGGACGAGGATTTAAAGTTAAAAACAGCGAAACTTTTCAGCTAAGCCACTAAAATGCCTATCACATGGGAGAAAATTCCTAAACCCGGCCGAAAATCGGTTACACAGAAAATTGTTACTCTGCTAGTAAATTCAGCAAAAGTTTTGCCAACACTTGGTAGATTTGCAAATAATAAAAATCCTTGCTAAAATTTGAGTTAAATGCTTCTTAAGTAACAATCTAACTAAACTGGCCCTAAGAGTAAGATTGACTGTTCCTTTAAATATTTAAAATTTTTTCAAATAAAAAACTGCGAAATAAAATATTAAAATGTTTTTAAATAAAAAAAAAATTTTTTTAAATAAAAAAATCTAAATTTAAGTTTTAACAAAGGTCGCACAAAACAGAAATCAGCAAACGGCCGCATTAGCCCACCGTTATATATGAAAGAGAAGTCGCTTGGCCATGCTCTTAACTGATTTTAGTTACTAGTTGTCAACTTATGACAATCTTTATGTTTTTTTATATATGAATATTTTTCAAGGTTGGTTACCGTTATCGTTATAATACCTTTATCGCTAAAATACCGTTTCAAATTGAATACCGTTACCAATAACTCTAAAAAAGAATTCCAACCAAATACCGTTATCGTTACCAAGACCGATATTTTTATGAGTAGTTACCGGTATTTATTAATTTACAAATTATCGATATTTTTAGTTATTTAAACTACCAACATAGAATTTATAACTTATAATCTGTGTGTTTAACACTTAAAATTTAAAATAGGATTCACATATGTTCGGGGTTTATATGTTTTTAACGTAATTTATTATACCGGTACGTACCCGTATTGCTGTTTTGGTAAAGGTATACCGTTACCGAAATAGTCTTAAATACCGTTAGCGAAACAAACAAAATTCGCTACCGTTATCCTCACCGTTATTCGTTTCGCTAACCAACCTTGATATTTTTTATAAGTATCAGACTTTTTTATAATATGTGTGTTCCCGTACGTTACCGCGGGTACCCGCGGGAACACATAACAGCCCAAACAACAACAATTTACGCGCAATTTTGAGTACGTGAACGCCTTTGGGCTAGTTTGGGTAACTTCGGTAAAGTACGGGAACAGACATAATATCTCATTCATACTGAACCCAAAACCACCCAAAAACTAGTAGTTTACAAATTTATATTGTTTTCGATTGTCAAATCCCATACAAATTTCTAATCGAAAACTTATAAAAAACGAAAACTTCTAGTTTTGGGTTCAGTATGAATTAGTCTTAAGGGAGCCTATGTTTGTTAGCTACGAATAATTTAATTATTTTTTGAACAAATATAATAGGGATTTTCATATAAAATCGTTTTCTACTCGTAAGCGTTGTAAACTTGGTATGTTTATGAGTTTAATTTCAAACTCCATACATAAAAAATATGGTTTGTATTTAGACAAGGTTTACAAGGAATTTACGAGCTTATATGAAAACCTCTAATAAATAGTATAATAAAATATATTCGGTGTTTGTTATTTTGAGTCCTAACAAATAAATATTTTTTTTATTTTCAGCACGTTTTCAGGTCAGTAAAGTAATAGGTCCATTCGATTACTTTTCTCAGTCAAGTCCAGTAAGAATTACTCAGTACAAAATTACAGAGAGTAAGACAAGATTTACTCTCAAAATAAAATTTTCCCAAACATGTACGCGAACAGAAAATTTGCAACAATTTGCAAGTTTGTAGACACAGCTGATTACAACACCAAATATACAAATACATTTTAACTAGTCGCTATAAAAGAAGAGAATTTTTGATGTTAAACCTTAAGGAGAACATTTTTAGAAGGTTTTCTTATCTTTTCCATAATTTATTTTGAAAGTTTTACTGCTTTGCATTTCCATAAAATAACATAATTGGAAAATAATTTTTTTTATTTACAATAAACAAACATATGTTTTCGAAACATATGTTTTTTTCTTCTTGCAAATTCTTACTGGCAAAAATTTGTTCAGTAAAAATTTGCAAGAAAAAGAAGAAGACTTAGAAACTCTCAGCATAGAACTGTCACTTTATTCTCTCTTTTTTCTTTCTATTTACTGAGTATTTATGTAAACGAACGCCATCCAGTAAAAATTTGTACAAATTTGTACAAATTATCCAGTAATCGAATGGACCTAATGTCATATACCTTGGTACTGTTGAAAATTTGATGTCATTAGGTCCATTCGATTACTTTTCTCAGTCAAGTCCAGTCAGAATTACTCAGTACAAACTTACAGAGAGTAAGACAAGATTTAATCTCAAAATAAAATTTTCTCAAACATGTACGCGAACAGAAAATTTGCAACAATTTGCAAGTTTGTAGACACAGCTGATTACAACACCAAATATACAAATAAATTTTAACTAGTCGCTATGAAAGAAGAGAATTTTTGATGTTAAACCTTAAGCAGAACATTTTTAGAAGGTTTTTTTATATTTCCCATAATTTATTTTGAAAGTTTCACTGCTTTGCATTTCCATAAAATAACATAATTGGAATATATTTTTTTTTATTTACAATAAACAAACATATGTTTTCGAAACATATGTTTTTTCTGCTTGCAAATTCTTACTGGCAAAAATTTTTCCAGTAAAAATTTGCAAGAAAAAGAAGAAGACTTAGAAACTCTCAGCATAGAACTGTCACTTTATTCTCTCTTTTTTCTTTCTGTTTACTGAGTATTTGTGTAAACGAACGCCATCCAGTAAAAATTTGTACAAATTATCCAGTAATCGAATGGACCTAATATCTCATAGATGAAGATATATGCGAAAAATCTTTAAATGCAGAAATATTAGTGTTATTACTTATTGTTATAGATTGCAAATAATAAAAACTTTTATAATTTTTATGCATATTAAGAAATTAAGATTTTTTTTAGAAAAGTGAAAAAGTGGTCCAAATTATAAATTAATGCGTAAAAAAATAAAGGGAATTTCGTTAAAGAAATACTGCCCCCATAATGAAATTTATTGCATTATTTGCACTAGAGTTGATATCTACTTGAAATTAGACAATGCAATTTGTAAAATACGTTTGGGATTTTAGCACAATGCAATTTAACGAAAATTTTAAATCAAAGGTTATTTCGTAGCGAATTCAAATCAAAAACCACAATTAGCCTGTGGATCTTCAATTAATCATGTACTGAAATTTGTTGGATACATAGAAGAGGAAATATTCAAATAGTTCCAAGGTACAGGCATTGTAATTTTTGATTATTTCTGAAATACAATTGATAATTTCTGAAATACAATTGATAATTTCTGAAATGCAATTGATAAAACTGAAAATCAATTGATAACTTCTGAAATACTATTGACAATTCTGAAAAACATTTGATAAAACTGAAAACAACGCCTATATAATTAAAAGACTTCCCAACTCTCCCTACCTCTGTTAAATCAACGACTATATAATTAAAAGACTATCCAACTCTCCCTACCTCTGTTAAATCACTATCTTCTTAATTTGTATCGAAAAATTCAGCCATAAGAATTACACACATCTGCAAAGGCTAACATTTTTCGATACAAACTGTTAATGTTGTAATTTAACCGCCTGGTTAAATCACTCTCTTCTTAATTTGTATCGAAAAATTCAGCCATAAGAATTACACATGTCTGCAAAGGCTAACATTTTTCGATACAAACTGTTAATGATCGAAAGAGGCGATGAAAACTGCCTGCTGAAAATCAATTGATAATTTCTGAAATACAGTTGATAAATCTGAAATACAATTGATAACTTCTAAAAAACAATTGGTATTGTTGAACCATCACTAGTGCCAAGGGTGCTATTCGAGAATATGTAGTTATTACCGGGTTCAAAAAATTTTCCTGGAGATTTAATTAAAAATCTAAAATTATAAAAAAATAATTTTAAATAAAATATATTTTATTTTACAGGAATTTGATTTTTAGTATAATTTATATTGTCTGTACTATGTATATGTGTTTATCAACCCAATTTTGTTAGCTAAATAAATTAAAAAAACATTTATTTCAAAATTAGTTTAGTTCTGAAAAAATTAATTTAAAATTTTTGCTGGAAATACAATTTCATCAAAAAAAAATTGTTGAAAAATATTTGACTTGATATACAAGATGTTTTACTAGTTTTTCTACTAACTTATTTTTTTAGTGTAAAGAATTCTGATGGCTTTTATCAATATTAATCTCAGAAAACGAATAACACAAACCCTGAGATAATCAACCAAATATTCCAAGAGAAAAAATAATTTTTAATGAAGGAAGGATGGACTCAATTTGTCCTATACTGATAGTTCAATTACACTATGCGACAGTCAAAATCGGGATGGGATGAAACCAACGGGAAATGTTATATCGGTCAAAAACAAGTTATACGTGTCCCGGCGTTTCGCTGGGTCACCCCTAGGAATCGAGATATATTTTTTTTTGACATAACTCGAGAACCACTAGTCCGATTTTGCTCAAACAATTTTAAAAAAATTAAAAATTACAATTCCTTTAATCTGTTCATATAACGTTTTTCTATATACTCAACAGTTTTGCCGGTAAAAATAAATGTTTGTTACCGCTACCATAAAAATCAATAACCTTTTGTTTATTACTTTTTTTTTAATATTTTAGGCAAAAAATATTTTTTTCTTCATACATTTATTTTTACCGGCAAAACTGTTGAGTATATAGAAAAACGTTATATGAACAGATTAAAGGAATTGTAATTTTTAATTTTTTTAAAATTGTTTGAGCAAAATCGGACTAGTGGTTCTCGAGTTATGTCAAAAAAAGACCACCAAAGGTCAAATCGATATATCTCGATTCCTAGGGTTGACCCAGCGAAACGCCGGGATACGTATAACTTCTTTTTACCGATATAACTTTCCCCGGTAGTTTGAACCCTTCCCGATCACTGACCCCTACCATTTGTCTCACAGTGTTATCAATGAAATAGCTGGAGGAGCGACTTATCATAACAGACACCACTAAAATCTTTAAATTCATGATTATGAAAGCGATTCAAGTAGGAAACAAACTAAAAAGCGGAAAATAGCAATACAACTGCGAAAGTGGTTGCCTGGCCCTGTTTTTCAAGAATATTTACCCCCCCTGTTAATGTAAGGCGTTTTGGTATATACTTGCATACAAATCGAATATCCATCTTGTCGAATATAATACAATTTTAATGAAATATAAATGACGACGGGGGAGCCAGACTGATCTACGGCACAAAAGTTTCTGAGAAAATTAAGGAAACGCGTTACGCGTTGTTGTGAGATACCTATGGGGTTTTTGTTATTTTTTTAAGTTAAATGTACTTCTGATGAGTATGAAATATATTAGGAACAAGTTTTATCTATATACTTTATTTAGTAAAGCAAATATTCGTATTTTTGCGAAGAACAAATTACTTAGATCTCTATGGCATTACACAAATTTGAAAAATATATTAAAAATGTAGGTAGTTGTAAGGGAAAAACAATGTACTTTGACATCATAAGATAAAGCACATCTTAATCATCATCTAACACAGCAGGCAATAAGTTTTCATCATCTAGTGCTTCCTGATTGATACTTCTTCTAGGAGCATGTTTTAATGTCAAGTAAAGCTGATGATGGATGGGAGGCACGAATTTTAGAATTTTTCTTATATCTTGCATTTTTTGATACGGTATTAGTCTGGTTGTTGGGGCTTTTTCGGTATATAATTCTTCAGGTTTAAAAAAAGTTTCGGAATCCATATCATTTGGTTTCAGATCAACCGTTTCATATGTGATCTAAGTGCACTTTATTACTTAGATCAGTATGGCATGCCTTTACTTTGCAGACCGCACTAATTCTATAGTGAGATGTTGCGATTTCTCAAGAAGGAAAGCGCTGAAGAGCAATTACATAAGTGTGGCATGGAAGAATTATGAGTTTTCTATGCCATTGTGTAATAATATCATTTTTGATAAAAATGTCGCTTATATCAGTCTGGCTCCAATGTCCTCAAATATGAAAAGGAAATGAGAACAGCTTTGATGTATTTTCAGACAATGAAAGATTTCCAGCCTTAACTTCGGGACAGAAAAACCAAAGAAACTGTGGTAAGGAAGTTAATAGAATACTCACCCTAAAAAGGTATAGCACGGTAGTTAAGCAGGTTTCGAGACCTCCGGTTATGAGGCCATATTTTGAAAGGCCTTAACGTATGTTTAAGGAAATTAATAACAAGTTTGAAAGACAAATGTATAATAGTGTCGGAATTGGAAAAACTGGCAACTGAAATTTTAAAATTCATGGCTTACAGACAGTTGGTCATTTTACTGAGAGTTAAGATTGGTATTCAAATGGACCACCAAATCCTTACCCTAGCAGCCCACTTTTCTCAGGATGAAGATCTTACAATATAATATTTAGTGAATCAAATATTAACCAATGTCATCACATTATTTTTAAACGCATAAATTTTGTTAATCTGAGGTCTAAATATGACTTCTTTAATGATTTTGATAATCTGCTCGACCTGTTAAAAGGAAGAAATTGGAATGTTTATAAATCACTAAATTTGTAGAGACTAGAAGGAATTTTTGATGAAGTATTTCACATTTGTGTTTTTGTAGTAGTCTGCTACGATGATCCTGAAATTTCGATTTAATTTTTATTACTTATGTATTACTTTTGATTTGGAACCGAAATTTATTTCATCATTGATGATTGCGATGAATTCATTTTGAAAGAGAACCGCTACAATCACTGGATGTTTTGTTACTGTTTTGCTTTGGAAATTTGGATTACATGTTACTTTTTAGAGGTTAAATTCATTTTGGAATACACAGCCTGGCAGTTTGCGAACGTAAGGCTCCACCATTAAATCAGAATACAAAAAAAAGCTAGTTTATTGAATATTAACTACAACTGGTTAAATATTTTTGGCCCTTTTGCCTTAGGGAATTGGCAACTAATTCTCCTATGTGCCCATAAACTGTAGTTGTTTCATATTACGTACCGTTAACTGTTCTTTTGCATTTAATTAATCTCAAATCAATCAGCTCTTCCGTGTAAACAATATCGGCACCCATCTCCAAAGCCAACAACCTGGTGGGTAAAGTTCCCACCCTAACCATAGGGGCCAAAATGATTTTATTACAATAATCCAAATGCTGGCCTTTAGTTACAGTCATTTTTCGTAAATTTGCTATCAAAGATTTCCAAAACATACAAGAATCAAAACCACAAATTATACCAGATATGAATCAGCTGATTTGGGCAATATGGCCGACAGAAAATGAGCAAAGCAAAACGCAAAAATTTAAGAAAAACATAGATAAAGCACAATAATCTAAAAAGAGACAGATATATACAAAAAATGCGCAATACAAAATGTATGGAGATTTTATATGGTTATCTCCCTCTTGACTTTACTTCCATGTAAACAAAACCATACGGTTCGAGAATACTTTTTTGACACCTGTCATTGGTTTCACATCTGGTATTAATCTGTGATCAAAACCTTAGAGTTGTGTCGTTCGTGAACGAACTAGTTCATTTGAACGGTTCAGTTCATTTAACGATATGACATCGTTCACCATTATTCGTTCATCGTTCATTTCGTTCTTTTTTGTAGTCATAAAAAGTTTGTATACATTTCTTATTAATTTTATTACAGAATTAAATGCTTTTCTTAATAATTTCAAATTTTTAATAAAATTGTAATTTTCTGACACTATTAGTCTATGCACAATAAAATTAATATAAACATGTTACATGTAGTGCGCCAATAAATTGTCGAATGAACGACGCCGTTCACGAATCACTGTTCAGACACAGCTCACAAAAAAGAACGATAACAAAAAAGAACGATTTGAACGAACTAGTTCAATGAATTTTATTGAACGATATGACCGAGTCACCAAAAAGAACGATTAAGCCCAACTCTACAAAACCCCAACAAATGACTTAAAAAAGCAGTAGACTTACCTAGTGTCTTCAAATGCAATGAAATGTGCAAAGAAATTTGAAAATAACACACAAAGCAACAACAAAATTATTTTCGTTGTTGTTGTTTTGTGTGTTATTTTCAAATTTCTTTGCACATTTCATTGCATTTGAAGACACTAGGTTATAAATCGAATGGAAAAAAAAGTTAATTAATTCCTTACTGAATTAATTCACTACTGAATTCGTTCAATTTCATTTTCGTTCAGTGAATTAAAAAAAAATAAAATTACGTTCAGTGAATTAAAAAAATAAAATTACGTTCAGTGAATTAAAAAAAGAAATAATAAGTTCACTGAATTGAAAAAAAAAAAAAAATAAGTTCACTGAATTCAAAGCCTGTTTTCTGCCGTTCAGTACAAGAAAACAATAATGTACAAATAAAATTTTAAATAATCAATTTTACAGCGTGTGCTAGTAAAAATTAAAATAAATTAGAAACCGGATGCTGTTTATCAACCTACATGATTCAAAAATAAAGCCTTTTAGTATTAAAAATAAAATTTTTACAGATATAAATAAATTTGAAAAAAAATATAACTATAAAAATATAGTTTGAAAAATTAATAGTTATATTTTTTCCAAATTTATCTATATCTGTAAAGTTTTTATTTTTAATAGTAAAAGGCTTTATTTTTTAATCATGTAGGTTGATAAACAGCATCCGGTTTCTACAGCACACGCTGTAAAATTATTTATTTAAAAATTTTATTTGTACATTATTGTTTTCTTCTACTGAACGGCAGAAAACAGGCTTTGAATTCAGTGAACTTATTTTATTTTTTTTCAATTCAGTGAACTTATTTTGTTTTTTGTTCAATTCAGTGAACTTATTATTTTTTATTTTAATTCACTGAACGTAATTTAATATTTTTTTAATTCACTGAACGTAATTTTATTTTTTTTAATTCACTGAACGAAAATGAAATTGAACGAATTCAGTAGTGCATTATTTCAGTAAGGAATTAATTCACCAGAGAATTAATTCATTTGATTTAATAAAAAGAACTATTGCAATTGAATTAATTCGTAACAAAATAAATCGAACGAAAGCAAATATGAATTAATTCCATTCAATATATGGTGCTTAGTGAATTAATTCATCGAATTTTTAATTCAGAATTGAAAAATTGAATTAAGGAATTAATTCTTCAAAGCTCTGCAATAAACACAAAATGTAACTTTTTCACCGGAAAAATAATAGTCTGGTACATTAAATTTGCGTGAAAACAAAGTCTACACAATTTTCACGTAACACTCATTATCATGAAAAACTAATTTTTAATATGCAGTATAACAGTTTTTTCAAGTGAAATTTGAACAACTTACGGTGTTTAAAGCACCGTGTTTTGCTTTCACGTGAAAAAACAGTTATACTCCATATAAAAAAAAAACGATATTTCACGACAACGAGTTTCACGTGAAAATTGTGTACATTGTTTTCACGCAAATTTAATGAAACTCATTGTCGGGAAAAATTAATTTTTTTCTATGGAGTATAACAGTTTTTTCACGTGAAACTCAAACAACTTGCGGTGCTATGCTATAGCATAGGTTAAGTTCCAATTTAAAATAAAACGAAAAAATGACACTTGGGATTTGAACATAGTACGGAATTTTGTCTTTGTTGTGAGAATTCTAGACATTGCGAAAGTGAACTTAAAATTTAACTGTGTTCTGTAAATCAAATAGGTTTGATTTGAAATTGAAACTCATAATACAGTTAAACTCACTTAAGACGCACTCCGGGGGACTAGATTAATTAGTTCGTTCGGAGCGAGGTTCGTATCAACCCTGGTAAAATTTATTTAAAATGTTCTAATTATCCACAAAATATACAAAATTTCCTTGAAACAACTTTAAAAATTTTACAATTTGTTCATTTGATTTCCTAAATATGTTGTTTGCAATATATGTATTTAAAAAAAAATGTCTATGTGTTCGGTTTAAAATTTGTCAGAAAACAAAAAAAAAATTAGAAAAAATTGTCGAATTTTGTAAAGTTCGTATTAAAAGTGGAAAATTATATAGAAACCTGTTTGTGGGACCATCACAAACAGTTCGTTTTAACCGAGTGTTCGTCTTAAGCGAGTTCGTATTAACCGATGTTTTTTATATTGAAATTGTTACGAAAACTTCGGGACTTCTAAATTAGTTTGTATTAACCGAGAATTCGTCTTATCCTAGTTCGTATTAAGCGAGTTATACTGTAATAGAAAACCATCTGCTTAGATCCTGTTTTAAGTTGCGTTTGTTTAAATTTGTACCGAAATCACAGATTTCTATATTCAGCACCCTGAAAAAACAGTGAAGATAAATTTTTAGAGAATGCATTTACTAGAACTATGTATGTGTAGTTCATTCAAAATTGAACATCTTAAAACTTTTCTTGGTTGTTTTTTGTAGAGTGAATATCTATCAAAAAACTCGATATTTCGATGCAATGTAAAGCCAGCTTTAACAAAAGTAGATTTTAATATATAAAATGTTTATTCAACTCTTCTCGATTATCTTTTAAATTTTATTTATTTTCCAATCGTATACTTGTATAGTTAAATACATACAAATTAAAAACTAAAATAAATTAACCCCCCCTCAATTCATAAACGCTTTGTAAAGTTATAGGAGGTTTACAAAACGAAATTTTCAAACAAAATTTGTTCAATAAACCTCCTACAATTGTAGAAAGCGTTTGTGAATTTAGGGGTAAAATTCTCAAAAAAAAAAACGGAGTCATGGTTTGGAACATTTAAATAATAAATATTACTGCAAATTTTTACTACAACTAATACAATTTGTATACAAATTTGTTCAGATGTTATTTAAATAAATTGAAACTATTAACAACAACAAAAAAGGTATCGAAAAAAACAATATAAAAATATACACACATTTTCAATTAATACCAAAAATTTAAATTAATTTTTTTTCTCTTTAGAAAATTTAAAAAACGTCATTGATTTCATCTTGACGTTTATCGATCCTTTGGCAACGACAACACAACTCAGACATTAATTTCCAACAATTGCGGTGAAAGCAAGAACCGCACCGATCACACCGTTTGACACGTGAATCCCAGGGATATATAACAACATCAGCATGACAATATTCACAGAGAAAGCCTCTAGCAGTGCAGAGCTAAAAGTAAAATAAAATAAATTATATAAACAAAGGAAAAGAAATTATAGAAAAGAATTCAAATTTATTATTTTATAATCCATAGGAATCGGTTATGTTATGTGAACCAAAAATTAGTTGTTCGGAAAAATGTACTTTTAATTGTTGCCCGGGCCAAAAGTATACTAATTTAGCAAGTATAATTTATCGATGATGTAATTTTTCGTAAAAATCCTATCTTTTACAGGCTCAACGAAATTTTGGGCTTTGTATATTAAGTACGTTTCCCACGGGAACCCAAAACAGCCCCAAACAACAACAATTTACACGTAATTTTGTGTACGGGAACGCTTTTGGGCTAGTTTCAGTAACCGCGGTAAAGTACGGGAACAGACATATTGTGTAATAAGTATATAAGTGAGATAAAAAAATATTTTAAGGCGAATAAAATTTAAACACTAACGTCGTATTTATCAAAATTAATTTTTTCTATCATTTAAAAAAAAATTTATCGCTGTTGAACACGTGCTACGCTACATCTTGCAAAGTGTAAAATTTCGTAATTTTGAGTCTGAAAAAATGGTTGCTATTTCGCAGAATTTTTACGATAAATCACAACATATATAAAGTTTGCTAAATCTGTATGTTTTTAGCCTGGGCCACAATTAATAATATATTTTTCTGAACATATAATTTATTTCATTTCGCTAATTTTTCTTCAGGAAAAGTAGTTTTATATAACTTTTTGTACATATTTTGTATATAAAAGTCGAAAATATTTATTTTGTACAATATTTCTCAGCCAAACAAGTCTTGTTACCATTTTGTTTTGTTCTGGGGACATTTATGATATAAAATTTGGTTTTGTGTTTTCCAATTCCGCATTTATAGTTTGATTTCGAAATAATAAAGGTATTCATTTAAAGTATTTACGCCTCGTATACTGTGTATATGTTGACTCGATTAATGTCATAACTAGTTTACGAGCCCTGGTAAATATACGCTTACATTTTTGTGTATAAACTTTTTCGTATTTATACATACATTTGAATATTGTCAAAAATAAAATTTTGAATTTTTTTGTGTGTTGTTTTTTATTTGCTGTTTTAGTTGTTTTAAAATAATACAAATTTAAAAAATTTTGTGATGTGAATAGTTTTAAAAGGTGCGTTCATTTAAATAAACAGGTAAAGTTATAAATATACGCGATTACAAAAAAACAAGGTTTACAAGTGCATAAATAACAGTTAGATGAATACCACTAATATTTTATTCTTATTCCTCAGAGTTCACTATACTTCGAAAACAACTAACATTTTAATTTTAATTATAAATAGTTTGTGGCTAAATGACATTTTTTTACTAAAAAACATAACTACCTAATTGTTTCCTTTCAAACTTTTTTTATATAAGGAACGATTTTCAAGCGAGAAGGATGTGAAGTGAAATTTCGTAAATTTGAAAAAATCAACTTTTGGAAACATTATCGATAATAACAAAGCTAGTTTAGAGTCCGTATTTGTAGAATGAGATAAAAATTTTGCTCCAGGGCTCACAGGATAACGTCAGGATACGTCTTACGATTATATCTCTAACTCAAAAAATAGCTCACAGATTTTTTTGAAATTAAACACACATTATATATGTACGTATTTAGAGCTAATAGTAATCAAAACTAATTTCGTCAAAAATTTTTGATGTTTATTGCCAAATTCGCTAAATTTCGTAATTTTATAAAAGCGAAAATCGCCATAACTTCTAAAATAACAACACTAGATCAGCAATTTTCAGTATGTGCTTTTATTTTACTGATAGTGTTATTTATAGCAAAAACCGAAATATTTTGACTATTGGTTTTCTTGATTCGCCTTCAACCTTTATTGTGCTATATCGCCTAAATAAAGCGATAAAGTTTTAATATTTCTTCCATAGTAGATTTGTAATACCCAATAAATAGTTTAAATATTTTCGCAATCAGAAGAAAGAGCATTAGAGGGTTAAAAAAAGTACATAATTAGAAGTTAATAGGTGCGCGTCTAATAAAATTTCTCTCTAAATTTAGTGTTTTACTAGCAAATGCACCGATATTCTACCTTTAACGAGGTTTGTAGCTGTAATATCACGTATTGTGTAAATCTACACTCAAAAAAATAAGTTAGTAGAAAAATTAGTAAATCTTCTTGTATACCAAGTGTACTAGTTTTGAGCAATTTTTTTTGCTGAAATTCCGTTTTTAGCAAAAGTTTTAGTTATATTTTTTAAGCACTAAAGCAATTATGAACTAATGTTTTACTAATTTGTTTTGCTACAAAAATTGTGCTGATAACCGCATTTATAGCGTGCACGACAACCAGATACACAAGATGTACATAGATGTCGCAGCTTGTCTGGATGAAGTACAGACAACGGAAATGATAATTTAAAAAAAAAAACTCTACATAATTTCTATATTTAAAGTTTCAGCAAATAAATTAACTAAAGCAAAATTTCTCTAAAATTTTTTTGAGTTTTTTTCAATCTACTAATATTCAGCAAAAAGTTTAGTGATTTTAACAAGCATTTTTTCATTTGCAATCAACTGTTAGTAAAATTTTTGCTGAGATTACAATTTTTTTTGTAAAAATGAGCTCGCAAACACCTTTTGCTGAAATTACCAACTTTTTTGCAGGCACGCTCCTGACCAAGACACATTTTCAGGCCGAATTGTTCGGTCCGACACTAAAAATATGTTTCGTAAAATACACACAAAAATTTCGTAGATTTGGTATAGTCGAATTTTAACAAAGACTTACGTACAATGTACGCAAGGTTTCATACATCTTACGTATGGATTTTTTTCTTACAATTCTTTAAAAAAATTTACTTACCACACAATTAAATATATGATTTTCACATTTATTTATCAATTCTTCTATGGATCTCTGTAAACATTTACTGCGAGCATCGACGAAATCCGACATTGACCAGTTATCAATATCTGAGGTTATATAATTGGGTACCGATTCAAAATAGGTTTTTTCACGCAAGGCAAAACGACACATGCGTATAAAATCTTTAACAAATTTCAATTGTAAGCGTTTATTACGAGCACTGAGCAAAGATTTGCTACGTACATATAAGGCAGGATTTAAATCGGGTACATAGAAAAGAGGATAGGCATATATTTGTTCCAGCAGACGATAAGCAAAAACACTAACAGGATAACATTTAAAATCCCACCTATAAAAAATTAGAAGAAAATTTATTTTTAATTTTATAGAGTATTTACATTTCAGTCGTAAGCAAGATTTCAATCATAAGGTAGTGAATAATATTTATAATACATACACTAGATCCTGAAATCTTATTTAAGCTTGCTAGCGATTCTATTAAGAATTGACAGTTACCGTCCGCTTTTCAAGTTAAATTTTAACTTTTTATAGATGTTAGTTACAAGAATGTTAAAATATGTTTCAAAATTGCTGTCTTACCAAATTTGGTACCATATTTTAAAATTTTTATGTACCTAATATGTTAGATATTAATCTTCGATATGTTGACAATAATATTGTCTGTCGTCTTACAGAATCTGGGCACTGGATTACGAGCACAATGTACCAAAATGCCCCTTTAGATTTATATGGTATCAAAACTTACGCTTGCAATATCTTAGCTGGAGTACAAGAGATTTGATTACGATGACATCCGGTACAATTGTATTTGCCCAAATATGTACAATAACGAAAACTTTGCATATACTGTGGAGAAACACGCATACCACAACCAGCGCAGCGGTAATTTTGTTTTTTTAATACATCTTTGCGGCTAATAAAATATATAAATAAATAAAAATTGTTTTAATTTTTGCACTAACAATACAAAAATAGTTTTTTGCAGATTGTTTTTTATGAATTTTTTATATTTTCAAATATTTGGTTAGAAGTTTGGAGCAACAAATGAAATATAAAGCATCACCCGAAATGAAATTACAAAGAGTGACTTTCTGTCGAAAAAAAATCTCCTTTATTACATTTTGTATGAAAGCTCCTCAAATACGTCCGATGTACAATTTAAAACGTTGAACAATTAATATGTCTGTATTAAAGGGTGAACACACCAAAATTGCGACACTTTGGAAAACTTATAACTTACTCAAAAAAATTTATATATTTTGAAATTGACCTAAATTTCATGTATGAGAAATGTCCTTCGAAGTTGACTTTTAGTTTCGTCAAAAATGACCACCGAGTTAGAAACGATTTATTTTGCACGAATATATAAAAAAAAATCCGGTTCTCAGTGAGCGTAAAATTGTGAAAAATGTAAAAGTGCACCACTCGACTGTTTCCAGGGTTTTAAATCGCTACAGAGGTCTGACAATTGCTAGAAAGCCTGGTAGCGGAGGTGAGCATGACCAAAGTGATACAAACAGTGCTCGGAAGGTCCTCAGGGCATTTTCGCCAGATCCGAAGATTTCGTCACGTTCTGTTACAAAATATGTACGTAAATCGCAGACTTTCGTACAAAAGGTAAAGCGGCAAGCTACACTGAGAAGTTTTAAAGCTCAAACAGCACCAGATCGAGATGCAAAGCAGAAATATGAATGCATTGTCATGGACGATGAAACCTACTGCCTTCAAAATTTCAAATATATTGCTGGCCAAGATTTTTATACTGTTGCAAGTCGTAAAGATGCTCCTGAAAGCTATAAATTGAAAATGAAGTCCAAGTTTCCAAAAAAATATATGGTTTGGCAAGCCATTTGCTCCCGTGGTCGTAAAAACAGACCTTTCATCACATCTGGAACAATGAACGCTCAAATTTATCGGGATGTGTGCCTCAAAAAGCGTCTTCTGCCATTTATTAAGAGTCACGTCACCAAACCACTGTTCTGGCCGGACCTGGCAAGCTGCCAGTATGCCAAGGACACACTGCAGTGGTACAATGCAAATAAAATCGATTTTATACCTCGCGACTGCAATCCACCCAATAGCCCAGAGCTACGCCCTATTGAGGAATATTGGTCAATAGTGAAGGGTTGTCGGCGTCGCGAAAAGTCGATGATGCACTCGTGCAAAAGATGATGGCGCTTGTGCGACGAAAAGTTCGATCAGTTGCATATGGAACAAATAGTAACTAATATTTTAATATTTGTATTACCTCTTAACTTCAAAGTATTCGAATAAAAAAATGTATTTCAAAGCCATCTAGTTTTTTTCTGGTATTACCCAAGAAACATTTTTACGGACACTCCGGCAAATACGGAGTCATGAATCCGGCTTTTACGGCACATTAACGGTCCGTAATACACGTATCCGTCAAAGCTTGTACGTATACGGCACATTAACGAACCGTGTAATCGGATTTTCGAACATAATGTTTTAACTCCGTTTCCGTACCGTAGAATACGGACTTAATTGATTTTAATTTGTGTTCGAAATAAAAACAATTAAATTCTTTTAAAAACTTTTTGTGGCGATAAATTGGTGGCGGTAGCTAGAATATATCCAACACAATACAAGATAATAAAATTAATAAAGTAAGATTAATAAAATTTAGTGCGTGTTTTACAATGGTTTCCCAATAAGCACATAGGTTTTAAAAATTCAAGTGCTTTAAATTTTGCTTGAAGTAAAGTATATTTCAAATTCTAGCACTTGTTTATTTAACAAAAATATTTCAAACTTGAATTTTTGTTTCCCTTTTGCTGGAGTATGCTATTGAAATAAAATGTAATAAAAGTTGAATTCAAGCCTTGAAACTGGAAAACAGGGCTGGAATTGAACTTGATTTCAACTAGAATTCCAGTGAAAATGTTTATAGGGTTTGTGGTTTATGTAAGATCGTTTGTTTTTATAACAAAAGCTCTGTTTCACGTACGTAAACGCGGCTACGCAATTTTTCCCAAATTGTGTGTAAATTGCTGTTGTTTTGAGTAAAACACCATCGTAAATAAAATCAATTAAACCATAACTAACTTAGTTTTTCTTTTGCATGTAGATGATCGATTCTATTATGGATGACTGTCGTAAAATGATGCGCTAGATAAAGAGGTAAACTCAAAGGTAAACTGATGTACTAAATATAGTGTAAATGTAAATAATATCGTTACTAATAAATCTATTAAAAATAAAAAAAAATTTACTCAAAATTAGTCAATTTAGATAGATATACAAGTCCGTTTTTGGTCCGGAGTCACTCCGGTTATACACGACATAACGGTCCGTAAATGGTCCGTCATTGACGGACTTTCAACGGACTTGACCGTTTTTTACACGACGCAACGGTCCGTAAACGGTCCGTCAATGACGGACTTTCAACGGACTTGTCAGTTTTTTACACGACATAACGGTCCGTAAACGGTCCGTCATTGACGGACTTTCAACGGATTCGAATCAGTTTCGATGTTCCTTAAAATCCGTTTTCTAAATTAAAGATACCGTTTTCCGGATCCGTATACGGATCCAGAAAACGGTACGTAAACGGAGTTGGATTCCGTTTATGACGGACCGAAAACGGTACGTAAACGGAACGATTTGTTTGTTGGGTAGTTTCTATGTGTCGCAGTTTTGGTGTGCTCACCCTTTATATTAGATTTTACAATTATATTTTAATTGATTTTGTACTTATCACACAAATGATACTATAAATTACTAAAAATTGTGAAATTGAAATCAAAACAATTAAGCAATTCAAACATTTAACTGATTCAAATAAATATTCGTTTAAAAACAAATTTTATTTTAAACAAATCTTTAATAAGGTGATTTAAGCTAATATTTTTTTTTTTTGTGTAATATTCTTACTAAATACAAAAAAATATATTTTTTAATTGTAGAGATAGGATAAGTAGTAATCGTTATAACTTACTTTGGTGGAGGATGATCTGTAAATATTATTTGCTGTCTTGGAGGAGCCCAATATCGAGTACCCCGTGTCACCGAATGTATTATATTCTCATCAGGATTGGATGAACTTGTTAAGTCTGGCATGGGTAGAAGTTTTTGTGGTGTATCATCATCGGATACCAACCACTTTAGTTCGGAAACTTTTGGTAAGTGTTTTTCATCAAATTTTGATATAAGTGATAAACCTACAACTTCCGCCGAAAGAAAATCGTAGCTTACTTCTTCCAATTCAGCATATGGTATATGTTCTCCTTCTATAATATCATTAGATGAGGTGGAAATAACTGAAATTTGCTTGGAATCTGGAGAAGCTAAACAATCAGTAGCTAAGGGAGTGGCTAAAAAATTCATTCATAAAAAAACAAAGCATTAACAACATTTAAAGAAATATATATTAGGCTAAAAAAAACTATGTTTGCCAGTAGCAAGCAAAGAGATTCATTTATAAGTTAGAATGGCGGAATAAGAATGTATTCGTTTTCTGATAACTTTTCTTTAAATGGGAAAGCTATTTCAAAAATTCTTTTTCGTATTAATATCTGCAGATATGGATGTTTTACAAACATAGAAACATTTTTCGTGAAGTCTAAATAATTCAAAATACATTTTTGATATAAATCCTACAATTTTAAGTTTCGTTTTTTTAATCAATGTAATTCTTGCATTTGATATTCCAAAACTAGAGTATTCAAAATACGATCTTTTCAAAATCCCGGTTTTCGTTTTATTCGGAAAATAATTTTTTATTTTAACGGTATAAAAGAATAACCTCTAAAATGATTTTTTTATAAAATCATTTAAAAAGTTTCATCCCGGTTAAAAAAGTTTATACGATCTAAAGCCCCGGAGAAACTATTATATTAGATTCAAGGATGGGAAATACCCAAACCACACCTCCGCGTGGTAGAGAGCGGGCAACGACCGAGGACGGGCAGCTAACATGGTACAGGGGGACCGAGAGTTCACCGGTATAAGTGAACAAATTCACATTATTGTGAGTCAGGGTACATAACTTGTCCAGGAATGGGGAAACCCTTCCAAAAGCGGATGAACCAAACAGTCAACGTTATGTTTTCTGCAGCGTCTGGGACTCCATGTTAGGGGCGGCTGCAAGCGGGTGTCTGATTTAGAGCAAACGGCTCGCTATATAAATGTGCTTGAAATTCCTTTTTTTATTGGGAAATAAACGCACTACCCCAGCGTTAGAGGGGGTTGCTTGCTGGCCTGACTAGCCGAAGCGTAGAAACCAAACTATCAACGAAACATTTTGCTAGATGCTCCAATGGAGTGACGAAACTTTAATTATACATATTTAATTTTCGTTAACTAAAATAAAAAAAAATAAAAAAAAATGTGTAAGTCATTCAACACAAACAACTTTTATTTATTTGTATATGTAATGTTTTTCTTTTTTTTCTTGTAAATGCATTTATTTATTTGTAAATTACGAATTTATTAGAGATTTCATTTTTTATTTAAAAAAAAAAAAAACAAAATAGTTAATTTTTTCACGTGCGATTATTTACATATTTTTAAAAATACTTCAATTACTTGATCCCATTGAATTTCTTGGACTATGACACAAATATGCTTTCTTCTTTTCACTAAATGCAAATACTTAAGTCGCTCGCGTATAATTGTCACCTGCTTTAAATGTCGATATGCTTTTATTGTCACTACGCCTTAAAAGTCATAAAATCAAACTAAATAATTCTATAGTGTCAAAAAAAATATTATTTCTTCAACTCAAAAATAGATTTAAAAAAATGATTGCCATCAACTTTAAAATGTGAAGAGGATTCTGTCAATTAAAGTTCCAAATGTTCAAATTTTGCTAAATGAACTCCTGCAACATAAGAATTTAACCAGTCACGTATTGCAAATTATAGCATTGGAACTTAATACTTCGTCGAATGAAAACGTTGAGTTTTCAGCTAACTACGGTTGGCTTGCAAAATTCAAAAAGACGACTGTGGAGATCTGGCAACGCTGGTAATTGAATTAGTTAGTTTTTTGACAGCACTGAAGCTGAATACATGTGACATCTGTGAATTGTAAAGAACTTTATGAAATATATTTAAATAAAAATAAGTTAATAGTTAAATATTACTTTGTGTTGTTTTATGGACTTATTGAGTTATTACAATGGCGACTGAGGTAAATTATACATTTGAAAAAAAAAGAATAAAGGAAAAAAACATAAGACACACATACATATACTGGCATGTGATGGAAAAGATCGATTTTGATTTCGATCGATTTGGTTAAAAATCAAAAATTAAATGATGAATATAAAAGGCAAAGAGGTTTGAAATTGTTTTTAACCGCTTTAGTTGTATCAGGTATATCGATTTACGTCTTTTTATTGCCTTTAAATTAAAAATAATGCGAAATATTCCGGATTGAAATTTCAAAAACCATCGATTTGAAACCGTTCTATTTTCATCACATGCCAGATAATATGTTTTGTATCATTGCATTTTAGAGTCAATCACGAATTGATAACGGTATTTGGTTGGGCTATAAAAGGGAAAAAAAGCAAAACATGTGAGTTGTGGTACATTTAATTGTAACAATTGGAAAAACATTAAATTGTTTTGCATTTAATTGCAGATAGGACAAGACATTAAATTGTGGAAACCGTTGCAAAGGCAACACGTTAAACGACATTGTGTCGTAAAGATTATAAATTGGTATAAAGCGAATTACATTCAATTGTAAATTGGTAAGAAAAACATCGACCGAATGTTAATTTTTTTTCTAATTTTGTGCATTAAATTGCTAAATAGGAAGAAGACTTTAAATTGTGAAAATGAGCGCGGCAAGCATTCCACCTTTCCTTTGCGATGCCATGGATAGGGCGCTTCTTCGTTCAGAATGGGAAAAATGGCTTCGCGCAAGAAAAAGAAAAATAAATTGCTGTATTTGGGTGGTACGCAACTCCAGGAGGTGGTGTACAGTATTCCCGGTGCGCTGGTCGAACCCGAAAATACAGTTGACGGTGTAGACGTGTACCAAGTTCTTGTTGGAAAGCTCGGTAAATATTTTTCGCCGGAAAGGAATTCCACCTTCGAGAGACATTTATTTCGTTCATTAAAACCTGAAGGGGGCGAGTGCTTGAACAAATTTCTTGTAAGGTTACGTAATCAAGCGCCAAAATGCCAATTTGGAGAAACAAAAGATGAAATATTGGGAATTAACTTGAAAGATAAACTTATCGATGCCTGGGCTCCAAATGACTTGAAAAAGCGACTCCTAGAAAAAGAATACACGGTCGGGGAAGCCATTGAAATGTGTCATGTTTATGAACAGATAAATAATCAGTCTGAGACAATGAAATTGCCAAATGCATCTCTGGAAATCAACAGAGTTGAAGCCAAGGGTCAAAATATGGAATGTGGCAGATGTGGCCAAAGAGGTCATGTTGGTACAAGCGCTGGTTGCCCCGCTAAAAGTTCTGAATGCAACAAATGTGGGTTCATTGGTCATTATGCTCGCAAGTGCAAAACGAAGGGTACTAAACGCAGGCAGTCTGGTTTTGAAAATACAGATGCGAAAAGGCGAGAAGGGTTCTATTCGAACATACAATTTGTTTCGAACGATAGTAAGGCGGAAATTGAATCCATGCAGAGTAAGTGGAATGAACACAATTGTTTTCGCGTAGCGGACAAATTAAGCGAACACATGAATGAAATGATAATGTGCTACATAGGAGGCCGTAAAATTTCGATGTTGATTGATTCTGGATCACAATATAACTTGCTGAGTGAAAAAGATTGGGAATATCTCTGCAAAGAACATGCCACTGTTTGGAATATTCGAGCTGAATCTGAGAATCAGTTTCGTGCGTATGCTGGAAACAATCTGCTCAAGATTAATGCTGTTTTCGAGGCTGTAATAGGCCTGGAGTTGGATTCAAACCTGATTGCCTTATTCTATGTTATTGAGAATGGGAGCCAATCTCTACTGGGTCGAGATACTGCCATCAAATTAAATGTTCTGAAATTAGGCCGGGAAATAAATCAAATCGGGGATCACCAAATATTTCCAAAAATTAAGGGCATTAAAATTTCACTTTCAATTGATAAATCTGTGAAGCCGGTCCAACAACCATTGCGTAGAGTACCATCAGCCTTAGAGGAAAAGGTCGAAGGAAAGTTGAGCGAAGCGGTGAATCAAGATATCATAGAGCCGGTGGTAGGACCTAGCTAGGGATGCCAATCGGGATTGATATTTGAAAATCCCGGGATTCGGGATTTTGTATGAAATCGGGATCCCGGGATTTTCGGGACTACGGGATCCCGGGATTTGACGGGATTTCGGGATTTAAATTTTCCTTTATTTGTAAAAATTTTTATGTTATGTAACTAATTTTTTTATAGAATAAAGCGTTTTATAATTATTTAATAGTTGTTAATATGTAATGTGGTACATTTGATGAAAATTGAAACATCTCAGTCAGAAATTGACTGTACCACTGTCAATCAAAAAATGAAGTACTTGCATACCACTGGGTAACCGCGATGTTAAAAATAAATAACTGGCAGAACACTCATTTGGGACGCTTTGCCAGCGTTTGCAAAAATCGTTTTGCCAGTATTTGTTTTACAAAACATCACGGCAGGGCAAAAAAAAGATACATATGAACTTTTTTTAAATTCTATTTTGGAAAATATAATTCCAAACCACCTATTTATTGGTTTTGGCAGCGTTTTGCCAAAGTTAAAAATTTTGTTTCTCCAGTACTTTTCCGGCGCTTTTTGAACTGCTGGTCCTTTTGTCTATTGGCGTTATCATATTTGAAATGGGAAAGCAATTTTTGTCAGTACTTGTATCACCTGTTAAAATACCTTGCCATCGCTTTCCCGTTTGTATTTTTCTGGCTGGGATAATATATGAAGGACTGTCATTAAGTACACTTGCGCCCAGTATTTTGTAAGCAGATTTTAAAACAGATTCGTTGCGATAACCTTGCCCACTAAATCGTGTAATTACAGCAACAAAGTTATTTGGTTATCGTTATCATATGTTTTCATGAAAGAATTCAAACTTACAGTCCCAGCCAAAACTTACAGTCCCAGTTTCAGAAATCGAATTTCGCTTGGAAGAATAAATCGGTAAAATAACAAACAAACTTGATTTTTCGCATGTAGTACTCAAAAACTTAAAAATTTCAAATTTTTCTGCAAAGTCTTTGCATAGTTTACTCGAATAATCTACTTAATTTATAATTTTACCAATATATTGGCATCAATTTCTTATCAATATGAGTAAATTCAAGAAAAAACGTAGGTAATCTAAAATTGCTCACTTTGTTTATTTGCGTTTATATTAATATTAAAAAATAAGAAAATCCCGGGATTTTTGAGAAATAATCCCGGGATTCGGGATTTTGCCAATCCCGAAAATCCCGGGATTTATGACCAAACTTCAAGGGGCCAAGTATTTTTCGAGACTTGACCTAAAGAATGCATACCACCAACTGGAACTGGACGAGGAAAGCCGTGAAATAACTACTTTCATCACTTCTAAAGAACTATTCAGATACAAGAGGCTACTGTTCGGAGTAAATTCGGCACCAGAAATCTTCCAAAGAATTATGGAGAGCATTTTGGCCCCGTGTAGTTGTGTTGTGAACTATCTGGATGATATCATTGTATTTGGTAGCACAGAGACCGAGCATGACAAAAATCTGAAACAGGTCTTGGCAATTTTCAAAGAAGCACTTGTTTTGCTAAACGAGGAAAAATGTATTTGGAAAACAGGAAGACTACTTTTCTTGGGGCATATCCTATCAAACGAGGGAATAAATCCTAATCCGGGAAAAATCGACACTATCATGAATTTTCGACCCCCAACTACCAAGGAAGAATTAAGAAGTTTCTTGGGTTTGGTAACATATCTTGGTCAATTCATACCGGATTTGGCTGATTTGACAGAACCCCTCAGACATTTGACCAAGAAGGACTCGAAGTTCATTTGGGCTCCATGCCAGGACAATGCTTTTCAAAAGCTCAAGAAACAGCTAACCAAGATGCCAACGTTATCATATTTTAATCCAAAGAGTCGCACCCGATTAATAGCTGACGCAAGCCCGGTAGCTCTTGGAGCTGTTCTACTGCAATTCGATAACAATGTTCCCCAAGTGATATCGTTTGCGAGTAAAAGTCTCACGGAAACCGAACGAAGATATTCGCAGACGGAGAAGGAAAGCCTTGCTTTAGTGTGGGGCGTAGAACGTTTTTACTATTATTTGGCAGGCATCGAGTTCGAACTGGTCACGGCGCCACATCCACATTCGGCGCCAATGAGTCGACGTATTTTTTCAAAGGGACCTTGGTTATGCCTGGCTATGGATTTGCTGAGACCTTTGCCTAACCACGATTTAATATTTGTGGTCATCGACTATTATTCGAGATATCAAGAAGTAAAGTTTCTGAAGAGAATTACATCGAGCGCTATAATTGATTTCCTAGACGAAGTATTCTCAAGATTGGGCTATCCGAAATCAATTACTACAGATAATGGGCGTCAGTTTGTTAGTGATGAATTCAAAAGCTACTGCGCAGACAAAAACATTGAAATTATGACGTCCCCACCATACTGGCCGCAGGCGAATGGCGAGGTGGAAAACATGAATCGGTCGATCGTTAAACGTCTAAAGATAGCACATGGTAATGGAACGGACTACAAGAAAGAGATTCAAAAATTCCTGCTTATGTACAATGTCACTCCCAATGGAACGACTGGGAAAGCTCCAACAGAACTGTTATTCAATCGCGTAATTCAAGAAATGGATGCGGTTAATAAAGAAAAAGGAAGGCAGATGGCAGACAAAGGTCGCAGAGCAGAATGTAATCTTTCCAAATAAACTGACACCGACATTTGGGGCAGAAGAATTTGAAGTGGTTGAGCGGAAAGGAAACGATGTCACTGTCCGTGGAAATGATAAAGTCTACAGGCGTAGACTTTATCATCAGCCACTTAAAGAAATTACCAACAACGTCGGAACCTTACGATAATGATAATGATATTTATGATTCTTTGACAGAGCAGGTGGAGACACATATTGTACCAGAGGACCCTAAACCAAGATTGACGAAGATTGGATGTGGAGATCTGGCAACGCTGGTAATTGAATTAGTTAGTTTTTTGACAGCACTGAAGATGAATACATGTGACATCTGTGAATTGTAAAGAACTTTATGAAATATATTTAAATAAAAATAAGTTAATAGTTAAATATTACTTTGTGTTGTTTTATGGACTTATTGAGTTATTACAACGACAATTCCTAGTATGCTTGAATTTTCTGAAAATTCCATGAGTCAAAAAATTTAATCAGGGTAGGTGACATAGAATTTTCAGTGTATTAATTTTATTTAATTAAGGGTGTGTGCGAACAGGCTAAATTGAAACTAAACTAATATATTTTTTATATAAAGGTTGGCAACGCAATTATTTCTTGAACTAAATTATTTGAAAGCCTAAACTAAATGTGTTGTCAATTTTTGAAAACTGTAATGAAATTTTTTAAAATATAAAGAAAAAAACATCAACTATTTTTTTTGTGTTTAAAATTATTTTTAATTTGTGTTTGAAATAATTTTTATTAAAAAGGCCTGAAATTTTCAAAATTCTGTATGCCAAACTACTTTAGTCTAAATTTATGAAAACTGTATGACAGAAATATTAGTTTAGTTTAGCTTCAATTTAGCCAGCCCGCACGCAGCCTAAATATCGTATATATTTTTTTTTAATTTAAAGACTGAAGTAAACGTGTTACAAACTTAAGGAGTGAGATCATAAAAATGTTAACACACATTTTTGCCCATAACTTTGGTTTAAAGCTTCTCATATTTATTTTTTTCGGCAGTTTGCATTTTAAAAGTATGTCAGTTAATAAATTAATTTACATCATGAGTTTTAATTAGCAATGGACGATAAAAGAAAAGTGCGTTCAAAAATAATTAAATATTTTCAACAAAACCAAACATGGACATACAAAAACATTGCCAAATGTTGGGACACCCAAATAAGCAACTACGGGTTGTACTCAAATATGCAACTATTGTATTGTTTGTTATAGTGCCGCTAGTGTATCTCTGTATTTATTGTCATTTCATTTTGTGTTACCTAGTGTCTTGACATTCAATAAAATGATAGCAAGCAATTGTCAAAATGCTTTCATCCCAACAAACAATTCGTTCCGTTTACGCACCGTTTTCGGTCCGTCATAAACGGAATCCAACTCCGTATACGTACCGTTTTCTGGATCAGTATACGGACCTGAAAACTGAACATAAGGAACATCGAAACTGATTCGAATCCGTTGAAAATCCGTCAATGACGGACCGTTTACGGACCGTTATGTCGTGTTAAAAACGGTCAAGTCCGTTTAAAGTCCGTCAATGACGGACCGTTTACGGACCGTTATGTCATGTAAAAAACGGACTAGTCCGCTGAAAGTCCGTCAATACCGGACCGTTTCCGGACCATTATGTCGTGTAATAAACGGAGTGACTCCGTTTTTAGAATGCCGTTTTCGGACTTTTATATCTACCTAAATTGACACATTACTAACTTTAATATTGTATGTTTTTAATAGATTTATTAGATAATTTATTAATTTTGTTAAAAATTAACTTCATTAATCGGCCTCAAAATTCGCAAATATCTACAAGCAAAAGAAACAATTTATTAATCGAGGTTTAATTTAATGTATTCACGATTGAGTTTTTTCATATGCAATTCGCACACTATCGTGAAAAAAAAACATAAAATTTCATAAACACTTACTATTTAATGATTCTGTGTGAATTAAAGTCATTTGGCTACTGCGGCAACGGCCAAGACAGGATGCTCGTTTTTGCGACATCCAGAAACTTTTTTAACCGACTTTACCGCGCGACCCGTATTAAATTATTTAAATAATTCAATTTTGCGGACAAATATTCACGAATAAACTGAAGAAAGACGACACCGTTAGCTCAGGAGTTCAAACTGATGAAAATTGATGAAGTCCGTATTTAACGGTGCAGAAACGGATACACCAAAACGGATTCAAAACGTATTATATTCGAAAATCCGAAAGTACGGTCCGTTATTGTTCCGTATACGTACAAGCTTTGACGGATACCTGTTTTACGGACCGATAATGTTCCGTAAAAGCCGGATTGATGATTCCGTACATGCCGGAGAGTCCGTAAAAATGTTTCTTGGGATCTCAAGTGAAGACACTCAATTTCAATTTTATTGCAATATCATGATATCGCTGACATGCCATCGGATCTTGCAATGATGCCAGAGATCAAATGTCACTTTTAGTTTTCATTTTAATTTTGTAATAGAAAAACAACAAAAAATTTGGTAAAAAGGAATGGAAAAGTGTTTAGTTTTTTATTATTTGTCGGAAAAACATTAATGTTTCATAACATTTGGTGTTTTTCGAAGAAAAATCTATGATATTTCTTATCCATGAAATGGTCAAGTGTTCTCCACCACTCTGCAATTGATATCATTTTGACGTTTCGCTGCAATGGTTTTGACATTTTATATCATATAATTTATTGCATTTGAAGACACCGGGTTACATACGTTGTTAGTTGTTATGACAGGTATACACGCGGTAAGCAATAATTTATTATTTTTATTTATTTTAATTATTATTTTATTGTTAATAATTGTATTTGTTTTATGTTAATAAAGACTGGTTTATGGTAGCTTCAGAGTTGTGTTATTATTGGATAAACAAACATCATAACAGTTTACTATAAATAACCTTAGAATTAATAATTATTTTTTTTTGTTGTTAATAGTTAACCCAAAAATTTGTTGTTGTTTTGTGTACATTTATTTGACATTTTCTTTTGTTAATAGTTAAGTTAAACCTACAGTATGAGACCCACCGTAAGTAGTAGTACTATAAAAATGCTACCAAGTCTTGAAAATTCTTGGCTTTTCTCTTTCAAATATAAACAAAAATATCTGTCATTAAAATATTTTAAATTTTTGTATTTTTAATTTCATAAAATATTAAAAAAAAGAAGCTAACAAATGAATTATGCGTTTGTTAGTAAATGTAGACAGAGCACACAAGATAATTGCTCTATTTCGCGTTCCGGCGAAGTCCTCGAACGAGAACAACTTTCGCACAAAGGCGACCCCAAATTCTAAAATTCTATTTGTTTCCAAAACATATAATTTTGTTGTTGCTTTGTGTGTTATTTTAAAATTTCTTTGCACATTTCATTGCATTTGAAGACACTAGTTAAAGGAGTTTTTTACTCAAAAATTTCTTTAATATGTTCATAAGAAGTGTTATAAACTTTTAAATAATGAAAAATTTTACGATTAAAGCTCCGTAAGTTGTTTGAGTTTCACGTGAAAAAACTGTTATACTCCATATAAAAAAAATAATTTTTCACGACAATGAGTTTCACGTGAAAATTGTGTAGACTCTGTTTTCACGCAAATTTAATGTACAAGACTATTATTTTTCTGGTGAAAAAGTAATATTTTGTGTTTATTGTGATTGTAGCTTTGTTATAAAATTAAAAGATGATTACCCCCGTATTCAAAATGAAAAGTTAGTAGCTTCTTATACCTCGCACACAACGAGCTGTTAACTAGAATGTTTTTTTAGGCATAGCAGCTTGTTAACATAGAGTTTATTCAACATGATTTCTTAGCACACCTGTGTTTGAAAATACAAGGCTTTTTTATTATTGTGAATGAAATTTTTTGTTTTTTGGCGTTTGATAAGAGAACATTAGAAGGAATTTAGCAAAAATACTAGAATGAGTTTAGTATTATGAATAAAACTCATTTTAACTCTATGCTAAATTTTCATTTTGAATACCGCTGTTAATTTTTATAACTTAAATTGCAATTTAAAGCATTTAAAGTTCGAGTGAAATTTTTTGCTTAAGCACCGTAAGTTGTTTTTCACGTGGAAAATTTTCACTCCAACTTTAAAGGCCTCAAATTGAAATTTAAATCATAAAAATGAACAATTTTTAAAATTTATAACAAAGACACAATCATAATAAACACAAAATGTCATATTTTCCCCAGAAAAATAATAGTCTTGTACATTAAATTTGCGTGAAAACAAACTCTACACATTTTACACGTGAAACTCATTGTCGTGAAATATTATTTTTTTATATGGAGTATAACAGTTTTTTCACGTGAAACTCAAACAACTTACGGTGCTTTAAGCTTCAAATAATGAATCCCGGGTTTCATTGAATTAATATTAGTATTGAAAATACTCAATAGAGGGCGTTGTGCGGTGAAAAACTGCATACCCATATTTTATCGAAATATATATTTTTCAGAAAGTTTTTTTTTACTAAAATCGTTTAAGAAGTTGTGTTTTATAACGAAGTATATGCGAATTTTATAATATTTTTCAACATAAAACCGAGTTTTAAAAATTATATCGCTAGATTTTTGGCTAATAGCTACAGGACAATCTTTCCCACTAGGGGCGAAATAAAATCGCTACATCTGATGAGAAAATCGCCGTTATGGCAACACTGACTAGCATATTAGCATAGGATTTTTTATTAACAAATACTGATAAAGTTCAATTAATTGAAAGTTTTAGATATTGTGTTCCAAAATATTTTTTTCTTTGGAAAGGTAGTGAAATATGAAGGACTTCAAATATAGCAACACTGTAATTGCGCGAGTTGTTGAATCTTTTCCCTGTTATTATATTTTACTTCGGTTGGGTTAAGTGCTATAGGAACACCGAAGGAGGACGTTGCGATATGTATGTGAGATAGAAAACTTATACATATTATTTTCCCAAATTGATTTTGCCGTCGCTGGGAATCGAACCCGCTACCCTTATAGTGTAACAGTCCAAAGCGCTAACCATTACACCACAACGCCTTTAATTTTTTATAGATTTTAGCGTTAAACGCAAATTGTTCACTTTTGACATATTTTTTAAGTTATTTTAAAAACCCTGATATTATTTGACTGCATTGTTATTTTCAAGTTTCTATAAAATAACTTGCCGTTTGGCGGGCTCCCATTCAACCTAACATATGTAGTCACCCCTCATTTTTATTTTGCATTAATTTTTTAACGTAGTATTGCTTAAAATTTTAGAAATAATAAACTTACCTTCTCTGTATTGTTTTTCCTTCTGCCGTTCCAATTTACTCCATTTTATATGTTCTATTGCTGATATAATAGCTTCTGAAATACGAAAATGGGCATTTTCTTTTTCCAATTCGGTATTATTATGCGATAGATGCGACATTTGTAAAAATCGTGTTAAGCTTTGACAATTTTTTGGTGTGGTTGCACATGGTGCAGCGGCAAAAGATCCCTTCTCCTCTGTGGTAGATGGTGTTGAGAACAGCGAAGGTGTTGCATAATCCAAAGTTGTGTTTACATCTTCAAATAGATTTTGAGATTTTCGAGATTTTAATTTTTGACCATCAATCGGTAAAAATTTATCAAATACAGTAGAACTAAGGGATGTTGTAGATTGTGTCGAAGACATAACAGAATGATGATTTTGATGATGATAATGTTGAATATCTGGTATTATAGAATCAATAGCAGTCTCCGTTGTAGGATATTCTTCTTGTGAGGCAGAATCGGTAAACCAGGAAGTATATGAAGGCGGGGTACTGAATAAGGAAGAGAAAAAACTATTTAAGGGACTAAGACTTTTAGAATGTTTTATTGTTGCTTCAGTTGCTGCTGTTGGTGTGGGTATAGCACGGGTGGGTGTTAGCTGTTGTTGTGGTTTATGTTTTAACGCCCAGCTATGGTCAGTCCATATTTTAATATCATCCGTATTTATTAATTGTATACGTCTTGCTGTTGTATTTGAATTTGTGGAAGACACTGATGTACACATTGAATTGATAGAATTTGATGCGCTGGAATTTAATGTAAAACTTGATAAAGGACTTTTACTACGATTTGAATTAGTCTGAGATGTTGAGGGTTGATTATCTTCATACGACGAGGAGCCTGAAGAGGTAGTTGTTATTAAATTTGTTGTATTTTCTACATCTGAGTTTATTTGTACAATAGTCTGGGGTTTTGTTCTATTACGTTTAATTACTGAAATAGTTTTACATCTAGGTCTAAAATTAGAATCCGTTACATCTTTGAATTCTTTAGTTTTTTCATTTTCCTCTAGTTCAGGAAGACTTTTAGTTTTTCGTATAGTTAACAATACTGCTGAACGTTGATGTGTTACCGATTTTGAAAGTTTTTTCAAAATACTTTTTCTCTTTAACTCGTCATTGCCCACTGCAGCTTTTACGGGCAAAACAGTAATGTTCGGTTGAGAATTTGATCTTTTATGTTGTGTCTCTTTATCGCTGCCTTTTATAATTGCATCAATTTGTGTTAGTAAACGAAATTGTTTGGTCTCAAACGCTGTCAAACATATGTGTAAAGTAGTTACATACAACTCTTGCCTTAGAAATGCCTCCTCTTTGTAATGTTCTTCTAGTAATTCTTTATCAGACGCTAAATATTGCAAGAAACCACATAAGTTTTGTTCGTTCAGATTGTGCATTAACCATTGTTTCAAAGATGTTGCTTTGGTTTGCAATTGTGATGTTTGTACAGAAGATTGCGGTATTAGCGACGCTGTTGTAGTTGTTACTAATACATCTGCCCCAGTTTTGTTAGGAAGCGGTATATCTGTGTTTGTATGAATCGAATAACATCTTATATTTACTGCATTACGAACCCATTCAAAATCATCGATTATTTTATGCAGTGCATTAAAGTCGGTGTCACTATTGCCTTTAATAATGGTATTTGTGAACGATGATGAAGATGTTGACGGCAATGAATCATTTGTTGAAGTAATATTTGTATTTGTTTGTAACTAGAAAAAAACAAATGGGCGATTGTATTACTAATTAATTTACACATACAACTAAAAAAGTTTGTCGGTAGAATCTACTGAAATTTACAGTTAAAACAAAAGTATATACAGTTAAAAAGGTGACACCTTTAAAATAACTAAAAAATTCGTTATTTTTAACTGTTGAAAAATAAATAACAAATGCATTAAAAATAAATAATACCCAGCAAAAAAAAACCGAATGCATTCTACAAGAATGCATTTCATATAAAGTAGCTATATATGCTGATTTCTTACTTCCAATAAACGTATTTTAAATGACTTCCAAAATGCCATTGATTAAAAACATTTTTTACTTCCCAGAAAAAAAAAATACCTGACCAACCCAGCAAACAAATACCTGACCAAGATCCGTAAAATCACCTATATTGTTCGGCACGAATGCGTTCAAATTGAGGTGAAAAAGGCATTTTTTTAACATTGGCTTGTCATACCCAGCAAAAAAATACCTGACCAAGATCCGTAAAATCACCTATATTGTTCGGCACGAATGCCTTCAAATTGAGGTGAAAAAGGCATTTTTTTAACATTGGCTTGTCATAGGAGAGAAGGTGTTTATGCTACTTTAAGTCTGCTTTGCACGTCATAAAAATTAGTGCTTGGATGTTCTTTTTTATACAGGAAAGCAATTCATTTTTTTTACTATCTAAGGAGAGATGAAAAGTAACTTCTTGGGAATGCATTCAAAAGTCATAAATATCACTTCTTAAATATATATTTGAATGCATTCCCAAGAAGTTACTTTTCATCTCTCCTTAGATAGTAACAAAAATGAATTGCTTTCCTATATAAAAAAGAACATCCAAGCACTCATTTTTATGACGTGCAAAGCAGACTTAAAGTAGCATAAACACCTTCTCTCCTATGACAAGCCAATGTTAAAATAATGCGTTTTTCACCTCAATTTTAACGCATTTGTGCCGAACAGTATAGGTGCTTTTACGGATCTTGGTCAGATATTTTTTTCTGGGAAGTAAAAAAAGTTTTTAATTAATGGCATTTTGGAAGTCATTTAAAATACGTTTATTGGAAGTAAGAAATCAGCATATATAGCTACTTTATATGCAGTGAAAAATGCATTCTTGTAGAATGCATTCGGTTTTTTTTTTTTTGCTGGGAAGATCAGTAAAAGCACCAATACTGTTCGTTACAAATGCGTTCAAATTGAGGTGAAAAACGCATTCTTTTAACATTGGCTTGTCATAGGAGAGAAGGTGTTTATGCTACTTTAAGTCTGCTTTGCACGTCATAAAAATGAGTGCTTGGATGTTCTTTTTTATATAGGAAAGCAATTCATTTTTGTTACTATCTAAGGAGAGATGAAAAGTAACTTCTTGGGAATGCATTCAAATATATATTTAAGAAGTGATATTTATGACTTTTGAATGCATTCCCAAGAAGTTACTTTTCATCTCTCCTTAGATAGTAAAAAAAATGAATTACTTTCCTATATAAAAAATAACATCCAAGCACTCATTTTTATGACGTGAAAAGCAGACTTAAAGTAGCATAAACACCTTCTCTCCTATGACAAGCCAATGTTAAAAAAATGCCTTTTTCACCTCAATTTGAACGCATTTGTGCCGAACAGTATAGGTGATTTTACGGATCTTTGTCAGGTATTTTTTTGCTGGGTAATGTCGTAAAATTAAACAACAAATTTTTACTACAAAAATTTTAAAACAACTGACAAAATTAGTAAAATCTACTGTTTTTATACAGTTAATTCTTTTGGTATTATAAAAGTATATTTTATTAAAAAAAATATTTTCTTTCTTTCGATTACAAAATGTGTGTAATCACTTCAGCCTATTTAATATTTGAAGTAAAAATTCCAAACGGTTCTGCAGTTATTACGCTTTTATGCATTAGAGACAATACATGTTTCTGACCTTTATTTGCAAACTAGGAATACATATATCAATAATAACATATGAACCGTTTATTTTGAAAGTGCTCGACATGCCATAATAATTAAAACAATTTACCAAAAAAAAGTTAAAATTTTTTATTGCAAAATTTTCGCGAATTTCAACTTTCACTACGGGCATTGGGCATAACATGTTTTTTAACATTAATTTATAACTTTTCCACAAAAAATTAATGCCAATGCCGTGATTTAATTATTTATTCTTAAATTTTTTGCTATTTTAAAAAATAAGGTGACCATACCACTTTCAAAATAAACATTTTCGTTAAATCGTTTAATATGAAAAAACTAAAAAAATTATATGGTAATGTTGGACCAAAATTATGTGCAAAATATTAATAATAATAATAATAATAATAATAATAATAACAATATATGTATAAGAGAAATAATATAAATAAGAGCACAAAAAGGTTTTCCAACAATAAGCTGGTCTCTGTAAAAAATTTATGCCATTTTGCAAAAAAACAAAAAAAATCAACAAGGGCATAAAAATACTTTTTGCAACAATGACATATTTTTTTAAAAAAATTTAAAACCATTTTGCACAAAAAACAAAAATATTGCGAATAATCAATTGCTTTAAACAAAACGTGTTTCACTAGATATTTAGAGGTAGGTGCTTTTTTTTCTATGAACGCGACATCGCATAATCGCCAAAAAAATTGATAAAATTTTGTTTAAAAATTTTCGCGAATTTCAATTCTGAACACGTATATTGCTAGTACAATTTTTTCCAACAGTATTTTTAACTTTCCCGAAAAAAAATAAATTCAATACCCTCGTTTAGTCAATTATTTTTAAGTTTTTTGATATTCCAAAAAATTGCGACTCATACCACTTTCAAAATAAACATTTTTGTTTAATCGTTTAATATGAAAAAATAAAAAAATTATTTGATAATTTTGAACCAAAGTTATGTGAAAAATATTTCACGAAGAGCTCAAGATTAGGTTTTGCAATAATGAGGTAGCCACTGCAAAAAACTTAAAACCATTTTGCAAAAAAAAATAATGCGAAAAATAAATCGCTTTGAACCAAAATTGCTTCACTAAATATTTAGAGATACTTTTGTGTTTTAACAATGAACGCATAGTAATTAATACAATTTACCATGAAAATGGTAACATTTTTATTTTAAACATTTTCGCGAATTTTTACTTTGAACTAGGGTTTGGGGTTCGGGAATTCCCGGGCGGGAATTCCCGGGAAAAGTTTGCCGGGAATTCCCGGGAAAATAATATATTTTTCCCGGGAAAACGGGAAATTTAAAAAATATTAAATTTTTTAAATTGTTTTTGTTTCGAATAGGATTTTTTAATTTTAGTCATAAAAAACATTTTAAATACCAAAACAAAAATGTCATTGTTAAAATCTTTTAAAAGGGAATACATTTATTTGACACACATTGTTTTTTTGAAAACACTCTTTCCTTTAGTAGAAAATGAGCCCTCAGAAAACAATCCAAAAAGTGGTCTCTACAATCTAAAAAGCTGTCTCAAAACGAAGGTTCATTTTTCGGACTCAAAGAAAATTCCAAAATTATTTAAATTTATGAAGAAAATTTCGATTTTATACGTTCGTTTTTTGGAGTCATTTCTGAGTACACAGGGGGCTCTTTTGGACGGAACACTTTCATAGGAAAAAGTGGACAAATGTTTATGTTTTTGGAGCTCAATTCTGAGTCATTAATGATCATTTTTGTTTGCTGGGATTATAACAATAAAATGAACATCGCATAATAATTAAGAAAACCATAAAAAAAATGTTAAAAATTTTATTTGCTGAATTTTCGCGAACTTTAGCCTTCAACACGAATGTTGGGAATAAAATTAAATGAATATTCCAACAATATTTTATTACTTTCCCATAACAAGTATCCCAAAAAATACGCGCGTTTAATCAATTATTTTTAAGTTTTTTTCTATTTCAAAAAAAATGTGACTCATACCACTATCAAAATAAACATTATTCTTAAATCGTTTATTATGAAAAATGAAAAAAAAATTAAAAATTATTTGGTGATGTTGTTTAATAATTATGCTAAAAATATTTCATGTGGAGCTCAAAATATTTTTTTCAACACCATAAACCCTTAAAAGCATTTTGCAAAAAAATTGCCTTTAAATAAAATCATTTCATCAAATATTTAAATAGTATATATATTTTCCCAATAAATTCGGCACCGCATAATAGTTACGGCAATTTACCATAGAAAACGTAAACAATTTTGTGTTCTATTATTTTTCCGAATTTCCATTTTCATAAAAAAATAATATCAAAAAGCTCGTGCAATCAGTTATTTATGTTTTGTTCAATTTCAAAAATAAGGAGGACTCATACCACTTTCAAAATAAACATTTTTGCTAAATCGTTAACTAGTAAAAATTCTCTCATCAACATCTCAGTAGTTTTTAAAAATTTTCAATTTTTTATTTTTTATGTGAAAAGATCCCCTCGTGTTCTACCTAATTCCATGCTTAACTCAGTTTTTCAGTTTTTTTGAAAATGGACTCATACCACTTTCAAAATAAATGGTTCATATATAAACTAAACAACAATTTTTAAAATTCAAAAAACTCAACTAAATTTTTTATTTTTTAAATAACTAAAAAACAACTGTTTACTGTAAAATTACTGTTTTTGTAATTATTTATTATGACTCCGTGTAAAAAAGTTTAGATGTGTTCAGATATTTTTGGATGTAAATAGATATTATTGAATTTAATTAGATCCTGTACCAGATCTCATCAAATATGATCAGATATGGCATATGTGATACACCTTATGGCAAGATCTGATAAAATCTAGTGCCAAATCTTTAATGTTACCCACCCAAGTAAAAAAAAATTATATGGAGCCATATGAAGTTATATTTAATTATATATAATCTTTTATGTAATTAGATATAATTATATCCGAAAAATGAGAACATCTTATTTTATCTTATTGTATCGAATTGTATCCGAATTTTGTCCTCATCCAATTACATCAAATTATATCTTTTTGTATAAAATTATATAAAATGTTATAAAAGTGGACATAGTTGGATACAATTATATCTAAATATTGACCTTATACTTTTGATCATATTATATATGACCACATCTAACAATATACAAAAATTATTTTTTTAAATAAAAAAGATATGCAATATCTGGAGATCAGACCTGGGGGATTTCAATTACAGTTACAAATAAATATAATTGATATTAAAAAAAAAAACTCAATTAAATTTCATGTAACTGTAATTGAAGATTTTCAATTACAAGTAATTGTAATTGAAAGTGATTTCAATTACAAATTTCAATTACATTTAGAATTAAAGTGTTTTTTGTTAAAATTTTGTAGAAAAAACTGACTGGGATAGGTTGGATAGGCGTGGATAAGTATAAAAAGAATACGTCATATTGGGGAGACCCCTCACTTGTGCTTTTTGGCACTATTTCTTTTCCGAAAAAATGTAATTGTAATTGACATTTTTTCAATTACAATTATATGTAATTAGGGAATGCAAAATCCCGCACTTTTTGATTTCCCGGGAAAGCGGGAGATTTATATTGAATTCCCGGGATCCCGCAAGGGAAATAAATTAAAAAATATTTTATAATAATTTAAAAATTTTTATACATAAAATATCTTAAAGATCTCAAATTTTCATGATTGTGAAAAAGCTCAGGTGGTTTTTCTTGGAATTTTCGTAGTGAGAAAGAATTAATTTTATATTAGAAATTATAAAAGTCTAATTATATATTTTTAAAAATTGAATAAACTAAAACTAATTTTTAGACTAAAAAGCTTGCCCGTCAAAAAAAATAAATACAGAAAATAATTTTATAAAATTGGAAAAA